>OX421311.1:35512784-36762784 GCA_949125395.1 Diaphora mendica | reverse complement strand
CTTTCTAGTGATTTAGTTAGACTTGAAATATTGGAATTATTTAATCCTTTAATGAGATCGCTAACGAGTTGGAATGTCCATTATTTCTGAGAAATATTGCATGTCGTTGATTGTTATTTAACAAGGTCTTAACTACATCCTGACCATGACTAATTGACTACTAGTTGATACTGTGTTCTATTACCTCTACCTATCTGTAGGTAAGTTAGAAGGTTTTCTAGTGCACATTCTAAGGCAGAGCCATAGTGCAAACTAGTGTTTTTTCTCTTTAATTTTACTTTCTTCTAACTTCTTTTATGTTCTTAAATTAAACGCAGTTTCTTTATCCTCCTCTTCTAATTTACATTTACAAGCTCACCCAGCGAACATCATTTCGCCATTTTTCGTGATTATTTTCTAAATTTGTTTAAGGATTTATGCCCGCCGCAGCTCCCCACGCATAGAGTACAGTCACGGACTTCCGTTTTATTTTCAATTTTTTCCTATACAAACATTGTCCTGACAATAACAAAGAAAACAAATTATCCAATTTACTGCAGCCGCAGATCGGAAGTTATGCGCGTACGTTCATTATTATATTTGTGGAGATAGAGATATAAATACGTGAAGCAAAAACTTTCTACCCCTTTCTATGAAAATTATGTGAACGGAGGTGCAGAAAGCTAAAAAAAAAACAAAAAATGAATTATGTTCGAATTTCGAACACTGGGCAACTAGTTAAAGATAAGTTCTACAGTCGGTTAATCTGCCCTAGAATAAATGTAGAAAGTCAGTATCCCATATTCGAATGAGTCAAGCTGGAAAACGAAAAGTTTTGCTATATAACCTCATGTCAAATGGTCTGTAAATTTCACAAACATACCTTGAGGAAATACCGTGAAATTATGTAGTAGTTGCCTATATTAGACGCTTCCATTTAACGTTATCTTTCCGTGATCTGCTCCGTCAGTTAATTTACTACTATTCGCATTGTTTCAATTTACCTACATACATAATATACAAAATGTTAACTCAAGCGTTTTGAAACCCTGACCTTAGTTTTGTAAGCTATTATTTTTCATAGCTAATTAATCAAAACAATAAGTATCAAAACTAATTATTATTAATGCAAACGATTTAGTAAAAACATGAAGAAGAAAAACCGATAGGCTTTAAAGCCGGTCTAATAGTATTGTATTATTAAAAATGTTAGAGAAAAAATCGACAATATTTTAATACAGATCCTTGCTAAGGCCAGCCTAGTCCAGCAGTGGACTATTAAAAGCTGTTGATGATGATGACTATCCAGATCAATTCATAAATTGATCTGGGAATACTAATGGGGTACTAATAATAATGATCGGACCATGGTGCGATCATTTATTAATAATGGCTATCACAATCGTTTGTGTATGAACCTGCTAAAGTGACTCTATGGTGACCCAATATGGCATCCTATTGAGATGTTTCTGCATCATTGACCTCCGGTCTCGCACTCAACACCACAACACGAATGCTGTCATTTTAGGATGGTCTCCTGTAAGAGAGTAGTACCGCCCCGGTCGATATACAGACAATGCAACATGGTGACCCACTCTGACGGCCTACTGAGGTGCTTCTGCATCATTGGCCTCCGGTCTCGCACTCACCAACGATTTTCTTTTTAAAGACAACTCCCGCATTAGGAATCTACATCCGGTGTCGCGGGGGACTTTACAAACATACATGAAACGGACACAAAGAACACCCAGACTCAGAACAACAATTTGTGGATCACACTAAGTGCTGTCCCATGTAGGATTTGAACCCACAACACTAGGCGCAGTAGGAAGCGACATGGCGATCGCTTAAACCACTAGGCCAACCGTGCAGTCCAACTTATAATCTGTACCATGAATGCAAGCACAATACTGTAGGTACTTTTAAATTTATAGTCCCATAATACCTTAAACAAAATAACAGAATTTCTCACCTTGGTAAAATTTTACATTTTCATCACGTTCAAATAATATACCACAGAAAAAACAATGACATAGTTTATTCGTATTGTATGTAATATGACAATAGGAAACAATAAAATCTACTGCTATCGGAACTACAGTTCCGGCAGCAGAACTCGGTAATGACGGAAATGTATTAGTTATGTATATCTATACTAATTCAACATTGAATTAAATGTGTCCATGATTGGAAACGGTTGAATATCAAGTGTGTATAGTGGTGTTATAGGCCAGTGAACGGCATTATGCCTGCCTATAATACCTAAGGTGTGGAAGTAAAGCGTCATCTGATGATGACGCTTTACTACACGATTGTTAGCAACTATTTCTTTGTATGTATTTTTATAATGCTACACTTATTGAAAGACTAGTTGTTGCCCGCGGCTACGCCCGCGTGTATGTCGGTTATTGCGGCAAATAGTGTGTGTGTATGGCCTATGTGTATAATGTATAAGCTATATTACTGTAAAGTTTCATCCAAATCCGTTCAGTAGTTTTTGCGTGAAAGAGAAACAAACATCCATCCATTCTTACAAACTTTCGCATTTATAATATTACGAGTAGTAGGAAGTGGGATAATATACTGTTACATAGGCCTCGTATAAGATTTGTCTCAACTTTTTCTTCTTTTGGTTTAGTACTGCGTAGTGTACCCCCTGATCGACTCTTACGACGCCCACGGTGTAAATCAATCCTTCTTCACACATCACATCTCATCAACAGCCTTTAACGTCACTGCCTCGTTGGTCTCGCGGTTGGCGTGACCGACTGCTGATCATGAGGTCTCGAGTTCGATTCCCGGGTCGGACCAAATGTTTGTATGATCTAAGTACAAATATTTGTTTCGGAGTTTGAGTCTTTTCTATGCATAATATGTATGTATTTACAAAAAAAAAGTACCTATAGATGTATTTGTATCAGTTGTCTAGTACCTATAACACAAGCTCTGCTTAGCTTGGGACTAGATGGCGTTGTGTGTTAGATGTCCGAAATATTTATTTATTTATTATTTATTTATTTAACAATCCAGTGCTGAACGTAGGCCTCTCCTTAGAAACTAAGAAGTAAGAAGAAGAAGCATTAAGTTAAAGTCATAAGGTTCAAGTTTTTAAACCTGACTACGTAAAACCTTTTATAAAATCACCCGGGCCATTGTTACGAATTTATTGACATCTCATTGATGTTTTCTTTAGGCTCTACGGTTTAACATACTAGTAGGAGAGCTGGTACCATTTTTTGGGTAGGTATTTGAGGCAAGCTGAAAACTTGTCACACACCTCTCCTAATATACCTCAACACGAAACTGCAGACCTGGCTGGTGAGTAGCGGGGCAATTTTTGACAACCAGCGATAGTGATGATGACGTAGGCTTGTGTTTCCCAAGTGAGCACTGTTTCTCAGAGTGCTATAACTGGCGAAGTATATCGTTATACCATGGCTATTGTAAGTCACGTGACCTCGCCAGAGGGGGAGGGTTGATTTTGCCCCGCTGCTCACCAGCCAGGTCTGCAGTTCCGTGTTGGGGTATAATAGGAGAGGTCTGTGACAAGTTTTCAGCTTGCCTCAAATACCTACTCAAAAAATGGTACCAGCTCTCAGACCATACATACATGATTACCAAAACTATCTTCGCGCTAGTTGGGTAAAAATATGTTAAAATGTGATTAGAAACTCTTTAAAAATGTTCAAATTGAGTAAGAAACATGGTTTATTTGCGATCTTTAAATGACAATCTAATTGATATGTTAAAGTGTTTGAATTGAGAAATGCATCATCATCATCAATAGCGTTTAATAGTCCACTGCTGGACATAGGCCTCTCCTTCGAAAGGAGGTTTTGGGCTACTTACTATACCACGCTGGCAAGACGGGTTTCTGGGATTGGCCGGACTGGGAGGGGTCCGGATGTGTTAATAACAGGAGTTCCCGGATCCCCCCCGTCTCAGGTGCAGAGTGACACACCGTGTGGTTTTAGTCAAAACCCGCAAACCCCGCTGGGGTGACGGCCTGAGAGGGTTTCTACACTTATAAAAAAGAGTTTATTTCAAGTTTGCCTTCTTTTTGCTGATGTTGATGTGAAACATCACATCAACATCAGCAAAAAGAAGGGAATAAACTAAGCAGGACAACAGTCCTGCTTAGTTTATTCCCTTAGTCGCCTCTTACGACACACATGGGATGAATGGGGGTGCTGACACTTTGTTTCACCACCACACGGACCCAATTGGAAAATTATAAAGAAATTATAAACGTCATTAAACATTAATTGTAATTTAATTATAAATCTTCTATATATATAAAAGAGTAAGGTGACTGACTGACTGACTGACATACCCAGAGATCAACGCACAGCCCAAACCGCTGAAGCTACAATCCTGAAATTTTGCACGTAGGTTCTTTATATGACGTAAGTGAGCACTAAGAAAGGATTTTTTGAAATTCCACCCCTAAAAGGGTTAAATAGGGGTTAAAAGTTAGTATGGAAGTTCGTCATTTTTTAAGTAAGAAACATGAAACTTTACTTTTGGGCTACTGATTAAAAAAGAGTAGATACGTATTTAAGCGTTTCTGGATATTCTACCCCTAAGGGGTTAAATTGGGGTTGTTATTTCGTATATAGGTCAGTCTGGAAGTCCGTCATTTTTTCAGCGTTTCTGAATATTCTACCCCTAAGGGGGTGAAATAGGGGTTGAAAGTTTGTATGGACATTCGTCATTTTTTAAGTAAGAAACATGAAACTTTACTTTTGGGCTATTGATTAAAAAAGAGTAGATACGTGTTTAAGCGTTTCTGGATATTCTACCCTTAAGGGGGTGAAATAGGGGTTGAAAGTCCGTAATTTTTGAAATAAGAAATATGAAACTTTATTTTGGTAGGGCTTGAAAGTTTGTAAGGAAGTCCGTCATTTTTTAAGTGAGAAACATGAAAATTTAGTTTTGGGCTGCTGATTAAAAATGAATTGTTACGTGTTACAGCGTTTCTGAATATTCTACCCCTAAGGTGGTTAAATAGGGCTTGAAAGTTTGTACGGAAGTTCGTCATTTTTTAAGTAAGAAACATGAAACTTTATTTTTGGGGTACTGATTTAAAATAAATCGATACGTATTTAAACGTTTTTTAATATTCTACCCCTAAGGGGGTGAAATAGAGGTTGAAACTTTGTAAGGAAGTCCGTAATTTTTTAAGTGAGAAACATGAAAATTTAGTTTTGGGCTACTGATTAAATATAAGTAGATACGTATTAAAGCGTTTCTGGATATTCAACCCCGAAGGGGTGAAATAGGGGTTGAAAGTTTGTAAGGAAATCCGTCATTTTTTAAGTGACAAACATGAAAATTTGTGTTTTGGCTGATTAAAAATGAGTAGATACATATTTAAACTTTTCTGGATATTCCACCCCTGAGGGGGTGAAATAGGGGTTGAAATTTCGTATATAGATTATTCTGGAAGTCCGTCATTCTTGAAGTTAGAAACATGCAACTTTATTTATGGCTACTGATTAAAAATGAGTAGATACGTATGTACGAACATGTTCTACCGGAACCGGTTGTGGTTCACGGTGCCGTTCTCGAAGTTGTTCAAAAATATGTGTGGTACCTCGGGCAGACTTTGCAGTTAAGTAGAAACAACTTCGAGGACAAGGTGAACAGGAGAATTCAGCCGGGTTGGGCAGCGTTTGGGAAACTTCGTCGGGTCTTTTCATCGTCAATCCCACAGCGCCTAAATACGAAAGTCTTCAATCAATACGTCCTACCTGTTATGACATACGGTGCCGAAACGTGGACACTTACGACACGGCTGGTCCACAAGTTCAAAGTCGCTCAGCGTGCTATGGAGAGGGCTATAATAATAATAATGATTTATTTTTCTCATCACAAAAGCTCAACGTTTCTCTAAGGGATCGCATCAAGAATGAGGTGATCCGGTAGAGAACCAAGGTCATTGACATAGCCCACAGGATAAGCAAGCTGAAGTGACAGTGGGCTGGCCATATTAGCCGCAGAACTGATAACCGTTGGGGTAAACGGGTTCGTGAGTGGTGACCGCGTCTCGGCAAACGTAGCGTAGAACGTCCAAAGGCCAGGTGGAATAATGATCTGCCCAAGACGGCTGGCAGGAGCTGGATGAGAGAAGCTGAGGATCGAACCAAGTGGAGTGCAATTGGAGATGCCTATGTCCAGCAGTGAACTGCGATGATGATGATGAGATACGTATTTAAGCGTTTCTGGATATTCTATCCCTAGGCTAGACTGGAAGTCCGTCATTTTTTAATTTAGTAGCCTGAAACTTTGTCTTCAGGCTTTTGATTAGAAATAAATGAATACCTTTATCAGCATTTATGGGAATTATATGCCTAAAGGGGTTAAAATAAGGGTCGAAAGTGTGTATGAAAGTCAATTTTAATGGACTATTGATTATAAATAAATACGTTTAAAAACATGAACACAGTATTCATAGATACTTACACAGTTTTAATTAAATACATATAATCAACTTCCACGCGAGCAAAGCCGCGGGCAACAGCTAGTAAATTATAAACGACTGCCTCTGTGGCGCAGTGATAGCGTATGCGACTGCTGTGCTTGAGGTCTCGGGTTCGATTCCCGGGTCGGACCAAATGTTTGTATGATCTGCAAATATTTGAATTGGAGTTTGGGTGTTTTCTATGTATAATATGTATGTATTTACAAAAACAAACGTATATATGTATTTATATCAGTTGTCTAATACCCATAACACAAGCTCTGCTTAGCTTGGGACTAGATGGCGTTGTGTATAATAGATGTCCAAAAATTTTTTTTTTTAATTTCAAGAATTCAGGTCGGCGGCTTCGGCCACGCGCCCTTGTACAGAGAGTATCAGCGTCTTGGTTACGTGAAGGTTTGGTGCCCGAAATCTTGACAATAATAATATATATATAATTATTTTGACTCTGGAATCAGAATAGTTACTTCTCCATTTTAATAAAAAAAAATGTATTATTGTTTTCCATATACTACTACTACTACTAGTTGTAGTGAGTATAATATGGAAAACAATAATACATTTTTTTTAACACCATGTTCATAATCTACAACACAAAACGATTTATTGATAAGATGACCTACACGCTTTACAAATAGCAAATGTGTGTATGTTTATTAAATGCATAGGTTGATCATGTTATTGAAATCGCTTAGGAAAATGGCTTACGCATAATTACACTACATTTTAGTGCTTGCCTGACCCTCATTTGCGCCTTGGCCGATATAACCAGTCCGTGGAAATTCTTCGGACTGTAATCGTACCGAATCGAATGAAACCGAATATTCAGATCTACAGAGCATTGGCGATCGATTCAGTGCGATGGTTTTATGTGTTGTTTAAGCAATGAATGTACATATGTCAATTACAACTAAAATCTTGGGACTGTAATCGTACCATAAATCGAATATTCAGATCTAGCAAGCATTGGTGATCGATTCAGTGTGACGGTTTTACGCCTTGTGTAAGCAATAAGTGCAAATATATCGATTACAACTATAATCTTCGGACTGCAATCGTACCATAAATCGAATATTTAGATTTACCGAGCATTGGCGATCAATTCAGTGCTATGGGTTTCGGTCTTGTCTTATACATATTTTCATTCTATATATCAATGAAAATATATTATTTCATACAACTAAAATCGTCCTAACCGAACGAGTAGGGATACCATGACATTCTCATTACTGGGACACCGCGTTCCTTCTTTTACTTTTAATGCTTATTTATTTACCTTCAATCCATGAATAAACTAATTGAAGTTTATTGTTTTACTATATCCCCAATTCAAATCAAATTCTAGATTGTGTCATAAGTTGTATTTATTTGTTTTATACAAAAGATATGAAATATGATCATTATATTCTTAACTTAGATTTATTAAGTTTGATTTTCAACAACAAATTAAATGCATACTAATATTATAAATTTAAAAGTAACTCACGGCTAAACGGCTGCACCGATTTCAATGAAATTTTGTATGTAGATACTTAATGATTCTTGAGCAAGGACATAGGCTATTTTTAACCGACTTAAAAAAAGGAGGAGGTTCTCAATTCGACTGTATTTTTTTATGTTTGTTACCTCATAACTTTCTACTAGATTTTGATGATTCTTTTCTTATTTGAAAGCTGGTGCTTCCCATGTGGTCCCATTTCAATTTGGTCCAGTTCTGACATGTCATCCATGAAAAACCATATAAGTCTCCAATTTGCATTAAGTATGTGTGCGACAAATTGACGAATAACTCAATATTACGCCAACCAATTTCGATGATTCTTTTTTTATTTGAAAGCTGGTGCTTCCCGTGTGGTCCCATTTATATTTAGTCCAGATTGAAGTCGTTTTTTTTGTTGTTAAAATTTGTGATTATTTTATTTGAAAGCTGGTGCTTCCCATGTGGTCCCATTTCAATGGTTTAGTTCTGACATGTCATACATGAGAAAACCATATAAGTCTTCAATTTGCATTAAGTATGTGTGCGACAAATTGACGAATAACTCAACATTACGCCCACCAATTTCGATGATTCTTTTTTTATTTGAAAGCTGGTGCTTCCCGTGTGGGCCCGTTTTAATTTGGTCGTTCTTGAAGTCGGTTACTTTTTGTTAAAATTTTGTATTATTTGTCACGATAACCGTTATATACGCGGGCGGAACAGCGGGCAAAAGATAGTTTAATATAAGGTTATCTTTGTATCGTTACACTAAATACTTCCGTTAATTTCGCCTGCTTGAAAATACACGAATATCTTACAATAGTCACCACTCTGTCACTTTCAAGGATTTCAATGTGTATTAGTCAATTTTTTTTGCCAACAATATGTCAAAGTATTTTTCAAGAGAATTTGTCTCGTGTAAGATTGACAAATGTTACATCATCCATGTGAATCATCAAGTTGTAATTGATATTATCGCATGGTTTTTATATCTCGATTCATTGTCTTTTGTGTACGTGTTATCGTATTGTAGATGTAATCAGAGTGTTCAATGGAAGGTGTGTCTTGTTTATATGATCGTCATTAGGCCTTTAATGCACGTACACACATTTGGCATCCTGTTGCATGTTCTCGTTTGTTTATTGCTGTTTGCAATTTTGAATGTTATTATTAGTAAGCATTAATTTGTTAAATCATTTTCGCTGCGATCTAAAGTTTTACTGCAGAGGTTTCAAGCTCAGTATCCTGATCACTCTATCTATTATTTCCAGGATATTTGATGTAATCTGTATTTCTAATGTAGAATTATTGTCATAATCATAAGTTGTTATCATTATCACTTGAGTTATTTTTGTTTAGGTGATAGTAATTAAGGTAGAAATATATATATAGGAAAATCGTTGACGGCAACGTGACGCACGTCCGAGATAATCACTGAAAGTGTGGCGATATGCGGAATTGCAAACTCGATTTTTGCCGTCGCACGTGAGTTCCGATGAATTCAACGACGAGATTGAAAAGACATACATAAAACTTGTAGCAATGACCTTGCGTAGGGTGACCATGATATCTAACGGGGTATAACTGTTTTTATTTCTTCGAACCAATTTTTTGCGATAGAAAACTGTTTAACCTACTGTAGTTGTGCGAGTATTATTGTGTGTGTAGGTCTGTGTGGTGACGGATTAAAGATCAGAAATGTCACCGCTATACATACTGTGCCGTGTGTAGTAAAAGCCGACTAAGAGTCAGTGCCGACGGAAGGACGGCGAAAAGCTAATTAAATATATAATACTCTAGCTAACCCGTGCCCACTTCGTTGGGCGGTAAACATTTTTTTCTCCGACTTTGCAAAAACGGCTACCATGAAAACGAAAAAGTCTTTCCACTTTTTGGGTTATTTGTATATCCTATGTCACTCAAAAATAACGTACCTTCTATTGGTAACATAATTTTTAAAATCGGTTCAGTAGATCCAGAGATTACCCCCTACAACTTCACAAACTCACAAACGCACAAACTTTACCTCTTTATATAATAGTATAGAAGTATAGATATAAGCGAGTGACTTTTGGTTCCTTAATCTGCTCTTACGGCAGACGATAGGAAAACAGCATCACAAAAAAAACTTAAAATAAATTCTTCATCAACGCATCTCGCCAGAGTAGACCAAAACGTACTGTGTCCAGACATTTGACTAAGAAAGGCTCTTGATGAATCCTGTGAATTCCTGTGAGATAGAAAATTGTATAACCTTCCGTAGTGCATAAGTAGGTATGTGAATGCGCTCATGCGTATGTTTGTGTGCGTGTTTATAAAATACCGCTTCATACATATCACAAATCTCATGTGAGTCAATTAATACAGATTATAATATTTTTATTACAAATAATTTTTAGAGCGATAATCTCTGCGGTACAACAGTGGTTCAACTTTGCAAAAAGTACGTTAAACAGCCATGGGCATTTCTTACATTTTACAGTAATGACTGTCATTGTTCCGTGTCGAGCAAGGCCGGCTGATGTAACAAGCACGCGACTTGCACCAGACGCGACGGTCAACGACCTTGCGTGCACCCACACGGTGTGTCGGTGACTAGAATTTATGGTTAACATCACTGACCTATAGCAGTTAAGAATAAATATTTATGTCAAACACGTGATTTACATCACCTTTTGACAGGACCTTAATTTGTTCTACACAGGGAAGGAACAAAGTCCTAAGAGACAGTTAAGTCGATATTGAGTTAAGACTTTATTCCTCTGGAAAAAGTCCTTTTTTTCAGTGTCCATATGTAGGTGGTCATCTTTTACAATATTAATAATCTCAGATATCTCACACGCGACTGCGTCTGTTTCCCGAGCTAGGCGGTACTTTTACTATATGATGACAAAACCATTGATAATCTTCTAAAAAAAAAAAACCGACTTCCAAAAAACATCCAACGAAAACTCTCTGCCTAAAAATCACTTAAAAGCGTAAAATAAACTGGTTCTTCATAAATTGCGTATACCTAATTCTTTATTCATTTTTTAAATAGTAGTATTATAATGTGTGCTAGGTACCTAAAATCTGTTTGAAGTCGGTGCCAAGTGACTATCGCTTAGACTTTTGTAATTGTTCGTTTGTATTCGTTTTGGCTTAGCACCGACTTCAAACAGATTTTAGGTACCTAGCACACATTATAATACTACTATTTAAAAAATGAATAAAGAATTAGGTATACGCAATTTATGAAGAACCAGTTTATTTTACGCTTTTAAGTGTTTTTTAGGCAGAGAGTTTTCGTTGGATGTTTTTTGGAAGTCGGTTTTTTTTTTCTATAAAAAGTTTTTATTTTTCAGTTTTTAGTGCAATCAATCGTAGGTCTACTGACCTACTACTAAGTTGAACTATTACATCAAATTTCATCATCAAGAATACAAATTAAGGTCTATACGTACGTGTAATATTAAAATCATCCTCTAATCCCTAACTGTTGAAGAGTTTAACCTTCTATCATCAGCTCACCTAAATAACTTGAAAGTATACGACTGAAGGTCTTTAGATACGTATGATATTTAAAGATTTATCCTCCAACTCCTAACCGTTAAGGAGTTGTACCTTACATCATCAGCTCATCATCATAAAATGATGACTACCAGACGCAAATACCGGTGTACCTTCAGAAAATATACGAAAAACACAGTATGTGCCTATAGAAAATGGGGGTTTCCCTCGATTTACCTATGATCCCATCATCAGATCCAGATATGCTGGCAATGGGACCACCTCGGAAGCATACCCTTTCGAATACAAAAAAAAAATTCAAAATCGGTCCACAACTGACGGAGTAATCGGTGAACATACATAAAAAAAAAAAAAAAATACATACAGTGGAACATAGAACCTCCTCCTTTTTGGAAGTCGGTTAATAAAATACATAATTAAACTACACCCAAATGCAAAATAAATGGACGTACTCTTCACATTTTTATTTGTCCGGACTTCTAGCTTCTGGCAGATTCATCGACTTATTCGACTTTATTTAGGACTGTTGACTTAATTTAGCCATTAATAAATAATCATTATGTTTAAAATGCAGCAGTTATATAAGCGATTACGACCTATTGCAGCGGCCATCAATGCTCAATTTTTGACAGCCCTAAAGCCACCGATTCCCTTGATCCTCTGCAGCTTCGTAGAGATATCGCCTCTATAACAGTCCTCTATCGCCTTTATCATGGAGAGTGTTCTGAAGAGCTCTTTCAACTGGTCCCCCCTTCTCCCTTTCTCTATCGGACAAAAAGTCTCGGCCTTGGAAGTCACCACTTCAAAGTGGTAGACATACGCTCTCGCACTCAAAGCCTGGCGGCAAAACCTGGAACTCACCACCAGCGCACGTGTTTCCTTTCCACTATGATCCCGGTTCCTTTAAGCGGAGCGTGAAAAAGCATCTCACTAGGCAGTGTGAGTCACCATGCTGCATTGTCCTTATTCGCATTGAGAATGGTGACCACCACTCCTGGATTCTGCTTTCCTTCAAGCTGAGCAGAGTCATTTTGGCAGTAGTCTACGTCGGTCCAACATACCACGTTACCTTAAACTCTACTAGGGTAAAGACTTTATGCTTGCCAGTGATGCTGTTCTCTAAACGTCGATTTTTTAGGCTGTACGCAGCGATGAATTTGTGGTCGAGAAACTTAACTCAAACTCAAACTCAAAAATATTTTATTCATATAGGCACATATTTTACAGGCACTTATGAATAGTCAATATTTAATATTAAAAAATCGAGTGATTCTAGTCGCCAGTTCCAAGTGCAGCCTACCCTTCATGGAGAAGAATCTGGCAAGAAACTCCATTGTTGCTCCTTTTAAAAAATAATAATACGGTTTACAATATTTTTTTCACTAAGAGACTTGAATGAGAACGAAGTCGACCAAAGAAAACAAAATAAAAGGTTTGGAGTCATTGCTGCACAGCCATGAGCTAACCAATCATGCGCCGTTCTTACTGATAGCTGCAAGATTTTTACATTGTTATATTGTGACATTGTATTGTTATATTGTGAGGAAATACTTACTTCCACTTATGGAAAATAAAATCAAAATAGCACTTTCACTCACAGTCAAATTTAAAAAGATGTAATATGTCCAAATATAAAATAATCAATAAATGTCACAAATGTAAAATAGAGTAAGACGCATGGATCAGCCATCGACCTATTCAACCATAGTTGAGCTGCGTACTCAGGCCGCACGTCAAATCATCAGGTCAATATCAAAGAAATTAATAATTAATAATAATCATAGTCGACAAGGTGCTCATACAATAACAAGTGCGTATTTAATAAATTGGGAAACATTGTTAGATAAGTACCAAAGGACCATCATGTATTCATTTACATTATACAAGTATGTGTGTATGTTTTCACTTATAAGTTGCAACTAAAACAATCAACAATTTGTATTTAAGAAAAAAAAAGAAAGATGAAAATTAAGTAGAATTGATACAAGAAAGAGATAAAATAAAGGAAAATTTAAACAAGAACTAATTAAGAGAAAAAGGAAATTATTAAAGAAAATTATACAGAAAATTGTTACAAACAAATCTTAACTTAATTAAATGTCGGAATTAGATGTCGTTAGGTTAAAGTATACAAACAATTCATACCGGAGCACCAACATGTCAAAATTTATACATTATTCAAAAAAAAAAAAAAAAAAATTTTATCTCAATTTCAAGACAAAGTTAGTGTGTATATAATAACACCTTAAACCCATGACTCTTTGTCGTTCAGATAATCGCCAATCGTATAGTAGGCTTTCCTTATAAGGTGATTTTTTACAGTACGCTTGAATTTATCTATAGGAAGGTCAATTACATATGTAGGAATTTTATTATAAAGACGTATACCAAGACCTTCGAACGAGTTGTGTACCTTATGTAAACGATGATAGGTACCAACGAGTTTAGACTTATTTCTTGTATTAATATTGTGTACATCACTGTTTTTCTTATAGTCATTAATGTTTTGCCTAACAAACATAACATTTGCAAATATGTACTGTGATGCAACAGTTAAAATACCTATATCTTTAAACAACTCTCGAAGAGAGACTCTAGCACCTAAATTGTATATTGAGCGGATGGCTCGTTTTTGTAGAATAAAAATCGTTTCAATATCAGCCGCCTTGCCCCAGAGTAGTATACCATAGGACATGACGCTGTGAAAGTAGCTAAAATAAACTAGCCTAGCTGTGTCCGTATCAGTGAGCTGACGTATCTTCCATACTGCATAAGCTGCCGAACTAAGTCTACCTGCAAGGCTATCTATCTGGGCTCCCCACTGTAGTTTGCTGTCTAATGTAATTCCCAAGAATACTGTTGAGTCTACAATACTTATGATTTCACTATTTAGAGTTAGATTAGTGCCTAGCTGTTTTACATTTGGCATAGTAAATCTCACACACTTTATTTTATTTGAGTTAAGTAGGAGATTATTTGTTGTAAACCAAATCAATACATCATTTAGTGCCCTATTCACATCGTCAAAAACTGTTTGCTTACGATCGACTTTAAAAAGAAGTGACGTATCATCAGCAAATAGAACTATATCACAGATATCTTTTAAATAATATGGTAAATCATTTATATATATGAGAAAAAGTAGAGGACCCAGTATAGAGCCCTGCGGAACGCCCATAGTAACAGGTAGTCCAGAAGACCTCGCACCATTGACATCTACGTGTTGAATTCTATCTTTCAAGTAGGAAACAATTAGTTCCAAAGCAATACCATTAACGCCATAATGCCTAAGTTTAAGAAAAAGCGTGCTATGTTCTACGCAGTCAAAAGCTTTTGAAAGATCGCAAAATGCACTTGGAGATACAGGCAGAGTAGATTCATTTTGGCAGAGCCAAATATATAAAAAAAAAGAATAACATCACTAACTAGAGAAGAAAAACAGCGGGGTGTAGTACTGTAGTAGACCAAAAACCTCCGTGCTAACGAAAGCTCCATGTCCTGAAGTCCACTTCTGGACTGTTGATGTCATGTGATGTGATAAACGATCTTCTAATATAAGTGAAACTTTACTTTTCTATACATAAGTTCACTGTAGACATACTAGTTGCTCAGGGCCGGATCTACCATATGGCTTTTTGGGCTTAAGCCCAGGGCCCCGGGGATTCCAGGGGCCCCCAGCTAAGTCAAGTTAAAGTAAAAAAAAGACGATAATGCGTGTCAAATGGAACGGGGATTTCCCCATCGATAATTTACGGACGACAGTATGTTTTCTTAATTTTCTAGAGTTGTAGATACTGCTTAAACAATTTTACACGGTACGATTTAATATTTTAATAACGACTTTGCTCACATATTAAATAATGTAACAGAGTTTTTATTCCTCTTATGTGATTAACGTTAATACTTAAAGTATTTCTAAATACCATGTGAAAATAACTATGTTCTACTAATTATACCCACATCAAGTATTTTTTCGTTCGAGAGTGAGTAAGCATATTTGGCTCATATATTTTGCTACCAAGCCAGGCTAAAAACAAAAAAAAATGTGAGTGAGTCTATAATATGGGGGAATTCCCGCCGCTTATAACTTTTTTTTATTTTTTTATGTATGGCCCGCCAAAATGACTCTACTCGGCCTGATGGAAAGCATAAGCAAAATCCAAGATTGGTGGTTACCATATTCATTGCGAATGCAGACAATGTAGCATGGCGACCCACGCCATGGCGGCCTAGTGATGCTTCTGCATCTTTTGCCATTGCCCTTTATGGGGCCCCAGTATGGGCGGAGGCCCTGAGGGCCAGCACTATCGCGATATTGCGACGACCGAAACGAGTGCTGACCATCTGTATCATAAAGGGGTACCGCACGATCTCTTTTGAGGCGGCAAGCCTCCTGGCCGGAACTCCACTATGGGACCTGGAGGCAAGAGACCTTGCGGCTCTTTATCAGTGTCTCAAGGAGGCGCGGAAGTTGAGAAGGTCTCCTGAGATTCGAGAAATCGAAGATCAGAAATCCCAACTCCGCCAGGTCATCGTAGAGGGATGGAAGAACGACTTGGGCAACCGAGCGCTGGGCACGCTGTTATTGCGGTGGTAAGACTCGTTATGGAGGATTGGCTTGAGAGGCATCACGAGAGCCTCTCATACCGGCTGACGCAGGTAATCACTGGAAAAGGATGCTTCGGCAATCACCTGTGTCTGATCCGTAAGGAGCCTACGCGTAAGTGCCTGCGATGGCCAGACCGTGGACACGGCGCTCCACACGCTGGCAGAATGGAGGTAGCCGAGGCGCGATCTCGTGGCGGCCATCGCAGTGGGGGTTTTCTCACTCAGTAACATGATTGCGGCCATATTACGGAGCGAGAGTTCGTGGAAATCCGCAGTCTCTTTCTGCGATTAAGTTATGCTCGTGCAGAAGACGGCGGAGCGGGACCGGGACTGGTTTAGAACTCTTCTGGTCCGCCAGGCCCGGGAATGGGCTCCGGCGCATTTAAGCGCAAGCATTTAGGCGCCGGTGTTCACAAAACGATCTCCGTCCTCCATAAGCGCAAGCCTGGGGCTGGCAGATGAGGCCACCTGTCACCCTAGCAGAAGCAGGCTGGGGTGGAGGCGCAAGCGCTTTTATGTAGCAAGAGAACATCGGGGTTCGTGCTCAGAAGGGAGCCATCTACAAAACCTAGGTGGCCCGTGGTACGTCGAGGTTCCAGGGATTTCTTTTCGAGGGTGCACCTGGTTCCCTGCTCCTGCTACCCGAGGCGGCGTGCGGTTCGAGTCCGACATGCCTCCAGTCGGTGGTATGAGGGGAGATTTCCGCACAAAAAAAGGGAGACAGTCAAACAACAACGCTGCTAATATAGCGGGTCGTTACAATGGTGTAGAAATAATTTTAGAACAAAAAAATAAATCTGCGGATTACGTGCCATGTGCTGCGCATTCTCTTAACCAAGTTGGTGAAGAAGCTGTGAAGGTTGGAACCGAAATCGTAAACTTTTTTGAGAAGTGCGAAAATATATGTTTTATTTTCTGCTTCAACCCATATAGATAGGAATTGTTAAACTAAACTGTTATTTACGTTAAAAAGTTTAAGTCAGACTAGGTGGTATCGCCACTATTCCCGAATTACTCTACAATCTTAAAAGTATATTTAACCATACTAATCACAAGTTGTGAAACCGAGCGATGACATATATAGGATTTTATCCGTTTTGTCCATAAATGTTGATTTAACTAAGAATTTAGAATGTAAGAAGTTAAATTAAATTAAATTTGTCAAAGGAAAGTGCAGAAAGTTTGCATTATCATTTGTCAATTTAATTACGATTGTACTTATTAAACACTAAAACCTAAGGCATAATATATTAAAATACAAATTAAATATTTTATCGTTTAGTCGTATGAGATAAATCCTATATATTTGAGTAATTGTTTGATTGATGATTGCCAGATCTAGAAGAAAGAAAGAAGAAGAAAGATGACATATTTATTTTGGCAACATAGAGTAAGCGTACATAAAAAAAGGTAATTTAATCAAATTTGCAAGGCCAAAAATTTACCCAAATCAGCATTGTGTCAGACAAGGCGTCTGACGCTGGTTTTCAATTGGGCCCAGATGACGCCGTGCATAAAGATATTTTACATATCCGTGCCATAATTTATACAAAAACAATAATTACATACACACAGTATTGCCCTATACTGAACATATTTCTAGTGGATTAAGCGGTCGCTTCGCCGCTTTTCACTGCGCCAAGTGTTGTGGGTTCAATTCCCACATTGTACCACACTTTTTGTGATCCACAAATTGTTGTTATAAATCTGAGTGTTCTTTGTGTTCGTTACATGTATGTTTATAGTGTCCCCCTCGACACAGGATGTATATTCCTAATGCGGGAGTTGTCTTTAAAAAAATAAAGAATTTGGTGGGCCCCTAAGTAGTATTAGCCCAGGGCCCCCTAAACTCACGGTCCGGCCCTGTAGTTGCTACTATAACTGGGACTAAATTGAACTTTTTTCTGTCTTACTCTTCGATACAAGCGAAGGTGTCTGAATTGAGAATATTTCTGTAACAACTGTAGATCCTAGACAAAATTAAATACTTACTGAAACTTTAGTTTAAACTCACTGGTTGTTACCTGTGGGACTTTAGAATCTATACAAATGAATAAAATTGGAGTGTCTGTTTGTAATATTAAAATAAGTAATAACCGCTTTTTAATAAATGCATGTGTATACACGATACATATACCAAAATAACATTTTTACAATTTTTATCTGTATGTCTGTCTGTTTGTTCCGGGTAATCTCTGCAACGGCTGGACAGATTTTGACGGGACTATCACTGACAGATAGCTGATGATCTAAGGAGTAACTTTGGCTACATTTTTTTAGTAATCTAAAGCTAGTGCTTTGTCCCGCGGCGTTACCCGCGGTACGACAATAACCGCGGCTAACACAGCGGGTTGATAAAAACTCGATGCGACTCGACTTTGCGGAACTGAAAGTAGGAACTGCTCCAAGTAACCGGAAAACAGTGTTATGTGCAAATCGCGTTTTTTAAAAGTACCTCGTCAAATAAATGGATGTAAAAAAGGTATTTTTTTAATAAACGGAAAAACCATATCAAAGCAAAAGGAGGTGATATATCAATGCGGAACTAAAACCTGTACGGGATGCTAGGACGAAACTCCAAATTATCACTGGACAACTAACTTCTGATATATATCAGACGATAATTATTAAACCTGGATGTACGGCCTTACAATTGTGTGACTCCGCAAAAGAATCCAATTTAAATGTCATACAGAGAGCTCAAAACAAGATCCTAAGGTCGATAGCAAATGTATCGTGGTTTGTTACCAATGCGGAACTGCATCAACACCTCTCAGTGGAAACAGTGAGTAAGGAAATACGACATGCCTCCGAGAATTTTATGTAGTAACTAAAATACCTTTCAAATGAATTGGCATGTCGGGTGACTATAAAAGGCTATATAAACCGGCTCAAAAGATTTGATATCATACTTGCGAAGATTAAATATGAATCCAATGCAGTTATTGAGAAGACGGTCTAGTTTATTTAGGAGGTCTGAATTCAGGTCGAAATAACACACATCACCACAGTCAATTATAGGAATAATTAAGGTTTGCATGAGTGTGGTTTTTGTTTTGAGAGGCAGGAAATCTTTTAGACGTATATAATCCGCAGATGTCCTGTCACTTTTTGACTCACATGGGTCACTGGAGCTCTCCAATCGAGCGTCGAGTCGATGAGCAGTCCTAGGTCTTTGACTACAGGGCTCCAAGGTATAATTGCGCCGTGGAGGACGACTGATGGGAGTGAAGTTGTGTCTACTCTGCGCATCATCTTTTTGCTACCCACTACGATTCCCTGAAATTAAGTAGGGTTTATTGATAATCCGAACCTCATCGACCACGAGTTTATGCGATCTAGGTCCTTGTTGATATTGTCAATGGCTCGTGATATGTCCTCCACTCTTTTCTGCGAATAAATCTGCAGGTCATCGGCATACAGGTGATACGCACACTGAAGGTGTTGAGTTATGAGGTTGATAAATAGAGAGAATAATAGGGGAGATAGAATACCGCCTTGAAGGACGCCAGCGCTTAGGTCACACCAGCTCGAAGTGGAGTCTTGAATACGAACACACTGCTGACGTCCTTGAAGATATGTGGAGAACCATTTCAGTGCATCTGGGGTTATCTTAAGATACGTACCTAAGGATAGATAGTAGGATTTCGTGACTGACTGTAATGAAGGCATTGGAGAAATCAACCAGGACTAAAATTGCAACTTTGGTGTCCTCTATGCTTTTTCGAATATCACCAGTCACTTTAAGAAGGGCAGTAGTAGTGCTGTGATCGGGCCTGAAGCCTGACTGTAGAGGACTAAGCAGTTTCTGTCAGAGTACAAATTCTGAAAGCTGCTTGTATACATAGGCCTCGAGCACTTTAGATAGAAAGGGAACGATAAAGAACACAAGAATAGTAAGTTGTGTACGTTATTATTTTGAAAGGTCTAGCCTAGTACTAATTATACCTACATCAAACATTCCATCCTTTGAGGCCTTGGATACCTTCGTAGGATATACATAATTGAAAGTATTGAACTGCTGATGTAATGATTTAACCCATTACAGCAGACGAATAGACGGTCGGACACCAATTTGTGTAGGTCAATTGTACCGATTATTTCTCGGACTATATTAGATTGATAGTAACGAGTACGACAGACGTCGGGATCGTAACCACTTAGTGAGGAAGCGTAATGGTCGTAACAGTAGTAGCAGTAAGATTTGTGAATGACTCGCGTATTTTATAATGATACCTATATACGTTTGACCGAATTGATTTGTAACATCCTTTCTTGTCTCGTATAAGTTTATAAAGTGTCTACTTACTGTTTTGAGGATCTAAGATCATCGGATTTGCAAGGTGAAGTGGCAGTGGGCTGGCCATATTAGCCGCAGAACTGGCAACCATATGGGTAGAAAGTTTCTGGAGTGGAGACCGCGTCTCGCGAACGTAGTGTAGGACGTCCACGAGCAGGTGGAGTAACGCCTTGCGCAAGATAGCTAGCAGAAGCTAGATGCGAGAAGCCCAAAATCAATCAGAGTGGCATCATAGAGGCCGACTGTAACTACCCGACCGCCTACAAAACTACAACCCGACTACGTAATTTCTGATATTATTATTATTTTTTATTTTTATGCAATAGGCGGGCAAACGAGCAGACGTATCGCCTGATGGTAAGCGATTACCGCCGCCCATGGATACCAGCAAGACCAGAGGCGTCCCAAGTGCGTTCCCGGTCTTTGGGGGGAGATAGGGGGAGGGAGGTTGGGGTATGGGCCTCCGGTATCCTCGGTCACACGGTGAAACACAGCGCAAGCACTATTTCACACCGGTTTTCTGTGAGAAATTTATGAAGCCTATGTCACCCGGGCCATTAGTACCTATCTATTTAAATCTCATTAAATAAATTCGGTACAGTAGTTTAGGTGCTATGGTCAAACATACAAAAATACATATACTACCATAACTGTTACCTACCCTTCTATTTAGATTTGCCGTAGACGGGTAAAAAGGTCATTTTTGGGCCTGTGCGATACCAGGCCATGATCAAAATAAATTACAATCTTGAAATAGGATTGGCCTAATAATATCTCCTATACGATTTGTTTATGATCATATTTATCATGAACACGACTTCCTATTCAGGTATGATGTACCTATTGTGTTGAAGAGATTCGTATCAGATTGAAGCAACGATGTATTATAATTTGAACTAACGTAATATACCTAATTGTATTGTGGCCTCTGAACACCTTTAACTCATTACATAGGTAGTTATTTTGCTTTGTACTAATTTTGTGTTAATATACCGAAAAGATGATGATACTGATGGTCGCTGGAGTGTTAAGCCGAGTCTCCAACGAACAAAAGTTGGCAACATTTGTGTTGTCAACACGTGTTGGTGACAAAAGTTTCTGTAATTTCCTTGTGTTGGCAGTGGACGGCAATAGGCCGAAGAAGATACCGAAAAGCAGTTTATCTTTAAAATTCACCAAGCTTAACCAAAAATTGGTTAGTTCTCGCCAAGCTCCAACCAAGGAACTAAGAGCCTAGTGTGAGTTTATTTCACACACTACTCGATCGTTACGGTTACCGCGTTTCGCGTAGCAATCAATCGGGGGGCACAGTCGTGCCCCCGCCAAGACGAGCCAAGCGAAGCGGAAGGGCACTACCTACCTTTTCTCGAAGTGTTTCGTCGTTCATTTGAACCCTCATGACTTTGGTTCCCGATATACCAAATCGTTCAAATTCTCAGGATATGATGTTACTAATAGACTAATAAAACATACAAAGTTTCAATTGCTTAGCTCTGATACTTTAGATTTTATTGATAACTAAAAAACACCGATTTCGTCACTGACACACTGATGATCATCAAAACTGTTAGGGTACTTCCTGAAGTGCTAGAAAGCTGAAATTTGGTATGTAAACTAAGTTTAGTATACAAACAACAGAAAAATTCATAAACCTATTACTTTTGTCCCCCAACTCCCAAATTTGGGGGGTGGAAGTTTGTATGAGACCTTCACAAATGTTTATGTTAGAGGTTTTATTTTTGGTACACGACTTTTTCGAAAGAAGAATTACAAGAAGTACAGCCCAAAAAAACTAAAAAAAAACTGCCTCAAGCAACTTACAAAATGAAATGAAATCCCACCAAAAACATTTTCATGTAAAATGTTGCCAAGACGACTGCATATGGCTTACCCTGTGAAAAAGATATCAGATCTCATGTAGAGCCAAGGTTCCGAATCTACACGCCCTAACTCTGCCAACCCTAACTTCATAAACTCTACATCTCAGTAAAAATGTATGGCTTGGCTGTTTCGTTACTTCAGAAAGTAAATATTCGTAAAACACATTACTTCAGAAACTAGATATTTGCAAACAAAAAAGACGTTCGTTTCCCCTTCGTGATGGTATGGTAGCGAAACGGCGAAGCCATACATTTTTACTGAGATATAGAGTTTATGAAGTTAGGGTTGGCAGAGTTAGGGCGTGTAGATTCGGAACCTTGGTTCTACATGAGATCTGATATCTTTTTCACAGGGTAAGCCATATGCAGTCGTCTTGGCAACATTTTACATGAAAATGTTTTTGGTAGGATCTTTCTTTTCTCCTCAAAACACTCTCACTAGGCCCCAGAGGACGTAACATGTGTTAATTTTACGTGTTCACTTCAAGAATAGCACGAATAAGTCCCCACATCGTACTAACGCTGTATGATGCATAAATTCTTCTGTCCGTTTCATGAATATTTGTAAATAGTGGATATATTCTTAGTGCGGAGATGCTTTATCTAACAAGTTATATTTTAACAAGAACCGACTTCAAGGTACGATTCTATTTCTCTTGGATGCCATCATCAGAGCTTAGTGTCCTTATCATGGTACCACCATTGGGATATCTCCTTTCCATTAAAAAAGAATCATCAAAATCGGTTCATAAACGAAAAAGTTATCCGCGAACACACATAAAAAAAAAAAAAGTAAAAACTAAAACCCAACTACGACAGAAAACGACGCTGAAAAAGTATGAAACAAGTTTCAAAAACCGTAGTCACGCGTTGTTAAAGTGTTATGGACATGGTACATTGAAACCAAAATATGAAACTTAGTAATCTACCGTAGTCCATAACTCTTTAACAACGCGTGACTACGGCTTTTGAAACTTGTTTCATACTTTTTCAGCGTCGTTTTTTGTCGTAGTTGGGTTTTAGTTTTTACTTTTTTTTATTCAAAATGTTTTGGTGCCTCTATAATTTTAATTTCTTTGCAAAGTTTATTTTAAATAGGTACCATTGAAATATCACAATTATCGAATAAATACGGACAAAGTCACGAGAAAATGCTAATAATATATATAATATTTGAAATGTACAAGTAACGTCCTTTCCAATGATACCAAACACGGCATATTTATCTCAAATTTATTTTTTAATCCAGTACTTTATGTCGGCTAGAGGGCGCCACATTAGATTTAGTGACACGTCATATAGACTATAACCAGCGGACGATCAAGACGCTTCTAACGATACCTCATTTGTCTAGTTCTAATAAGTAGTTAAGGAGCTATGAGGGCACAGATGAACATACATACTTACATACATACATACATAGCCTGTCAAAATTATAACCCTCCTTTGGCTTTGCTGAGTAGGGTAAAAAAACATACGGTCGAATTGAGAACCTCCTCCGTTTTTGAAGTCGGTTAAAAATGCAATAAGCTTTCCCCTCGGAAAGCTTATTGCATTAAATAGGATATCGAAGCTCCAACCTCCTCTAGTTTCACTTTAAATTGAATGGGTGGTGGTGGGGCATTTGTGGTGAGAACTGTTAGTATGTCAAGTCGTATAATTTCCAAAGTATAATTGTATCTTAATATACTTATAAAAACGAAAATAAGTCAGGACTGTAATATCAAGTTTTTGCGAATACAGCTGATAATGCCAAGTGCATACAGCGTGCTCAAAACTAATATGAATTCATAACATTTATCCCACGATCAGTTATCTCCGCCATTATACATACAGGATGTCAGAAATAAAACGGACAATCTCAGTCATCATTATAATTTAATGAATCTGTTATTTATAAAAGATTTCGGTGGACTTGTCAACAATAAGCTTTGCATCATGTTCTGTTAGCGCTTGCGAGGCGTGCGCTAGTCTTGATTCCATATATTTTATTAAATGAAATTAAAGAAAAACAAAACGACAAAATTTGTTCCTACCTGTAATGCTGTAGTTTATTAAGTAACAATTTACACCTTGTACAATATTTTAACGACACAATATTTAACTTTAACTCTGTTCCGCAAGGCACAAATTAGCATAAGAGGTTTTTATTTGTGCTGGGACTTACTTGTAAACGTTTTACAGCATTGGAGGAACAAACTGAGACGTTTTATTTCTTTAGCCTTTTTTATAACTGATTATAGGAAATCTAACTAATATTTAATACATTTACAGCATATGTTTAAAATGTATAACGCAATAAATGTATACAAACTTCCTATAAACAGTATGATTAACATTTTGAAAACACATCGTCAGAGCTGTTTACATAGTTTATATAACATAATAAATAAATAAAACCGTACGCAATATATACCATTTAATAAATTAGCAATTGAAAAAAGTCATAGACGACTTATAAGTAAACAGCTCGTTAATAAACAATACTTTGAGCCAATACTGAATAATATTATATGTACAATATGTACATACACTTTCGCTAACATATTATACATAAACGTTCAAATATTTCCATGATTCATTTCGATACACAAAAATTGCCTCTAAAAATAATCATGTAATTCATGATCGTCATTTCCTGGTCTTAGAATTCAGACCGAAATGTTTCTCCACTTGATCTTAACGACTAAAGCTCTTTTACAGAGTACAGTTCTGTTTCATGTTCCTCATACAGACTCCTAAACAATTTTTAATCTTAAAAACATAATAACACTTTTGGTTTTTTACATAAAGCTATATAACAACAGTAACATCAATCCATATTTGTGAATATCCCTTAATACATTCTATACAATTTGTAACTTCATATCAGATTATATTATCCTAAACGAAGCATCAATAAAATTATCATAGGCATACAGTACATGTCGTTTAAAAAAAAGTACATATATATATTGAATATATCTTTCGTATTTATCACATAATACCTTCTCATAACCTGGTTTTGTTTCACATCTCTATTGAATTAGTACACCTAACGCTTAAAGCTAAATTATGCAGTTTATTGACAAAAAATATCTATGACAAAAATATATATCTATAGTTGTTAGAGGTTCAGATATATACACACTAATGTGGCAAGTACATATAGCCTACTTTCGACCACACCTAACAATCAAATTTTTGTATTGAATGGTGCACATAAAAATTGACTGCGTTACGATTTTCAATTCTATTTAAACTCCTAATAATAGCATATTTACATATAAGTTGTTCATCGGACATGGCACTAAGGACAGTTCTATACAATATCAAAGATAAGTGAGTTATCATCTCCCACTTAATAAAATGCCTACGTGAGTTATCAAATGTATGCGGACACTTGTTTTAAAATATTTTCTCTCGTAATAGTGGATACTTTGAAAAAGCTAAGCTCGAAATGTTAATGTACTGTTGCAAGTTAGAAACTACTAAACACTAAAGACATACTTATTAGATTTAGTCGTAAGTTGTCTTGCCACAAAATTCGAACATTCATCAATAGTTCAATAAGTACTTTACAATATATATTCGTGTTGTGAAGGAAGAAACTCATATTTTCTCTTTAAATATTATAACTTTCTGAGATTTTTAGTTTACAATTATGAATTCTAACCTCTAGAAATTTAGTTGCCAAATTCTTCGACAAAAATGTGGGTATTAAAAATTATGTATGGAGCAATTAGACAAAACTTAATGTAAATGTAAGTTTAAAAGCTCGTACTACTGACGCTGTACCTACTTCTGTGTACACGTTAAAATTATGCAGGTGTTCATAGACTTGAGCATTCACTTGTAATAATGTTGAGCACAAGAAACAGAAGCGTTTTAGAGCTCTTGGATGTGTTTGTTGTTCAGTTCGACGAATTTCAAAATAACTATTTGTTATGCTGGGGCCACACTACCGGGAAACGTCAATGATGATTATCGCGATAAATACTGCGTTAATTATTACGTTAATTTTGTTCACAACGACAAACGTAGTGTGACCGCTTCAACGCATTAATCTCTGATGTACCGTCACTCGAGTTATCGCCAAACGGGAAACGGCAATGTGAATACCGTTGTAAAATTATCGCAATAAGTCGTGGCTACACCAACGTCAAACGTTTATCATCGCGATAATTAACGGCGTTCTCGTTAGTGTAGCCTCAGCATTAATATGTACGAAGTATCGCGAGCTAGTTGCCTATACGCATATATGACTATGATGCATGTATACTTAATTGACATTAGCAGTCGCAACTCAACACGCTATGTAAACTGCATTGTTTTACTCTGTTTGTGTTCATTAATAAAATAGTTTTAATACCAAATAAAACCGTTATCTTTTTATATGCCCTAACACTAATGTTAGATGTTCCGTTACAAATGAATACTCAAATTCATCACCACCTTAATAGCCTTTATATGATTTTAATTTGAAACAGTTATCTATATCACAAGAGGGTATTTTAAATTTCAGGATTCAAATTTCTAATTCTATTCACTTATTTCATAGTCCCTAAATGAGCTTACCATACTTTTAAACACTATCCGTTTTCTTGCCGAAATTCTCAACACATTAAGCCGTTTTCAATACTACACAAAAGTACCAATAAATTGGTCTAAGCATTTATCAACTGAAACATATTTACAAGTGTGCATATATTTACATTGTGTTTAACTTTCGAGTAACGCTTTGTATTGTGGAACATTTAGACCTGAGTTTATTATTTATTGTCGATTATTTTTTTGCAATCGATCCAGCTTTGATAAGCGTTTGTATAGAAGATGAAACATACCTACGATCATATGTAACGTCTAAGTACTTTCTAGTGTATAAGTACTAATTTATTGCTATTGACAATATGGACATTTTAATTTATTTCTCACAAACTTTGTAGCGCTTGAGTATTAGTTATATTGAATGTCATAACATCGATAGTATTGGCTAGCACCACGACGATTATATGGCACAGTGGAATATAGAACCTTACATTTCCTCTAAAAAATGCAAAGCGAACGTACCCACGCTTTATTTCTTGCAGTCAATTCCAGTTTATTTCATT
This sequence comes from Diaphora mendica, assembly GCA_949125395.1. Classification (NCBI taxonomy): domain Eukaryota; kingdom Metazoa; phylum Arthropoda; class Insecta; order Lepidoptera; family Erebidae; genus Diaphora; species Diaphora mendica. The sequence goes on along the minus strand of OX421311.1, from coordinate 36,735,453 downwards.
AACTAATGGTAACCTCGTATAAATCTTCATTCCGAAGCACTTTTTTTGTATTTTTTTACTTCAACGAAGTGAGTTATTTTCTATAGTTATATTTCTTTAAAATTTAATAGCACTGTACAATACTATCTGAAAATAACTCATTTCATTGAATCCCGTTCTAGCGTTTCGTACAAATTACGAAAATAAATTAATATCTAAGTGGATTTCATGAAACCTTTATCACAGCATCCCCAATGTGATGAGATCGTATAATTTAATAAATCATTGAGGAACAAAAGAGTTCGTGAAATCTAATTGTATATCAAATTTTCTATATTATTGTTAGTTATCCAGTGTTTGGAGGTAAAACATATCGGCTAATAGACTGGAGCATAATACCTGGCACGTACGGCCTATAATCTTATGAATACGATGAGAAATTTTAGATTCGGCAGGTTATTTTATTGTATTACAAAAATGAAGAAATCACAATAACATCTTCGATATTAGGCACTTGCCATTGTCAAAAATAGTCTGTTCAACCAACGTCAAAAATTGTGTTCGTTTAGTAATGAACAGTTTGTTTGAAAAAAAAAAACAAATATATATGAGTGTCTGAGTTCTAAATAAACAAATTTATAATGGTAATTGTTTTTGAGTTTTAATAATCGATGCCAATTGAGCATGTGGCCAAAAAACAAATAATGTTTTAATATCTTAAATAACACTTGTTATTTATAAATAAGTAACATGGTCGAATTTATACGTAACAAAACCAAATACTGCTATTCAGTACTTCTTAGTTCCTGCAATTATATAATTTCGCCAATCCAAAATCAGTTTTAAATAATATTGATTTAGACTAACAATATCGGTATCTGCTCAAACCATTCAAATTTAAGTATTTGATACATTTTTTTATATTAGTTTTTTCTCGAAATGTTCGGATTAAATAATTCGTTTAGTCAATCAGTTAGCCGATAAAACCTTCCCAAACATGGCTGTAAAATATAGATTACCTATCAATCTACAAGAAGCTAGAAGAGAAATTCCAACAGATTCCTACAAAATAATTGTGTATTATCATCGAATAATTCTGGCTCATTGATTTTTAGATGAACTGACTAGGTATTGTAGATAGGTTCAAAAAAGTTAACACCAATAATCACATACAAGATTTAAAAATAAAACACCATGATGTCAAAACTCTTTATTACACAGACTACATAGTGTTGCCAATTATAACCGTGTGTCATTTGGTGATATTTTTAAAAATAAAGCGCGAACAATATATTAATTCTGTTCTCTTTGTTGTAAATGTACTAGTATTCAAATTAATTAAAACCTACTAAATAACTAAGGAGCACTTTATTGTGACAATATTCTTTTTAACTTCTTTTTTTCATATTATAAAAATTCGATCTGGTTCTGGCAACACTGAGCTGAATTAGATTTTTTTTTTATATGTGGTCATATTCAGCTACTTTTTTCGTCGATAAATAATCCTTAAGTACCTAATTCTTGTAGATTGATAGTATCTATATCGCAGCCAACTAGTTTAATTAGCCTTTCAATCAACCGCCTAGCCTAGTCTAGCTCGTTACTAAACTGCGCCGTTTAACTAGGGGGTAAAGTTTTATTATTATTATTTTTAAAACAAAACGAACTTGCTATTAAAACAAAAAATAAATAAAAATAACAACCTAACGTTTCTCTTTCGTCTTCATTCGTAACACGGCCGCTAGTTAAACGGAGCTGTTTAGTAGAGGCTAGGCTGTTAATTGAACGTCTAATTAAGCAAGTTGGCTGCGACATCTATATTTAATATGAGTGATTTACTTTATTTAGAGGACGCTCTCTCTCTGAGGTTCGTGTGTGTTGGGCGAGGGCGGGTCGGAGGGCGAGGCGGCCGTGCGGGTGATGGCGGGCGGGCGGTTGGCCAGCGCTCCCATCGTGATGGGAGTGTCGTCAGGATCCTCTTCGTCACCTTCTTCGAGGTCTTCGTCAATTGGAGTCAGGATATCAGTGTTTGGTACGACTTCTTCTTGTTTCCTGTCAAATAAAATTACAATATCGTATAAGGTTTTGTAATAGAACCCATAACCGTTGGGGTAAACGGGTTCTTGAGTGGGGACCGCGCCTCGGCAAACGTTGTGTAAAGCCGAGTCTCCACTGAACAAAAGTTGTCAACTTTTGTGTTCTCAACACGTGTTGTGATAAAAGTTTCTGTAAAGCCGAGTCTCCGCCGATCAAAAGTTGGCAACTTTTATGTTGTCAACCTTTTTTGGTGTTGTCAAATTCGATGGCGACGCGCCTTAAGATGTCCACAGGTCAGGTGGAGTGATGAGCAAGACGGCTGGCAGGAGCTGGATGCGAGGAGACGAGGATCGAACCAAGTGGCGTGTAATTGTAGAGGCCTATGTCCAGCAGTGGACTGCGATAGGATGATGTTAAGGTTTTTAAGCTATATGTTTTAAAATATACGTAGTGTTTGCAACGGCTATCACGATGAATGTAGAATTTATCAATCAGTTCATATATACCTAGAGGACATTTTTTTTCTAGATGTAAGTAATTTATGTTACTTTTGGTGTCGTGTAAAAACGTACTTTATACGATGACCATTTATTAGTTTTTTTATCTGTTGTGTTTTATGGTATTCTTCTAATAGAGTTCAATTACAAGCCTCGACTGTACGTAATATAAAAATTTTAACATAAAAAGAATCGACTTCAAGAACTGGACCAAATTTGAATGGGACCACACGGGAAGCACCAGTTTTTAAATAAAAAAAGAATCATCAAAATCGGTTCACCCAGTCGAAAGTTATGAGGTAACAAACATAAGTTCCCTCCTTCTTTTTTGAAGTCAGTTAAAAATAGATCTTTGATTGATATGAAAACTGTAATAAATTTTAGCTGAAATGAAGTTGTACGCGCTTTTGTGCTTATTATTGATTTAACTATTTGTCCCAAGTCCCAAGCTAAGCAGAGCTTGTGTTATGGGTACTACACAACTGATATAATATATATATATACTTTTTTATACATATTATACATAGAAAATACGTTGGATATTTTCTCTGAAACAAATATTTGCCAATCATACAAACATTTGGTCCAACTCGGGAATCGAACCCGAGACCTCAAGCACAGTAGTCGCGTACACTACTACTGCGCCAACGAGGCAGTTAAAACCAAGCTAGGCTTAACAGCAAGCTAAGTAATTTTGTTCATTGTTTTTTTTTAACTAGGGAGGAGGTTATCTCTTGAATTTTTCCTAAACTTATTTCTTGGGGGCGACAAAGGTCAGCAACGTAGTGATTTTAGTTGCAGGTGTGTATAAGCGGCGGTATAACTCGGCCGAGCTAACTTGGCACGCGTGAAGTTCGCGCAGAAGGTTGCGCAATAACTTTTTTTTTGCTACAAAATGGTGGCATGAGGCGACGTACGGGGGGCGGTGGTTAGTTTAGAGATTGACCATAAGTAAACACAATCGACCCTTTATTCAATCGAAAATCGTAATCGATTAGTTTTATTTAGAAGTTATTGATTTTTGTTTATTTAAGATATTAAATGAAATAGATTTACAAATATCAGTGAATTTTGTAGTCAATAAACGAGATTTCGATTTTAATAAAAAAAAACTACTAACATTTTATTTTCTCAGTTGATAGACATGATTTACTTAAATATCAGTTATCTATTAACGTCTACTTGAGTAACGACTGTTTGAGAAAATTTAAAACATCCTTATAAAATTGAAAATAAATATATTTTTATGACTTCATTTCAATCGATTTGAATAAATATCGATTAAACATCACCCTCAGGCACGCGTATTGGACATCCCTTTTTGGTTACTTCGTGCTTATTGGTTACTTCGAGTGTACATGCGCTAAAGTTCGCAGAGCCTATGTTCACGCGTGCCAAGATAGCTCGGCCGAGTTATACAATGAGGTGTTTCGCTTGCCCATTGGCTCAAACATGTGGTGTCGCGGTAAGTAAGAGTGAGCGTTACCTGCGGAACCAAGGCGCGGCGAAGGAGGTGAGCGTGCTGGCGAGGAAGAAGGCGGCGGCCATGTAGAAGGACGCGTCGTAGTTCTTGGTGGCGTCGTACACCGCGCCCGCCAGCGGAGACCCCACCATGGCCGCCGCGCCGCGGAACAGGATCAGCAGCCCGAACGCGTTCGTCAGCTTGTCCAGCCCCAGCAGGTCCACCAGGATGATCGACGTCAGCGAGATGTAGCCCGCTGGGGAACGACCCACCGGTTACTCACTACTGGCTTACACTTATGTCTAATGTCTAAACAGCCCCAGCAGGTCCACCAGGATGATCGACGTCAGCGAGATGTAGCCCGCTGGGGAACGACCCACCGGTTACTCACTACTGGCTTACACTTATGTCTAATGTCTAAACAGCCCCAGCAGGTCCACCAGGATGATCGACGTCAGCGAGATGTAGCCCGCTGGGGAACGACCCACCGGTTACTCACTACTGGCTTACACTTATGTCTAATGTCTAAACAGCCCCAGCAGGTCCACCAGGATGATCGACGTCAGCGAGATGTAGCCCGCTGGGGAACGACCCACCGGTTACTCACTACTGGCTTACACTTATGTCTAAAGTCTAAACAGCCCCAACAGGTCCACCAGGATGATCGACGTCAGCGAGATGTAGCCCGCTGGGGAACGACCCACCGGTTACTCACTACTGGCTTACACTTATGTCTAATGTCTAAACAGCCCCAGCAGGTCCACCAGGATGATCGACGTCAGCGAGATGTAGCCCGCTGGGGAACGACCCACCGGTTACTCACTACTGGCTTACACTTATGTCTAAAGTCTAAACAGCCCCAACAGGTCCACCAGGATGATCGACGTCAGCGAGATGTAACCCGCCGGGGAACGACCCACCGGTTACTCACTACTGGCTTACACTTATGTCTAATGTCTAAACAGCCCCAGCAGGTCCACCAGGATGATCGACGTCAGCGAGATGTAGCCCGCTGGGGAACGACCCACCGGTTACTCACTACTGGCTTACACTTATGTCTAATGTCTAAACCAGGGATCGGAAAACCCATGCATAACGGTATTCGTTATAAACGGTTACCGAATCAATCTGTAACCGTTTCAAAGGGTTACTCATCGATTCGGTTAACAGATTATATATGTTATTGTTTTAACCCAAACAATAAGGGTTAACCCAAATTAAAGGGTTTATGTTTTTGAAATTGTTAACCCAAATGATAGATGTTAACCCAAGATTTCGGTTATTTTACGACGTGACGCGATTCGAAAATTAATCAATTTTACTTGATCTCTTGTGAAAAAAAATTAACTTGTTATCCCCTTTTCCCATTCCACGCAAATAATTAACGTCACCGACGACTGTAACGAAAAATGAATCACGGACCTACAAATATCCAGAAACCTATATCAAATTCGGTTAAGGTTAACCGTAATTATCCTGTATTAGATTATTCCTGTTAACAGTTATAATTCGGTAACACATATTTAGGTTAATCCTAAATTTAGGTTAACCCATATCCAAAAGGGTTAATAACAGATTATTTCGGTTAGGTTAACCCTAACCGGAATATCCCTGGTCTAAACAGCCCCAGCAGGTCCACCAGGATGATCGACGTCAGCGAGATGTAGCCCGCTGGGGAACGACCCACCGGTTACTCACTACTGGCTTACACTTATGTCTAAAGTCTAAACAGCCCCAACAGGTCCACCAGGATGATCGACGTCAGCGAGATGTAACCCGCTGGGGAACGACCCACCGGTTACTCACTACTGGCTAACACTTATAATGTCAAATGTCAGTTAAACAGATGATACTTACAAATTGCAATACCGAAAGCAATAGCAATGGCTACATATGAGCCATAAGAGGAGGCGAAAGGAGTCAGTCCAACGGAAATCTGAAACATATTTGATATACAGTTAAAAATAAGTAACTTACTGAAAAATTCAAAAGCGACAAACTATCAGGATATACAGATCTGAATATCCGGAACATATCTGCAATATTTAAATGACTCAGACAACACTCATTCATGTAATAATAATTCATAATTTTTAAGTAACGCCTACTGCGGTACTGATAAAGATAAAGCTGTAAAAACATTTAAATTTAAATATAAGTTAAAATTTAGTTTTGTTCCAGCAAGTGAGTTTACATAGTAGTATTTATTTCATTACTACAAAGTGGTTCTCACTATTGTAATAAAGTGATTTGATACTATAGTTGGTTCGCGTTAAGAAAATAATGACGTAACGATCAAGTCCTGCACCACCCTGATCCACCAACCCCTAGCCAAGTTGAAACTCTTCAAATGTTAACGTTATTAGAAAACTAACAAATGTATAGGGATGACGTCATCTCAACGCTTAGTCAGGTGGTTAAAAGTAAATGTTAGCCAATAATACAAGAGAATAGAGGCGTTAGCCATTGTAGAAAGAGCATTGACGCGAAATACTTGTTTCTTGGTAAGGGAACCGGTTCCAAGTTTTCGTACGAAATGATAATTCCTTTGAACCTGATTGGTTACTAAGCAAAGCTTGATGGATGTCACTATTTTCTTAAAGCGAATGGATAATTATAAACAATGTTGTTTTCTATTTTATTAAACTTACCGTAGCAATAATAAGGCAAACGTTATTTAGCAAGAGTGAGTCCATCCAAGGGAAGTCCGCGACCCATCCACAGGCGATACGCCCGAACGTATTCGTTATACCGATTATTGACAGCAAGAAAGATGCTTGGGACGGATCCACACCCTGAAATAAATAATGATAATGATGAAGATCACCCTGAAAGATAATGATGAAGATCGATCCCATAGTAGTACTGTCTATCTCGTTGTAGTTACAGAGTGTCTTCATTGATCGATTAGTAAAATACATTCACCTACTCTCTACGATCTCCTTAACGTTCTGCTCCGCAAAATAACAAGAGAAAACTTTATAAATAAATTTTTTTGGACATCTAACACACAACGCCATCTAGTCCTAAGCTAAGCAGAGCTTGTGTTATGGGTACTAGACAACTGATACAAATACCTCCGAAACAAATATTTGTAGATCATACAAACATTTGGTCCAACCCGGGAATCGAACCCGAGACCTCATGATCAGCAGTCGCACACGCGCCACAACCGCGAGACCAACCAGTCAGTCAAAGGCAGTTATAGGTTCAAAGGAAACCGTTTTTCGATTACAACAGAAGTAAAAAGAGAAAAAAAAAGATTCATTAAATGAATGTGACATGTATTTCTAAGTTTTTGGTGTGACGTCAATGTTCTTAGACCTTGAAATGTGACATAAGTGTTAAAAAATTCTACATTCAATATTAAAATTTCGCAAACTTTTTGAGGGTAGTTCGCAAAATTGAGTAAAAAGTAGTGAATATGTACATACACTAAGTGTGGCAGCATCGACAATGTAGACGAAGGGCACGTAGAGTCCTGCCATGCCGAACACGTTGGACACGCCAATAAGCATGAAGGCAGGGTCGCGCAACAAGCTCACGTCTAACATCGACGCTAGCGCAGACTTGAATGAACTCGGGAGGCCGAGGCATGGACATAGGTCATATTCTGAAAAAAAAAACCTTATATTCGGACATACAACGACGTACAACGCCATCTAGTTCCAAAATAAGTAAAGCTGCAAGCTTTGACTCATTCACTAGAATATTAATAAATGAAAAAAAAAATACTTATACAGGGTTACAGGGTAAGTCGACTTATTCCCGTTAAGGGCGTATAGTTGACATCGTTTCTGACTGATTTCACGAAAAACACCCTATCCTAAATCTAACCGTTTTTGAGATATTTGAATTTAAGTGTTTTTACAAAAAATGGCCGATTTTCGACTGTCAGCTTAAATATTTAGAAATGTTTAGGTGTTATTATAACTATTATTTGATTTTTACATGTAAAATAAGATGCTTTATGACTATTAAAAACCAATATTATACGTAATGTGAATAAATAAGTTGTTGTGGACGATTTAAACTAAAAAATAAAAATGTAAATTTAGAAAGTTTATTTTTCTTCAATTGATATCTAAAAAAATATTATGGCGCCTGTTTTGCAGATTTACTTAAAAATATATTTGTTTCATCAGCTATCCAACGAAGTATAACAATCTAGGATTTTATAAAAAAAAAAAAAAACTTAAGTTGCGAGCCGCCAGGTCGCAATTCTAAGAGTCCCAGCCAATTGTTATAAGGTTAATGCGGTGCGTGCGATCGAGACGCCTTACGATTTATGCAGGTGTGAGTGAGAAAAATAATGTGCAAATGTGTTTTGTGTACGTTTTGTATTAACTTGTTATTGTTAGTCTGCTCATGTGATTCGTCCGTGGTAGATTTGATATTATTTTACAAGCTTTTTATTAACTTGAAACGTTACATAAGTTGCAAGTTAATTGTTTAGGTTAATCTGGCAACTCAATTTTGAAGCAGATATCTTCAAACGATTTCGCTGAAATTTTGCAAGCATATGTATACAGCGTGACAATACAATATTATAATGACATTTTTTGTAAAAACAATTAAATTCAAATATCTCAAAAACGGTTAAATTTAGGATAGGGTGTTTTTCGTGAAATCAGTCAGATACAATGTCATCTACACGCCCTTAACGGGAATAAGTCGACTTACCGTGTAACCCTGTATATTTATTAAATATAATCAGGACAAAGCTTCATATATATGCACTTTTACAATATATAGAGTCGAATAAAGTAGTGTTACCTAAAATCTAGAAGATGCTAAAATACGAAGATTTATTTATGTCCACACGAATACTTACGTTCTTGTCTCTCCAAGTCGCCAGTTTGCCTGCTTTGTGGTAAACTCAATACTGAATTTCTGTATCCTTGCAAAGATTTCTGACTCTGGTACTGAGGCAGATTGAGTACAGATCCTGAGTAGAAGATGTCTTTTCGCGACATGGGACGAACCATTCGCGAAGGTTCCTTAGGGCCAGATACGGACAACTTGGAATTGTACATCATACTTTCTGTGTCACCCTGTAAAATACAAAATGAAATATTCAGTGCGTTTATATTTATACTAGCTTTTGCCCGCGGCTTCGCTCGCATTTAACAAAAAGTATCCTATGTTACTTCTAATACTTCCCAGAATATGTGTACAAATTTTTATGATGATTGGTTAAGTAGTTTTCGCGTGAAAGCGTAACAAACTTACATTCACATTTATAGTAATAGATGGGATAATTTCCTTAAGATAATGGTCATAGTTTTGCCAATTGCCAATCAAAATAAAAAAAGTGTACTGTTGCTGGAACACCTTTAAAACATCATGGTGAGGTTGATATGGTGAATGTGTTGTCAGATAACAAAATTTGAATATCTAGTCTCGGATAGACAGAAACAATGTTTACACAGTCACTTTATATAAATTTAAATTTTGTATACGATTTCCTCTTTTAAATAATATGCGTGTGATTCATTGATAGTCTTGAATGTAGGTCGTGTTTCTGAATTAGATATGTGTATAAAGGAAAATATGTAAGTATATATTTACGTCACGTACATCCTAAAAATATTTCCATCTGCAATGGTTGTTTTTTCTTAAAAACAAGTAGGTAATCACCATAAAATCAGTTTCTTAAAATGCATTGTTCTTATAGCCAAATAGATCAAGAGGCATTAGGTAACCAGTCGCTTTGTTACCAAGTTAAACACCTGTTTACGAGTTATTGTGCAAAATCATTTACTACAATACTATCTTCCGATAACGACTTGCATTGTTATATCTGTTGTGTAGTGTTTAATTATTTGTCAAAATATCTAGGTAGTTTCGTTATGAATGGTAATTATTACTGACTAGCTTTTCTTCGCTCAGGCAACCTTTCATCCCCTGATTTACCCCCTTAGGGGTGGAATTTCAAAAATACCTTTCTTAATGCTCACTTACGTTATTTAAAGAACCTACATGCAAAATTTCAGGATTCTAGCTTCAGCGGTTTGGGCTGTGCGTTGATCTCTGAGTATGTCAGTCAGTCACATTACTCTTTTAAATATATAGATAGATGAATAAAATAGACGTTTTCATAATAGCCTGTTGCTCTTCATCTTTTCATCACTTTCTTCTAATATGAACTTCGGAATGAATTCAAGCACCAAGGGATCTTTCGTTATAGTAGTTATGTGTGCATATCAAATATATACGTTTAAGAACTTATGTACATCGTTATCAGGTTACATTAGATTTGTCTATTTCTTCTTTAGAAGATTAGTTGCCTCGCAGGTCAGTGGAATATCACGTGGCATTTAGGGGCTTGCGTGTGCGCAGAATGTGGTTCATACGTATGTTCATTAGTAAAAACTGTACATACATAGGTATTATACGTATATATCTAACATCTGTCAATAGTTGTGTGGGCACGTTAGGCTGGAAAAGCTATAAATAAACCACTAAAGATGATAATGATATCTCTGCATCAGCAGCCAACAATAAGAGGAAACTGACTCATAAATTTAAACGTTTATGATTTATTAAAGGCAAAGCTTTTGGTTGCCATCGGTTATGATTTCAAGATGGCAATGTTAAGTATATTTAATTATAGGTATATATGTTGATCTCTTGGTATCTTACTATAATCTTACTAATATTATAAACGCGAAAGTTTGTAAGTATGGATGGATGTTTGTTACTCTTTCACGCAAAAACTACTGAACGGATTTGGATGAAACTTTACAGTAATATAGCTTATACATCAGAATAACACATAGGCTACTATTTGCCGCGATAACCGACATATACGCGGGCGGAGCCGTGGGCAACCACTAGTAATTAATTTGAAAATTGTAATTTTATAAAGCATATTATCTATGTACTTAATAGATTATTTCATAATTAAAGGAGACCATTATTTTAAATTATTATACAACAGAATTATGTATTCCGAAACACATAACTTATTTTTATTAACTTTTACTACGTTCTCTATTGTAAAAAATTTCGATGTTTACATTTATTTAGAGATAACTTTCATATTTTAACCGTGGGAGTCGAGAGAGCCACGCATCGGCATGAACAGGCCGGCTCGACCGGAGTGATACCACGGCCTCACAGAAATCCGGTGTGAAACAGCGCTTGCGCAGTGTTTCACCGAGTGACTGAGGAAAGCGATACGTCTGCTCGTTTGCCCCCTATTCCATAAAAAAAGGATAAATTTGACATCGAGTATTACAAAGATAATATACCTATTATATACTTAATAACGCGTTTGTAACCGCGTTAATTCCCGTAAACATAATTAATAAATTAATATTTTTAGCTTCCTACTTACAAATGAAACTGTTTACCGGATATCCTGTCGACCTTGTCAAATAGTGGATTCCATGAATGTGTGTCGGAAGTATTGTCATACCTTGCATAAGGAAAATGGCTCCGAGCAAATAACACCTGATCGAAGACCTTGTTTAAACCTCTTAGATGCTTGTTGAAAGCGGAATCAGAACAGTTCAGTTCAACAGGATTTAAACAGTTTTTCAATCTCCTTGATATTGAAATCCAATTACTTTTAGATATTAAAGCTGTAAGTGCTCGATGGGAAATTGTATCGCAATTTATATTTCTCTCCAATATTGGTTAGAACTTTACAATGATACAAGCAGATACTATATTGTTAAACAGTTAACCTGTCTCAAGTAGCGTACCTACATATTCCACCTTCTACCATTGCCTTCCTTTCTTAACTCCAATTTACTCATATAATAATAATAATATAATAAAATAATAGTATTAATCATCATCAACCTTTACTTACAGTCCACAGCCGAACATAGGACTCTCTCAAGGCGCACCGCAGAACCTTTTTTCTTTTTGCATCCAGTTGTCGCCGGCCCTCTTACGCAAATCATCCCAACATCTGCCCACACCAGAGGCCCCACACTACGTTTGCCAAGATGCAGTCTCCACTCTAGAAAGCGCTTACTCCAGCGGTTATCTGTTCTGCGATATACGTGACCAGCCCATTGCCACTTCAATCTACTAAATTTCAGAGATATGTCGGTCACCTTATTTCTCTGACGGATCACTTTGTATCGAATTTTGTCCTTCAGACAGACTCTGAGCATAGCTCTACCCGTACGAGCGACTTTAATCTTATCGAGTAGTCAGTGTCCACTTAATATTAATAGCTATATTTTTTTTATTTATAAATATTTCGGACATCTAATACACAGCGCCATTAGTCCTAAGCTAAGTAAAGCTTGTGTCATGGGTACTAGACAACTGATACAAATACATATATACTTTTTTTTGTAAATACATACATATTATGCATAGAAAACACCCAAACTCCGAAACAAATATTTGTAGATCATACAAACATTTGGTCCGACCCGGGAATCGAACCCGAGACCTCATGATCAGCAGTCGCACACGCCAACCGCGAGACCAACGAGGCAGTCTCGCTTTGACAAGTTTAGGAAACATTAGCGATATGTTTCAAGTAGAATGTGTGACAATACACGTTGGATGTACGCCAGTCATTCGGATCATTTGGCAGGGTATGTGACAATAGTTCAAGGTCACTTGCCTAACTTTTGTGCGCCTCGGATGTTCATATATTAATGCCCTTGGTGACAATTTATTTATTGTCAAATGAAAATTAGGTCAATTGGTTTGAACTAAGTACAATTTCAACATTGTCATTTAGATGAGTTTGTTTGCATTAGTAGCTATTTAGTGTATACGGGCAGAAATGAAAAGTTTTGCCCACCTAACATTACGGATTTATCAGGGAATGTTGCTTTGAAGTCGTAATTTAACTAACAATAACTTATATTTGCTTTTGTAATTCTATTTTTATTTATTGTAAATCCTTTTTAAAAGCGGTAACGCGCAAGGCAGTAGTAGGTTCTTGCCTTAGTACTGGAAAAAACACAGTATCTATAGTAAGTTTTATCATGCTTAGTATGATAATTTTAGGTAATTTCACAATCATATTACAGATGTTTTTAATTTCGTTAATTTAATTAATCCTTCTCGAGTGAATCGCTGAACCTTTAGATACTGTTCCTTTGTTATGAATTGTCGATAATATATCGATACTCAACATCTGGTTGAGTGCATCTGCACAATATGCTATATTTTAGCGTGGTAAGGTATTTTTGGATGGACATACTGTGGCATTTATATTTACTTTTGCTAGAAGAAATATATAGATAGGTATATACATATATTTCTTTGGCACACTCATTAGTCTAAACGGCTTAATGAGTTTTGAATAGAGATGATGTTATCGGATGTTAGATCGTCATGTGAAAGTGACAGTGCCAATATCGGGTATGACAAAAATTATAGAAACAAAAATGGCCGGATTTTGGCACCATTTGTTGTGTCGAATTTTATTAATATTAAGAAACCTATCGATGGCATATTTAAATAAACGTAACTATCTATTTTAGTTTTCAATCTTTACGCAGTTGGCTTTTGTATTTTTTTATTATTATTTTGTTAAGACAAGCTTATATTAAACTAGTTGATGCCCGCGGCTCCGCCCGCGTATATATGTCTGTTATCGTGGCAAATAGTAGCCTATTTGTTATTCTGGTGTATAAGCTGTATAACTGTAAAGTTTCATTCAAACCCGTTCAGTAGTTTTTGCGTGAAAAAGTAACAAACATCCATCCATCCATACTTACAAAGTTTCGCGTTTCTAATATTAGTATAGGTTAAATCAATTGATATGAAAATAAATTACCTCAGCGTTGCGATATTGACTGTTCATGGAGGTTTTGGACGTGGCTTTGATAGCAGCTAAGGACGGTTTGAATCTGTAAACGATAAAAGACATGATATCATTAATATTATAACTATATATACGAGCATACTATACATATGTCAAAATTATTAATAGTAAGTAGTAAAATAATAGCAAGTTGTTTTAATACATTCTTAAGGATGATTTCCTTGACCGCGTTCAAACTACTGTGTGTTTTTTAATATAGACTTTATATACTGCGTATAAGATTTAATATCGTTCAAAGATCGTAAAATCCGTTTCGATGCGAGCCGTTCAGTGGAAATCATCCTTTACTGAAGTTCTACGTTTTAGCAAGGAAGGAGTGGAGATAATTTAACTGCCTCGGTGGCGCCAGTGGTAGCGTATGCGAGTTCTGTGCTTGAGGTCTCGGGTTCGATTCCCGGATCAAATTTTTTGTATGATCTGCTTATATTTGTTTCGGAATTTGGGTGTGTTCTATGTATAATATGTATGAAAGTATATAAGTATTTATATCAGTTGTCTAGTACCCATAATACAAGCACTGCTTAGTTTGAGACTAGATGGCGTTGTGTTAGATGTCCGAAATATGATTTTATTTCTTTTTAAAACAGACAACTCCCGCATTGGGAATACGTCTATGTCGTACGCGATTTTACAAACATACATGAAACGGATGCAAAGAACACTCTAACTCAGAACAACAATTTGGTCACATAAATTGTTGTTCCATGTGGGATTTGAACCTACAACACTCAGCACAGAAGAAAACGGCGAGGTGACCGCTAACAACTACGCTATTTGTGCAGCCTATAAAAAATTTCAATACTTGCTCTAACAAAGAAGGAAATTAGCTTTCATGTTTATATATTACAAATATATATAATATTTATATTACAAATGAACAACGAAAGAAGGTAAATTATTTCGTTTAAATCAAAATGTCAATTGCGTAGTACATCGATTGTATGCTTTGATTAATCAAACATGGCCCTTTGTGATATATTTAAACTCTTCATGCCGCCCTTTGTTTGTTGATTGATTTACAGCACATTATCAGTATTGTATTATAATTTGTTGGTATTTGAATAAAGATGAATGTAAAAAAAAAACGAATAAAATTAAATAATACATGAGAATATGTTAATGCTTAAAAAAAATATTAAACTTTATTTTTAAGGCAATATAACATAGAAATGGAACAACAACAGGTTGTCCCTAAAAATAAATATACAATACATATATATATATATTATTTACTCGATTAAGTACAACTCCACACGTGATTATAGTTAACTAGTGGTTGCCCGCGTCTGCGCCCTCGTATATGTCAGTTATCGCGGCAAATAGTAGCCTATGTGTTATTCTGATGTATAAGCTACATTATTGTAAAGTTTCATCCAAATCCGTTCAGTAGTTTTTGCGTGAAAGAGTAACAAACATCCATCCATCCATCCAGAGTTACAAACTTTCGCGTTTATATTATTAGTATAGATATCTTTCTACCAAAATCAAAGATAAATTCAAATAACTCCTAATTACTTAAATTTCTTTCGGCAATAAATTAAATGCTATGAAATATATTTAGCTTTAATTCCGCGAGACAAATATCCAGGTCTGAGAGCAGGACACAAATCCCACCGTCATGCATACTCACATCTCATTTCTCACTTGTTTTGTATGTGTGCATATGCATGATACCCATATGTGCATGTGAGTATGCATGGCGGTGGGATTTGTGTCCTGCTCTCAGACCTGGATATTTGTCTCGCGGAATTTAAGCTAAATATATTTCATAGCATTTAATGTCATGGATTTCCGCAAAGTAACGCCTGATTATATAACTTCTTTTTTTTTGTTTTTATGTTTGGCTCGCCAAAATGACTCTACTCTGCCTGATGGAAAGCATAAGCAGAATCCAAGAGTGGTGGTCACCATGCTCACTGCGAATGCAGACAATGCAGCATGGCGACCCACACCATGGCGGCCTAGTGATGCTACTGCATCTTTTAGTCTAGTCAACAAGTATGGAACTTGTTGACTAGACTATTTGGGCCTCCGGTCTCGCACTCACCAACGAAACACGACAGCACGATCGCTGTCATTTTACGTTGATTTTTTGTGCGAGGGTAGTACCGCCCCGGTCGAGCCGGCCCGTTCGTGCTGAAATCAGCATGGCTCTACTACCTCCTCACCTTCTTTCGGCAATGTTAGAAAAATGTTACGTTAAGTTTCACTCTTAAACCTAACGTAATTTTTTTTAATAGCTCTTAGCAATAGAACAAATGGAGAATTAGCTAGTGTTACTTTATTGCTTTAAATAACGATAACGTTTAAATTAAGTTTCATCAAAGAGAAATTAAGCTCCATTCAACCGATTAATTTGCAGTTCACTATTGAGTTGTTCTAATAAAAAAGTTTGAACGCAATTACGTGGGAGAGCCACGCTTCGGCATGAATGGGCCGGCTCGACCGGACTGATACCACGGCCTCACAGAAAACCGGTGTGAAATAGTGCTTGCGCTGTGTTTCACCGGGTGAGTGAGGATACCGGAGGCCCATACCCCAACCCCTCCCCCTATCTCCCCCCCCCCATCCCCCAAAGGCCGGTAACGCACTTGTGACGCCTCTGGTGTTACGCGTGTCCATGGGCGGCGGTAATCGCTTACCATCAGGCGATACGTCTGCTCGTTTGCCGGCCTATTCCATAAAAAAAAAATTACTTGAATCTTGATACAAACTGACAGCTCGATTGTCGGCGAGTACGATTTCTGTTGTTTTAATAACGTTATATTTTAACCTATCCATTCTCCTTCTTGCCTTTTTAAATATTTTTTAATATTTATTACAACTCTCATCATAGTTTTAAATTATCCGTTATTAAAGTTTTGTTTATTATTTCAGAAAAATAGGAATTCAATCCTCATGTACTAGCAAAAGTCCAAGTAATTTTCCCAAGAAATGATGAGTTGTCCGAGAAAATTATTTCAAACTCACAGGGCTTCCTTTATTGTTAAAGCAAGCATATATCACTTTCTAATGCACATAAACTACGAATAAAAAACAGGCATTAGTTTGTGTGTTGTCAAGCCTCGTATACTACATAGCAAAATATCTTTCATGTCTATAAAATTGTTAAACTAGTTCCTGTTTCAATAGATTCAACAAGTTCTGAACCTATTTAGCTCAAATTTTGACACAATATTAGACATCCCGCTTGAAAAATTGCTTTTACGTATTTTTTGCGTTGATTTGTTCTTCATATTTCATTGATGAAACCACAATGAGCCACAGCAAAGCATTGCAGAGTACAACTAGTGTTCTTATATTTTGCTATGTAGTATTTAAAATGATAGGTAGAGAGAGAGAGAGTAAAACAATTACACAGACTTTTAAGAGAAATTTTTGGCAGACATTACGTTAAGCATGTAAAAATCAACCAAAACTAAGAAAGCACAAACAGTTAAAATTTTACAGGTATACCGTTGTACCTCTGCCCCATCACAGCTCCATCACCTATAAATAAATCTAATCTACTACCTATCACCGGACCTGTCGCCAGTGCTCTGCTTGCGCTGGCGGTCGAAGAACGGAACGGACCCGTTCTTGGGCAGACCCGGCGCATGCGCACTGAAGGCTGGGGACGACACGTTCCGAGACATCTGCTGTGGGTTGACGGTTATGTTGCCGTTTTCACCCTGAGGCTACAAAGAAAAGTCAATGATTAGACAATAAGTGTAAAAGTATGTTATTTTAGTATTACATTGAAACAAATTAGGCAGAGTCTATTAGTTAACTACTTAGACTGATGTTAAACATACACTTAGATCATTAAATACATACATATAATATAATAGACTAACTTTTACCCGCGGTTCCGCCCGTGTACCTATATGTCGGTTATCGTTGTAAATAGTAGCTTAATTGTTATTCTGATTTATAAGTATACTAGTTATTGCCCACGGCTCCGCGCGCGTGTATGTCGGTTATCGCGGCAAATAGTAGCCTATGTGTTATTCTGATGTATTAGCTATATTACTGTAAAGTTTCATCCAAATCCGTTCAGTAGTTTTTGCGAGAAGAAGTAACAAACATACACACAAACTTTAGCATTTATATATTAGTGTGATAATGTGATGTGATTATTATTGCTGAAAAGTTTCATCTTAATCCGTTCAGTAGTTTTTGCGTGAAAGAGTGACAAACATCCATCCATTCTTACAAACTTTCGCGTTTATAATATCAGTAGGATTATTCGGATAGTAGGAGCAGAATAAATCACATTTGGATAAAAAACAAAGGATCGTATCGTAATCATTTGTTTGTGTATGGGGTTTGATCTATTTCACAATTTTTTTTTTTTTTTTATGTATGGCCCGCCAAAATGACTCTACTCTGCCTGATGGAAAGCATAAGCAGAATCCAAGAGTATTGGTCGCCGTACTCACTGCGAATGCAGACAATGCAGTATGGCGACCCACACCATGGCGGCCTAGTGATGCTGCTGCATCTTTTAGTCTAGTCAACAAGTATGGAACTTGTTGACTAGACTATTTGGGCCTCCGGTCTCGCACTCACCAACGAAACACGACAGCACGAACGTGGTCATTTTACGTTGATTTTCTGTGCGAGGGTAGTACCGCCCCGGTCGAGCCGGCCCATTCGTGCTGAAATCAGCGTGGCTCTACTACCTCTATTTGTGCTATGTGTGAATACAAACCAAGAGGCTTCTCAAAAGCACATAATTGTGACTGCTATAGATTTGTTGATATAAATTCGAATGTTTTCAAAGTAAATAAATCAAAGTATATTGTAACTTTATAGATAACAGCTTTTGCAGTTCTATAAGAGTCACCGAGTCACCCAAATGACCCACTTTATGTGACTCGTGGAATAAATTGGAGCTTCGAACTGTAGTAATCTTTGCACTGTATATTCGTGACGATAGCGAAGTCACGCATGACAGCGGTTGAACATTATATTTATAAAATAACAACTATGCAGTTAATAAATTTACCTAATCATTACTTGTTTGATAACCGAGATTGACATGTCACTTTTACATACTAATATCATAAATTCGAAAGTATCTCTGTCTGTACGTCTGTAAGGCTTTCAGGGCTAACCGCTGCACCAATTTCAATGAAATTTTGCATGCAATTTGGATACACTGATTCGTGAGGAAATACATGGACTAGTCTTTACAACGATTACTGACATACACGCGAGCGGAGCCGCAAAAACTAGTATTAATGTAAAAGTGCTAGCTTTTCCCACGGATCCGCCCATGTGTATAACTTTATAAATGCGAATGTGAGTCTGTTTTTTACGCTTTATCAAGCCTTAACCTAAAACACTAAACCGAGCTACATTTTAATGCAATTGCGCACACGCAGGCGGAGCCCCGGGCAAAAGTTAGTATGAAATACATTGTTTATTAAATAACACTATGCCATTTATGACACGTGTATGAACACTGACTTGGGCTCATTTTTAACCGACTTCCAAAAAGGAGGAGGTTCTATGTTCCACTGTATGTATTTTTTTTTTTATAATAGAGCAAAGCAAACGGGTGAGCTAACGGTGACCGCCGCCCATGGACACACTCAACTCTTAAAACTGTATTTAGCTCCTTTTGAGTATTCCGGTAACTCGACAAAAGCAATGAAAGCTTTTGCAGTATCCTTCTCTCACCTTAAATTTTTTCATTATTTCTGGTAACCGTCTTATACATAGGAGAAGGATATGTGTTTTTCTTTTAAGCATATCAAATATGTTGTGGTATGTAAACACGACAAACGAAATATAGATATATTCTGGTATGAATATTATTATAGGTTTATTATTTAAAAAAATCCGTAGTATCAGTTAAATTTCTCTAGTGATCTCTAGTCTCGGTTTTAATGAATCGTAAATCACAGGTACTTTGTATTGCAGACGAGATATTTTGTTTGCGGTGTGTATACAAATTAAAGCTAAAATATGTTTTTATAGCTATTAAAAAACAATTATACTGTTAAAGTTAAGAAAAGTAATAGAAGAAATAAACTGTGATACGGATATATACAGAGAACTATACTATCTATACTAATATTATAAACGCGAAAGTTTGTAAGTATGGATGGATGGATGTTTGTTACTCACGCAAAAACTACTGAACGGATTTGGATGAAACTTTACAGTAATATAGCTTATACATCAGAATAACACATAGGCTACTATTTGCCGCGATAACCGACATATACGCGGGCGGGGCCGCGGGCAACAACTAGTAGAACAAACCAACGGCGACGTCACTAGCTCATTCTCGATTTGTCACTCAGGCCGAGCGGACGTCCCGTGGATTTACATGGACATCACAACTATTTACATAGTTGTGATGTCCATGTTTTATTAAAACTACCCCAATATAAAAATGGACATCACATATACTGTACCTTTTTCTTCTCTTGATTGTCATCTGCAACTTTGGCCTCAGTAATCGTGGGTAGTGTGGGGACGGTTGGCACACCGGGCATATTGGGCACTGTCGGTACACGCGCTAACGCTTCTAAGTTAAGTGAAGAATGAACTCCAGGGTCGATATTTAATGGGGCCTGGGAAAATCAATACCATTTTATCACTCAAAATTGTTTTAGATTAATTTAGTCATTAAGGAAGAAATTGCGTAATAAACCTTTCTGCAAGATAATGAAATATATGACTTTGCAAATTCTAGAAAAGTATAAAAAGTTCTTGAAAGGGTTACGTTTTTATTAAGGTCTTACAAAGTGACTCTACTTTGAAATCAAGACAATAACAAAAAATATTTGTGTTATAAGTTCCCTTTGCTTTGGCTTCATAGGTAGGTAATGTCGCAATACTTGGAACTCCTGGATAATTCCTAATTTTACAGAAACACTCCACAAGTTCTAAGTAAAATTTTAATTGATCAAGGCGTGACAAATGCTATTTTGAAACAAATACCTCAGTAGTATTTATTACGCCATTTCTTCACATTATTGTTAGTTATTCCCATAAGAGGTTTCACACAAGGTAAGTAACAGTATGGAAATAGGCAACACTGCATCTACACTAATGCAAAATACACTACACTAAGGCTTCTACGACAGAATATTTTTGCGTCGACCACCCTTTGAACTAATAGCTGTTTTTAAAAATGGAACATTAAGAATTTACAATTTACAAAAAAAAATAAGAACACAAAAGTAGGTCCAATTGAGCCACTTTTACTCAACTTCGACAGTAT
This sequence comes from Diaphora mendica, assembly GCA_949125395.1. NCBI lineage: Eukaryota > Metazoa > Arthropoda > Insecta > Lepidoptera > Erebidae > Diaphora > Diaphora mendica. The sequence goes on along the minus strand of OX421311.1, from coordinate 36,714,445 downwards.
GTATAGGCATTTCGTATACTACCTGTTCAAAGGGTCGATGTAACATTTCATAGAAAACAAAATCGATAACAGTACATGTGATAATACACACATCAAAAGTGTCTAGGGATCAAGCATTTTTATGCGGATTTCTTGAGATTGAGATGTGGCTTTGGCCCTGGCCTGCTCAGTCGCCAGACTTGAACCCGATTGAGCATGCATGGGATATGCTACAGAGAAGAGCTCTGCCAAATATGGAGGGTATCCAGTCGCAAGAAGACCTTTTTTTGTTGTTGCAACGAACATGGGCGGCCATTCCACAGCGTGTTTGGATGAACTCATTTTGAGTATGCCAAACCGATGTTCTTGTGTTGTTAGTGTTCGCGGTAGAAACACGGATTATTAATTGTTTAAGTTACCTAATAAAATTTTAAAGAAAACTGTTATTTCAGTCTTTTTTTCGAACTTTAATGTTAGTGGTTCAAATGTCAAAAATCCCTTTATTAGGAAAATGGCAAATTTCTTTATTAATGCAAAGGTGACTTGGTTTATCGTTACTGTGACAAACGCAAAAACACTTTATTTGATGAATCCTTAAAGAAAATTTTAATTAATATCAATCAGGAGAAAAGTTATTGCAAAAATATATGTTGATCTCTAGACACATATGTTGATCCCTAGACACTTTTGATGTGTGTAGTAGGGTAAAAGCAGAAGGGGGAAGAAAGCTTGCCAATCAAAGGCATTGCCCTCCGTGAGTCATATAAATGCGGCAAGATATATTTGCGTAACAAAGAAAGTTTATTTTAAGCCATTTAGGTTGTTTAAGGTTACGGAAGTAAATTTTTAAGCAGGTTCCAAAGCAGGGCGAATTTGTTGATAATTAGTTAACACAGGTATTAGATAGATTATATACAGAAAAACATAAATAGTGATAAAGAAGAGAGTAAGAAAAAAAGCGAAATATTTAAAACAACATTGTTTCCCCGCACCATTTAGTTATTTAAAAAAAAAAAAAATAGTTTTCAAAGTTATTTGTCCAACCACTACACTTATAACACCATACCCGCTTTATTAGTCAAACATAATTGGTAAAATGGAAAAATTATGACATTTGTATTATGAAATTACCCATTATCCTACTTTCCTACCAATAATTATATTAATGCCTTAGAATATGGTATATTTATTACAGTGTATTCTAAAAATCATTAGTTCGATAGTTAACAAGTGATTAATTAAAAAAAAATATATAACAAGCTTTTATCATTTGTTAATAAAAAAATACTTTAAGCCCTTTCATTTGATAAATTGATACTCATATTGGGTGGGTTGCTAAGTAATATTATGTACAACGCCATTTTGTTACGGTGACCATTTAGAATTAATAATAATATCGATTATATAAAAATGCATTGTCATCAAAATTAAAGGTAAATTTCAAATTTCAGCTAAATCGGAAATAGGGACTTCCCTATTTCCGATTTAGCTCTATATATTTATATATATATTTAGCTCTATATATTAGCTATAGGGATCAAATTTAACTTGAAAGATTTGATTAAAGAGTTTGTCTTTAATCAAATCGGGACAGGTAAAGCTAAATAAAAGCTTGTAAAAATCGTATAAATGGATCATCTCTTTTGTTTGATACAGACGATTGTAAACGAGTAATTGAAAAGATAACACGAACTTTTTGAGATCCGAAACGAACGCTGTAGTTAAGTACCTCTACTTGAAAAATGTTTACAAAGGATACATTGTGATTCGGTGGCAAAATTGGAGGACTTCTTCACATTCTAAAGATTGATATGAAGAATTTTACTTTTGTAGAACATCAAGGAAAGATATTGTAACTTATCCATATGATCTGATCTGAGTATTCAACGGAATTTCAATAAGGAAATGTACAGAAAAGTAGTTACACTTTGGGTACTAAGAACGTTTACCGAAGAACAAAGATTTTGCATGGCAGTTTGAAAGAACAGCAAAATCTCAATTAAGGGTTTCTAAAGTTTACGCAACTTTTCATATTTGTTTATTTCCTAAATATACCTAGCAAGCCACTATAACCAGCTCCTACTATTTATATCATTATGATAATATTTTTCTAATGGACTCTGGTATAATTTTCAACGTAAAAAATCTCGAACAATTTTTGCACGACAATGCAAAAAGTTCGAAAAACTTTGCCCTATGTGTTTGGAACAAACAAAGCTCAACGCTAAAACCTAAGAGCACAGCTTCATGTACTTACAACCTTGGAATGAAATCTTTGAGCTGCCAGCACAAAGGATATTGTTCTAGAGACTATGAGAACGACCATATTTCTTTACACATACTTCGTATATCAAAAGAGTACGAAACAAAAAAAATAAACCATGACAAGATCTTTTTGTAGCTTGATAAAACCATTTTTATTTCATTTCTTTGTGCAAAGTATAGTATACTACTGGTGCTCATAATTTATTGACCAAACCCACAGCACGATAAGAATACGAAATTTGCATTTAACGAGCCTTTTATCACAGTTTTTTTCACTTCAAACCAACAGTTTGACCTCGTTTTCCTTTCTCTCTTCTAAATCTCGTTTATTTAATTTCAAAAAGTGCTATGGAACCACAGAACATTTCCTCATGAACCATAAGCTACAGTTTACAGAAAGAAAACAATTGGTATTGACTCGACTACTAAATAGGCAGTGCCTGTAAAAGCAGTAACATAGGAGTTTTTTGTTTACTAATGTGTCTACTCTTACTATTCTATAGTACTACGCTCGACTAAGATTACCATCACCGATAAAGAAGTTAGTAAGAAGCAACTACATACAGAATCTTCTACAACGTTCACCTTCAGCCTCTTCTCCATAGTACCATCAGGCAATTGCACAACAAAGTATGAACCACCAATGGAACCTCGCTCCATTTGCAGCCGCTTTTCTTCTGCCATACGTTGGAGTAGAGGTTTTTCACCAGACGTCTGAAATATGAAATTTTGAATATGTTGTTAAGGTGCGAAAATGAGCGAATATGATGTGCAAGTTAATCCCAAGTATTCCATACATATCACAACAATGGTGGTACAATTTGTGAAAAATGAATAAATTATTGTATGTATATATGTATTTAAAAATACAAAATTAATCACCCAGAAAGCTTTTCCCGTTAGATATATAAATATCGAATTTGAATTCATTCAATCATTCATACACAATATTTAAATGATCACTTACCTTGGGGTAAACCAAAGGTCTCATGAGAGCACCAAAGACCGCGCAGTTGAGAATCAGACCGGCTAAAAGAAGGTTAGCATTTTGCCAGGATCCGAACTCATTGAGCAAAATTGCGGCAAGAGGTGCAAAGCTGAAGGTTCCTACACCTGAACCACACACAGCGATACCCGTGGCTAGGGAACGTCGAGTTTCGAAGTAGTATCCCACGGCCACGACTGAAGGAAGGTAGATCATACCGAAACCGAGACCTGAAACAAAGAAAACAATCAGAAAAAGATTAGAGATGTGCCGATCATTACTTTTGCCGACTAGCCGACTAGCCGATTAGTCGGCCCTAAAAAGGCCGAATAGTCGGCCGACTAATCGGCCAAACCGATCGTGGTTACGGACGGTCCGTAACTCAGCTGTATCGTTTACAGCTGATTCGCGACCCAGTCGCAAACGCCACCTGCGAACCTTGTTTCTTCATTTTTGCTTCTGTAAGGCTCGTAGTCGGAGGTGTGTTTTAGTGTATAAAATATTTTTGTGTAAAGATATTATTATTATTGTTGATTGAAATGAATAGTTAAATGAAAAAGAAAATCACTTGTGCCGATGTTTTTTAAATAAGTGGCCGATGTTTTTTGTTTTTTTTTTATTTGAAAGCCTGCCAAAATGATTCTGTTGAGCTTGATGAAAGCTTGAGTAGAATCCAACACTCCAACACCATACTCACTGCGAACGCAGACAATGCAGTATAGCGTCCTATACTATGGCGGCCTAGTGAGATGCATTTTCTCACGCCGCCTACAGGACCCGGGATCATAGTGGAAGGGAAACACGTGCGCTGGTAGTACCAAACAGTTAAAAACTGCTCGGCACAGGAAGGCAGAACGGAACCGTTTAGTTCCAAAGCGTATTTCTACGACTCTGAAGCGGTGGCTTCTAATGCCAGTACGTGTTGTCCTGTAGAAGATGGGAGAACGTGGGATTAGTTGGAAGAGCTCTTCAGAATACTGTCCATGGTAAACACGCTAGAGGACTGTCACAGAGGCGATATCTCTCCGCGAGTGCTAAGGCTCAAGGGACTCGGTGGCATCGGGACTGTTGATAATGCGGACTGCTGGCCGCTACAACCGATCAAGATCATCAAGAAAATTCTGTGTGGATCCATCAAAAAGATGAGAACAGTCCTCCACGAACGAGCGAACCTGGGTCTTATAAAGAAGACAGATGCGCAAAGAACTGTCTTATCCTATTCAGTACGCGAAGTTTCCGCAAGGCCGCCTTAGTAATGCTCTCGATTTTTTTATGTGTTTGCTGCCAAAATGACTCTGCCCTGCCTGATGGAAATCATGAGCAGAATCCAAAAGTGCTGGTCACAATTCTCAATGTAGGTAGTAGGTAGGTAATAAGGACAATGCAGAAGTGTGTGGACACACAGGACAGCGTGACCTGGTGAGATGCTTTCACGACCCGCTGAATGGACCCGAGATCGTAGTGGGAAGGAAACACGTGCGCTAGTAGTGAGTTCTAAGTTTTGACCGCTCAGCACAGGAAGGAGGAACCGAAGGGATGAGTGCGAGAACGTATGTCTACCACTCTGAAGCGGTGACTTCCGAGGCCGGCACGTGTTGTCCTATAGAGGAAGGGAGAGGAGAGGACCAGTTAGAAGAGCTCTTCAGAACACTCACCATGATAAAGGCAATAGAGGACTGCCATAGGGGCTATATATCTTCGCAACTGCAGAGGGTCAGCTCAAGGGACTCGGTGGCTTAGGGACTGTCGCCAATGCGGATTGCTCGCCGCTGTAACCGGTCGAGAGCGTCAAACAGATACTGTGCGACACCATCGCAAAGCTGAGAACAGTACTCCACACACGAGCGAACCTTCTTTTTTTTTCTTTTTTTTTACGCGGGAATGCATTGTGCACCATACCCTCCGTGGGGGGGGGGGACACGAAGGACGTGTGTGGGACTCGATGGTCTACCCACTAAACCCCGCGGCGGCTTACCTCGGCAGTCGGGAGGAACTCCAGGAACACATCAGCGGTTTCTGGAAACCCTCCTGCCGTATCTCATGACTGAGGTACATCCCGCTGTTGCGCCTCCTACCGTTCTACACAGTAAGAGTCGGAACACCGACCCTCCTTGAACGACAACCCCCGGCCGCAGCGGGGTGTCACCGGTCTTGGGCCGTTTGTAGCGGCCACATCTCTCAACGTCTTTCCAACGTTTTTCCTCAATGTCTGCCAGCTTGACTGCAAGTTGTCCAAAATATCGCCCATGGACTGTGCTGTTGTCTGCCTAACAATATCATGTTGCCATGGGTTAACATTGTGGGCTAAAGAAGAAACAGTGTGGGCGACAGGACGGAGCCCTGAGGTACGCCAGCGTTTACCTCTAGAAAATCAGAGGCCACGCCGTCGCATTGGACCCTAATGCTGTTATGTGTAATCAATGTCAATGATTATTTCTCGTGGTGGAAAGGAAAAAAAGTGAAAACACTACAAGCAAACATTTTGTTTAATAAATGTCAGATATGTTTGTTATAAGCAAGTAATTTTAGAAACTGGTTACCAAAAGAAAGATTGCTTTGTTTTACATTTCAAAATATCTAAAACTGATTATAAAATAAAAATTGACAAATATATTATTGAGAAATACATATAAAGTAATAAGCCGAATAGTCGGCGCTTTATGCCGACTATTCGCCGACTAATCGTCGACTACGATTGTTGCCGGATAGTCGGCTTTACCGACTAGTCGTCGACTAGTCGGCACATCTCTAAAAAAGATATAATCTATGTACATACAAAGAAAGACTAGACAAGCGGTTTTTTCATAATCTCATTAATACATAAGTACTGGACTGTATACATTAACATTGGTAGTCGACATCCTTAGTAAAAACAATATAATCGCTGTTTAACTTGTTATTGTACGTGATGTTCTAAGGTCTGAGATGCTATTGTTACAGTGCATCTGTACTCTATAAAATCATTAGAAACAAATAAATTACGATCATAAACTTAGACTTAAAATGACCTGAACGTAGACATCGCATGACAGTGCAGACCTTAGAGTATTCATAAGCAAGCTAGCATAGCTTGCTTATGTATACTATAAGGTGCAGACTTTCAAATTAATGATCAAGTTCAGGATTTGAAGGCTAAAATCGGCAAAACTTCACAAGTTCAAGACAAACAGTTGATAGAACAAGTATAGATAAGACATACCCATAATAGCACAACTCTCATATAAAAGCTTGTTTTGATGAATCAGGCAAACAAAACTGCATATGTTTTGGGCAGTGTCGTTATTCAAAATTCATCTTCAAAGCAATATAGAATTAGGATTACTCGAGATTGTTCGTTTTGGCGTAATGCCAAATTATAAGGAACTTTGACCAATTTGCTTGATGAGACGTCATGTACAATTTGGTGTCGGATAAAAAAGAAGGAACATTCATCCCGCATATATAAATTTCGCTAGCAGCCAATGACTATTGGTTTGTTCATGGGCTTATTAACAGTACTTATGTAGGTTTTTATCACATTACAGTGATACTTATGTCAAATATTACCCACAATTCCACGGATTTTCTAATATATTTTTTATAAATAAACTAAAAATTTTAAATGTTTGTTCAAACGTGACAACTCTGACTTATTTACGTGTTAGTACGTTCGGTAGGCATGATAAAACTAAGTGTTATGCTATAAAGATCATAATATTCGAGCTGTTTAGTCATTCGAATGATTGATATCATTAAATCTCGATGGAGCTGTTAACCCTCTGACTTCATTTTCGTCTACGACCTTGCGTTGCTCAGCACTTGGCAACGTGTTAATGTTGTAACTAGGAGACGCAAATCCTATAAGATAAAGCGTTCTGCTTTTATGTAAATTTGTGTAATAACATTTTATTAATGCTCTTAATCAGTTTATAGTCCAATTCGGAATATGATATGATATTAGTCACAGTATAGTGTCGGCCCACTGATCATCACACAAAGGAACTATGGGTTGTTGTCTGCTGGCATGAGGTCGTTGGCACTCATTAATTGCATGCGTCATTTTCCCGGCATAGTATTACACTTTTCACATTAAATAATTAATCATTAATTTACACATTCTGTGGGCAACTTGAATACATAGTTATAATGAGTCTATGTTTAGCGAAACAAAATAAATGAGATCTAGATTACGTTAATAATTTTAAGTAAAAAAAAATGTTTAAAGTATGCCAGTAGAAATGTAGGTCAAAAGATGTTATAAAATGTATAAGCGATAATTGTATAATTCTTCTTTGTGTGTACGCCTGCAAAATCCTGCAAAATTTACATTAACTTTGAAAGTAAATTTTGGAAAACCAAAAACGTTGACATACAGACGTTAGTTGTATCAATATTTACGTCCTACATGTATTTTGTGCGCGTGTGTGTGTGTGTGTGTGTGTGTGTGTGTGTGTGTGTAATGTGTGTATATATATATTTCTGTCCTTTTAAGTTGAGTATAAAGAAAAAAATTGTTTTCTGATAAATGTAGTGTCACAAGGAAAATACCCACAATTTGGTAAACAACGCATTGCCAAACGAAAGTTGAGTGGTTGTTTATCGGTGAACATTTAGGTTGACCTTTACGGATTTCTGGAGTTGCCGTGTCAGTCATAAAATGCGCATATTTGTACATACCTACAGAGATTTCATTTCAATCAGAGTAGTCTATTTTTATTTTTAAATTAAACGAAGTTTTGTCTATCTTATTAAGACGAAAAAGTGTATAATTTGACTTACAGTAATTATGTCTTTAGCAACTTAATTATAACTATCGTTATAGTTAAAGTTAACTTAACGTTGAAGTCGATTAACGATTAAGACCTGGTTGTAGTATTTTTTAAATGTTTCTGATTATTCTAAAAAGCACTGGTGTAAACTGTACGTATCCTATTCAATTTCATACAAACGATGTATTTTCTACACAATCATCAGTCTGTTAAACAAAGTCGTTTGCAATAGCCAATCGTGCATTGAATTTTTTTCATATCAATTATTGACTTGCCAATTCGCCAAGAGTTGTGGGTTCAAATCCTATACGGGACAACACTTTGTGTGATCCACAAATAGATGTTCTGAGTTAAGGTGTTAATTGTGTCCGTTTCATGTATGTATGTAAAGTCCCTGGTAGTTGTTTAAAAAAAAATACTAAGGCCCGTATTTTAAAAGTCGTCTCAGTCGTGAATCTAGTTTTAAGACTAGTTTTGAGAAGAGATTTTATTATTGAACCTCTCTTGAAACAAGATTGACTGATCGTTAATCAAGTGAGTAACGATCAATGAACAACTTATTTTAGAACGATGCTTATGTCAAAATCTCCTCTCAGGAATAGATTTTGACAGATGTGATCTCTGTTCACCTGAGACAAGCTCAATCCAGTCTCAAGTTGTAATTTCTAAGGGCTTTTAGGGGAAATAAACATATTTTATGAAGATATTTCTAAATAACAACGAAAGATTCACTTTATCTTGGTTTATTTACGAAAGAATTACACATTATACACATTTCAATTCACTTTAATTAACATTAAATTGATATTCAATTCACTTAAAATACACATTTAACCACTTGTTTCAATTAATATCACCCACAACCTTTTGGTTTATGACAAAAATATAATATTAGTGTAGGTCTAAAAACCAAAACATAGTTTGACACTTCAACATGACAAGTATTGATAACAATTTGAACGTTCCATTGTAGGTAATATCTAGCCATTTTTATTTTAATATTTTAAAATTTAATTTAGGGCGAGTTGCTTGTTATTATTATGTTTACATTTATACACTAGCCAATGGTGTATTATATATAAACTAATAACCATTTGTTCAATATATTTTGTTTATTATAATTTGATGCGTGATACGGAACAATAATTTCAATAATGCAGAAACGTATTAGCAGTTGAGATTAGATATTGAAACTAGTTTCTGCTGCGTAGACCTCAATTCTCATTCTATAATAAGAGAGACGCTTGAGATTTGATGAGAACTTGAAACTCGTTTCAGCTGATCAGAGTTCAACGGATACTTGAGACGCCTTTTAAAATACGGGCCTAAGTGTATAATTACAACAATATGTTTATAATATAATAGACAAATATGTTCCAGTAAACGCATGTTATTACACGGATGTCTTGCAATCGTTTATTTTAGAACTAGCTGACCCACGCAACCTCGTTTGCGTCTCCCATTGCCCGTAGCGTGATAATTTTCCCCCGTTTTTGAAACATTTTTCATTGGTGCTCCGCTCCTATTGGTCGTAGCGTGATGATATATAGCCCATAGCTTTCCTCGAAAAATGTACTACCCAACACCGAAAGAATTTTTCAAATCGGACCCGCGGTTCCTGAGATTAGCGCGTTCAAACAAACAATACTTATATTTAAGTATAGATTTGTAAATAACGGCTAAACATAACATTTTGTATGTTCGAAATAACATATCAGATTCAGAGCAATCTCGACATTGAAACTTGATGATCTCAACGGTTAGTTGCCAACAGGGATCACGATAAAATTGGTGCTAAACAGACTCGCTAATAAATTATTAGAGCGTTAATATTTAAAAAACATACAATAACTGACAACTGCCTTTAAGTGCCCTCATCCATAATGTGAACAAATCAGAATATGATGAGTTTAAATTCATAACAGTAATGTTATCGAGTAGAGATAGATAAATATGTTAATGGCACAACAGAAAATAAGTATGAACTATGCATGTGTAAGTTAACACATGCATAGGTAGTTCATACATATTTTCTATGTTTTTTCCTTTGAAAAACCTTGAATGTCTGCCATGCGATGCTAGAATTAGATCGAACTAGAAAATGTGCATAATATTATATGGTCTAAAACTACTAAATACTTTAGATTTATGAGATTAAGTACCTTTTTATGTGTATTATTAAAAGTACCTGGATGACCGAGCGTCGATCGGTATATTTTTTTTAAATAAGTTGTTTTGTGGTACCCTCTCTTGGTACGCCCTGGTACTGTTTATTCTGCACCTAATTCCAGTATAGTTTAATGTAGTTCGCTCGAGTTGCGATAGATGGCGTTAGATGTACTTTGATTATATTTGATTGTTGAAAACACGAATAAAACGACATTTTTTAAAAATGAAGCCTAGCTTTATCGATTTATCGCCCCCGAAAACCCCTGCATACAAAATTTCATGAAAATCGTTGGAGCCGTTTCCGAGATTCAGATTATATATTTACAAGAATTGCTCGTTTAAAGGTATAAGATAAGATAAAGTGTTCAAATAAAAAATACCAGTTGCAGTCTAACCTAGTAAGGCGCCATGTAGTCTACAAAAGCTGGCATCTAGCCAACCGGCCCATGCTCTATTGACCTTGAAACAAATACTTATGACCTGCCTAGTCCTTTATCTAATTTAATGAAATGATTAGTAAGGAAATGATTATTAATGCATCATAATGAATTTTAACTTTTTTACATTCTAAATTAATCATAAGAAATAATCTGAAAATAAATGCTCTCGCAATGAAATTGTAGTATACAGCAATCTTATTTTTTATTAATATTTATAGATAGTTATTTCATACATCGGATATATATCCACATATTTGTTTCTAGCAATGCATTCGTAGGTTGGAAAGCCCGTTTTCCACGAATTCAGTTAATTGCTTTAAGGGCTCAACACTCCGAATGAAAGCGTCATTTGACAGTTTCGTTCATATTGGTGTGTGTTGGCAAAAGTCCAATGTCATACGCGAACTGTTGCTGCCGTTTTGCAGGGTTTGAGAGAACAAAGAATGTGACGAAGCAGTTTGAAAAGCATCGCACTTTGTTTAAAAACAGCAGAGTTATAAAAACGATATTTAAGTTTTTAAATGAGGAATACCTACTACTAACCTACTAAGTAATAACTAATATTAACACCTGATTTGTTGTATTTTAATTACACACAAATTTGAATTTAGTTTAAAGAAAGTTTTTTTTTCTCTGATTGTAGTTTTTATAAATTAACTTAAAAATTAGTAGAAAAAAAAACCGAAGGCTGCCATCACAGTCATTGTGATAATAACCCTTTTACAGTATGATTTAACATCGTGAGAATTAACATTTTACTTTAGTTAATTACCTTCTAGTTGTAATGTTTGCAATATATTTGCATGTTTAGATCGAACATGGCACAGAATAAAGGAGACCGCGGTCAATCGAATGTACAGCTTGAGGTCAAACCTAATTAGCTAAACCGCAAATACCTGTCACTACAAACATTAAACTATGCATTTTTAAGTTATTATTAATTTTAAATGAATACCGTCCCACATTGATACCTACAACTTGCGGACCTTTGAAACCCCTCCCCCCGAACATAGGTTCCTAACCATACTACTCGGTAAAAAAACTTTTTATAAAAAAAAAAACCGACTTCCAAAAAACATCCAACGAAAACTCTCTGCCAAAAAACACTTAAAAGCGTAAAATAAACTGGTTCTTCATAAATTGCCTATACCTAATTCTTTATTCATTTAAATAGTAGTATTATAATGTGTGCTAGGTACCTAAAATCTGTTTGAAGTCGGTGCCAAGTGACTATTGCTTAGACTTTTGTAATTGTTCGTTTGTATTATTTTTGGCTTAGCACCGACTTCCTACCTACCTAAAAAAACATACAGTGGAACATAGAACCTCCTCCTTTTTGGAAGTCGGTTAAAAAGTAATGAAAGAATTACTTAGCACCGGTCTCATGTAAGGCCTTTGTATAACTCCGGTGGAACCGGCCCGTTTCTGCTTAATTATGAGTATCTCACTGGTATGTAAGTTAGTAGTAGTAGTAGTAGGTTTAAGTAGTGAGGGTGGGGGTTAGTAGACCTTTATTAGAAACGTCTACTAACTACTAACCTACCGTTATTAGTGTTGCGCTATATATCTTCTCGGGGTTGTAAGACTGTTGGACTTTATTAAAAGTAGAGGACATTTTGCAAGCAAATATATCGAAATTTAATGAAACGCAGAGCTGCTACTGCACATAGACTATAAAAAGACCAACTAAACGTGACACACGACCATCATTACGAATATTATGCTCCATAATATCTGAACTAAACCTTCGACTGTCAAAAAAAATTAGGTCATTAAAATCCTTCAGAGGCGATTCCTCTGTTTCAGTGGTAATTAAATATTTCAATGGGTTAGGCAACACGAGGTTAATTTAATTAACATTATACATACATAGATCTTGATTTTGTTTGAGTGAGCCCTACTGTTTCATATTAAATTAACGTCGGTCAGGAAGCCTTATTTTGAGAACATGGTATCAAATATCCTTTGTTAATTTGACACGGTGTTATTATACATATATACTATCAAATACAAATAAACTTTACAAGTTTTGTTAAGCCTACTTGTACAGGCTGGCGCGGCGATAGCATTAGCTGCATTTACAGCCGTACTTATTTCTTTGATTACAAATATGTTTATATCCACCACATACAACACAACGTACAGTAATTAGTACAAAAGGTAATAGTTGTAGTTTGAGTTGGACTGAAAGCCTAAACTAGATCAACACCTGTAATCCATGATTTGATGAACACAGTTCACACCCGCCTGGTTTAGTTGATCGATGTATTCTGGTGCGTTTATATGTGTTTGTGTTTAAGTGATTGTTTCACAAATTAATTAAATAATTTTGGATGACAGATTTACACTCATATACCTACATATATCGTTTTTAACGAAATATTTAATACTAGTGGTTGCCCGCGGCTCCGCCCGCGTATATGTCGGTTATCGCGGCAAATAGTAGGCAAATGTGTTATTCTGATGTATAAGCTATATTATTGTAAAGTTTTATCCAAATCCGTTCAGTAGTTTTTGCGTGAAAGAGTAACACACATCCATCCATCCATCCATACTTACAAACTTTCGCGTTTATAATATTAGTATAGATTGGATTCAACTTATAGTAATATAAGTTGAACCCAATATTAATAATATACATATTTTTTTCTTGCACCATACCTGTAAGAAAAATATGTATCGTCTGAGAAAGGCAGTTTTCTGTTAATGGGTCACAAATTCTAAAATTCTATTTCTTCTTCGCCTTCAATATGAGTACATGACATGTGGGTCATAGATTTTTAAAATGAAGAATGTAGGTATGTGCATATTTAGTACATATTTAATGCAAAATTGACAATATTATATCAAAATAAACTTTATACTTTAAACAGTGTTTCTTATTTACAAGCTGCAAATGAGAAACACTGTTTAAAATACAAAAGAGTTTCATACCAATGATATTATATAAAAAAAGTTTGTTTTAAAATATCATTGTTCTATACTAATTAACATTTAATTGAGAAAACTTCAGCGTGTTTCTTAGAGAAATTCCAAAAGTTTATACGAATTAATGGTAGTCGTGTTACATAAAATATTGACTTCTGAGAACAATTAAACTTGTAGTACAAACAACTAAATAATCAGCCTTAGTGCTAGTGTAAAAATTTAATATTATCAGAAGCATTTCTTGGTAGTAAAAGTAGTATCTAAAACAAAGGTAACAAGGAGAGCAAATTTTTAATTAATTTTATTCATTTCAACCTACATAAATAGGTACATCATGTATGTATAAATGTGGTTTAGTCGTGAACGCGTTACAGACAAGAGTTACTTTCGAATTTATAATATTAGTCTGAATTATATTATGTATGTAGCATTAGCTATTTGGTGCACTAGAATATAGCTGGAGACCTCAGATCTCAGCCATCAAAAGAACCCAATGATAAGTATAATACAGATTATGACTTTAACATGCTAAGCAATTTGTGCCCTCACAATTTATATTATGCAATACCAAGAGCACTCCTAACCACTCGGTAACTTCCCCGCATTCCCTTTAAATGTAGATATTATTATTCCCTATAACTATGTATTCAAATGAGGACCTTTGTTGGTGTTTTGAGGTCAACCATCCTGCGTATTTCGAAAGAAATGAAAACGTTATTGTTTATTCTGTTGTTTTTTGTTCAAAGATATATCGTCGGTTACTGCGCCATTCGAATTCTGTTCGTAACAGGTATTTTCAGTGCACTGTCAACAGAGGGGTGTCAGTTGCTAATGTTTTGAGTTGAGATAAAATTACACGTGCCTGTCACATAAATATGTATCAGTAGACGTATAAAGGTCATTTTATAAACCTTTTCCTATTAAACATTTTAAATATTTATGTTGACAACCGAAAAAGTTGATTTAATTTTAGAAAATAGTTATAGTATTACGTTTTTAACTGACTTCGAAAAAAGAATTTGAGAGACATTAGAAAAAAAATTTAGAACCTTCAATTATATGTTTGTTACCTAAATACTTATTTATAAATTCAAGGAAACAATGTACAAATACATTGTACGGAGAATCAGTACGCTGGCTGAAGTGGAGTGGGCCGGCCGGCTGCAGGCGAACTTGTGGTCGCTGGAGCCGAAATATGCTTAAGTGGCGACCGCGATTAGGCAAATGTAGTTTAGAACACCCTGCGGCACGACGATCTTTATCCCACGACCTGTGGCTTAGCAGTCAGGATCTCTAACTACCAGCAGGACAATCAATAAAACATCAACCAGCGATTGTTTTTGAAGTAAATGAATGTACAATCGCAAGAACAACTGGCTGAATTAAAAAAAATGCAATCTACTAGAAGTCTTTTCGTCCATTTTTTTTCAATCTAAAAGAGATTTGGTCATAAATACTCTCATTAATAATGAGGAGTGAGTACGTACGTTAAATGTTCTTGGAACGAGTTTTGATTTAGATTACACTAGGAATAACCCCTAACAGCTTTACCATAATAAAATCGTCTTCCAAAACGCGTCAACAGACATAAATGCGACATGTTAGTTTTAGTGTTCATAGAAGAGCAATAAAACGAATGGCAGAACGTGAAACTTATGTAAAATGTTTCCTGCCCTTGGCACCATATTGAAAACTGGCGGCGCGTAGTCGCTGTGTGTCATCCGTCCTTCGGAGCATTGTGTAACACGATTTCTAAGGACGTTCTGTTATTCTAAAGATTTAAAAGTTGGGATGATGACGTGGATGTATATTTTTGGAGCTTTGATTGGGTGAATGTTTTCAATGACATGGCTTTTTGGGAGAGCTTATAATACCACATAATACTAAGTAATTTGCCGGAGTAAGCCTTATAAGATTAGATGATCAAAAATTAAAAAATTATTTAATAGATGACAATAAGAAAATTATAATTTAACATCTTGCTTTAGCTAATTTCCAAAATTACGATGTGATTTATTATTTACCGTTCTTCATTTTAGCAGAAACTAATTGAAAATATCTAATCGATTATGTGTCTCCAAATGGCTTGATGCTGTCAAAAGTTTTTCAGATATGTTGACTATCAGTTTATGTGTATGTTATCATTTATATATATAAAAGAGTAATGTGACTGACTGACATACCCAGAGATCAACGCACAGCTCAAACCACCGAACCTAGAATCCTGAAATTTTGCATGTAGGTTCTTTATACGCAAGAGAGCACTAAGAAAGGAATTTTTGAAATTCCAACCCCATGGGGGTTAATCAGAGGATGAAAGGTTGCGTGAGCGAAGCCGCGTGCAAAAGCTATCTATCTATATATATAAAAGTGGAAGGTGACTGACTGACATACCCTGAGAACAACTCACAGGCCAAACCGCTAAACCTAGTAACATGAAATTTTGCATGTAGGCTCTTGATATAACGTAAGTGAGCACTAAGAAAGGAATTTTTAAAATTCCACCCCTAAGGGGGTAAATCAGGGGATGAAAGTCTGCTTGAGTGAAGCCGCGTGCAGAAGCTAGTTGGCCTATATGGATCAATGATGTGATCAGGAACTGGCTCAAATGTGTGTAGCTCTTTTAAGCAAAGAAGAAAGAACTATCACTTTGAACTAGTTTGAACCGTTTAGCTCCTTCGTTATGATACATTCGTAAAGTTAAATTAATCATGATAAAGGGTTTCATTTCTTAACAGAACATTATTATTATTAGTAAAATTTTCCAAATAATATCAGTCAAATTAAAAGGGATAACTCTTTGGTTTACATAACAGGTAATGTAAACAAATTTTAATCTGCCTATTTATACAAAAAGTAGAAGATTCATCAAATCTATTTTTGCGCTTTTCACCTTCATCTCGCAACGATCCCAGCTTAAATACTGTCATATACAAGAAAGACATTAAGAGACAGATTAGCTGTCATATCTGATAGAAGTGTTTACAAACTCAAAATATTTTAATAGTTCAGGTATACATTAATTTTCTCACTCACGAAGTCCCTAAAACACTACTGACATCTGATCAT
The DNA here is from genome assembly GCA_949125395.1 of Diaphora mendica. Taxonomy (NCBI): domain Eukaryota; kingdom Metazoa; phylum Arthropoda; class Insecta; order Lepidoptera; family Erebidae; genus Diaphora; species Diaphora mendica. The sequence goes on along the minus strand of OX421311.1, from coordinate 36,697,862 downwards.
AACAAGTTGTAGTATTTTGATCAGTCTTTGCGTTTTGGAACTTCGACATTTAACAAATAAAACTGCACACAACATTTATTTGAACCATTGCATTAGGTGCCTAGGTTTCCAGGCTAAAAAATTTTACACAAACTTCATAAGATAAACACCTTGCTATTTGAGATACTTCGTGCAGTTTTGTTAAGTGTGACTCACGTTGACTGGTATATTAAAAAAATATAGAATATCTATATCTATCATTTTTTTTTAAACTTACCTCCTATTAATCCGTAGGTTATCATCATCATAGTAACACTCTTGCTTAATGTGGAAAGAACGAATGCAACTGCCGCTATAATGGAGCCTGCGACGCACACCGCTCGACACCCAAATTTGTTGCATAACGCCGACACCACAGGGCCTGTTAACCAAATTCATTGATTTTATCAATAGGTCGAAGTAATCGAAATTTCAAGGAAAATTTCATATATTAATTCCAGTCAATTATAATAATAATAATAAATATTTCGGACATCTAACACACAACGCCGTCTAGTCCCAAGCTAAGCAGAGCTTGTGTTATGGGTACTAGACAACTGATACAAATACATATATACTTTTTTTTTGTAAATACATACATATTATACATAGAAAACACCCAAACTCCGAAACAAATATTTGTAGATTATACAAACATTTGGTCCGACCCGGGAATCGAACCCGAGACCTCATGATCAGCAGTCGCACACGCCAACCGCGAGACCAACGAGGCAGTTACCTTAGTATGAATAAAAACGATATAATATAAAATAAACGGTATTATACATCTAGTTAATAATAATAAAGTTTGGGAAACCAAAAAGTCAACTTTTGTTGTATTTTCACCGGTTAGAAATCCAGATCGTTGTACAAATTCAAATGATATAACGAAAGTATAAAGAACAAAAAAAATATACTAACAAAAAACGACTTCAATCTGGACCAAATAACCTTTCAAATAAAAAAAGAATCATCAAAATCGGTTCACCCAGTCGAAAGTTATGAGGTAACAAACATTAAGAAAATACAGTCGAATTGAGAACCTCCTCCTTTTTTTGAAGTCAGTTAAAAAACTGCTTATATTTTTAAACAATAATACAATCAGGCGGACTTCATCATCATCAGCGTCTGCTGATCACTTTGTACAAAGGATTTGCATTTAGAATTATACTGGCTAATAACTATCATTCGTTTCAAGTTGCTTAAAGTGCTGTTTAATATATGTAAAGTACACCTATAATATTATACTAAAAGCCTTTACCACGAATACATTTGTCCAGTTGCAATTAACTTTAAATGTCACATCAATATATCTTGCAGCACGCAATGAAAATTAAACATTAAACTACGATCCATTCTAACTAATAGAAGTAACCACCTTGGTACTAAAACCTAGATAGCTAACTTGTATTTCTGCAACTTGTGTTATATAAAATACTTTAAAACTAGTTCAAGGAATCCATGTATCTTTGTAATAAAACGAGTACCCGATACATTACATTGCTCTATACAAGGAATCAGAAAACTGTTCTAGAATTAAACGACACTTCTAAAAGATCATAGAATTTCCAATTTTCTCTAAATTCAATTTCGTCTTGCCGATCTCAATTTTCTAAAGATATAGAATTTTGAACTGGTGTAAACCGATATTTATAAATTACGACTAAAATGCCTGTCTAGCAATAAGGTCATAAGTGGAGTCGGACTTATTTAGCACTCCATTAAGAGACATTTTAGTTTAATTGTTAGTTGTCTAATATACGAGATCTTCTGTTGTGTACAAGAGTTCTCGTATATGAGGCACCTGCAAGCAAAATCGATAAGTGGGAGAGCCACGCTTCGGCATGAATGGCTAGCTGGCTAGCTCGACCGGAGTGATACCACGGCCTCACAGAAAACCGGTGTGAAATAGTGCTTGCGCTGTGTTTCACCGAGTGAGTGAGGATACCGGAGGCCTATACCCCAATCCCCTAACCTCTCCCCCATCCCCTACCCTCCCCCGCCCCCATCCCCAAAAGGCCGGCAACGCACTTGTGACGCTTCTCGTGTTGCAGGTGTCCATGGGCGGCGGTAATCGCTTACCATCAGGCGATTCGTCTGCTCGTTTGCCCGCCTATTCCATAAAAAAAGAAAATGTAAAGACACGATTGTGAGGAAATGATACCATAGCTTATGAATATAATGTTCTACTAATACTACATGTGGGACAAACTAAAATCTATACTAATATTATAAAGCTGCAGAGTTTGTTTGTTTGTTTGAACGCGCTAATCTCAGGAACTACTGGTCCGATTTGAAAAATTCTTTCAGTGTTGGATAGTCCATTTATCGAGGAAGGCTATAGGCTATATTTTATTTTCAAAAAAATTAGAGATCCGTAAGAAAATTGCTTTTTCGTAACCCAAGGTGTGAAATCGAAAACCTATTTTTGCGTGCGCTGCAAAAGGTATTGACAATAGAACAAAATAATGTATTACGGGTTTGTAGGTCCCATTAAGATCTACAAAAAAGTCCGCGAGAGCATATATCTAACTATCATGGTTTAGTCACAATTACCGCTTTTGTGTTCAAAAAAACTATTAAATCGTCTGAAGAAAGAAACTACGTTAAATGTGTATCGTAATATTAATCCTTATCCAAATAAAGTATTATGTTATCAAGGGTATTTATGTAGAAGTAAAATACTTTTTGTTTCATCCCATTCGGACATTTCGTTTAGAAGTTATCACGAGTATAAGACGCTAAGAGTTGGTACAGAATAATGAGTTATTTGTCAAAGAGTTTTTATCAACATAATACCTAATATTAATCTTTATTCAAATAAATGTGTTGTTGATTATGAGTATTAGATCTTAGAAGAGTATAATAAATATATCTATACTATTATATAAAGCTAAAGAGTTTATGTTTATTTGAACGCGCTAATCTCAGGAACTACTGGTCCAATTTGAAAAAGTTCTTTCAGTGTTAGATAGCCCGTTTATCGAGGAAGGCTATAGGCTATATATCATCACGCTATGACCAATAGGAGCGGAGTGCCAATGAAGAATGTTTCAAAAACGGGGGAAATTATTACGCTACGGGCAATAGGAGACGCAAACGACGTTGCGTGGGTCAGCTGTTAATATTATAAAGCAGAAGAGTTTGTTTGTTTGTTTGAACGCGCTAATCTCAGGAACCGCTGGTCCGATTTGAAAAATTATTTCAAATCAAATCAAAATCATTTATTCATCTAAGACAAGTGACACTCACGAACGTCAAATTGAAGCTACAGTTAAAAATCATAGATCGACACATACAGAGGCCACAGCATGTGCTGTATTGTCGAGGTAAATTAGGCGAAAACACCAAAAATCTACTGCCTGCCTGTGTCGATCCATAACTTCCAGTTTCCAAAATGCGTAGAGCTCATGAGAAGAATACTGGCAAAGAAACTCATGGCTACTCTTTTTCAAAATCTGATTTTCAGGTACAATAGTGTTAGTATTACATGTAAGATAAACAGCATGCAATCTGTTGCCACCTGAAATTCCTTTTATTAAAAAGCTTTCAGTGTTGGATAGTACATTTATCGAGAAAGGCCATAGGCTATATATCATCAAGCTAAGACCAATAGGAGCGGAGCACCAATGAAGAATTTTACAAAAACGGGGGTAAATTTTTACGTCAATAGCAATAGGAGACGCAAACGACGTTGCGTGGGTCAGCTAATAATATGTAAATGTTATATTAATTAACTAACCTAAATTAAACTTGCAGAGAAATGATAATTTCAAAATGTGAGATGTTAGGGTTACTGGGACGCGTCTTCTAGTGATAAAATGCTTTCATTTTAGGTCTGTGTTTATGGATATATGTATGTATTTTATAAATGCACTAGCAGCTTCTCGAGACTTCACTTCGCGTATTTTTTTTTCTATGTCCTTTGCTGTAGCACTAGTTATTCAAAATTTCAGTGTGTTTGGATAAACGGGGCAGCAGCCCATAAAATATGAACAACCAAACATATTTAAAAAAAAAAATACAAGAAAGTGATTCAAGAAATCTAGGCTATTATATAGGCTATATTATAATATACACACATCAAAAGTGTCTAGGGATCAACATATGTGTCTAGGGATCAACATATATTTTTGCAATAACTTTTCTCCTGATTGATATTAATTAAAATTTTCTTTAAGGATTCATCAAATAAAGTGTTTTCGTTTGTCACAGTAACGATAAACCAAGTCACCTTTGCATTAATAAAGAAATTTGCCATTTTCCTAATAAAGGGATTTTTGACATTTGAACCACTAACATTAAAGTTCGAAAAAAAGACTGAAATAACAGTTTTCTTTAAAATGTTATTAGGTAACTTAAACAATTAATAATCCGTGTTTCTACCGCGAACACTAACACAAGAACATCGGTTTGGCATACTCAAAATGAGTTCATCCAAATCACGCTGTGGAATGGCCGCCCATGTTCGTTGCAACAACAAAAAAAGGTCTTCTTGCGACTGGATACCCTCCATATTCGGCAGAGCTCTTCTCTGTAGCATATCCCATGCATGCTCAATCGGGTTCAAGTCTGGCGACTGAGCAGGCCAGGGCCAAAGCCACATCTCAATCTCAAGAAATCCGCATAAAAATGCTTGATCCCTAGACACTTTTGATGTGTGTAGTTAAGATGTCTTGAACACCGTTATAGTCATTACAGAATCAAAAATAAAAATACATGTGTTACAATGATAGTAAAGCGAGATTAAACAAGTCAAAAATACTGATACGTTCAGTTAATACCTTAGTAATCCGATAAAATATAATCAATATACTCAGTAGCTACTTAACATAGCAATACACCAATAAAAAGTCTAATATTTTAGCTAAGTAGGTAATTCAGATTAGATTAAACAATTTTTGTACGAGTGCAATCTTAAGTCAGTGGTACCATGGTATAACAATATATGTACTACGCAACAAACTTCGTTTTCTTAGACCATGAGTGGTACCAATTTTTCCATTTGTTTAGTATTGTTTCTGGTAAATATTTTAGTTATACGAAAAAGTTTTTTAACACAATAGATAATCTCCCGCCTACACTTCCATTACTTGATTCAAAAAGGCTTTGATATGTTAAAAAACGATCTCGATACTAGGTAGTAAAATTTCTGTTTTCTGAGAGCCCAATATGAGTTTATTTGATCAATGTGATCACGTTCGGCGTTGCGATTTTCCTGCACTGAAATCTCCAAAATTCGTAACGGTAAACGAACTTCATTTAATTTTTAAGGACTGAACCATAAATGATTACCTCGTACTGATAATACTAATGATAATCTATCTTGTAAATCCAGCTACAGTCACTCAATAAATGACTACAATTTTTGATTTGACCCTCTCTTGACTGACTACTCTAAGATACTTTTCAAGAAACACTATAGTACACCCGTTCCAAAGGTAAACTTTTGAGATTCTATGGTACTCTAACGTTCCTCTATAAAATAGATGCCCAAGAATGTTTTGGCGATTAACTGTTTCTGATATCATAAGTTACCTAGATTTGGTTCATAAAGATATAGATGATTGGAAATCAAAAGTGAAGCATAAAAGCGTTCTTCACACTCAATTATGTTTACGATATTCATTTAAATAGTAATAGGTAAAGGTCAAACACTACTTACTTTACTTACTAATGAAATTAGTTCCATCACCAACAAATCAGTTGAATTACCTAAGCTTTACACCGACATGGTTATTTCAGTTAATGGCATATTCTTCAAATGGTAATCATTACTAGGTATGGACAAAATCAATGTTGCGTAGTACATATCAACAGGTACGTAAGCATTAACGTAATCTCGGGGAAAAACCAACATAAAACTGATTTTATCTCTGTATTAATAACTTGCATGATGTTAACTGTTAGCACTTAACAGGTTTTACAAAGTAGCTATTTTACTATTAGTAAAACAGCTTGGTACTATTTATATAGTACAAATTAAGCTCTATTATAGACTTGTGCAATAAAAAGTACATCTAAGATGTTTTCTGGGAGACAAGGTTTAAGAAAACTATGAGAGATTGCTCTCTGCGCCAGGCAAGAATACTTACGATTAACGATGGATTGAATGTGGTTTCAACCGAATACGAACTTTGGCCGAACATTCGGTAAAAATTCGGCCGAACTTCGGCCGAAGTTCGGTTCTTTTTACACCGCCTTTTCGGGTGCGACAAGTCCTAACTTGTTTACGCGCTCACTTGCATTATTGGTGAGTACATACATACTCACCTTAACTATTCAAACTATTGGAAAAAAATCTTTTTGGCCAGTTAACGACAGCTCAAACGATTTCAGCTAAGAGCGGAGCACATGTGGATGTGCCTCAACAAATTTTAATGTTTTTTGAGTTTTACTGTGCATTACACAGAATCTGATAGAATTTGTAAGAAGGAGCCGAGCCAGGATATTAAAAGTTCGAGCAGTGACGATGAAATTGTCCAGACTGCACAATCTGCCTCACAATCCAACAATAAAGAGACATTCACAGAACGTTCTGGACCTGCTACGAGGAATTGGCAGCAGCAAAACTGCCTAACATAGAAGAAACCAGAAATCAGATTGCAGATAGATATCCATAAAAAAATAGTAAATGATTATTTGCTATGACCAATGGCCTTATGGTTGGTGGGCTAAGAATAGTAACAAGTTCAATCGACAAGTTCCCCTGCATGATTTTTTTAGCACGAATATTTCTATCGCATCCTAGAAGCTCAGTATATTCTGGGCGACTTTTTTTAAAAGCAGGCGATTTATACGAACAAAAACGGAACAGATTCCTGCCAAAAAAAGCAGAGTCCTTAGTGTTTTTGCATCATTACCTGTCTCTAGTAAATTTTTAAGTAGGTACTAGGTAGGTCGTAATTTACGTAGTTTTTATTTTATTAGAATCCAAAATCCCAAGACGAAATCGTTAGATCCCTTCCAAAAGACAAAAATTCATCAGAGCTAGAGTCACGGCTCCAATTCCACAAAAAATTAATAGTGGGTACGCAGTCCAGTAGAGTTGGATTGGGAAATGCTAGAAGACAGACCGACAAAGAGATAACAAAATCTTTCATACAACAAGATGAAAACGACACCTACAAGGTGTACGCAATGAACCTAGAAATGCAGAATGAATGGTTAACTCTAGGAGAATTTTGCATCCCACCAGCTTTGAAATGGCGCACACTTTTATATGATTGGTCACCCGCCCTGTTAAAATTCTACCTCAACGCCTTTCAATTAACTCTCCCCGATCAAAGCAACCTAGTATGGTGGGGAAAAGCTACAGAAAAGGCTTGTACGATGTGCAATGCGGCAATAGGCACAGCCAGGCACTTACTGACAGGTTGTAAGGCGCTATTAGACCGAGGTCATTATTCACGTCGCCATGATAGGGTATTACACATCATACGCGAAGCTATGAGTTTATCACTGGCGAGAGCGAAAAAAGGAATAACAACAAACATAAAAACTAACATCGCGTTTGTAAAGGAAGGCTCAACAAAAAAGACTTCACTCACACAAAAGCCGTACTCAATTATAAATACCGCCAGTGACTGGACATTATTAGTGGACACGTATGAAAATCACTACAGAATACCGGAGGATATCTGTGCCTCGGCGTCCAGACCAGACATATTTCTTTATGCAATGTCAATTAAGCGTGTAGTACTAGTAGAACTCACGGTGCCGTGGGAAACGAACATCCCTAAAGACCACGCTAAAAGAAACAAGTACTTTGACTTAACCAACGAAATAACAAAAATGGTTATGTTGTTGCGCTGTATGCCGTGGAAGTGGGTGCGAGGGGTATACCAGCCAAATCCCTCTATAACCTGCTTAAAGACCTTGGATTGCCAAGAGCTTCAGTAAGCTCTTTTCTTGAACGAATATCCAAAGCGGCATTGCTAGGCTTATTTCAAATATGGTTAGGTAGAGGGGGTAACACGGCGGACAGTGGAGGTGAGCTGAGCGTTGACGCGTCGTAAGTAGTGCTCCTTAAACCTAAACCTGGGTCGCAATTCCCAGGCACTGTCGAAGTCGCATGTGTTGCCCCCATCTATCACGCGATGGACCCGGCACCCGCACGGTGAATCCATGGAACGCTAAGAAATAGGTCTCTGTAGGTGATGATTATATGACTGTGATTATTATGAAGTGATTGTTTTATTATTTAATCCAAATTAATTAAGATTTCTTCATAATTTTCCTCTACCGAATGTTCGGCATTTAAACCGAATGTCGGCCGAATGCCGAAATTCGGCTCGAGCTGCCAAAGTTCGGTTAAACCGAATGTTTAACGAATTTCGGCCCATCCCTACTTACGATATAGTATAAATTTTCATATTTATTAGTTTGACCAACAGGCTTACGATATATTTATTTATTTATACAAACTTCCTGCAAACATATTGCACAAGGCGGACTTAATGCCACAGGCATTTTCTTCCAGTCAAACCTTTGGGTGTTGCAAAACTGTGTGTGGCAGGCGTATTTTAGAAAGAAGTATTACGATAGGTTAAATTAAAATATATTACAAAACTAACGATTCTACAGATATATACCTACACATATAAAATTTACATACACATACATTATACATAGATATATTAACATACATACATACACACACATACACATATACGAGCATACACACATCCAAAAGACACTTTGAAAATGTTATTCTGATGACTCCGTCAACAAGTCTCTATAGAACTTCCGTACTCTAAACTTAAAAGTGGATCGGCTAGTGGACATCCTGGTTTCTAGTGGGAGTGTGTTCCAAAGAGTGACAGCTTGAACTAGGAAGGAGGAATGGACAATATACCTACTAGCAATATACGATTTGTGAAAATGTCGGGTATTACGCGAAAATACCTTAAGTTGCGATAACATACGATCACATTTCCTACCATCCTTTAAGAACAAACCTTATGCATATACTTATGTATCATTCTGTGCTCATAGACAGATATATCGAAGTGACTAAATAAAGCCCACGCAGACGTGATCAGAATTGATAGCAAACGGACCGTCACATGCGATTAAAATTAGCTAATAGCTCTAAAATGCAAAAGTTATGTTTGTCATGATGGTATTTCAATTATAATTATATCTATCTTCATGAAAATAATGAGATTTTGATTGAAGCATTATGAAAAAAGTCAAGTGCCGACAAAGCCAATAACAATATACCTACCTATATACTACATATATTTATAAAAGCTGTTTTATCTCAATAATATGTATAACACAAAGAGTCTACTATAATTTGAATGTAAAATAACTATTAATTTTTTAATATGGAAATTTATTGCGTTAGGATAACGACGCTTTATCCTCCTCGTGTCATACACAATGAAACGAACGACCGGTGCTGACAAAGCGTGCACATTAATGTTGTATACGACTTTAGTATTATGTGTCACAACACAATAGGTAGGTTCCCTTGACTGCACTAGGAAATGAACATCATAAAGAATTTCTTACCGGCAGCTAGATAAACTCCAGACAGCAAACTGCCCACCCAAGCGACAGTGCCTTTGCCTTCTCCGAAATAAGTCACCAATTCAGGAAGGAATATACCAAATGTGTATGCTATGCCGTCCACAATCATATTACACATAAAAGAGGCGAATACGACGACCCATCCATAGCCTCCATCAGGAGGCGGTGGCAGAGCACCATAGTCGTAGGCCTCATCGTCATCGGCATCGGCTGCTGCCCCTTCTGCCGTCAGTCTTGCGGCCTCCTCACATGAGGTCTCGCTTTCCGTCTGCAACAAAAGTAAAAGTGATTATTTTCTCGTCCTTTATCATCTACATTTATCGATCGAAAATGGAGTGCAGTGAACGACACTCAATGCAGTCATAGTGCGGTATTCTGAATTGTTCAATAACATAAATATATAGCTGGGCAAAGCATTTCAATTTGCAATGTGTTAATATATTATAAACACAAAGGATATTGTAGGATGTAAACAGTGTTAGTCAGAGATAAATTCAGGGAAATATTTTAACGTCGGTGTCATGGGTAAATAAAAACAATGTCGGTTTATATTAAAATTAACTCGTCGTAAATCCTAATGTTAGCATGATAAAGAATTTTAGGATTATTGTAACGTATTAATCTTGCTTTATTGTCGTCTGTCATAAATTTTATAAATGCCAGTAATAAAATGTTCCTTTTAACGAGCCTACGGAATCGTACCTAACATTCGTAAGCTAATGCGAGGGTGATAAATCTCTGTTTTGCTGCAACACCCACGTCAAAACTCTGCTATCAAAATATACAATCCAAAGAGTAAACATAGCATATGTTGGGGAATATTTACGTCGATTTTCGTGTGTAAGCAGAGCTATTCGTCAATTTCACGGTCGATGTCAAAGATATGCCGCGAACGGGCAAACGAGCAGACGTATCGCCTGATTGTAAACGATTACCGCCGCCCATGGCCACCTGCAACACCAGAGGCGTCACAAGTGCGTTGCCGGCCTTTGGGGGGATTGGGGACGGGGAGATATGGAGAGGGGGGTTGGGGTCTGTGCCTCCTGTATCCTCACTCACTGAAACACAGCGCAAGCACTATTTTACACCGGTTTTCTGTGAGGCCTGGTTGATACCGGAGTGATCTCCGGTCGAGCCGGCCCATTCATGCCGAAGCGTGGCTCTCCCACGAATTTAGCCAACGTTATTAACTTTACTCCAAACGTAAAATATGTTCATATTAATTAAACATAAATATTTCAACCACAGATAATGTTGTTATATTAAATAGCTATTACCCGCGGTTGTTGTTGTACCCTTACAACATTACACTACTAGCGCTGCCGGGCGATGCTAGTTTAAAAAAAAAAACCGACTTCCAAAAAACATCCAACGAAAACTCTCTGCCAAAAAAAATACTTAAAAGCGTAAAATAAACTGGTTCTTCATAAATTGCCTATACCTAATTCTTTATTCATTTAAATAGTAGTATTATAATGTGTGCTAGGTACCTAGAATCTGTTTGAAGTGGTGCCAAGTGACTATCGCTTAGACTTTTGTGATTGTTCGTTTGTATTCTTTTTGGCTTAGCACCGACTTCAAACAGATTTTAGGTACCTAGCACACATTATAATACTACTATTTAAATGAATAAAGAATTAGGTATAGGCAATTTATGAAGAACCAGTTTATTTTACGCTTTTAAGTGTTTTTTTGGCAGAGAGTTTTCGTTGGATGTTTTTTGGAAGTCGCTTTTTTTTTTTATAAGAAGTTTTTATACCCCAAATTTTTTTTTGGCAAAACAACGTTTGCCGGGTCAGCTAGTATTAGTATAGAAGTATAGATATAGATTTCTATAGACTTAATCAAGGTGTTTACATAATTATACATAGAAAATAGAACTATACATACGCATGTTATTTTTATTTGTATTGTTATTTATAGTATAATCGAAATACGCATATTTCGGTTATATAAATTTATGCTGAGGTTGAGTAAAACCACAGAACAGAAATAAAACAACTGAGAATTTGTCGATATCTTAATTACGAATAGCCATGTTTCGTTATTTGTTCGCATCGAAACTAGTAAATAATTTCCATATGTGGTAGGCACGTATTTGTATGATAATACAATCAGTAAATGGCTTGTTTAGTATATTGTGTCACAGTTGAAAATGCTTTTGTGAACATCTCTTTGTTTGTCATATGACCGGAGCGTTCTATTATAATTTTATCAGTTCTTTGTGTAACGGGGTGTCAATAACAGCTGCCACAAGACTTAGAACATTCATTTACAACTCAACATGAATTTGACAACAGATTGATGTACCTACAATATTTGTTGTAGCAAGATAACAATCTCAAAACATTGTCTATTCAGTAACTAACCTATCAATTAAACAGGTTATCTACTTATTTATCTTATTTTTACTTTATCATTTGATGTATAAGTAATACAATAAATGCGATAACATCTTCAAAACGGAAACACATTGTTTTAGTTGAAAACAAAATCGATAACAAAGCCGATTCTGTAAGTCATACAAATCATTATCTTTGTGAATTTATAATATTTGTTTATCATGACCATGACTATGACACTATATCAAGCAGGTGATGAGTCGACGGACCTAAATCATCTGAAGCATTTATTGTGGACAGATCACGTTAAAGGGCGCTTATCAGTATTTAAATTCTAATTGCACCTAGTCACACATTTCTACACCGCTATGAGATAGACTGAGAGAAAATGAACATAGCAGTTCGTCATTGCACAATTTTTCATTTGTGTATAAAGAATTAAATAAGTAAATAAATGTTCTACTAATGCCTAGGCATACCTTAAGACATCCTGAAGACTCCTAAATTATTAACACTAACAAAATAAACATCTAATAAGTACTTAGGCATAAAAATCTCGTACAATCTCTTTTGCTTCCCATCCTTGATTTTGGCGATGTCAGCTATCTAGATCTCACCGAAGACCAACTGAATAAACTTGATCGACTCCAAAACCTCTGTATCAGATTCATATTTGGATTACGCAAATATGATTACATCTCGTGAGTATCGTGCTAAACCAAGTGGCTACCAATACGCTTTCGCCGGAATCTGCATATTCTTATGGGCGGTACACGAGAAATATCTGAGCCAATTTCCGTCCACACGTACGATAAAACTGCACAAACGAACTGCACAGTTAAATCGCTACGATAAATCGTTGTACTGTGTACCGCCTATTACTCTTTTATACAGTGTTCTGTATTTTCCTCACACATCCCCTTATCTCAAAGAACGTTTTCAGTTCTTAAACAACACATATTGCTATAGTAGCAGTTAATAATCTAAGAGTAGCATATTGATAGGAATCGAGTAAACAAAGCAACCAATTATTATAACAAAAGTTAGTTGTTTCTAGACAGCAACACGTGTTGAGATTTGAGAAACTACTTTGGTTGCTTCGGCTTAGAACGCGTTATATCAATTCAATAATAAACAATAAGACATCTGGGGTCTGTGAGTCATTCACCTTCCTAGTAGGAAAATTACAGTAGGAAGTTTTTACTACGTAAGTTAGCAACCCATAAATAAACGCATGGGCAACACATTTAAATAAATAGCGTATTATGTAGGGCCATAGTCCGAGATAATTTAAAAATAAAAAAGCCGTGAATTAGGCCAAGGCTGCGATAAGTCGTAGCGTTTAAATAGACAATTTATTACTTTGTTTTATTACTTTTAATGTATAACAAAGAATACTACTAGTCAATTTATATGAAACACATTATAATTTTACAGACTAGTGATCATGAAAACAGATGTGCCTATTAGTATTTAATACTTTTATTACCTTCGCCCATGGACGTCTGCAAGACACAAGTGCGTTTGGCGCCTTTGAATGCCCAATCTCTAAATTAGAGGCATATGAGGGGAAAGTCCGGCAACGAAATGAAGTAAAGCAACAAAAGAATTGCTAACACTTGTGTTTTGTGAGGAAGTTTCATTCTTTCCGGATTGCCATTTGATTATTGTCGCTTGATATTGATATGATAGGCAATTTATTGTGCTCAAGTTTTTGTAAAAAAATACTGTATTTATTTTTTACTTATTTATCTTAGTAATCAACACAAATTAATATCATTATTATTTACTGGGTGCGAAAAATCACTATTTTGATTCACGTCAGCGAAGAAAATGTTTTTTATTTTAAAGAAAACTATCTTACTGGGTCCCTTATCACTGTGTCGCAGGGATTTCCCGAATAAACAATTAACAGATAACCGCAATCAGCTGTTGGTTTTGGCTGGCGAGTTTTTTCTCAGGATATTTCTAAATAAAAACCAGTACAGTAAGTTATATGAGAAATGTGCCAATGTGAAGAAAAAAAATAACCTAATTCAGTAATTTATAAACAAGTTGACCCGTGCAAAAGGAATATTTTTTCCTGTTTTTGCAACATGTTTCATTAATGCTCAGTTCCTTTTTTTTTTTTTTTTTTTTATGTATGGCCCGCCAAAATGACTCTACTCTGCCTGATGGAAAGCATAAGCAGAATCCAAGAGTATTGGTCGCCATACTCACTGCGAATGCAGACAATGCGTGTCGTATATTTTGTCTTTACGAACTTTTGTCGTAGCGTGATGTATAACTATAAAGTAGGTAAGTTTTGAGCAGAAATACTCTATTTACAAAATTTATGTATGCTTGTTCAACATACATAAAAATTATTTTTGATTATTGGATGCAACAATTTCTAACTATTTGATAAAAGTTTGTGAAGAAGCGGATCTCGGAATCTTACTTGTTCACTTCTCTCTGTGTGTTGCGAGGAATTTGTGCACATAGGTACATTGAACATATAATAACCAGAATGAAACAGCTGTTGACTTTGGCTGGTGAGTATTTTCCCATGGTGCTCCCAAGTGAAAACTAGTTTCGTTAAAGGGACCATGTATCAATGTTCAAACATGTTCATCATTGTTTGCGGCAGACGGGTGTTCGACCTTGTTCGCGTTTACAAACTCGTCTAGTGTAGTGATTTATATTGTTAACACATCTTGTTTACCCAATGGTATGGGGCACTTCCTATTTCACTCTTAGAAAGAATTTTTATATTTGAACAAGACAATCTTAGTTACAGCCTCTATGATTTGAAGAGATCCTCCTTTGATAATCAACTTGCTGAGGCATCAACCCGAATGGGACAAAACTAGAAGTATAGCCAAAAAAAGTATTCCGAGGTAACATCATAAAAAATACTACTGAACAAATTGAGATTCTCTTCCTTTTTTATAAACCTGGAACAAAATTATGACAGAGTTCACAGAGTCAAGAAAATGACCTCTATTCAGCTTTGTCCAGTACGACACACGGATCGTATTTAAGGAAGACTTTAAATGATACATTTATCAGCAGTGTTTAGATTCCATATATATACGAGTATGTAGGTTTAATGTATTTGCAATTAAAAAACAAATAACTGTTCGTTCTATAACTTGGCGCCAAGGCGGAAAATTCGCTGTAACGAGGAAGCCAAACTGACCTTAGCACTTGGTACTTCGAGTACATACTAATATAAAGTGCAAATACGTCAATAGGCCGCATAACAAGGGAATAACATTCCTGTTGTTAGATTACAATTTTAAATATCTGTATATTTGTCGCATTGTTATTTGTTATTAAAGTAATCATTGCATTTCCTTTTTGTATATTAGATTTAATAACGTACAACTGCAGTAATAGTTCAATTAAGTATACCGTAAATACATTTTTCTGTGTAAGGCTCACATCACATATTGCTACGAAAATCAATAATTAAATATTACAATTACCTTACTAATTGGTATGATAAAGCAGGGTAGGGTATTGAAACTGAAGTTGGGTGAACTAGATATTCTGCGTTTACAAATCCTGAAGGAATAGTATCTTTTTAGATTGGTGATCCTGATCCGAATAATTTAGGATGTAAAATTAGAAGTATCAAATTTGTACAAATACAAGCTAAATGAGCATATTATTACATACTAAACAATGTATTTGACACAATTGCCGTGCAGTTAATAACACAATTAATAAATAATAATAAGTACTTAAATATATGTATTAAGAACATAATTGTAATACAATGGATAATTTTCTGGACGTCTCAATGAAAAAAAAATCGTATAAAAAATGTACAACATCAGGTCTTTTTAAATTATACCGGAATTATTGAACAAGGAAAGCACTTAAGAAAGTTATTGAACTGATGACAAAAGAAATTTGCAAACATGTGTAAATAGAAAGAAAGAAAATGTCCATTATGAGTTTAACGAACATCTAAATGTAGGGTCTTAATGTGTTAACAAAAAATATATTCGTACCACTACGAGAAACGAAAAGAGCTAGTCTAAGTAAATAACAAAAAAAAAGAATCAATTATTAAAAAAAAAAAACGACTTCCAAAAAACATCCAACGAAATTTCTCTGCCAAAAAAACACTTAAAAGCGTAAAATAAACTGGTTCTTCATAAATTGCCTATACCTAATTCTTTATTCATTTCAATAGTAGTATTATAATGTGTGCTAGGTACCTAGAATCTGTTTGAAGTAGTAAGTTGAACTATTTCATCAAATTTCATCATCAAGAATACAAATTAAGGTCTATACGTACTACGTGTAATATTAAAATCATCCTCTAATTCCTAACTGTTGAAGAGTTTAACCTTCTATCATCAGCTTACCTAAATAACTTGAAAGTATACGACTGAAGGTCTTTAGATACGTATGAAATTGAAAGAATTATCCTCCAACTCCTAACCGTTGAGGAGTTGTACCTTCCACCTTCCATCATCAGCTTACCTAAATAATTTGAAAGAATACGACTAAAGGTAACATATATACATATGATATTTAAAGATTTATCCTCCAACTCCTAACCGTTAATGAGTTGTACCTTACATCATCAGCTCATCATCATAAAATGATGACTGCCATACGCAAATACCGGTGTAACTTCAGAAAATATACGAAAAACATAGTTAGGCCTATAAAAAATGAGGGTTTCCCTCGATTTCCCTGGGATCCCATCATCAGATCCTGATATGCTGGCAATGGGACCACCTCGAAAGCATACCCTTTCAAATACAAAAAAAAAATTCAAAATCGGTCCACAACGGGGTTGGAAGCTCTCCCTCATCCGCCATACTCACCAGACCTTGCACCTACCGACTATTACTTTTTCCTTGTCCCATGTGGGGACATAACCCAAAACGAAGCTGCGACGTGATCGTTTAAACAACTACACCATGCATTTTATTTATTTATTAATAAAAATGCATAGATATGATCAATTAGATTTTAATTATAATTAAACTTATGTTACAAAATATTATTTAAAATAAATGAACAAAAAATATTTAAATCTATAAAACGCATTAATTTTACATGTTACTAAGTTATATGTTGAAGTATTTTTCATACTTTCTTCAGGCCATGAAAATATTTATCGCAGCTACTACAAGCAACGTGGTCACGTCATGTGTAGCCAGGTCGGTACACGTGATCTCGATGGCATTAATTGATTAGAGACACGTATGTCTGCTTCCTTCGAACCTATTATGACGAAGTCACGAGCAGGATGGTATTATATCAGGCATATGAGGCTTGCAGCTCTATGAATGAAAAGACCCAACATGAAAATGGAGTATTGAGTGCTTGAGCCGAGCTTGAGATTTTGAATGTCATGCTCGAGCGTCCGAATTAACGATATTCCAGTCCGTTTCACCGAAAAATTACAGCAACGTTAGTGTTATCCTTCGAATGCCGAAACCGAATTTAAATAACGAACAATTTCATTATGATTCACTAAAAAAAAATACATAGAGTGGAACATAGAACCTCCTCCTTTTTGGAAGTCGGTAAAAAATGGCTGTAAAAAGCAATAACTTGGTATTTTTCTCCAAACGTAGAACTAAACTGATTACTGTTTAGTAAGTCTGAAAATGGCATTATAGGTGTGGCAGGAATTTGGCCCTGTTCCACAAAATAAAATATATATATTATAATTATACGCTCGAAACCTCTTCCTTCTTTGAAAACGGTTAAAAAAACCTTTTTACCAATTTGTTTGTGTTACATGCATTATTTATATCATTAAATATACGAAGGTATCAATCATGCTAATTTTTTAAACACTGACAATAATAATTAGACACAATAGGTCGTGAGTGCATAGACCTGGTAGTATACTCTTTAACTGTTGAATCATTAAACGGAATAATTTATGTTAATGCATACCAATTAACTGACTTGGTTTCATTTCCTAACAAAACAACAAAGTAATTTTAGTCTAACTATACAAATTTAAATTATCCTAAGAAGTCTTATTTATCTAGGTAGGTACTTCACTATTCATTAAATCATGCTGTATCCATGTAAAGCTTCGTCAAACGTAATACCTAGTCTTTACACCTATATATTATTCCGGTATGTATCTACCTACCTATTATTATATGTTTATTACATTTGTGTGAATAGCAAATAATCCCAATTCTTCACTCGTACATTTCCTAAATTGTACTCTTTCAAAACCATTGTACGTTATAGTTTCAATTTCTCTGGTGATAGTATCCAAAAACACAGGCATTTCATACTACCTACTGTTCAAGTATGTATTTCGTTTGACATGTGTAAATGTAAAATGTTTTGCACTTGTCAAATTCAAATGTCTACTAGAGTTTCAACTAGAGTTTTTAAATTGTATTCGGTTGTTAATACGGTATCCTTTGATCTACATTGGATTCTGTACGTACGTAGTTTATTGAAATCTGTAGCAACCGTCGTATTGACTTAAGCCATAATGAAAACGTAAAAAATTTTTTTACGAGTTTAGAGTTCTTAGGGTTTTTCTAAAGTAGGTATGTAAAATAACAACGATACTATATTAATGTATATTAGTCCGGGATCCCCGGAACAAATTTTAGAAGTTATACTATCAAGCAAATTTTTCGTGAGTGGATTCATTTTGACCTTTCACCCTACAAAAAATTTCGACTGTGTTAGCCTACAGGACAGGGCTAGCAGGGTAAAAAAACTTGTGAGCGTAGGGCCGGGATAACGTACCACGTAATTTGTAGGACAATGTAAATATTTAATAATTTTTATATTGTTGACCATCAATTTCCATTTGAATCAAACTAATAAAACGGTCTACGAACATTTTTACTAGTCGCCCCTTTTCTTTATCTTAAGCACTGTATCAAGAATCTATTGATCGAAGACCTTTAAACAATAGGTCACCGAACACCGTAACTCATTGAAAACAGAATAATAAATTTCATAAACAATGAAATATTTCACTCACCATCTTCTTAACACTCATACTTCAAGAGCACTTAAATAAAACTAGGACAAAAATTACACAACACCAGTTCAGTTGCAAAATGAACCAACAATGGCGCTCAATGAGTTCATTTTTAAGTCCTTAGGATAGATAATTCGATATCTAAATCAACACATGATAATGCCGACAATTATTGCTGTATGTAAGTATATCTTTATAACAGAGACCCGTTAAACCGATGTTGCTACTCAAGATACCAGTGACGAACTCATTGTCTCCGTATAATCTTACAGTGAACAAACCAACATAGGTTCATTGTGGAATAAATAAAGCGTCAATAAATAAATGCATCATTTACACGTGTGATTTAATGTACCTTGACTGAGTATGAATATAACTATGTATAATAATTATGTAATGTGGCGGATCTGTTAGGCAGTAGTTTATGCAAAACCTTCTACCGCTTGCACATGTTTACAAATTAGGATATGTTGATATATACATCGCTTACATACATATATATATATAAGCTTTGTACATAGAAGCCACCGATTGGTAGTCATTAAAACTTTTATGTGACTAATGTAAATCTAATAGTACTTAATGTAAATAGAAATCAATAGGTATACATTAATACATGAAAGAAAAACTTTGTACCTCTTTTTACGAAAATTATGTAAACGGCTGTCGGCTAGGCTCCTCCATTCGCATAATTTTGAATGAATAAAATTTAGCACAGTTAAAGTTTATATGGGGGCGGAGTGCAGAAAGCTAATGAAGCGGCCAAGTGCGAGTCGGACTCGCCCATGAAGGGTTCCGTAGCAGCAAGTAACATAATATAAAAGTTCTTGTAGTTCATTGTAACTTTGG
The DNA here is from genome assembly GCA_949125395.1 of Diaphora mendica. NCBI lineage: Eukaryota > Metazoa > Arthropoda > Insecta > Lepidoptera > Erebidae > Diaphora > Diaphora mendica. Next base: position 36,678,134 of record OX421311.1, on the reverse strand, counting down.
TCGATGTTTTAATAATAGTGTATTTTTTTGCGGTTTACGATTTATCACGTATTAAAAAAACTACTTTCTAGATCTCGTTCAAACCAATTTTCGGTGGAAGTTTGCATGGTTATGTACATCATATATTTTTTTTTAGTTTTATCATTCTCTTACTTTAGAAGATACACACATTTTACCACAAGTGTCTCTCGCGCAACCTATTCAGTTTAGAAAAAAATGAGATTAGAAACCTCAATATCATTTTTGAAGACTAACCCATAGATACCCCGTAAACACGTATGGTTTGATGAAAAAAAAATTTTGAGTTTCCGTTGTAAGTAAGTATGGGGACCTCCATTTTTTGTGTGAAATTTTTATTTTTGTGTAAAAATCTTAATGCGGTTCATAGAATACATCTAGGTACTTACCAAGTTTCAACAGTATAGTTCTTATAGCTTCGGAAGAAAGTGGCCATGACATACGGACGGAAAGACAGACAGACATGACGAATCTATAAGGGTTCCGTTTTTTGCCTTTGGCACGGAACCCTTATAGAAGATAGAAAAACAAGGTCAAATTTCGACCACTGGGTGACAACTAGCATTAATAAAAAAAAACATAATAGTACTTACCGAATTACAATTTCTGTGTTACTTAACTCAATAATTTTGCTATAGGTAGTATTTTTATCAAGTAGTGAAAAGATCAATTATATAGTGGGACAGATCGCGTGATAGATATAGGTAAAATACATTTATGATATTATTAAAGTTTTAGGACTACCAAGATTTTTAGTTTATTTGTACGCGTGATTCGATTCGGGTCACACATATTCGAGTTATTACTAAGGTTAAAATTAATACTATGTAGTGATTTTATTTTGGAACCTTTGCACGTATCTCCTATAATCCTACACAAATAACCATTCTATTTTCACCGTTTTCGAAGTACATCTAAGGGAGATAACGCCCGCAAATAAGGATTTTTTCTTATAATGTGTATTATTAGAATTTAGAAGCTTAGGAAATAAATAATCAATATACTTACCTTATAACCGAGTGTAGAAAATAGGTCGGTAGGTATGGTCTATATACCTACATATATAGTCATACACTCCATATATAGGTATAGTCTACTATACCTACCGACCTACTAATAATTACTACATAAATCATCTGTTTTGGTCTACCAAAACAGATGATTTATGTGCAAGAAATAATAATCAATTGTTATTCTACGTATAAGTGGATTTGGTTTCAATTAGGTAACTTTGTCCCTAAATGTTATTCACCTTATCTATACCGACAACAATACTCGTTTGTCTTATTTAGAACTAAACTATAAATCAACCTTAGAAAAATAAAGCTGATATTGTTTAGTTGAAACGTACAAAGAAGCTCAGAATGCAATACGCACTTGCCCAGTTCTCTTTTCAGTTAAAAATCGTCTCATATCGTGACGTATAAGTCTACACTGATTACTTTTCACTCCCAAAATTTCCCTTATATTTGTGGAAGTAATGTAAACATTAGACCGAGTCTTAATACTAAAACTTTTAGACAATAAGTGTATGTTTTGTTTCACAAATTTCGTGACTAATCGGCTAGGGTAGGAGAATTTGTCAAAGTCAAATTCAAAGAACGAAAGAAATATTTAATGGATCAAAGACTATTATCGCTTGGTATAAGATTAGAACTTTCTGGACTAAATTAGACTACAGTAAACACTGGCGCTCAAAATGTACGGTATTTAAACGAATGGAACTGCTTTAGGGCAGTTACCCACTAGCTTCGTGCCCATTAGTTTTGCACGTCATGGTTTAAAGTAATTGGGACTCATTTTTCTACTTAGGTAATTAGTGAGCCTTCTTACGAATTAACTAAATTTACGACTACTTCGACGAAGTGTACCTACTTAGACAAGTAGGATCTATTTAGTAAACATGTTACAGTATATAAGAGACTGACCTTTACAAAAAGATGGTTGGTTGAGAAAGGGTTTGCTGTCATAGACTAATAAATAGGCTAGAAAGTCGACAGACTTTTTTACATTAACATATATAACAGGAGAACACGAAAGTAGTAAACTTAATAATAAGTAAACAATTTCATAGGATACAGCTATGAAATCAACGTATCACAGGGAAGTTCTAGAAAGTTTAGGTTATCACATAAATTCTCAAATTTGAAGCCATTGCAAATATAATTTAGTACGATTAACTGTTACGGAGCGTACACTTAATTATTTTATAATCGTATTGAACTAAATGCCTCAATTTTATGCCTTCAAGTGACGCTGAAAATTATATCTATGTGATATATTCCTCTATTTTGTTCGACTAAAGTAGAAAACATGAATAGCAATGTTGCGTTCAAAATTTCACAATAGTGATGGTCAAGTATGACAGTAGATAAAATCTACATCAGATAACTGATTTTAAGATACATATATCCTCTATCACTTCGATAAACTCTTATTGTGTCCTAATTCTATGTTTGTAAGTGACCTAGAAGTTAAGACATTTTTGATGATTTGTCAATCAGTCAGATCTCCAAAGTTTTAGATTCTATCATACGTTAATTCGTCTCATAACTATAAAACTTGAAATTTGTGATTTTTTTTATGGAGTAGAGGCAAACCAGCAGACGTATCGCCTGAGGGTAAGGGTACGATTACCGTCGCCCATGGACACCCGCAACACCAGAGGCGTCACAAGTGCGTTGCCGGCTTTTTAAGGAGTCCGTTCTTTTCTTGAAGGATTGCATGTCGTATTGGTCGTATTATTTGAACCTTTATTTAACTTTTAAGACTTTGAACATGAAAACAACTAGGTATACACCTTTGAACACAAACTGAATTTAGACTTAAAGTGTACCTATAGAACCAAACAACAATCACAAGAAACAAACATTGAATCCTCGTTGATGTATTCAACGAGAATGATGAATCATCTACTTCTGGAAGTAGTGGTAGCAGTCGATATCAGTAACACTGTCGCTTCTGTATGTCATCTTATATATAAAATTCTCGTGTCACAATGTTAGTTACCATACTCCTCTGAAAAGGCTGGACTGATTTTTATGCAATTTGGTGTGCATATAGGGTAGGTCTGAGAATCGACCAACATCTATTTTTTATACCCCAATTTTTTTATGGAAAAACAACGTATGCCGATCAGCTATCATGTAAATAAATATCCTTTCTGAGAAATATATACATACTTAACGAAAAATATTCTAAAGTTATTCTAACAGTTGTCGACTGTCTTTACAGTTGGAACTTTGTGCTCCTGTTATCCGAAGCGTAAACGTGAGCGATAGATCAACAGGACTATGCTTAATGCTTAACTTCAAGGTAAAAACCGTAGATTAACAACAAAGAAATGATACTAATTAAGTAGACATGAATGTACCAAAACACAATAATCATTTTTTATTTCCATTTTTGACGACACTAGTTCTATCATTCGTGCCTGGCATAATTTAAAAATTGTAAATTTGAAGAAGTAGGAAAAGTATAGAAATAGATCGATAGAGGTTTATGTAGGGAGAGATTATTGTGTATATATGTTACCGGCAATATGTATAATCCGGTTTTCTCTACAATACCTAGGCAATGTATACAATACCTAAAACGAGTAGGTCAGTAATGTGTGACATATTATGTATTTTATACTTTGCCTAGGTATTCTATACAATGCCTAATGCACAGCCGGTAATGTGCCATCTATGGGAACAGGTCAAAAGCAATCCACTCAAACTCATCTATCCAAACGATTGAAACGATTCATCGATCGACGAATCCAAACGATTCAAGAACAACACAGGGGATCTGGAGTGGTCACTGTTCTAACCTAACCTAAACCTAGATAACTCATCAAATCCAAATGATTCAACAACAACGCACGGGATCTGGAGTGGTCACTGGACTAACCTAACGTAAATGATTCTGAATAAAGTTGATTTAAAGCAACAGAATACGTAGTAGTAGTTACATAAAATTTAATAATACAAACCAAAATCAATTATTTTTACACATTGCCGGTGGGTCGGTAGCTATTCTGTACAATCCTTAGGAATTGTAAAGAATACCTAGGCAAAGTATGTGTAATGTTTACCACGGCCTCACAGAAAAACGGTGTGGAACAGCGCTTGCGCTGTGTTTCACCGAGTGAGTGAGGATACCGGGGCACTTACCCCAACCCCTCCCCCTATCCCTCTCCCCACCCCCCAAAGGCCGACAACGAACTTGTGACGCCTCTGTTGTTGCGGGTTTCCATAGGCGGCGGTAATCGTTTACCATCAGGCGATACGTCTGCTCGCTTGCCCACAGTTCCATAAAAAAAAAATGGACAATAATATCCGCAATATTTCATACATTGCCTGTACGTCCCAGGTATTGTATACATTGCCTAGGTATTGTATAGGAAACCTGAATTGTACAGATATCCGATAACATACACAACAACTAGGTTCCCAGCTATGCTGAGGAATGTTGGTTACTAGGATCTCAGAAGGACTTAGTCTATACTGAAATGATTTGTCTTTAGTAGGACGATAATTCGGTATATTTAAATAAAAATATACTTGTATGTCGGAATGAGGGTATCCGACTAATAAAAGTATTACAAACATTTGCCACTATCGAACGGTTCCATGAGTCAGGCGAGGTAGGGATGAAATCTATATAAAGCGGCGCGATCGGAAACAGGGGACAGTTTCTCTTCAGATCTCGCGACGTCCATATCTCTTGATTGTGACATGGGTCACTCCTGAGTATTATAGTGGTTTTCTATTATTTGATTTGTGATTTATTGCATTTATGTGTTGATCCGCGTGAGGCCTGTGGGGGAATTGAAAGTCTGGTGACGAATTCCACAGGGCAGCGCGGAGGAGTGAGTGTTGCCCCAACCCCTTCGTGAGGTTTGCTGATGGTGTTTAAGTTAATTCGTATCCGTTTAGTAGTTTATTTACATTAATTAGTGATTGGATTTAGTCCAGATTGGCTGTATCTGTGATTCATGATCTCGTTTATTCTCGTGCCAGCCGAAATGTATAATCATTTTAATCATTCCAATTAGGAGTATAATTAATTGTTTCTTTATATACATAATATAATTAATATAAAGTCAAATAAGCAACTGTTGCGCATACATCCTAAACCGTAATTAATATAAAGTATGAAAAGATTACAGTAATCAGAACATAATCCAATTGTGTTACACATTACATTTTTCATATCTACTGATCAGAGAAACTTGCGCACTGTCGATAAACAGCTTACAACAATATACATAGATAAAAGTATTATTTATATTTACTGGTATGTAAAATGCCTGGTGGCTTACAGATTTCGGGGTGACAAAACCGTTCACCTAACTAGGTTCGTGAAGTAAATTTTTAGAACTGGAGGTAGAAATTTCTAACAAATCCTGGGTTCTGCGACATAAAGATTTTCGTTTTTAGGGTTCCGTGCCAAAGGCAAAAAAACAGAACCCTGTCTGTCTGTCTGTCCGTCCGTATGTCACAGCCACTTTTTTCCGAAACTATAAGACCTATAATGTTGATACATGGTAAGTAGATGTATTCTGTGAACCGCATTAAGATTTTCACACAAAAATAAAAAAAAACAATAAATTTTATACCCCCATACTTAGAACTGAAACTCAAAAACTTATTTTTTCATCAAACCCATACGTGTGGTATCTATGGATAGGTCTTCGAAAATGATATTGAGGTTTCTATTATCATTTTTTTCTAAGCTGAATAGTTTGCGCGAGAGACACTTCCAAAGTGGTAAAATGTGTCCCCCCCCCCCCCTGTAACTTCTAAAATAAGAGCATGATAAATCTAAAAAAAATATATGATGTACATTACCAAGCAAACTTCCAACGAAAATTCGTTTGAACGAAATCTAGTAAGTAGTTTTTTTTAATACGTCATAAATCGTAAACTGCAATTTATCCTTCATTCAATCAACACAAATATAAAAATAAAATATATTACGTTACTTGTGCTGCGGAACCCTTCATGGGCGAGTCCGACTCGCACTTGGCCACTTTTTATTAAGGCTTTATTGTTCTTTACCCAAGTCGTCCCGCCATCTGGCTAAGGGACGTCCCACACTACGTTTGTCAAGACGCGCTCTTCAGAACACACTTACTTCAGCGGAATATGTACTGTTTCTTGGGAGAGGCCTGTGACCAGCAGTGGACTGCAACGGGCTGATAATGATGATTGTTGTTTTGTGGTATTGGGTTTCTGTTACATTATATACTTGCCGGAGTATAAATGTTTGGCTGTGTGTCACGCCCGTGCCTCCGAGAGCACGTTCAGTTAGATTCCGGTCCCGGTTGTCATGAACATCAACGGCAATCATTAACGGGAAGTCAGTTCCCTCAAATATACTGACAACTAGCTAAACCTTCGTGTTCACCCTTAGGGTCGTGGAGATGCCAGTCGCCCCGTGGAAAACTGATATTCAGGTAAAACCAGTTAAACTTGTAGCTGACCTCAAATAATCTTAGGAATAATAAAGACTAGGTAGATGATGCTGTCAGCAGTTACTTATTGTGATTCATTCGATGGATTCAATTTGAAGCTTCATGGCAACCTTCCGTACCCGTGATCTTCAAAGGACAGGAGCAATTTTCAAATAAGAGATATGCCGAAAATGCATACGTCTTAAGATTATCATTGTTTTTGAAATGATTACAATATTAACTTGTTTGCCGGTCAAATGTGGTGATTACACTGTGCAATTAATGGGGATTTGTGTAAAAATAATCATGCAATAGTACGACATTTATTTCAAATAGATATACTAGTATATAATAGATATATTATACCAGAGTTAGGACAAATGCCTATTCTGTACCGAGGCAATTTAAGTGGAACTAAAATGTAATCACTAGTTAAGATTATGAAATATACACTATTCATTTTATTTTTTCGTGCTAATCCTGAGTATGAATCTAAGTTAATTTAATCTACTACGAAAAATATGCTTTCTATCTCTTAGATAATCTAAATAATGTGCTCGTTTTCTAACTTATTCATATTGTCTTATAAACTATTTTTTAAACTATTGTTTTAAGCGGACTATAATAATAAAAGTGTCTAAAAATATCGTATATGGTATAGTCCATTTCTTTAGATAGTGTCGTTGCACCCGCACGCAATTGTTATTATTTTTGTTATTGTTGTGAACTACGAATATCTTGCAAGCCAACATCAGATCGTGAATGTTAAATATACCTACTTTTCATGTACTGGTGTTTACATAAAATGTAGATCTAGATATTTAGAATTAGATTATGACCAAGATGGCAATCGATATCCGCAACTATATTCAAATCGTAATTCTTCTTGCATCTTATTCGGCACTGATCACTCGTCATAGCGCAGGATTTGATTTCCTTGTTTATGCTAGTGTTTAAATGAGTATATTAAGGTAAATCTAGGTGATAAGGGAGGCATAAAGTAGAAGCAATTTTTAAGTAGCAACTAGTTTCACAGTAATTCAAGATTAGGCACTGGCCGCAATTAAGAATGAGCCATCAGTTAGCGATTAGTTACTTACTGAACTTTGTTATCATTTTTAACCGACTTCCAAAAAGGAGGAGGTTCTATGTTCCACTTTGTTTTTTTTTTTTATGTATGTTCACCGATTACTCCGTCAGTTGTGGACCGATTTTGAATATTTTTTTTGTATTCGAAAGGGTATGCTTCCGAGGTGGTCCCATTGCCAGCGTATCAGGATCTGATGATGGAATCCCAGGGAAATCGAGGGAAACCCTCATTTTTTATAGGCACATACTATGTTTTTCGTAAATTTTCTGAAGGTACACCGGTATTTGCGTCTGGTAGTCATCATTTTATGATGATGAGCTGATGATGTAAGGTACAACTCCTTAACGGTTAGGAGTTGGAGGATAAATCTTTAAATATCATATGTATATATGTTACCTTTAGTCGTATTCTTTCAAATTATTTAGGTAAGCTGATGATGGAAGGTGGAAGGTACAACTCCTCAACGGTTAGGAGTTGGAGGATAATTCTTTCAATTTCATACGTATCTAAAGACCTTCAGTTGTATACTTTCAAGTTATTTAGGTGAGCTGATGATAGAAGGTTAAACTCTTCAACAGTTAGGGATTAGAGGATGATTTTAATATTACACGTACGTTTAGACGTTTGTAAGGTTAAGTTACAGACTATCAGAACGTACTAACAAATTTTGGCTGACTACTATTTTTTAGAAAAAAAAACATTCGTCAACGTCTTCATAACCTATATTATTCCAGAGATTTGGGGTCGGCTACTATTTCAACCGGTTTTACCTGAATATCAGTTTTTAACCGACTTCCAAAAAGGAGGAGGTTCTATGTTCCACTGTATGTATTTTTTTAATGGATGTTCGCCGATTACCCCGTCAATTGTGGACCGATTTTGAATTTTTTTTGTGTTCGAAAGGGTATGCTCCCGAGGTGGTCCCATTGCCACCATATTAGGATCTGATGATGGGATCCCAGGGAAATCGAGGGAAACCCTCATTTTTTTAAGGCACATAGTATGTTTTTCGTTTATTTTCAGAAGTTACACCTGTATTTGCGTCTGGTAGTCATCATTTTATGATGATGAGCTGATGATGTTAAGTACAAATCCTTAACGGTTAAGAGTTGGAGGATAAATCTTTAAATATCATATGTATCTATAGACCTTTAGTCGTATTCTTTCAAATTATTAAGGTAAGCTGATGATGGAAGGTGGAAGGTACAACTCCTCAACGGTTAGAAGTTGCAGGATAATTCTTTCAATTTCATACGTATCTAAAAACCTTTAGTCGTATACTTTCAAGTTATTTAGGTAAGCTGATGATAGAAGGTTAAACTCTTCAACAGTTAGGGATTAGAGGATGATTTCAATATTACTCGTACGTATAGACCTTAATTTGTATTCTTTCAGTTCAGACACCCACTAAGGAAGGAATTTTGGAATTTCTACCCCTAAGGGGGTGAAATAGGGGTTGAAAGTTTGTACGAAAGTCCGTCATTTTTCTGAGATAGAAACATGAAACTTTATCTTTGGGCTGCTGATTAAAAATGAGTAGATACGTATTTAAGCGTTTCTAGATATTCTACCCCTAAAGGGGTGAAATAGGGGTTGAAAGTTTGTGTGGAAGTCCGTCATTTTTTAAGTTAGGAGCATGAAACTTTATCTTTGGGCTACTGATTAAAAATGAACAGAAATGTATTTAAGCGTTTCTGGATATTCTACCCCTAAGAGGGTGAAATAGGGGTTGACATTTAATGCTTATAATAATTTAATAAATTTTATGAAATAGTTCAACTTACTACTTACCTACGATTGTTTGCACTAAAAACTAAAAACTTTTTATAAAAAAAAAACCGACTTCCAAAAAACATCCAACGAAAACTCCCTGCCAAAAAACACTAAAAAGCGTAAAATAAACTGGCTCTTCATAAATTGCTATGTGCCAATTCTTGTCTATACCTAATTCTTTATTCATTTAAATAGTAGTATTATAATGTGTACTAGGTACCTAAAATCTTTTGTTTTCGTTGGATGTTTTTTGGAAGTCGGTTTTTTTATTACCAAAGTACATTATTTATTGTTGTTAAGCGGTAGATTTTACATTAAAAGTATTGGTTGAGTACACGAGCTTCAGTAAAAGTGGAACAGTAAATACCAAAAAAAACCGACTTCCAAAAAAACATCTAACGAAAACTCTCTGCCAAAAAACACTTAAAAGCGTAAAATAAACTGGTTCTTCATAAATTGCGTATACCTAATTCTTTATTCATTTAAATAGTAGTATTATAATGTGTGCTAGGTACCTAGAATCTGTTTGAAGTCGGTGCCAAGTGACTATCGCTTAGACTTTTGTAGTTGTTCGTTTCTATTCTTTTTGGCTTAGCACCGACTTCAAACAGATTTTAGGTACCTAGCACACATTATAATAATACTATTTAAAGGAATAAAGAATTAGGTATACGCAATTTATGAAGAACCAGTTTATTTTACGCTTTTAAGTGTTTTTTTGGCAGAGAGTTTTCGTTGGATGTTTTTTTGGAAGTCGTTTTTTTTTGGTATTTACTGTTCCACTTTTACTTAAGCTCGTGTACTCAACCAATACTTTCAATGTAAAATCTACAGCTTAACAACAATAAATAATGTACTTTGGTAATAAAAAAACCGACTTCCAAAAAACATCCAACGAAAACAAAAGATTTTAGGTACCTAGTACACATTATAATACTACTATTTAAATGAATAAAGAATTAGGTATAGACAAGAATTGGCACATAGCAATTTATGAAGAGCCAGTTTATTTTACGCTTTTTAGTGTTTTTTGGCAGGGAGTTTTCGTTGGATGTTTTTTGGAAGTCGGTTTTTTTTTTATAAAAAGTTTTAAAAGTTCAAAACATGTGACGTAATTTCACCGATTAGATCATTAACGAAAATGAGGACGACATTTACCAAGCTAGTTTTCATGGTCGTAATTTTCTTTGTAAACTATGTTAGTGAGTTATGTGTAAAATGTGCTGTTACGCAATTTATGATACCCCATGATCATGCTGAATGTATGTGTTGCCGGAAAATAAGCAATTAAGCTTTCAATATCATCGGGAGTGAGCTTAGAGATTTTTTTTTTTTAAACTGTGTCGGTATATTTAAATGATGTGTATATAGAAAAATCACACGATGTTAACGTGAAACAACTATGTCGCTCAAGTTTGTGATAATTATTTATGGAAGAAGCGAATTTAAGTAGTCAGCTAGTCTTCAGTATTGAATGTCTGACATGCCAACTGGCATATATAAAAGAAACAGAAATTCGCTTACATCTCACTGAAAATAATGGTAACATTTAACTTTTAACTACCACCGTCATGCGACATCCATACCAATCTTATATATTCGAATTCTTTTAATTATTTTCGTTACGCTTTCACGGCTGAACACACACAAATAAATGAACTCATTCCTTCCTAGCATTCAAGGTTCAGTCTCTCGTAAAGTCCCGTGAATCCTTTTCTGTGAGACCGTGGTATAAATCCGGTCGAGCGGACCCATTGTGATCATGGCTCTCCCACGAATAATAAAATACGAAGTAACTGTAATTACAGTGTTATATTTCTGTCACAGTGTTAGATGAATAGTGTTGGCAGAAGTCTATTAGTTAGGTTCACTGATATCATTACATTATTAAACATTTATTTGAATGCGGATCGATGGTCCAATAGAAAGAATAATGATCAGACAAATTCTTCAATTGATACGAGTGTTTTGCACAGTGATTAGGAGACGCGAGCAAATAAAAAAAAAATTTTTGCAGACATAGTATTACTTAGTGCAATAAATACTTACGTGTCTATTTTTGAAGTGAAAACTTCTTTAACCGCGTTGAGCAATTTTTATGTAGGGGAAACTCTTATTTCAGCAGACGGTGCCCGCTTCTGTGTGGGCAGGCGCTGGGAGGGGTTTCGGATGTGTTAATAACAGCAGTTCCCGGACCCCTCCCGTCTCAGGCGCAGAGTGGCACACCGTGTGGTTTTAGTCGGTTCGAGTCAGACACACCGCCCCGCCGCAAACCCCGGTGGGGTGAAGGTCCGAGGGGATTTCCACACGAAAAAAAAGGAATCTCTTATTAGTTCGCGTCACCGACATGCCGATTTAATTTTTTTAAACATTATGAAATTTCTAATTTCATTTCTATCGGCAGTCCTTATGACTGCCAATATTTTTTTTCCTCCAAGCCTTTTTTCTCGTAGGGTTGCGATGTTCGTATAACAACGGGTCCAACCAATACGATTCGTCCAATACTTGGTGTCTCAAACAAACATGTAAAATATTTAGGAAAATCGAAGTTTTCAATTTTAGCGCAGTTATTTCTACGAAAGATTCATAGTTTCTACACAACACGCACTTTGTAATTTATCATGTTGGAAGAACACGCGTTGTACAATTGATTTATTGTTTTATTAATTTAATACGATATCGTGACTTGTATCCCTATGGCATTAACATTAGTAATGGTTATTATGATCCTTAACACGTTACAATAAAATTGAGTTTCCTTTGCTTTCCGTTATACTGAACATGAAAACCTTGAATAGCGTGCCTTAACGAAGGTCTTCTATCCGGCCCTGCGCAGGAAGGCCACTGTCAAAGACACTGCTACGTTACGGTCTAGTTTTCTATTAATACAATGAATTTATTTTCCACATGTTAGTTAACATTCGACAACAAATCTAGTGGCTTACTCTGTTGCCATACATAAAGATATTCTATTTATTATCGCCTAAGTGAGAGCCAATATGACGGACTAACTGATGTATATCTAGAAATTCTATTCTCAGTGTTTTGAAGTTTGAGCATAGTAAAATTTTGATTCAATACAGCAAAATAATTAAATTCTTATTCACATTGTTGTTACTAAATAGATTTCAACCGTTCAAAATAGAAAAGGTTTACTTAAAAACTAAAATGCGGCTACATTTCTTTTGGCAATTTTTTATAGCCTATATGTCAACTGGGCTATAATAACGAATCTATTGCCACCTCATTCATTAAAATTGGTTAGAACATACATAGACTGTCAAAAACATTACCCTTGTTTTTGGCTGCGCCGTAGTCGGATAATAAAAAGGATTAACAGTTTCTTTCCGTTTGGTGACGGGTTGAAAATACGCAGTGTAACTATCATTGTTCATCATGCGGGTGTTAATACATATATTGCTGGACATATACCTTTAGGCTTTAAGCCCACTATACCACGCTAGCCAAAGGGACAACTTGACACAAACAAACCCTAGGGTTTGTGTCAAGTTTTCCCTTGCAGTGCTGTTCAATTCGGAATGGGCAGTCCTCGTGCAAAATGATATGGCTGTTAAGTTTTTGTCACTTCTTAATTGAAAACAGTTAACTAAGTAATTCCATATTGAGTAGATACAATCCTTATATACCTACTTTCCAAGAACATGTTTATCTATCATCGTACACAATATTATCCCTCATTATTAAGATAAGATCTATGAGCCGCCGTTTTGTTTTAGATAAGACAGTGTACTTTGTGATACTTACTAATGTACAACAATATAGGTATACTAGCTTTTACAAGCGGCTTCGCTCACGCAGACTTTCATCCCCTGATTTACTGCCTTAGAGGTGGAATTTCAAAAATTCCTATCTTAGTGCTCACTTACCTACGTTATATAAAGAATCTACACGCAAAATTTCAGAATTCTAGCTTCAGCGGTTGGGGCTGTGCGTTGATCTCTGGGTATGTCAGTCAATCATCTTCCTCTTTTATTTATATATTAGGTCTTTACCTATGAAATTGCCGTTTTGTATGCAATAAGTGAAAGTACTTATTTTTTCAAACTTTTTTATTTCTGTTATTCGAAGTAATCACCCATGCAATCGACGCATCTTTGCCAACGCATTGGCAGTTAGTTGATGCCCTTCTTGTAAAAATCAGCTGGACGGGAGGCAAGAAACTCTTCAAAGGCATTTTGTACTGCCTCTCGGGAATTGAATTTTTTACCCACTAAAAAGTTGTCTAAATTTTGGAAAAAGTAATAGTCGGTAGGTGCAAGGTCTGGTGAGTATGGCGGATGAGGGAGAGCTTCCAACCCCAGCTCTTCCAGCTGCTTCACGACAACGCGCGACCCCATACAGTGCAACAGACAGTCTCCAAGCTGCAAGAGCTGGGGTTGGAAGCTCTCCCTCATCTGCCATACTCACCAGACCTTGCACCTACCGACTATTACTTTTTCCAAAATTTAGACAACTTTTTAGTGGGTAAAAAAATCAATTCCCGAGAAGCAGTACAAAATGCCTTTGAAGAGTTTGTTGCCTCCCGTCCAGCTGATTTTTACAAGAAGGGCATCAATAAACTGCCAATGCGTTGGCAAAGATGCGTCGATTGCATGGGTGATTACTTCGAATAACAGAAATAAAAAAGTTTGAAAAAATAAGTACTTTCACTTATTGCATACAAAACGGCAATTTCATAGGTAAATACCTATTAGATAGATAGATAGATAAGAGGAAGGTGACTGACATACTTATCCAGAGATCAACGCACAGCCCAAACCGCTGAAGCTAGAATCCTGAAATTTTGCATGTAAGTTCTTTATAGAAGGTAAATGAGCACTAAGAAAGGAATTTTTGAAATTCTACCCCTAAGAGGGTAAATCAGGGTATGAAAGTCTGCGTGAGCGAAGCGCCGTGCAAAAGCTAGTTTACTATTATATACATTTAATAATAGTCCGTTACTTTTAATTCAAACTAGGTGTGGTTGCGTGTTCATTCGCTACTTTTTTCTGGACAAAAGGTGAAACAATGGTTATTTACTCTTTTTAACTCTATAGCTCGTCAACATCCTTTAAAGACCCCGCGCTTTATAAATCGCATTGTCTTCAATTACGATCAATCTTATACAAATAGATAAAATTGAAGTGTCCGTTTGTAATTTGAAATTCACAGCTTTTCTCTAAATGTAAATGGAAGGATCGGAGGAACGATTTAGTCTGTAAGTCTGTTTGTTCCGGTTAAGTAATCTCTGGAACTGGACCGATTCTGACGAGTCTTTCATTGGCAGATAGCTGATGTTATAAGGAGCAATTTACATTTGTTTTAGGAAAAAATATATTATAGAACAAAATTAAAACCAATGAAATATTGCATAATACATATTCAAAATCTTATGCATAATACCGTGGGGCGCATCTGGCTTTACATACGTAAAGACTAAACTATTTTTTTTACTAAATATGCGAAGAACGTTTCTCTGTTAATCATTCAAATAGCAAAATGCAGAGACAACGGAATTGGCAAGCTGATGTACTATTACTCAGTCATTGATAAAACGGTGACCGCATAACAGTTGTGCCAATTGCCTGCGCAAGCCAGCAGCTAGAGCCGATTACATTACTAAACTTCCTAACATTATACGGCTTGTAAATGAATAGGGTCACACAAAACAGTTGAGATGATATCATTTTGTTAGACGCGAATTATGTGGGTTAACACATACTTTTAAACGAACCGCGTCCAGCGTACTGGAACAGCGAATTATATTTTAATAAATTTTTTTTTGCACTAGTTTTTAACATCTTTACATATATAAATCTTCTGTGCGTCTGTATGTGACTTCCTCCTAAATGGCTGAATCGATTTTAATGATTTTTTTGTGTCCTGAGGATTTGAGAAAAAATAAACTATTTGTGTAGCTAATTGATTACCTTAGTGACCTGCGGGTTAAGTTATACTGCGGGTGAAGTTATACCGCGTGTAACATTGCGGAGCTCATCTAGTAATCTTAAATTTATTGAATCGGACCGACTAATATCACACGGTATGCCAATCTGTGCCTGCAGGTATTCCTTACCTATGTCGAGAGATTGAGTATCTGACTGATAGATTGGGTATCAGAGAGACAGAATTCTCTAAATAATAACATCTACCATATCAAATGTTAACATATATTCATTTCATATTACACAGATTAAAATACCTACTTATTTTTACTATCAGACCTGGTTTGTTTTTAATTTAAACTTTATCTCGTCACAGACCAAATGAAATGATTCATATTGGGATGGCCTGCTAGTCGGGTTTTATTTATTCTAAGTTCTGAGTCAGAGATAAGCATATTATCACTTACAGAGCACATTTATTACTAATTATATTTATATTACTAACTACTATTTATTTTCAACAAATAAAAATTAGAAATAAGTATGTTGTATACTATACATCTATACATATAATATGTTTATAAGCAGTCTGGTGACTAATTTGCATTTTTTATAAAAATACCCCATTGTTAATGTAGAAATTGTCATTACACGATAACTAAATTTTAAATAGGTATTTTTTTAAAGTGTTTTCACTTCAAAAAATCTTCTTTAGTCGTGTTAAGCACTTTTAAGTAGGAAAAAAATTTATGGGTCACCGACATCCTAATGTTTAATGTTGATAATTTTAATTTAAACATTACGAAATTTCTAATTTTACACATTAATTTTACAAATAATTCACTACTATCGGCAGTCCTTATGACTGCCAATTTTTTTTTTGGATGGAAGGTACAATTTCCATGCACAAAAAGTATTAAGTAATTTTTATTTCACAATGACATATCAATACAAAAAAAATTAAGCAATGAAATTTATGAATGTGTACTTCAATGGTATATCTGAATTTTATGTAAAGAGTATAGTCCGCAAGTCCAACTACAAATCCGCAAAAAAGCAACTGTTAAAAAATCAGCTAGTTAGTATCATTTTTGATGACCTCATCGTCGATAAATTTTGGAAGGATCAAACCATACATTTTGTAGGACAATTTTTTTTTACCAGTAAGTAATAATGTAAGTTTATATTTTTGTTATTTAACAGCCACATTGTCCTACAAATTGCGTGGCACGTTATCCTGGTCCTACGCTCAAAAGTTTTTTATCCCTGCTACCCTGTTAGCTACCACAATCGAAAATTTTTGTGAGCTGAAAGGTGGTCCCCTCATCAAAATGAAGCCACTCACGAAAAATTAGCTTGATAGTTAACTTGTAAAATTTGTTCCGGGGATCCTGGACTAGTAGTTTATCAATCGAACAAATTAAAAAACCTTAATAAACTAATGGAAATTTCCAAATAGTATAGGCAAACCTATGGTTATTAGTGTTGCTTAATTTTTATTTTACCCATGCATTTGCTCTCAGGACAATACTATGAAGACCAATAAAAAGTATTTCATTGGTTATGATTCATTTACTTTCATATGGTTCAATTACCTAGCACATTGAGGAAAGTAAGATTTTATATTAAAGTGTCAGCTTGACTGCAATAGGGTAATATATCTTAAATTACTTTAAAATGTCTAAAAGTACAAAACAAATTTTAATACCTAACAGAAAAAAAGTATGATTTAGGCTCATTGAAGAATGTTATAGTCTATATACTTATAATAAAATGTCACAGGTCCAATTCTGTACATTAAAGATATTTTGAAATTTTTTTTTGGAGGGCTCTCTATAGTCGATACTGAAGCCAAAACTGTAATTTTTTTCATTTTCGTCTGTGTGTTTGTATCTTGGCCGCGCATCACGCCGAAACTACTGAATGGATTCAAATGAAACTTGGCATAATTTGAGTTCATACTATGAGGTAGGACATAGGATACTTTTTATCCTGAAATTCAGCACGGTTTCCCGGAGAGAGGGGATGAAAGTTAAAAATATGTATTTCGTTGTAATTCAATAACACATAGTCCGATTTCTTTCATTCTTTTTTTGCTAGAAAGAAAAAAAAAAACAATGGGAAAAGTCTTTTTTTTGTCCGCGACTGTAGACTGCCTGTGGGAAGCTGAGACAGATATGTAAATATGGCGGTACGAAGTTCGCCAGGTCAGCTAGTACTTTATAAAATCAATATTACCCTATTTTATTTTAAATATACTTCTCAATGTTACTAAATAATTTTAAAATATTATTAAATCTGTAACTTTAATTACAATGAATTTACTTAAATAGAAACCTAATATATACCATATCATGATCTGACATGCATTGCATATATATTTTTTTAACCAACTTCAAAAAAAGAGGAGGTTATTAATTCAACTGTATTTTTTTTAATGATTGTTACCTCATAACTTTCGACTGGGTGAAGCGATTTTTGATGATTCTTTTTTTATTTGAAAGCTAGTGCTTCCCGCGTGGTCCCATTTCAATTTGATCCAGTTCTTGAAGTCGGCTTTTTCTTTTTGTTGAAATTTGTGATTATTTTATTTATGGTTTGCTTACAGTTGTAAAAGAGGAGAACACACATATAATCCAATGTAGAGTTAAAGAAAAAAGTAGGCCATAGTAGGACAAAATGTCCATTTTAAGAAAAGGCCTATGTCCAACAATTAATATTAAAGACCATTGATGATGACGACAATCACAAAATATGGAAATTAAAAGATAAATAAAAAAAATATCAACTCACTTTTGGTGGTAACTGAACTGTCTCCAATTCCATTTATACTGTTTTTATATCTATTTTAATAAATATTTTCACACACAGCTAAATTTTTTCTTATTAGGTATTTAGGTAAGTAAGTATGTTTAAATAAAATAATATCATATAAGTACTTTGGGGAAACAAAGGATTTAATCACTTGTTTTTATTTCAGCAAATATTTAATCTTTTACGAGTCACACTTGTATGTTGACGAAATGTTAAACGGAACTGATCTGACTGCACAAATGAGAACTGATATGGTCCAAGTATGTGTAATTTAGTTAAATGATTACCGTTCGTCATGATATGAAGTGGTGTGTAAATGATGACTGTTGTGAACTAGATGGTATCGCTGTCACATGTTTATTGCAAACAACCAAAGAATAATATTAAAGAAAAAGAGAATTTGTATTCGGTTCAATTAAAGAATCATTGCCTAATGTTTATTCAATTTGATATGTTTTTATTAAGTTAAGTAGTTATGTATTTTTAGAATGCATTGTGATAATTAACATTCATAATAAAATTAGGACAATATATGATACTTGGTTTGTTAAAATCGGATACCAGTTATTTTTATATAGAACAAGGTGTTACTTAAAGTAAAATTTTAAGAAATCTGGATATAACACAAACTGTAAGATTTATTTAATTATAAATTTATGTCCTAAGCAAATTATCTTATCAACAGAGACATAAAAAAGAGAAATTGTTAAATGAAGATTCAAGGAATTACAAAACTACCACTACAATCTCCATAGTAACAATACAAGAAGATATTGTTTGTTTATTAATCTTCACAATGATGAAAGTAACCATTAAATATTAATAAGTTTTTAATGAGCAAGTAATTACTGTAATAGATAACTTTATAAACACAATTATTACAATGTATATAACAAACATTCCTATCACATTTAAGACACTAGTATTCAAAATGAACGAAAATATTAATTAACGTACATATATCATAATTGTTAGTTATGTACTTATTGCTAAATATAAATTTTATTTTTACAGGATTCTTACTCATGAACTTAATAAATACCTAGGTGTGTAATGTCTAATTAAATGAACTGTGCTACTGAGCAAGGAGTTTTCAATCCAGTAAAGCCCCTTTTCAGCAGTCCCACCCAACTAAAACGTATGATATGTGTATGAAGCTAACCTCAAACGGATCTAATATTGGCTAAATTATGTACATTATTTCATTTATCAACAGTATTGACGTATGAATTATAAATAATACTCACTCTGGAAAACGTTCTCAAACGATTTATTCGAGGATTTGACGGAATATTATTCAGGGACACTTTCGACATTTCGAGTTATTTTCCAATTTCGTGTTTGTGAAAATAACAGAAAATAGAACGTTTAGTCACTCTCTACAGCTGGCACTGGTTGTTTTGAAATTACAACAAGTTCAAGGGAAAAACAAATGAACATGTAACACCTTTCTTTACACAAAAGTTTAATTTTGACAGCACAAATTCGAATTACACACTATCTTATTTGACACTTTAATTTTAGCAGGTATAACACTGCAAATTAATGTTTTGTGTCACAATTTTCAATTAATCAGAATTCAGTACACTTCTAGAAAAATAAAACAAATTAAATAAAAATTACACAGTCCAAATTGACAGGTTGCTTACGAATCTGTGACGTTACGTTTTACACACGAACAAAGGCGTACCTAAGAACCGTTCCTTACGCTGACAGAACGACAACTGCTAAACTTCAAACAAAAACGCGCGAAGTGCGTACGGCGCGAAAATTTGTTTGATTGCAAGTCATTATTTATGTATTGTTATTTATGGAATCCTTTATATTGAATCCATTATAATTTAAAGGAATGCATTAACACTATCGTCGTTGGCGCTTAGATTTTATTATACTTAATTTGGTTTACCATGCTAGTCTTCTATTTTATTTTTACAAATCAAACTATTATGCCATATAATAGTGTAAATATGTACGTCATATGTTTACTTACACGGGCACAATTAGGATAACGTTGTTTTTCGGGCTATTGTTCGTATTCTTAAAATCTGTACCCAAGTAATAATTACATAGGTACATGTCGCATGTATATCATGCACATGTACTTACATCTACACGAATAAATATTGTATGTAACGGTAAACAATAAACTATTTAAATAATTAAATTTATTTATAATATATTATACTAGCTTTTGCACGCGGCTTCGCTCACGCAGACTTTCATCCCCTGATTTACTGCCTTAGGGATGGATTTTCAAAAATTCCTTTCTTAGTGCTCACTTACGTTATATAAAGAACCTACATGCAACATTTCAGGATTCTAAGTTCAGCGATTTGGGCTGTGCGTTGATCTTTGGGTATGTCAGTCACCTTTTTCTTTTATTTAAATATATTTCATTAAACTGCACGAAATCTTGGGAACAAACACGAGACTGCATCACCCAGGTGGCGACCCTAGGTGAAGCAGTCTCGTGTTTCAACTCATGACGTGACTGGGAAAGGGGTGCCCTTTGGGTAAGCCTGCCATTCGTCCGGAATTTCCCGGATTTGTTCTCGTTTAGCGTCGGGAGCGTCTGGCCGGGGTTTCATTCATCGTCCGGATTTTAATTCGTAGCCCGGGTTTTAAAAATTTAATTATTTAGTATTCTAAATAAATAAGCCATCATATCTCTTTCAGTCCCCGGAGAATAAGGCTCTTCATGCAGCGACGCGAATTAAAGCCAAAGAACTCGGATACAGGTTTGTGTGGGTTCGAAATGGAAAAATCTTTACGAAGAAAGATGAAACCTCCGAAAGTATAATTATTAATGATCTCGAGAAACTAAAAGTATTAATCTAAAGTGCCTATTTCATAAGTTTATATTGTGTTTGATATTAAAGCAGTTATTTTTTTAAATTCAATTCTATCAAATGTTATTATCAGAACACTAGAGGACTGCGTAGTAATTTGTCAGATGTACGTCATCACATACATAACAGTGAGTACGATGTTTTTGTTTTGACCGAGACGTGGCTTTGCGAAAGTGTATTTGATTCTGAATTATTCAACGACTCATATGCGGTCTATAGAAGGGATCGTGGAACTTCAAATTTTAATAGGCACAAAAAAACTGGTGGCGGAGTGCTTATAGCAGTCTCAAATAAACTAATTTCGGCTCGTATGACTGACTGGGAAAGTGACTGTGAGGATTTATGGATAACGATAGAAACCAGATCAAACACAAACTTAAAAAATGTAAAGATATGCGGTGTCTATTTACCTCCTCCTGTCGGCCCAGATGTATTTGAATATTTTATTGAAAACTGTAATTCAATTATGGACACTAACAGCAACAGTTCCACACTTATGGTAGGTGATTTTAACATAAGCTGTGTGGATTGGATAAATAATGCCACGGATAATACATGCTGCGTCTCAACAAGCGGTACTGGTAATCTTAAGAATCTCTTACTTGATTTTATGGCATTAAACAATCTGCAGCAATTCAACTGGGTTAAAAACTTTCAAAATAAAACATTAGACTTGGTGCTTTCTGATCTCGAACAAATGCAAATAAATATCTGTCTAGATCCCATAAGGGAACTAGATAAATTCCACCCACCCTTAGAGCTCACGGTCACTCTGCCTATAAAACCTCAAAATGTCCCTAAAACAATGATTAAGTCCAATTACTACAAGGCAAATTATGAAGCCATAATAGAAACACTAAACCACATTGATTGGACTCGCGAATTTATAAACTGTAATGATGTAAATGATATGTTGGACAGTTTTTACACAATAGTTAAGCATATAATTAGTGAATATGTACCAGAAACCGTTATTAGAAAGGGAAAATATCCTCCATGGTATACTAATCAATTAAAAAATCTGCTTAAGCAAAAAATGAAGTTACGTACTAAAGTGAAGAAATATAAAAATCCATTGGATATAGTTGAATTTAATTATCTCAGAAGGGACTGTAAAATACTTATACAAAAATGCTACAATGATTATATACGTGAAATCGAAAACAAAATAAAAAAGCATCCTAAATTCTTCTGGTCCCACATAAAAAATCTCCGTAGAGGTAGTACATCTTATCCTTCCGAAATGACCCTCGATAATGTTAGTGTTAATGGTAGTAAAGCCATTTCCAATTTGTTCGCAGAACAGTTCTCATCGGTTTTTGCTCTCCCTAGCCATGATCGAGATGAACTGATTGGTGATCTTCCTGATCCCACAGTTCCGATATTACCTATCAACGACTTCTCTATCACACCCGAAGCTGTATGTAAACAACTTTCAAGTCTAGACATGTGTAAGGGTGCTGGACCCGACAATATTCCCTCAATATTCTGGCTGAGGTGTGCTCGTTATTTGTCTAAACCATTGGCTGAGATCTATAATGCCTCAATTAAAACTGGCGTCTTCCCGAATACATGGAAACATGCTAGAATAGTCCCTATATTAAAAAATGGGAAGCGAGACATAATTTCTAACTATCGACCCATCTTTGCATTTTGTCTAAGGTCTTCGAATCACTTGTATATCCAATGCTATACGGTCATGTTAATAAGTCCTTATCTACCAATCAGCATAGTTTTACCGCGAAAAGGTCTACAAACACTAATCTTGTAACTTACGTAACTGAACTAACAGCAGCAGTGGATCGGGGTCTGCAAGTCGATGCAGTTTATACCGATTTTTCGGAGGCTTTCGACAAGGTTAATCATGAAATATTACTTAAAAGGCTCCAGTCATTGGGCATTGTCGGCACAATGTTGAAGTGGTGTAGGTCATATCTCAAAGATAGACCATGCTTTGTTGTTGTGGAGGGTGACGAGTCTGACCCGCTTTTGGACGGACTTAGTAAGGACGTCCATTAACCCGGCCCAAGGCGAAATAGAGTCCTCTTCTCTATTTCTCACTTGGGTAAGTCCTGACCGGCGCGTCCTCGTCGCGGGGGTGGGCACCACATGCTTCAGTAGGCCGGAGTATGCAGGTGGCGGAGTTCGGCCAGGGACCCTGTCCTGTGGGGTATAACGCAGGACCTTTACCAAGGCCAGCAGGCGGCTTTGGTGGAGTATTATGCCTGCCTGCGCTAGTCCTGCGCAGTCGAGCGCCGTAAGCCAGGATGAAGGAGTCCTGGAGGGTTGAGCTGATTGGGGTCGGGGTTAGATACTTCCATGAAGCAACACGCCCTCTTTGGTCCGGAATTCAGGCGAAACGGTAGCCCTGTAGCTAGCCACCACAGGGAAATGGACACGCGTCCCGTACGGATGAGGTGGTACGGTCCGCAGGCGAGGTTCGGGGGGGGTGTTCTCCGGGAGAACACTGGGACTCTGCCATGCTGACGGAGCGAGGACAGGCGGCACATCTGGGGGCCGCATGTCTGCAGTTCCTGATGTCGCGCATGAGTCCCAACCCAACGAACCTATACCTCTCGGGTATTCCTGGTGTCCTTAGGGACATCCCCAAAGGTGCGGGCTCCACGGAGGGTGGGAAGCTCGAGAGGTGAAATACATACATAAACATAAAATGGACACCAAAAACACAAAAAAAACCCCAAAGGTGGACGGTACGGCAGCAGCTGGACCGGACACCCCAAAGGTGAAAGGTACGGCAGCAGCTGGACCGGACACCCCAAAGGTCGAAGGTAAGGCAGCAGCTGGACCGGACACCCCAAAGGTGGAAGGTACAGCAGCAGCTGGACCGGACACCCCAAAGGTGGAAGGTACGGCAGCAACTGGACCGGACACCCAAGGAAGAGGTCCAGTAGGACCTCCTTCCTTAACACGAGCCTTCAGGGAAGCTTCGGCGACCCAGGAAGGCAAACACAAACAGCCTCGTGTCGGCGCCGCTACGGTACCGACACCGAAGACAAAACCGACCGCGGAAGGCAGAAAGGTCGCTGGCAAGCCGGTGACCAGGACGCCTAACGCGAAAACACCTGCTGGATGGGTACAGCCTTTAAAGAGCTCCACGAGCTCAGGCCGGACCCAGCCAGCCCCCGCAGCTGTTCCGGATGTGGCTCGACCCACAAACCTGGAGCAGACCGCGGGGAGGAGGTCTCAACAAGGCGAACCAGCCACGGACCCTAGCCTGTCCGGATGGCAGGTCGCCACGTCCAGGAAGAGAAAGGGGAAGAAGGCGAAACACGTAGTGTCGGCGCCCCAACCCCCAGCTTCTTCCGACTGTGCGGCACAAGACAAGCCGCACAAGAAGAAAAACAAAAGGCAGCGTCGCAGAGAAAAGGAGAGGCGAACTGCCTTAAACACAGACACGCCTCTGGTGCCTACCCCAAGGCAAGGTACCCGTCCGCAGGGGGGGAGTGATGCGTCCGCTGAACCCTCAGCGCCGCGACGCCCACCTCCTCCCAAGGGCAAAGGGGCGCAAGCAGGACCTCAGGGTGGTAGTACCCAGGGGGGCCGGTACTCCGCCAAAAGGGCACGTCTCGACGAGACAATATCTCCGAGAGGCGAGCCTAAGAGGCGGAGGACCGGACCACCAGGGGAAGCCGCTCAGACTGACTACGCGAGCGCGGTCAAGGCAGACCTAATGGCGGCGGTAACTACTGCGGCCATGGAAAACCTAAGCTTTAGTCAGTCTGAAGAGGTCCAAAAACGAATTGAAGAACTGCTGTTCGAGGAGTCGATGAAGCCGGGCAGCAGCAATTCAGAGGGCCCAGCGTTTCGAGGAAGGCCGATATTGACCGACGGCTACCTGAGACTCTGGTGCGAAAACCAGCCTACGCTGGAATGGCTGAAGCGCAGCGTGGCCAGCATCACCCTTCCCACGGGGGAGAAGTTGGTGGTAAAGCGCCCGAGCGAGATGACGAAGCGGGTCCGCTGCGGCATCTTGCTTCCTGGGGTCCACGAGGACCACAGGAAGGTAGCACACATGCTGCGCTTCCAAAACCGGTGGGCAGACATCGAAAGATGGCTCCTACTGAAGATGGACAGGCAAGCGACGGACACGTTTGCTGTAGTCAGCATCCCGGAGACGGTGGTAAAACCCCTGGTCGAGCACGGGCGCCGGCTCAGCTTTATGCTGGGAACGGTGTACGTCAAGTTCCAGGGGCCCCGCGGCAAGTTTGTGGAGCATCCACCAGCCGAAGCCGACTCCAGGGATGCAGAAAACAGTGCCTGCACCCTAACGATGGACACTGCGGAGGGGGCAAAAGATGCTGTCGACTTAGTCGCGGCACCTGAGCCCCAGGCTCCGACGCGGGCCGCCCCCGCCTCCGATGCGGAAGAAGAAGATCTTCTTCGCGACCGCACGGACAGTGGGGGTGAGTGCGTGGAGGAGCTACGCAGGTTGGCCATCCAAAAGGAGAGCGGAGCCGAGGACGAGGACATGGCAACGGAGGAATCTGATTCCAATGGCGCTGTCTCATTCCTCGGCGTGTAGCATCCTACAGGCTAACCTCCACCACAGCTTGACCGCGACGGCTCAGATCCGCAAGTGGTTGGAGGTCAACAAAACAGCCGTCATACTGATCCAAGAGCCGTGGGTCAGAAACGGCACTGTCTGCGGACTCCGCAACATGGGAGGTAAGCTAACAGTTTACGCGGGACCAGAGAATCCCCGCACATGCATATACACTACAGCTGACATAAACATGCAGGCCCTAACCAGTTTCTGTTCTAGAGACATATGTGCCATAAAGGTGCAGGGAACCCAGGACACCGGCCTCGCGCAGGTGGTCATGGCATCGGTCTATATGCCTGAAGCCGATGACCCACCACCGCACGACCTATCGCGGCTGGTCCACTACTGCGAGGAGGCGGGACTCGAGCTAATCGTAGGAACCGACTCCAACGCGCACCATGCCTTGTGGGGCATGTCTACAGGAAACGACAGAGGTAGGAAGCTCGTTGAATACCTATTTACGACAAATCTTAACATAGTAAACACAGGTTCTGTACCAACATTCGTCAACAGACGAAGCAAGACAATCATTGATTTGACCCTGGCAACTGAAGAAGTAGCGAAACACATCTCAAACTGGCACGTGTCCAACGATTTATCATGTTCGGACCATAGATGGATTCGTTTCGACCTTCAGGTAAGCATACTCACGGCACCACCTAGGCGAAACCCGAAAAAAACCGATCGCGCGCAGTACTCACTGCGGATCGGCCAGGCCCTGGAACAGGGAAGTAACCCAACTAGGATCATAGGTACCGTAGAAATCGAAAAACAGGTAAAGTTCCTCACAGACACTATGATGGACTGTTACCATCATACATGCCCCCTATCCATCCCACCAGCAGGCCAAATGAAAAATAAGAGCTGGTGGGGGCCTGAGCTGGAGAGACTCAGGCGCGAGATGAGGAAGCAACTCAATAGAGCGATGAACACCGGCACAGACCAGGACTGGGATAAATACAAGGCCACCAAGTCCAGGTACAAAAAACGACTCAGATACAGGAGTACCAACTCATGGCGGAACTTCTGCACAAATATTGAGTCTACTGCACAGGCCAACAGGGTAAGGAAAGTTCTCTCCAACAACTCAGCCATATCACTGGGGTCCTTACGAAAACCAGACAACTCCTTTACCACCTCGGCGGAAGAGGCAGAACGCACTCTGGTAACAACACACTTCCCGGACTGCGAAATAATCAGTCCAGGCGGATGGCCAGATGAAGAAACCATCCCAACGGAGGAGGAATGGCAGCTGGCCCACAAGGTAATCGACCCATATAAAACGCAATGGGCAATCGACAGCTTTGACTCATTTAAATCTCCAGGCCCGGACGGGATCTTCCCAGCTTAAATGGGGAGGGAAGACACTTACTCAACGGTTGACCTACGTCCTGGGAGCCTGTCTGGCACACAGATATGTGCCAAGACAGTGGAGAGATGTCAGAGCAATCTTCATACCAAAACCAGGTAAAACCGACTACTCGGATCCCAAATCCTTCAGACCAATAAGCCTAACCTCCTTCCTCCTAAAAACACTGGAGAGGTTATGCGACAGGCACCTGAGGGAAACGGCGCTGACACAAGCACCGCTACACCTGAACCAACATGCCTACAGTCCAGGTAAATCAACAGAGTCGGCACTCCATGCGGTCACTACCAAAGTTGAGGTGGCGATCAAAAACAAGATGTTGTGCTTAGGCACCTTCATAGATATAGAGGGAGCCTTCGACAAAACGAAATTCACCAGCATAACAGCAGCACTGGTAAGGCACGGAGTGCATGCAGTCATGATAGAGTGGATAAACAAGATGCTGAGCCAGAGAGTCATCAGACTCGAAGCAGACGCTACCAAACAAGCACTGGTGGCGAAGGGCTGCCCCCAAGGTGGCGTCCTCTCACCAATCCTATGGAACCTAGTGGTTAACGACCTTATCACCACTCTGAACAACAATCACCATTATACCATCGGATACGCGGATGACATAGTGATATTAACAAGCGGCATGCACGCAGGTATAGTATGCGATGTCACGCGCTCGGCACTGGCAATAGTGGAACGCTGGTGCGTGGACAACGAACTGTCAGTCAACCCAAGGAAGACTGAAATGGTAATGTTCACCAACAAACGGAACCTGGGAAACCACCGACTTCCCAAGCTGTTCAACACAGAGCTCCAACTTTCGTCTGAGGTAAAGTATCTAGGGGTAATATTCGACCACAGACTAAACTGGAGCGCCCACCTCAACAACAAAATTGAAAAAGCAACAGTCGTATTCTGGCAGTGCCGCAGAATGGTAGGTAAAACTTGGGGACTAAGCCCAAAAACCACTCTGTGGCTCTACGAGGCAGTTATCCGACCAATGGTAAGTTACGGCGCGATAGTCTGGTGGCCACGGACCAAGCTATCCACAGCCGAAGCTAAACTACAACGACTCCAGAGATTGGCCTGTCTGGCGGCCACGGGCTGTATGAGGACTACACCGACTGCGGCTCTGGAAGCCATTATAGGTCTTCCACCACTCCACCTCTTTATAAGGCAGGAGGCTCTAGCTGCAGCATTGCGGCTAAAGAAACAAAATCTCTGGAGACCGCCTAGGGTACCACACACCGAAATCCTCTATGAGGCCATAGGTAAGGAACCGCTCATGGAAGCGGTAACTGATTCAATACCCAGGCAATTCGTCTTCGACAAAAAGTACAAGATACAACTGTACGAGGATCCCCAAGAAGGACTTAACCCAAGGGAGTTAAGAATCTTCACCGACGGATCCAAAACAAGGTCAGGCACTGGCTCAGGAGCATTCTCTGAGGACCTGAATATACACATCTCGACACCATTAGGAGCCCACAACACAGTCTTCCAGGCAGAGTGCATGGGTATAATAATGGCAGCACATGCGATCATCTCCAGAAAGATAACGGAATACCCCATCCGCATACTTTCCGACAGCCGATCAGTCTTACAAGCTCTACAAAGTCACACGACTACCTCAGGGCTGATCTACGAATGCCACAGAGCCCTGACAAAGGTAAGTACTACAAATAGTATAACTCTCCAGTGGATCAAAGGACATAGCAACTCACGCGGAAACGACGCAGCTGATGCACTGGCAAGGAGCGGATCGGAGACAAGGGCAGTCGGCCCAGAACCAATATTGCCCTTGCCAGCTGCTTGGCTACGACGGACACTGCAACAGAACACCAAGGTAGAACACCAGTTATATTGGTCCAACCTTTGTACCTGCAGGCAGACCAAGGAGGCCCTCCCGACGATCAACCCCGGATTGTCACGGAAGCTGAAACAACTTAAGAGGCCGCCGCTTCGACTTCTGATCGGAGCAATGACTGGTCATGCACTATTAAACAAACATCTTTTTACTCTAGGTGTAACGGACAGCCCTCTGTGCAGAGCATGCATGGAGGAGGAGGAAACAGCCGCCCATGTCATCTTGGCATGTCCTGGGGTGGCAGAATACCGGGCGAAACACCTTGGATCGCCGAGGTCACTTCAGGAGGTCGTCGGCAACGCCAGGGGTCTGCTAGGCTTCCTGGAGGAACTGGGATGGCACCACTAGTGCCGACCCACTACGCAAAATAGGCGCACCAGAGTCGTCGAGTTGCGGAAACCCGGCCCGCGAGTTCAAGTTCAAGTTCAAGACGAGTCTGACCCTTACACGGCGACCTCCGGTGTTCCCCAGGGATCTAATTTGGGACCGTTATTTTTTAATATTTTTATCAATAACATTTCACAAGTATTTAAACATTCCAAACCGTACCTTTTTGCAGATGATTTAAAATTTACGCGTACAATTTTGAATGAATCCGATACACGTTTATTACAGGAGGATATAGACAGTTTATCTCAGTGGTGTATCAGTAACAAAATGTATCTAAACTGTTCTAAATGTTACCACATCAAATTTACTAGAAAGCGCAATAACATTCAGTCTTCATATAGAATTAAAGATAACACTCTAACAGAAGTAAGAGTAATCCGTGATTTGGGCATTTACTTGGACAGTAAACTCAGCTTCACAGAACATATAGATAAGGTATTAAATTCTGCATATCGGTCTCTTGGATTTGTATTACGATCATCAAAGGAATTTAAGAAACCATCCACTACAGTACAATTGTACGACAGTTATGTACGAAGTCAGTTGGATTGCTGCAGTACAGTTTGGAATCCCTCATACCAAGTGCACATCGATAGAATCGAAAGAATACAAAAGAGACTTCTTCGTCACCTAGCTTTTCGCTTCAGGCCGAGGAATTGTAGGTCCTACGAAAATAGATTAAATTATTTTAAACTAATCGATCTAAAGTCACGCCGAACCATCTCTGATCTGTCATTCCTACATAAAATACTCAATAATGCTATAGACTGTTCGGATCTTCTCAGTAGGATAGGTATCAACGTTCCTTCGAGGCTCCCTCGCTACCCTCGTCCATTACTCAAACAACCGCGATGCCGAACAAATTTGGGAAAGCACTCGCCACTTGTTAGGATTGCTCATCAGTACAACACCTTATCATGTCCTTCTGAAGACATAGACGTTTTCGCAAATACACTTGGAAAGTTTAAGTATCTAATCCGCTCAAAGCTCACTGGCATGTAGGCGCTTTGTGTCGATTGGTTTCAATTAGATTAAGTTTTTTTTTTAATAACTAATCTGCTTATATCTTATAGTTGTATTACAACAAAAAATGTGAACTACAGATCTCATTTGTCAACTGCATATTTTTGAGTTTGTAAAAAATTGTTTGTAAGAGTGTCAATTTACACTTTCATTACATCTAATTTGATTCCTACCTTTATACTTGTGTGAACTTTCACGTGCATGATGTGGTCTCCTATAAGTGAGGAAACACATAACTTGTTATTCTACTAATTATGTTTGATTTGCTTTTGTGTATTCCTCGTTGTGAGATCCTTAAATAAATAAATAAATAAATAAATAAATTCATTAGACCGTAGTTACATGTTCTCATAACCGCGAAATATTTGGGGATTTAGATATTGCAAAAAAAGTTACATGTTATTGGACAAAAGCATCTGCAATAACTACTGTAACTGCAACCACAAAAACACAAAATTACTTCCACGAATAATTCAAGATTTTGATGCTACAAAAAAGGAATCACTACAAATGTCCTCGTCGAAATAGAAAGTTGTTGTTGTGTGAAAAAGAATGTGATAATTACTGAACTGATAATATAGTAACTACAACAGCCTAATCTTTTAACTAAATGTGTTGCATTTTGTAGAGATAGTTGGAACACAACCTTCGGTCGAAAAGAACACCATGGAACACCAATGTTTTCCATAAATTAAAACAAAATGAGTTCAACAATAGTTGGTTTGGGATGCACTGCGCACATTAACATCAACGCAGTACACCACGCATGTGATTTACTGCTAGTAGCTGTTAATCATTTATTCCTTAGAGAATTATGTGACATAGCCGAGGTTGAGTATAAACAGCTTCTCTATCATTCAAAGACGCGAAGTCTGTTTGCAGTTATCGAGCGAGTCCTGAAACACTTCCGTCCTTTAAAGGATTATTTCGAAAGCTTAGAAAAGCCACCTGTTATGATAAAACATTTTTTTGAAAATCCTCTTGTTTCTTGCTTCTCCTGCACTGAATTATGCACATCATTTATTCAAAATATCAAGTTTTAACTTTTTTTTTTTTGTCAAATTATTAGTAGGTTAAAAAAATAAAATGCCTATGTTAAAAAAAGGTTGTGAACAGTATATATAAAAAGTGTAAGATTTCACTTTTTATCTCTGATTTCAACGAAAAATAACTAAATTTAATTAAAACTGAATCTTAAAATACTTAAATAAAAGAACGATTTCGGCTGATTGAATTATTCTTTTTAATTCGATTAAATCAAAAACAATATTGATAAAAGGTTTTACCTCAAAAATCCGGGAATTTATCACATTGTCGTCCAGGTTTCTCAATTATTGAGATGGCAATACCTTTGGGTATAATTCTAAAGATCTAAACAATTATTATTATTGTTGCAATTTGTCTATGTGTTACATATATAGGTATTTGATATATTTATTTATTTATACAAACTTCCTGCAAACATATTGCACAAGGCGGACTTAATGCCACAGGCATTTTCTTCCAGTCAAACAGGCAGGCGTATTTTAAAAAGAAGGATTACGATAGGTTAAATAAAAATATATTACAAAACTAACGATTCTACAGATATATACCTACACATATACAATATACATAGATATACATTACACATACATACATATAAACACATGTACGAGCATATACACATTCAAAAAGACACTTTGAAAGTGTTATTCTGATGACTCCGTCAACAAGTCTCTATAGAACTTCCGTACTCTAAACTTAAAAGTGGATCGGCTAGTAGACATCCTGGTTTCTAGTGGGAGTGTGTTCCAAAGAGTGACAGCTTGAACTAGGAAAGAGGAATGGACCATACTGGAAGGAAGGAAGAAAGGACAACGAAGGAGTAGATTGTTAGAAGAGCGAAGATTTCTATTATGGTTAGAGCAGATGTATTCTAGTTGGGATTTTAAGTAGGTAGTTGAGTTCGGTACCTATATATCTTTATGAACGTGTGTATTTAGAAATATTTAAACATATTTTACAGCAAGTCTGAATTAAATAGCACTGGTTCTGCCAAGTTTGGAATCAGTCTGCCTTGTGTGAGATGTGTGAAGTTATTGTTAGCATTTTGTTACACTTAATGTAAATTTGCAATACGGTTAAGGAAATTTTCATCCCTTTTAATAAGTAATCTTTACTTTGTGTAAGCACACGCAGCAGGGAAGCTGAAGTCGTGTTCAAAAAAGTGTTCAGGACACGCGATGCTTTGGAGATTTGCTGGCTATTACTTCATGAACGATTACATGATAAGTATTAGTCTGAAAGGACCTATTGAATTACGCAAAATTATACCGTAAGTGATGCCCATCAAACGAACTATGTCTCTACTTTTAAGGTAAAAACGAATAACTAAATACATATTTACATACCTACTCGTTGGTCTCGCGGTTGGCGTGTGCGACTGCTGATCATGAGGTCTTGGGTTCGATTCCCGGGTCGGACCAAATGTTTGTATGATCTACAAATATTTGTTTCGGAGTTTGGGTGTTTTCTATGTATAATATGTATGTATTTACAAAAAAAAAGTATTTGTAAATAAATATAGTAAATTTTTGTAGTAAATATATGTATTTGTATCAGTTGTCTAGTACCCATAACACAACTCTGTTTAGCTTGGGACTAGATGGCGTTGTGTGTTAATAGACGTCCGAAAATATTTATTTATTTACTACATATGCTAGCAAAAAATACTAATGTTTTGCATGCAATGCATCTCATGCAAATCCTTACTTTAATCAGTATACTAGTAAGTACATATTGTTTTAAACGTATATAGATAACTTTATGATAACTCGTTATGTAAAAATATAATTAAATAATTAACATAAAATTAGTATAATCTATATCTGTTCAATCCTCTCGCCAATGCAGCGTTCACCTTGGGAAATTTGAAATGTCCATAGGCCCATAGTATAAGCATTCAATCGCTTTGCTAGTTCACTAGCGAGAGCATTAAACCACGGCGTTTCACCGTGTTCTTATTCTAAGCTAATGTAATCTCAAGCACTTACTGGAGATGTGTAGATTCCTTGATAGCGGCGTCCAAGAGGCCTCTTGGTAGTTTCCTCTCTGCGTCGTTACACATACATACTCCTAAATGGCTTACGGGCTTCAGAAGTCTCGTAATTACAAGACACCCGATTTAACTATCGCGGATCGCGCCTAATTGACGTGACTACTAAAACTCGCGAGTCCAAACCAGACCAATCATACCGGTAACCAACGAAACACCGAAATTGGATGAACAATTAGCTAAATTTCAATTAAAACCCGGCACTCCTTTTCGAAGCCTTGCTCGACCGGTCAAAGCGTCCATAAGTTCTATCTTGTCACTTCAAAACGTCAAACAAGAAAAATGACAATCAAAAATGTTGAAATTACAATGACGTTCAATTTCTAACAATATCTATACTAATATTATAAACGCGAAACTTTGTAAGTATGGATGGATGGATGGATGTTTGTAACTCTTGCACGCAAAAACTACTGAACGGATTTGGATGAAACTTTACAGTAATAGAGCTTATACATCAGAATAACACATAGACTACTATTTGCAGCGATAACCGACATATACGCGGGCGGAGCCGCGGGCAACAACTAGTAATATTATAGGTACGTTTATTTATCTCCTATTTGGGAGGCATATTTTGTCGCTTTAAAAGTTTTTCTTGGTTTCTTTGAAATCGTTGTGAACGTCTTTTAATTTTAAAGTTAGGTAATTATTTTTTTGTGATCGCTACCACACATGAAGTACGGATACACGCATGACCTTGTCATACTTAGGTCTTTATTGTGATTATGGAGGGTCTCCATGATTGTAGGTATAAGGGGGTGTAATTATGTTTTAGATTGTATAATAAATATTAATTAACTAATTAAGAATATAATTAGACAGGATCAAAAAAAAATCTAAGTTAGCTGAGTTTAACATACTATACATTCTTTATTTGGCATCGATTCTTTTGGGTAGCTTTGTGGGTGCCGGTTCTATGTAAAGCTTAATTTTATTTTGACTACAATTATTAAAATTGTTATAAATTAATGATTCATTGTTATACAACAATACATTGCTGTATTATAGAACTATACATAATACTTCTACGTTAACAATGGTGTTTTCTACCTAAAAGATCTTAGTTTCTTTTAAATATTTGGATGGGTTAAATTCTTCGAATTCAGTTCGCCCTCAGCGTTGCGGAGGTCTGATGCCAGTCGCTCCGTGGAAAAACTGATAATCGGGTAAAATCGGTTGAACTAGAAGACTAGTCCAAATATTCTTGGGTATAATAAAGGCTAGGAAGAAGAAGAAGAAACCTTAGATGGATTAAATTAAAACTATCTTTTGAAACATGTCATGTCCTGGGAATAGTTCGTATTTCATAGTCGAAAGCCCCGCATAATTTATAGAGTTAGAAGGTGAATCTTTACAGAAAGTATCTCAGGTCAAGCTTAGACTTTTGCAGGATTTGGCTTTTGAGAGTCTTAGATATCCATTCTGACATTCTCACACTTAAAACTACTTTCATCCCTCCTCCCACCTCAAAACCAAACAGTGCGCTACTGACTACTGAGTTTCAGGCATTTATGGGCTACCGCAATAATTTTCCATCAGATAACCCGTCTAAAACCTTTTTTTTTTTCATAAAAATACTATTTCATAAATTAAGTTGGAATTGTCGTTTAATTAAATTATTTAAAAAAAATCTGCGTTAGGAAACTTACGAGCGACTTTACAGTCGGATTGACATGAATGTGAGGCTCTGAGTTGTCATCGTCAGGCGTCCACTCGGCGCCAGCTGTCTGGCCCATGGTGAGTGACAATGGGGTCAGGCGTATACAACTCGCCGATAGCCGAAGGCCGTTGGGCCGAAGCGGCACGCGGCGGCGGTGGCCGCGTCGAGCAGCGCGCGCGTCTGTCGCGCGTCCACTGCCGCGTCGACACGGCTCCACACAGTTCCCTCATAAAGTAATCAGGTAATAGAGCAGGGAATAATATTATCGACGAGAAACTTACAGAAATCTGCGTACTCTACTAAAAATGGGAACTTGCTGACTGCTTCAGTCTCTGCATAGAGCGAATGAACTTGTAAATCTCCATTTCTGTGCTCCTCATGCTCATAAAACAAATTTCCATTCCTACGCTAATTCTAAAAGCTATTTAAATTTGATATATGTATATCTCTAAAATTATCTCTCAACTGAATCTTCATTCTTAATTTCATTATTGCATGTTATTTGAAAATGCTTTCCCTTCTACACGTTCCTTCTTTCTCATTACTATCGTATCAATCATATCGTATCCAATCCATGACTTTCATATCAATAAATCTACAAAAACCACTATAGAGAAAACATTTTCTAAAGTTACTGACGTTTTTCTCAAGGAAGAATTACAATTTATATCGATATGAGCATGTCACGTACCTAGAGAAGTGCGCGGTCGATACGGCAGGCGCAGGTCAGACCCGCAACGCACAGCTTATACTTACAAAAACGGCTTTGGTACACAACGGAATCTTTACACTAACTTATTAAAAGACAACTATATTGACAAGACCACAACAAAAATTAAATTAAATTTATTTTCATTGAACAGAAAAATTATAAAATATACCTAATGTATTACTGCTGTTTAACATTCTTTATATATTGGCGCTAAGGCTAAGGCGCTCATAGCTCAGTTGCACTCGGTGATTAGAAACAATCACTGAGGGTAAGCAACGACGGCGCGGTCAGTACCTGGATGGGTGACCGCTAGTGGCACTATATAATAATAATAATAATAATTCAAGCACCAGCTTTCAAATAAAAAAAGAATCATCAATATCGGTCCACCCAGTCGAAAGTTATGAGGTAACAAACATAAAAAAAATACAGTCGAATTTAGAACCCTCTCCTTTTTTTTGAAGTCGGTTAAAAATAGGAAGCGGCGCGCGGCGTGGCAACTGCTTAAACCACTAAATTAAAGTGAGTGAGAGTGAATTAAAATACCCAATACCATTGGTATTAATAGTTTTCATTACATTAAAGTTTTATGATAGTATTTTTTTAATTATTTGACTTACTTTTGCGCCGGACTTTACCTCCGACTTTTGTTATAAAAGCAATGTTAATTTATATGTCCTACTAGCTGTACGCCCGCTTAATGGTCGAATATCGCGGCGATTCTTCAAACTGACATAACTTTTTTATTTATGAACCGATTTAGATAAAACAAACACTAAATGGTAATTCACAATAAATACAAAATTATTTTGAGACTATCGATTTCTTTTAGGTATCGTTTATTTATATTAGCGGTTTACCTATACGTAATTTCAAGGACCAGTTTCACAAACTCTGTTATCCGCCGTTTAAAAATAGGTATATAACAGATGAAAGTTACAGATTTTATGTATATATCTGAGATATAGGCCTGCCCTCGCCGCACGAGTAAGGAACTGGTGTGGGGTAACAGATTACGCTCAGTCCGGATGGGAAGTTCTGGAAGGCCCAAGTAGTACTCTATTTTCCACAACAAGAGCACCACCCTGTAGTAATAGAGGACTTCTCTGATACAGCTGAATTGATGGTTATTGAATGCGTTACTGATATATTTATGGTACAATTTACAGTAAGAAATGCAAACTTTATAAGCTTTGGATTACTTTATAAAACGTATGTGTCATAACCAGCCATGTCATGAGAGTATTTACTCTTCTTTGGAAAGTAATAAAATTTGACGCTATTTGATTTATTTTTAGTTTTTCTGGATGTATTGGTACATCCAAAAATGCAACAATGCATTATGATTAGCTAGAATAATAAATTTTCACTTATAAAATTAATTCTGTTTACTTCTTAGAAAATGTCTATCTCAAGTATTAATAGAGTACAAGATTCGGATTCTCGACACCAGTTGGCAGCACCTACGTTGTGCACGTTCCCCTCCAAAAAAATTTCAATATAATATCTTTAATTTACAGAATTGGACCTGTTTCATTTTTATAAGTATAGATGAAAGTTGCAGATTTTATGTATATCTATTTATATAAAAGAGTAATGTGACTGACTGACTGACATACCCAGAAGAAAGGAATGAAAGTTACGAACAATTTACAGTAACAAATGCAAACTTTGTAAGCTTCGGATTACTTTATAAAACATAGATAGATAGAGAACGGAGATTTTCAAAAAGTGGGGACTGACACACGCAGCTTTTGACAATATGTACGATTAGGTCATTTTTGACCTAATCCGCCCGGCTGATGGTTAACCGCCCTTTTGGGCGGTTAACCATCAGCCGGGCGGTTTAATTGCCAACTGGCGACAAATATGTAAATCAAAGAGGTAATAGTAAGGGCCAGTTTCACCAACCAGAGACAAACGGGGGAATGTTAACATTAGCTGAAATTTACAACTGCATGTATGGCTAAATGAAATAAAATGAAATTATAGAATTTGTACGGCCATCTTGTGTTGAATAGCAACAACTCATGTCATTTCAAAACCATATGGCCTTCAACTCTGCCATCTATGGTTCAGAATCCGTAACTTTTATTTTCATTTTTTAAAATATAGTTTATAGATGTCACTACAATACTTATAAACGTAAAAATAACTAGCCATAATAGATAGTTTTGCCATTACAGCCTCAATAACCAGGCCAAGATGCAAGTGTTTCTTGTAGTCTTTGTACAATCGTTAACGCCTCTACTTTATTGTATTATTGGCTTATATTTTGTTTTGACACGTGACAGCGTTGAGATGATAGATTTCTAAATTAAAAGATAAAAAAATAAAAGATTCTAAAAATTCATTTGTTATAATGTTTACGTTGGCTAGAGGAGCAAGAGCATGTTAATAAGTACAGAGAGATATTTCAGCAAATTTAACGCTTCGACACAATGTAGGGCAATTCTGAAATATGTTCTATATTTATTCCACAGAACAAATGAGATTTATTCTAATCTTGATTGCCTACAATTATTATATTCACCTAAAAGTTTTCTCTTCTTTTGAGGTCTATCTATTTACGTTAAATAAGACATGAATAAGTAGTGTACCTTACAGACAATATTATCTCGCTTATGAGGCCGCGGCGTAAGCGTATTAAATCAGAAATGAACCACTATGCGAAAAATTCTGGCCTAAAATGCCCTTTTCAGGTAATTTTAATTTTTAGTGAGTTAAAGTTTAAATTTTGGTTTGTGATGTCATTTGAGCGCATGTGCGATATGGGTAAATATAACGTTATGTATATGTAGACGGCGTACATAAAAAACTTGACTATTGATAAACATGCAACATGATAAACATATCAAAAATCTGTCACGACCGCGCACACATAAAAGTACCACTCCGTCAATAAATATTGAAATACGCGTAAAACAGTTCGAAAGTGTCGCTTAGTGAACAAAATACTGTGATCAACATCTAGGACTTGAATCCTACAGATATACAAATTGTTTTGGTGCAAAATTACTAGAAATCAAGACTATTACTTATACAAAGTTTCTCCACGTACCCCCGTTTTTAATAAAGAGTGCACTCTGGTAAAACGCGTAAGAGCCACTCATTGCACGGCGCTTACGACCTTCTTCTCGCGAGATATCGTTGACTATACCAACCAAGGGCCTTTGTTCATGTAACGTCCGTGTGTATTTTAAAATATCAGATACACACATAATGCCTAAAGTTGATCAGGCATCGGTACATAGTGGCAGTAATGCTACAGTGCCTCATGAGTCCTCAGGCTCTGAATTAACCTCCGTTTCTCAGCGGAGTAGGCGTAAGCGGGTGTGCTGTTCTCCTAAAAAGGAATTTAGCCAATTTAAGGTCGAGATAAATGAAATGCTGCATAACTGGAAGGATGAACGGAACGAGATAATTTCCAAATTGCGATCTTGTCCTGAAAACATCAGTACCTCTGAAGTTTCGCTAAGAGAAGTCATAAAACAAGAACTATCCTTATTACTGCAGTCTGGCATTAAAGAAATGGTCACGGGTCAGTTAAAGCAAATACAAACTGAGATATCTGATTTTAGAGCCTCATTCGGATTTTTCAATGATGTTTTTGAAGACTTCAGGAAACGCTTCGAACAGAAAGAATCAATAATTAATCAATTAAATGCCGAAAATGTACTCCTAAAAAAAAACTGTTGGCGACCTTGAAACTCGACTAACTATAGTGGAAGAACACAATCGAGCCAGTAATGTCGAAATCAATGGCTTGCCAGATAATTAGTCTGAGAATCTGGTAAACACAGTACTCAGTATTGCAAAGTTAACTGAGAGCGACATTAGTGATGGTGACATTATACAAGTCACCCGAGTAGCAAAATTGAATAAGGAGAGTAAACGACCGCGCACTGTGATCCTCAAACTTCGTAGCCCTCGTCAGCGAGATATCCTGTTAGCATCGGTATCTAATTTTAACAAGAAACATCCTCAGGATAAGTTAAACTCAATTCAACTGTCTATTAAAGGCAGCCGTGTACCTATCTTTGTGGGTGAACATTTGTCCCCAGCTAGCAAACAGCTCCATGCATCAGCGAGAGCACTAGTGAAGGAGTTGGTATACCAATTTGTGTGGATCCGTAATAGACGAGTCTTTGTTCGTAGGGATATAATTATATACTCTAAATCCATCTACATTAGAGACCAAGAAAGTTTGGAGCGGATGAAAACACGTGAGGGCTGAGCGGAATGATATCATACAACGAGTGCTCCTGGCGCAATCCTTAAGAACAATGCTTGATATTTATTATCAAAATGTGTGTGGAATGAGAACGAAGGTAGGTGACATTTATAAAAATATTTTGCTTTCCAATTACAATGTAATAGTGCTTACTGAAACTTGGCTGCAACATAAAGTTACAAATGGCGAATTTATAACAGGTCTTTACCTATGAAATTGCCGTTTTGTATGCAATAAGTGAAAGCTCTTATTTTTTCAAACTTTTTTATTTCTGTTATTCGAAGTAATCACCCATGCAATCGACGCATCTTTGCCAACGCATTGGCAGTTTACTGATGCCCTACTTGTAAAAATCAGCTGGACGGGAGGCAACAAACTCTTCAAAGGTATTTTGTACTGCCTCTCGGGAATTGAATTTTTTACCCACTAAAAAGTTTTTAAAATTTTGGAAAAAGTAATAGTCGGTAGGTGCAAGGTCTGGTGAGTATGGCGGATGAGGGAGAGCTTCCAACCCCAGCTCTTGCAGCTTGGAGACTGTCTGTTGCGCAGTATGGGGTCACGGGTTGTCGTGAAGCAGCTACATACAGTATCGATAATAGAGAGCCCTCCAAAAAATATTTTCAAAATATCTTTAATGTACTGAATTTGACCTGTTACATTTTTATTATAAGTATAGATTATTATAAGTATAGATTACCGACTATAGTCGTGCTCATTCAGTATGTAACAGGAGCTCTTACATCGGTATTTCTCGTGAACGCAAATAAAATGAATATAATAAAAACCTACGCAAAGTTAGACACTATGCTGCGTGAGGAATTGGTTGAAGATTTTTATAAGTTAACACGCACTAAGACAGTTCGGTACTTGGTGATAGTTTTGGTGTCTCATGTTATTTTCTTATTTGCGTGGTTTTCGATTACTCAAGAATAAACCATGTCTGATTTTGTTTGTATACCTCTTTACTTATTTCAGTAGTGTCAAATACTTACATTTAGTAAGCTAATACTCATGGTTAACCGCAGACTCATGTTGATTAATGAATACTTGACAACATTTAATGAAATCTACGAGGAAAAGAACGAAACAGTTTTTACTATAAGGGATAAAAGGACGAGAAATGAATCGATGCACAATTTCATCGGGCGGCCTCTTGAAAGTTACATGAAGATACGAGATCTCGCTAAGACGTATGACGTGATAGGAGAAATTTGTTCAATGATCAATAAAGTTTGGAGCTTTCAAATTTTTATGACTCTTTTATCAACCTTCGTGTTTATAATAATTACGATGTGGATAACACTGTATTTTTATCATACGCCTGAAGAAAGCTTTTTTTCTGTGATAAATGTTATCATTTGGTGTATCAACGCCATTTTTTATGGTTGCGGTAATGTCTTGTGCTTGTGTGCGATTGCTTCAGGTCCGTAAGGAGACGAAGGTACTGATTACGAAGGTGATCACAAACTATGATCTCCCTAAAACAATGAGAGTGCAAGCGAAAGTATTTATGGAGCTAATAGAAGCCTGGCCTCTTCGTATTTACATCTATGATATGTTTTCAGTTGACATCACACTGATACTGAAATTTGTAAGCATGTAAGCATTATAGAGCAGCTAAAATCTAAATTTAACATTTGGTACCTTGACGACGGAACTTTAGGAGGTGAAGTAGATACAGTTTTAGAAGATTTAACTTTCATTAAAAATAAATTTAAATCCATTGGCTTAGACCTCAACTCGGACAAATGTGAAATTTTTATTTGTGACTATACAGACTCTCGACTATACAAAAATTTAATTCCTTGGCATCTAACATTAAAGTTTTAGAGAAAAGGTCTCTTCGCCTTCTTGGTTCTCCGGTCTTGGAGGAAGGTTTTCAGACATTCATAGAGGACAAAATTAAAAATGTTGATGAATTTTCTGATCGTTTACTTAAAATCAATAATCATTCGGCTTTTACTATTATTCGTTATTGTCTTTTTGTACCTAATTTTACACATGCGCTTCGGTCATCACCCCTTTGGAAATATTCATCACTTTTGGAAAAAGTTGATAAAATTATACAAAACACGCTTAGTAAAGTTTTGAATGTGGCTTTAAACGATCGAGCCTGGCTCCAAGC
Organism: Diaphora mendica; assembly: GCA_949125395.1. Taxonomy (NCBI): domain Eukaryota; kingdom Metazoa; phylum Arthropoda; class Insecta; order Lepidoptera; family Erebidae; genus Diaphora; species Diaphora mendica. Next base: position 36,636,228 of record OX421311.1, on the reverse strand, counting down.
ATCCTTACCAGTTCGTTTGGGTGGTCTTGGAGTACGCAAAATTGTAGATGTCAGCCTTCCAGCATTTCTGTCTTCGGTTCATGGCACAGAAGAGTTAACCAGTATCAACGCCATTTTTATGGTTGCGGTAATGTCTTGTGCTTGTGAGCGATTGCTTCAGGTCCGTAAGGAGACGAAGGTACTGATTACGAAGGTGATCACAAACTATGATCAGTTGCACATGTGGAGATCAAAAAGACAATCCTTTCAATACATGTTTTATTGGAACGTTCGTATTAAATATACACACCAAATTGAAAATATTTATATATTGGAAAGCACTTACGACCCTCCGATAATTATATAAATTCAATGGTTTTCAGCACGTGTCAATACCATTAATATTTGACTGTCTCACGAGGACATTGAATACTTAATGTGATAAAATCTACTTTAAATAATTAATTACACAAAACAAAAGTTTAAGTTAGTAATATAGCTAGTACGTGAGGAAGTGTACTTATAAATTAAAACAAAAATAAAAGAAACCGATGTAACTATGAGAAGGGAACAAGATAAAGAAAGTAATGATGAAACAGAAAAAGTTGTTTCTAATAGAAATATTAACAACATTGTATACACACTAAAACCACTTTACTTAGTACAAAAATGCTTCGGAATTCCTATATTTGATATGGTGAATGGTGAGATATACCCAATCAATTGGAAAATAAAAATACTGGGCTTGATGATCACCTTGGTTTATTGTCTCCTATTCATAAGTTCTTTCGCTATCGAAATTATTTTGTCATCATTACCACTAACCAAGATTTTAATTTTTTTTTATTTTTTATTACGCCGCTGCTCATGTAGCATTCTTTGAATACATTGTTTCTGCATTAATAACGCGGTGTTTTACATATAGAGTTAATTTCAGTTTTCTAACTGCTTTTGCGGAACTGGATACTTTGATGCGAGTTGGAAAATACAGTGGCTTTTATGAAAAATCACGTTCTGAAACAATGAAATACCTCATTGCTTTCTTTGTTAGTATTTCCGTAACTACAAGCGTTTTAGTCGTTTCTATCAACGATAATTACTGGTTCACATTTGTAACATTACCACTTGATTATTTTCAAAAATTTCAGATAATAGTTTTTTGTAGACTAGCTAACATGTTGAGAACCAGGTTGATGTTAATTAATGATTATCTTAAAACATTCCTTGAAAACCGAGATGGAAAATATGTGAATATTTTCATTGTGGGAGAGCGAAAAGTTACAAATAAAGCCAAGTTTAATTTTATTGGACGTGCTTCAAACACCAACACTAAAATACGGGACTTGGCTACAATGTACGACCTCGTTGGCAAACTTTGTGAGATGATTACTGAGGCATGGAACTTTAAAATTTTTATGACATTAGTGGCAACTTTTACATACGTAATACTTGCGATGTGGCAATCACTTCAAGACTACAAAGCACAAGAGAGTAAACAAGGTCTCCTGATAATTATATTTTTTTGGTGCTTTCACTCCATTTTCAATATAGCAGTTATGTCTTTTATATGCGAACAATTACTTCAGGTTCGCAATAAGACTAAGATATTAGTCAACAAGGTGATCATGAATTATGATCTCCCGAAAACGATGAGAGTGCAAGCGAAGGCATTCATGGAGCTGATAGAAGCCTGGCCTCTTCGTATTTACGTCTACGATATGTTTTCAGTTGACATCACTCTCATGTTGAAATTTATAAGTGTTGCAACAACATATTTAATTGTAGTTATTCAGATATCACACTTCTTTTAACTTGCTTTCCACTTGCTGCAGGTTCGAGGTATATTCTAATATAAACAGAAGCATTTTGACTAATGTCAAACCACCTTTGTCTATAAACTACTAAAATATTCGTTTCTAAAAGTAATGTTATTTATACGACTAGGGGCAATTTATATTAATATTAAATGTGATACGTTTCCACATATTTAAGTTGACATTCTTAAATGAAACTCACTTGTACTTATTCCACTATTTTAATTATATTCACACCTGACCGGTTTCGCCTTATGGCATCCTCAAAGGTTAATCCTCAAAGAGAATATAAATTACATAAGTTTACATTGACAAGTATTAGGTACGTTTTTAAATGCAGTTGATGTGAAACACAAAGTTGTAATTAGTCTAAGGTTTTTGGTGAAAAGCTTTCTAAACTATTGGTAAATGTTTATGCATTCTGTTCAAAGTGTGATCTTGGATTTTTGATTAGGCCTAAGCATAACGAGTTTTTATGTGTCTAGTTTAAGTTTTGGTTCCTCCAATTCTTACATGATTGCATGTAGGACTGACTTTGAGCGATAAGGCGGCCACTTACCTAGCATTAAGTTATATATTTAGTTATCTGTTGTACAATAAAGCGGTTAATTATTCTTATTAGATTGATATTGTATCGAGACACTCTATAATGTATTTTTATATGTATCCCACATAATAATTGATCACCGTCTGTTTTTTCGTAGTTGTGATCCATACAATATTGGTATTAGAGTTAGCCGCTATAGTATTTAGGGCTCCCATACATAACTGCGAATTTGCAACGCATCAAAAATATCTGCAAACTCGCACGAATACACCGCAAGAACTTCGCGCCGCATCGCATCGCAGTTATGTATGGGAGCCCTTAGCGAGTAACACAGATTTCAACTTCTAATATTCAATCAACCTATTGCCGATCACTGCTGCACTAAGGTCTCCCCAAGGAGCGCCAACTATCACGGTCTTGAACAGTCCAAATAAATCAATAAATATGTGATTATTTTTATCGTTGTCTTAATTTTTAACCTTTAACTTTACTTAAACCTTTATTTTACCTAGAACTCCATATTATAAAATAGGATTTCCAAATATTAATTCAAATGGTGAATTATGTGTAGTCATAGGAATGTATTACTGCATCGGATAAAAGGTCTTAGACTATACTTAGAGACTTAGATACTCCGTGAGGTGGCGAATGATCAGGGGCGGACATAAGTTGTACTTATCGTTGAGTAAATTAATATACTAAGTACGTGTCCCAAAATTCTACAATAAGCCGATGCCGGAGGTTAGAACTGCTCATGACTACTTGGGGAAAAAAAGAAAAATATATTTCTCATTTTTTTAAGTTACGGAAATTGAAATTCTTCAAGAATTTATATTTTTCAATACCATGACCACAATTTTTTTAATATATCTGTTTTGTTTTCTTTTAAGGGAACCTGAATAGCACTGCGATCTACCACAACTCGTAAAAAATCCAGAATGCCTGGTTTTTTCACAATTTATTTTATTAATTTTATATTTTTTTTGAAGGTTTTTACTTTTAGCCAACTTTATCATAAGTATTTTTTTAATTGACGCAACTAATCAAAATTGCAAAATGGTATAATTATATGGGGAAAAAAAGAGCCAAAAAAATATTGCCAAACTTAGGTAGCAGTGAGCGGTTCACATTGCTCGCAAACAAGACGGTCAATGAGGTCAATAAGTTAATAAACCGCCTACAAGGTAGTCCGACGACCTGGTGCAGGTCGTGGTAAACCGTTGGATTCGGGTAGCACAAGACCAGTTGTTGTGGAGAACCTATGTCCAGTAGTGGACGTCTTTCGGCTGAATGATGAAACACACAGTAAGATCAAAATACCAATCACGAACAGAAACAACTAATTCATGTAACAGTAAATAGTTGAAAAATGAAATAATAGCAATAACCAAGTGTTTAAGTTCATTAGGTTATAGAGATATTAATAGTGCAATTAAAATGACAGACATAGTTAATGGTATGCGATTTGTCTTTGTGTTTATATTTTTACTATTTTTATTTATGTAACACTAATAAGAATTACTGCGTTCACGGCTCACGATTTAGAAGTTTCTTCATCAACCTGCATGTACGCCTGAATAAACAAACTTGTCTTTTCCTTCTATTTCTATAAATAAACTAGTAACTTCACATCATCATCATAACACAACATCTCAGCACAGTTAGGCCTGCTCGACCGGGGCGGGACTACCCTCGCACAGTAGATCAACGTAAAATGACAGCGTTCATGCTGTCGTGTTTCGTTGGTGAGTGCGAGCCTGGAGGCCCAATGATGCAGGAGCATCACTAGCCCGCCATGGTGTGGGTCACCATACTGCATTGTTGCATTGCATTTGCAATGAGTATGGTGACAACCACTCTTGGATTCTGCTTATGCTTTCCATCAGGCAGAGTAGGTAGAGTCATTTTGGCAGGCCCAAACATAAAAAAAGTCCACTGCTGGACATAGGCCTCTCCTTAGAAAGGAGGTTTTGGCCTACTATCCAACGCTAGCCAGACGGGTTGGTACAGGGTTTGTTTCTAGTTTTCCTTCTCTTTGCGGTGATGTTGTGCTGCGTAGTTTACTCAATTAGTCGCCTCTTACGGCACCCATAGGATGAGTAGGGGTGATGACATTCTGTATTTTTAATCCGTTACCACACGGACAACTAGTAACTTAATACAATTAATCTATAAGTATATAGGTATACATATGTCAATTAAATAAATATTTGAATGTCTTATAAAGACAATGAGTTTTGGACGTGACATACCTAAATAAATTAGATTACTTACTTTTAATAATTTGATTAAATATTGAAGGACATATTTAGTAGTGGGTATAACTATTACGTGAGAAAGTTAACTTAGGTTCAAACCGAAACAAGAAATAAATGGAAACAATATGAATATGGGAAGGATACAAGAAAAGGATAATGATGGAAAAACAGAAAGAGCAAATTATAAAAGAAATATAGTCAACATCGTGTACACACTAAAACCACTTTACAATATACAAAAATGTTTCGGAATATCGATATTTGAAATTGTGAATGGTGAGATACGACCAGCTAACTTGAAAACAAAAATAATATTCTTATTTAGCCCTTTAATTTACTGTTTTCTTCTTTCCACCTCTTATGCTTTCATGGCACTATATATACAAAGCAGGAATTGGACTTTAAATATAATATTTTCTTTTGTTCCTTTTACGATAGCGTTTTTTAACTACGTCATTTCTGCAATTAATGAGACGTTTCTGAGAGGTACCAAAAATGTCAATTTTATTACCGCTTTGGCGGAATTGGACACTTTTATATGTGATGAAAAAACAAGTGACTTTTACAAGAATTCACGTTCTGAAACAATTAAATTACTTATTGGGTTCTTTGTTACTGTTTGTGTAACTACGATTATTTTTATTATACCTGCTGAAAGTATTACTATGATGGCATTTATATCATTTCCACTAGACTATTTTCTAAAATTTCGAATATTAGTTTTTTGTAGATTGGTTCTAATTTTGAGAACCAGGTTGATGGTGATTAATGACTATCTAACTGCATTTATTGAAAACCAAAATGAAAAACATGTAAACATTTTTACTGTCGGAGAGCGAAAAGTTAGAAATAAAGCCAAGTATAATTTTATTGGATGTGCGTCAAATAAGAATACTAAAATACGAGACTTGGCTACAATGTACGACCTCATTGGTAACATTTATGAGATGATGAACGAGGCTTGGAACTTTAATATTTTATTGACTTTATTGACAGCTTTTGCATTCGTAATTCTTGCGATGTGGACGTCACTTCAATACTACAAGGCCCTAGAAATGAAACCAAGTATTTTGATAAACACCGCTATTTGGTGCTTTAGCATGATTTACACCATAGCTATAATGTCTTTTATTTGCGAACAATTACTTCAGGTTCGCAATGAGACTAAAGTATTGGTCAACAAGGTGATCATGAATTATGATCTTCCAAAAACGATGAGAGTACAAGCGAAGGCATTCATGGAGCTGATAGAAGCCTGGCCTCTTCGTATTTACGTCTATGATATGTTTTCAATTGACATCACACTCATGTTGAAATTTATAAGCGTAGCAACAACGTATTTAATAGTGGTTATTCAGATGTCTCACTTCTATTAATTGTTTTCCTAAATGTTGTATTTACAACATTGTTTATAATTACCTTGTAAATGAATCGGTATATTTGTTAAATTAATGATCTTTCTATAAATGCTACTCAAATCTACCTAAAACTCGAAGTGTGAATACTGTTTTTCTATATTTTTTTTATTTTCAGGAATAGTTACTATTTGTATTGTTTTATTACCGTAGTATACAACATTGTAAGCACATGCTTAGTTTTGCACTGTGTCATCTCAGTATTATGGATTTAACTAGTTTAAGTTTTAAATTTCACATACTGATCTAATTTGTTTCGAAATATATTCTATAACATTGCATAGGACATATAATTGATTGCGCGTCTCAATTATTTTAATTGGCCCTATTTCCTACTAAGTATGTATGTATACTGGAATAATATAGCTGTAAGTTTTCCTAAAATTATAAAATAAATGGTATTCTTAAGTATATTGGTATAAAGTTTGCTAGGTAATTACTAAGAAGCTGGTCTTCTGCGCCTCTTAGGTTTTAACTACTATAAAAGTTACTAGGCGCAAACAGGCATTCATCATCATCATCATGATGATGAATGTCTGTTTGCGATAGTCTGCATTAATCGATAACGTATGAGCAAACAGACATTGCTGATACGTTATCGATTGCGCTCAATTTCGTTTTCAATCCGTCCTTGCTTAATTTTTAGTCGGTGTTTTTAAACACGTACTTTAATAATTGTTTGCATTTGGTTAGTAGGTATAGTTTATAATATGCAAAAAATCAAACACTTACTTTAAATAGAAACTTCTTTCAGTTTCAACACATTAATTATGCACTGAAGTTATTCGGTAGAAAAATAAATATGTCATTATTATTACGGTTGTTTTAATTTTCAGATGCCAGGTGTCGAGATAATGAAACACTTTAGTCTTTAATGTGTTACATTATGGCATCTAGCTAAACCTGCTCTTTTGTGGGAATAATATGGTGTGAAAGGATGACGGGCAAAAATTTATGGAGCCTAGGAACCAACAACGATGCAGTACCTATGTAATGTCCCTAACAATTATTAAGTTTCTTGTATCAAAAGCTTAAATTTGGTACATATATCATACCTATAAAGTATCTAGCCATATTTCAGCCCGGAGAAAAAAAACTTCATTCAGATTCAAATTTGTGAAAGCTGTCATGTATGCGACTGCAGTGGTTAGATCACAAGATCCCGGTTCGTATCAAATGTTAAATGATATACAAATATTTGTGTATGTATTGTGTATGAATGATATGTACCTATATATTTTCCAAAAAAACATTCAAATATACTATCAGTCAATTGAGTTATCATGGTCTAAGTTCTACTTGGTTTGAAACCAGATGGCATTGTTTGCCAGTTCTCCGAAATATTTAAATTCAGCTACACGTGTCTGGTCTGTAGACTTAAAGATAAGGTACATTTTAGTTACATAATAATTATGTTCTTTCGTAAAATTCTTCTCCCATAAATTACTACTCGTATCTTATTTTCATTCGTCAAGCAGTTTTTCACATATCGTGATAAGTATACTTAGAAGAGAATAACTTTTTTTAATTATTTATGCATTAACTAAATTGTACTACCTATGTATATATGTAAATATTGTTCATTACACCTATGTATGTACGTATAGTTCACACCAGTTTTATGTTTTTTTTATAAGTAATAGACGGGCAAACGAGCAGACGGATCGCCTGATGGTAAGTGATTACCGCCGCCCATGGACACCTGCAACACCAAAGGCGTCACAAGTGCGTTGCCGGCCTTTGGAGGATGGGGGGGGGAGATAGGGGGGGTGGGATTGGGGTATGGGCCTCCGGTATCCTTACTCACTCGGTGAAACACAGCGCAAGCACTATTTCACACCGGTTTTCTGTGAGGCCGTGGTATCACTCCGGTCGAGCGGACCCATTCATGCCGAAGCGTGGCTCTCTCACGGTCTATACTTCTGTACACAGCATATTACATTAGGTACCTACTCAATTTAATTTCGGCATGTGTCACTGAGTCACTGAGTAATTAAAATGTGTAATGAAATAGTTACTTTCAATAATTTGACATAAAAGTGAAGAATTGGTTTAGTGGCACTTATACTTCGTTAGGAAGTAGTGTACCTACTTACAAATTGAAATAACTAATAAAAAACGTTATGAATTTGAGTACGGAAGAAGAAAAAGATAATAACGACCAAGCAGAAAAACTTGATTCTAAAAGATATATTGTCAACGTCGTTTACACACTAAAACCACTTTACTTAGTACAAAGATGCTTTGGAATATCAATATTTGACATGGTGAATGGTGAGATACGCCCAACCACTTGGAAAACAAAAATAATAGGCTCAATATGCCTAGTCTCTTATTGCGTTCTACTTTCCGTCTCTGTCCTTTACTTTATATCACTTGTACAGATCAAGAATTTGTCTTTCAAAATATTATTAATTTTTATTCCTGGGTTTGTAACGTTTCTTGAATATTTTATTTCTGCAATCACATCGCCGTATTTGACAGATACCCTAAACGTAAATTTCCTTACTGCTTTTGCGAAATTGGACTGTTTATTGCGTGTTGACAAAATTTACGACTTTTATAAGAAATCACGTTCCGAAACATTAAAATACCTCGTTGGGCTCCTTGTCAGTGCTTCTATAATTAATACTATTAATATAATTGTAACCAAAGGCAATGCTATGATCGCAATTGTAGCATTGCCACTTGACTGTTTCCAAAAATTTCAGATAATGTTGTTATGTAGATTAGTACACATGTTGAGGACCAGGCTGATGTTGATAAATGACCATGTAAAAACATTTATTGAAACCCAAGACAGAAAAACTATAAGCACTTTTACTGTCGGAGAGACAAAAGTTGCAAATAAAGTTAAGTTTAATTTTATTGGACGTGCTTCTGACACTAACGGCAAGATACGGGACTTGGCTACAATGTACGACCTCGTGGGCAAAATTTGTGAGATGGTTAATGAGGCTTGGAACTTTAAAATTTTAGTGACCTTAGTGACAACTTTTTTGTTTGTAGTCCTTACAATGTGGACTTCAATTGGATACTATAAGGGGCGAGAAATTAAAAAAGCGCTCTTAGTAAGCGTTTCTCTTTTTTGTTTTTACTCGATTTACACCATAACAATAATGTCCTTTATTTGCGAACGATTACTTCAGGTTCGCAATGAGACTAAGGTGTTGGTTAACAAGGTGATCATGAATTACGATCTCCCAAAACCGATGAGAGTTCAAGCGAAGGCATTCATGGAGCTGATAGAAGCTTGGCCTCTTCGCATTTATGTCTACGATATGTTTTCAGTTGACATTACACTTATGCTTAAATTCATAAGTGTTGCTACAACATATCTTATAGTAGTTGTTCAGATATCTCATTTCTTTTAGTTTTCCTTCAATGTATGTACAACAGTTGGTTGTCCATCTGAAGTTGCATTCCGGTTACTAGGTATATTAAAAATGTCGTAACTTTTTGATACTCTATTTTACGAGGTAGTGTTTTTGTCATTATTCATAGTCGTATGTACCTATTCTTTAAAAGTGTTTAATTAGCATAGTATGTTACATTTTCAAAATACTTATATATGTTTTTGTCATGCCTGAGTAAAAAGCAGTTTTGATGTAGCTTAAGTATAGCACGATGTTTATTCAGTTATTTATTTGTTTCAATATTGTACGCAGTATTTTAAAATTTTACTCGATAACTAAACGAAATAAAAAAAAAACGCTTTTGTATTTACAAAAGCATTTTTTAGCTATTTGTTTAGCAAATTAGACGATAGTTATTTATTTCAGTAATAGGTAAAACTTACTTTAAATAGAAACATTTGTTCAATTGTAAATTTTCAGTGTGTAATTTAGTGATTAGATGGTAAAATAAATATGTAAATATTATTAGACTTGTCTTGATTTCCACCGCCATACTTTTGTAAGAATCTAATCTTTAAATGGCAATTAGCAGAATAAATGTTTCCAATAGTAAATTACAGCAAACGGCTCTAAGTGTTTATGCGTAATAGAGCATTATAGTATGTGTATTTTTTTTATGGAATAGGGGGCAAACGAGCAGACGCATCGCCTGATGGCAAGCGATTACCGCCGCCAATGGACAAGTTCGTTGCCGGCCTTTTTAGAAGGAGTACGGTCTTTTCGTAAGGTCTTTTCGTAAGGTCTTTTCGTAAGGTCGTATTGGTCCGGAAACATCGCAGGCGACAGTTCATTCCACAGTTTTATTGTACGTTATATTCTAGAAAAGGCACAGTTGTGGACTGTCAGACATCTAAATCGTTATCATCATCAGCCTATCACAGTTCACTGCTGGACAAAGGCCTCTCCAATTGCACACCGCTTGATTCGATTCTCGACATCTAAATGACGAGAATAAAACTGCTGTCATGTAGGGCGAGTGCGGATTGAGGCGGTAGGGATCAATTCGAACAATTCCTCGGAGCACTTCCAATAGTGGCAGTGGTCCCACCGCTGACGATGAACGAGAAATGAGTAGAACTAGAAACTATGAACGAGTCGGCGATCAGCGGGCAGCGAGTGTGTAGTTTCGATAGTTTTGTCGCTGGGCTATAAGCGAGTGTTCAAGTGCGATGAGCGATTACTCGCGCAGTCGCGCCAACACCACATTCCAAGACACTATGGATGAGTTTTGTATTGAATGTATCCGACAATATCTCTATCGTAAAATACATCATCATTGTCGTCGTCTGAACTAGATAACAACGAGAGTTGGCAATGATTTGTTAATATCCATACGTGTATTTTCAAAGCCGCACTGTATCATAGAAATGATCAAGTGAGCGAGCATCGGTGAGCGAGTATCCCTGAGCGAGTTTACCTTTGAAAACTCATGATTGGTTGGTTAGCTCATGGCTGTGCAGCAATGACTCCAAACCTTTTATTTTGTTTTCTTTGGTCGACTTCGTTCTCATTCAAGTCTCTTAGTGAAAAAAATATTGTAAACCGTATTATTATTTTTTAAAAGGAGCAACAAGGGAGTTTCTTGCCAGATTCTTCTCCATGAAGGGTAGGCTGCACTTGGAACTGGCGACTAGAATCACTCGATTTTTTAATATTAAATATTGACTATTTATAAGTGCCTGTAAAATAAGTGCCTATATGAATAAAATATTTTTGAGTTTGAGTTTGAAAGCTCTTGTCGCTCAGCGACAAAACTAGCAAACTGAGTCGTCGCCGGCAGTGTGAACAGTCGGGGAGATTATTTCTATATGCATTTTTTTCGTTTACATAGAATTTTTATTTATTGTACGTTTCTTGAGTGAGAAAATCGCCGATAGTTAGTCGTTTCCTCGCCGGCGCGGTCGAACCACTGCCTAAATGCGATAGAAGATGCATAGTAAGGTAACATCTCTACGCAGCGCCAGAGAGTCCAGCCGATTTGAAGCATCTTAGCAGTCAACGATTCGATACGCTTTCCGTTGCATGCGGTCCAAAGGGAGGAGCTGGTACTGGGGTGCCCATACCCAAAGATGAGAACAGTATTCCATATGACGCCGAACCTGCGCCTTATAAAGCATTATGTAATGTATCATGGCCTAACCGAGAGTTTATTTTATGTGGACCCAATATTATGTGACATTTTAGCAACAATATTTTTATTACTGCTATGCTGGCATGTACAGTATAACTTCAGCTATGAGGTGCTAACTCAGTGTGAAATTTATTTCACTATGGTTTAGAGTTTACCTAAAACTTAGACACGATAATCGTCTAGCCGACAGCCCTACACTCTAGTAGACATTAAACTTTTGGACCGTAAAGGAAAATGCAAGCTTATAGGTACAGATGACCGATCTTACCCCTGACTTCTAGCAATTTCCTAATTATAAACATTTTGAAAGTTAACGTTCTTCGAAAATTAAAATTCAACTTGTGGTGTGTTGCTAGTTAGTCACTTTGTTAATCGACTTACTACAACGCATAACAACAAATGGCAATCACTTACTTTTCTGTATGTTACTTCTATAAGTAACATAGTAACTATATTCAATTAATTACTGTATTAGTCAATACTCTAAATATTTAATGTTCCTACGAAGAAGTCAATGGGTCGATAGTATGTACCATACCTATGTAGGTTACTTGGAATAATTTTATACAACAGGGACCACTATATTTGCCACTGTATTAATTTTGTTGCGAAAGCAAGTTACAAATTAAAACAATGAATGAATATATGAAAAGAAAAAAAAAACGGGCCGTGACTTAGAATTTTCAACATCGTGTATAGGTACAGGATGTTGAAAATTCTACATTTAACTTCCTAACTATGTACAATCATCATCATTAACTTTATAGTCCACAATTGGACATAAGCCCCTCCTTTAGAAGGAGGTTTTGTTCTACTATACCAGTGTTCCGCAAACTTTTTGGGTTCAAGGTACATCTAGGAAGGGAAGAATATAAATAAAGCGAAAATATTCAGGAAAGGGTAGAATAGAAATAGGGTGAAAATGTTCAGGAAGGGAAGAATAGGAATAGGGTGAAAATGTTCAGGAAGGAAAGAATAGAAATGGAGCGAAAATATTCAGGAAGGGTAGAATAGGGCGAAAATGTTTAGAAAGGGAAGAATAGAAATAGGGCGAAAATGTTCAGGAAGTGAGGGACTACTCTTTTTGGGAAGAGGGATGACGTAGGCCTTACGCTACTGCCATCTTGCTCCACAGCATTAGATCGTATAGACAGGATAATATTTTTGATGTCCTCAATAGACAGTAAAGAAAATTCAAATGAGTCAATAGCGGGATACTTAGTTTAAAAATCCGGCGTAGTTGTGGATGAGATATTACAATGGATATCATTCTAACTAATAGTGTTTTTGAACTTGGTTCTTCGGAGAAGTAGTTAATAGCAGGAGGGCAGTAGTCTACACCTAGAATAACGCTAACTATCTTGACCAACCCACACTTAGTAGAGATGAACGAAACCTTCGATTGTTTCGTTCATCTAACGTTCTGTTTCGTTCATCACACAGATAATTAGCATCTGTGTACCTAAATATTTTTCTTTAGGCCGTCTATTTAGATTTGTGGGATAGCCGTTTTTTTTTTTATGTAGATAGACTATTACTTCTCCAGTCTCCGACCAGTTATTCGTAATTACACTTTACGGTATAGTCAGCAATTTCAAGTTTAAATAACAAAAGTTTGTGTTTTGGGGTTCACATAAGAGAGTCGAATGCTATTTCAACAATAAGGTACTTTGCAAAGCATGGCCGAAAAACTTCAAATACATCTGTGAAATGGTAAAGGGTATTTTCGTTTATAAATATGGCAAGAAATACTTTAAAAAATTAGCTCTGAGATTTGCATCATTTATCGAATAGGTTCCAGAAATGAATTAGTATTTACAAAAGATACATTTTGTTTTTTGGATCCTTGCTATTAGTCCAAGAGGCAGAGCCAAAAAAAATTAAGCCTGGTTTTTTCTCAGGTGATTCTAATTTCCAATAAGATGCTACGGTCAGTCAAGCGGATATTAGAACAGGTGTTTCAGGTGCGCGGTCAAACATGTCGTGACCACTGACTGGCACCGATATAATAAAATCAACTTCTTAAAGCTGAAACTTTATGAACCTTTGTATATATATATTTTTCTTTTTAACCGACTTCATATAATACATCTTCTTTAAAATGCACATGATTCTCTATAAAACATTCAACAGTCGTCTGAGAATATAATATACGGCACAGATCATAGAAATAAACTTATTTCTGTCATCTGAGGATTAGACATATTATTATGTAGACATAAAATATATCATATATGTTTAATACTTGTTTTATACTGCGTTTTGTTCCTATTTTCTTAAAAAGTATACAAAGTCAATACAAAGGTAAAACTTAATGTCACCACCAGCAGCGTAGTGGTTTAAGCGATCGACACGCCTGCTTTCGAGTGTGCTGAGTGTTATGGAATCGATACCCACATAGAACAACACTGTGCGTGATCATCGGATTATTTAATACTCCTAAGGCCGTTGTACACATTGGACCAAGGTTCTGGGTTAGTGTATTTAGCCAAAATACAACATTGGTGTAATGATAACTATATTATCGTTTTAATAAAGTTGAACGTGGAATACTTTGAAGCCGAAGCAATAAAATATAGTACGTTAAATTATTACCTAAATGTCTACCAACATGTAAAAACTGTTTACCGACAATATTCTGTTGGCTTTTCCATTCAAGGGTACCTTTACACATTGACTGAATATACACGCGCAGGACTTTTATCCAATATTTTTAGCTGTCTTTACAGCAGTGGATTATTTATTTTGTTTGTTTAGTGTGCAATTGCTCTCTTTTGTGTCATTCAAATTCTAATAAAGTTTATCTCAATGTTAAGAATGGTCACGATTTACAGACTGACTTCTATGGTATTGTGTTTGAAAATTACTAGCTACGGGCCAAAACATTTGTACCATGTCACGCCAGCAGCGTCATTGGCCCTGTTAAAAAATGACGCGCTTACATAGTCACTGGCTCCTCGTAATGATTTGTTCATATTTCTCTGTTAAGTAATATGCGGAAATATTATTTTAAAACAGAAACCTGGTTTCTAACACAGATAAATTATTATATTTTGGAAATTGGTTTTCAATCATTAGTTTCCATTGTGGTCGAAAGGATTTTAAGATGTATATAATACACTAGCTGACCCATGCAACGTTGTTCACGTCTCCTATTGCCCGTAGCGTAATAATTTTCCCCAGTTTTTGTAACATTCTTTATTGATGTGCCGCTCCTATTGGTGTATATGGTGGTAGCGTGATGACATATGGCCTATAGCCTTCCTCGATAAATGGGCTATCTAACACTGAAAGAATTTTTCAAATCGGACTTCCTCTGACTTGACTCGGTAGTTCCTGAGATTAGCGCGTTCAAACAAACAAACAAACTCTTCAGCTTTATAAGTATAGATTTACTATAAGCAAGCACTTGCTAATACTAATCTATTATAGTCTCGTTAGTTAATTTAATTATTTTCGACAAGTGTCTGTTAAATTAATATTTTACTGTCTCACAAAAACATCGAATACATAATGTGATATAATTAAATTAGTAGTACTTGTATAATTTTATCAAACAGGGGGATTGATACAGTAGTGTAACTATTACGTGTGGAATATATAATATAATTATAAATCTAAAAAGGTCAGGCATAAATACGAAAAAATATGAAAAGAGAACAAGAAAAGGAAAATAATGAAAAAACAGAAAAAGCTGATTTAAAAAATAATATTGTCAATGTTGTGTACTCGTTAAACCCGCTGTACTTTGTGCAAAAATGTTTTGGAATATCTATATTTGACATGGTGAATGGCGAAATACGCCCAATCGATAGGAAAATGAAAATAATAGGTTTATTAAGCCTTTTGGTTTATAGCCTCCTATTTTGCGGCGCTTTCGCTATCGTTATTGTATTACCACCTGTACCAATAAACACTTTAGAAATAATATTATTTTATACCCCATCTCTAATAGTATTTCTTCAATATGTTATTACGGCATTAATAACGCAGTTTTTGCCCTATACAACTTCTGTCAGTTTTCTAATTGCTTTTGCAGAATTAGACACTTTGATACGTGTTGGAAAATACAGTGGCTTTTATGAGAAATCACGTTCCGACACAATTAAATACCTCATAGGGTTCTTTGTTACTGCTTCTATCCATACATATGTTTTTTTTATTCCTCCCGAAGAGATTAATATGATTACAATTGTAACTCTGCCACTTTACTATTTTCAAGAATTTCAGGTATTAGTATTTTGTAGATTAATACTCATATTGAGGACTAGGTTGATGATGATTAATGAGTATGTAACGACATTTATTGAAATCCAAGATGGAAAATATGCAGATATTTTTACTGCCGGGGAGAGGAACGTCACAACTAAATCCATGTTTAATTTTGTTGGACGTGCTTCTAACATTAATACCAAGATACGAGACTTAGCTACAATATACGATCTCTTGGGCAATATTTGCGAGATGATAAATAAGGCTTGCAACTATCAAATTTTTATGACATTAGTGACAAATTTTGCATACATAATCCTTGCAATGTGGACGTCAATTCAGCAGTACAAGAGCCAAGAAATTCATCCAAATCTTTTGATAAATATTGCTATTTGGTGCTTTTGCTCGATTTTCACTGTAGCAATAATGTCTTTTATTTGCGAACGATTACTTCAGGTTCGCAATACTACTAAGGTGTTGGTCAACAAGGTGATCATGAATTACGATCTTCCAAAAACGATGAGAGTACAAGCGAAGGCATTCATGGAGCTGATAGAAGCCTGGCCTCTTCGTATTTACGTTTACGATATGTTTTCAGTTGACATCACACTCATGTTGAAATTCATAAGTGTTGCAACAACATATTTAATAGTAGTTATTCAGATATCTCACTTCTTTTAACCTTCCTTTAATATGCTACATTTATAGGTTTGTTCGTATATTTTATAAAAAACAAACAAATTATTTACAATAAAAATCAAATCACTATGTACTTCTTAAATGTTTATTATCACGAGAACGTATTTACTATTTGTATCGTTATTAAAAGTCACAAGTGCTAATATCAATCTAGTAGCTTAACTATGAAATGCAATAATATTTTATTTGCAGAAATACGGTACATAAGTTGTCTTTTGCCTTCTTAAATTAACTAGGATTGCTTTTTACAAATACACTAACTTCAAAGATGTAGTACATACGAGGCAAAGGTTATTATTTAAAATTTTCTAAACCAAGGTTTACAAGACTCGTAAGGAGGGATGCCTGCCATAGCTCGAATACACCTCTTCTGGGATAATAACACCCAGGTAGCATCCATGAGTAGTGGTTTTTCTTAATCAGTTGAGTACAGAAACCAAACCGTTAAGTCTCTTGCAAACTGAATCGACGTGCGACTTCCAGTCGCAACATTTGTCCAGTGTTAAGTCTAGGAACCCAACGTATTCCTTCTCCTTTATCAAATTATCCCAATATATTATTTCTCCGAGATTCAGTTTTGAGTTTTGTGTTTGGAATTGTATAAAATTAGTTTTGGAGAGATTTGCATTTAAGTTTTATTTAACCATTCTATTACGAATTTTATTGTATTATTAATACCAGCGTCACAATTAGCACTAGTTTTGGATGTCAATATGATAGAAATGTCGTCAGCAAATTAAATACATTTATGTATAGTTATGTCAGGTAAATCTATACTTATAATAAAAATGTAACAGGTCAAATTCTGTACATTAAAGATATTTTGAAAATTTTATTTGGAGTGCTTTCTATAATCGATACTGAAGCCAAAACTGTATTTTTTTTCATTTTTGTCTGTCTGTCTGTCCGTCTGTCTGTCTGTCTGTCTGTCTGTATCTTGGCCGCGCATCACGCCGAAACTACTGAACGGATTCAAATGAAACTTGGCATGATTTTAGTTCATACTACGAGGTAGGACATAGGATACTTTTATCACGAAATTCAGCATGGTTTCCTGGAGAGAGGGGATGAAAGTCAAAATATGCACTTAGTTGTAATTCAATAACACATAGTCCGATTTCATTAATTCTTTTTTTGCTAGAAAGAAAAAAATAAAAGATAACGGGAAAACTGTCTTTTTTTTGTCCGCGACTGTACACTGCCTGTGGGAAGCTGAGACAGATATGTAAATATGGCGGTACGAAGTTCGCCGGGTCAGCTAGTCATTAATATATCACTAAGAATTGTAATGGACCTAATTTATTTTTCTGGGGTAATACATAGTCATTAGTTAGAAATGAGGACCTCTCCCTAGTGATCACCGAATTATCATTTTTAATTATCTCCACACATTGTTCATGATTTTTTAATTGTGACATTTAGAGTTTAATTTGTTGGACCTTAAAATCGCTAGCATCGATGTTACCCCTAACTTCTGGCAATTCCCTAAATTATGAGACAGTTTTAAAATCGACATCATTTAGAATTTTAATTTTCATCGAAAATAAAAACTCAACTTGTGGAGTGTATTGCTAGTTAGTCATTTTGTTAATCGATTTACTACAACGAATAACAACAGATGGCAATCACTTACTTTTCTGTATGTTACTTCTTTAAGTAACTTAGTAACTTAATTCAATTAATGACTGAATGAGTCAATACTCTAAATATTTAATGTTCTTACGAAGACATCGATGGGTCGATAGTTTGTAACATAACTATGTATATAAATTACCTTAATAATTCAGTGGCGTAGCTAGGTAACCAAGGGCCCTGGGGCAAAAAAAGAATAAGGCCCCACTACTGTCTTAACTGGTTAGGTTTTATCAAGTAAAAATATTAAATACACAAATACTTTAAAAGTGCTAAGCCACGTTATCATCACCTCTTTTTCGCGCACTGCAGGATAAATAATAAAATATTGAACAGTCACGACATAAATTACAATTAATACTTGATGTAGGCATTGGGCACTAAAACGAAATAGAAAAGATTAAAGGGTTTATTTTATAAAGGTCGGACCTACCTACTGGCTAAATAACAATTATATTTGTCAATCTTTTCCTAGCTTTAGTTTTCGCATAAGTATTAATAATAAATTTACTTAGGCACAAAGGTCATTACTAAGGACCTTTGTGCCGACTTTCCCGTTTTGACGACTTTCATAAAATATCATACATCTGTTACCTTTATGCCGAATTTTCATGATATGATTGGTTAAATCCAGGCTTGTTGCGGTTTTGTTTTCAATTGCTATCAGCGTTTAATGTCGTTGTCGAGTTTGGCGGACACTTATTCTTAATTATTTATTTTTAATTTGCTAGATGACTTTTCAGCTGCGTAGCGGCGTGAGCTCTATAAAGTGCTCACGGCCTTTTCTAAATAAAAAAAGAAGTATCAGGGTTCCTGTGTAGGAACCCTGATACTCCTGATACAGGCCATCTACAAACCGTAGGTGGCCCGAGGTACGTCGGGGCTCCAGGAATATACTTTCGAGTGTGCACCTGGTTCCCCGGCTTCTAGTACAAGAGACAGTGTGCGATTTTTAGTCGGGTCGAGTCTGACATAGCCATCAGTCGGTGGTTTCGGGGGGGATTTCCGCACAAAAAAAAGCTTCTCAACCAACATTGCAGTTACCACATTATTTGAGTCACTATCAATAAAAAGTATTTTGTCCAGAAGTACTTAAAGAAGGCTGACTAAAAGACTTGTAAATTTTGAGCAATTTTTGTTTACTATCTTCTCATTCTTGACGTTGTTTCCTTGTACATGCACCACTGGGCTTTTTCTTTTGGTTAATAATTTTTGTTTTCTAATTTATTTATGCAATAATTATATTAGAACTAGCTGACCCGGCGAACTTCGTACCGCCATATTTACATATCTGTCTCAGCTTCCCACTGGCAGTGTACAGTCGCGGACAAAAAAAAGACTATTCCCGTTATCTTTTATTATTTTTCTTTCTAGCAAAAAAAGAATTAATGAAATCGGACCATGTCTTATTGAATTACAACTATGTACATATTTTGACTTTCATCCCCTCCTCCCAGGAAACCGTGCTGAATATCGGGATAAAAAGTATCCTATGTCCTACCTCGTAGTATGAACTCTCATCATGCCAAGTTTCATTTGAATTCATTCAGTAGTTTCCGCGTGATGCGCGGCCAAGATACAGACAGACAGACAGACGGACAGACAGACAGAGAGACAAAAATGAAAAAAAAATACAGTTTTGGCTTCAGTATCGATAATAGAGAGCCCTCCAAAAAAAAATTTCTAAATATCTTTAATGTACAGAATTGGACCTGTTACATTTTTATTATAAGTATAGATGTGCTCGAGTACTCACTGTTCACTAACGACAGTTAAAGGAAGGAGAAACGTAATACTCATAGTACGCTACAAGACGTCGCGTCGTTGGGGATACACCGGCAAATATTTAATCCGCGCTAGCGCTACCACATTTTACGGTGGAGAGCAAGAACTATCTGCTCGCGCGCAGGCCTGCATTAATGCACCTACTGCACGAGACCTGCATTTTTTTCACGATAATTCGGCGAAATATGATACATATGTGTATGAAGTGTCTGGATAACAACATTGTACATTAGTAAGTGTATACCGAGGTATAATTGGTGTACACTACTACTACAGTACATGACCATTGTAAATCAGTAATAACTATTTTATGTTTACAGAATATCTATATATAAAAGCGAAATACCACTCACTTATTAATCAGGAAATCTCAGAAACTGTTACACCTACAAACTTGATATTTAGCAGGTAGGTTCCTTATAGGGTGTAGACATCCACTAAGAACGGATTTTACGAAACTCCACCCCTAAGGGGGTAAAACGGGGATTAGATGTTTGTATGAAAGTCCTATGTTTTTGAAGAAAGAGACTTGAAATTTAAAATGTATGCTCTATAGATGGTGTGGAGGTGTACTAATAATGTATCTTTAGAAATCAACCCCCTTTTGAGGTAAAAACGGGGGATGGTAGTTTGTACGCAAACGAGGTTGCGTGGGTCAGTTAGTATAATAATATGTGGTATTTCCGGATACGCGTTGATAAACTTATTTTGGTGGTTGCACCTTCGCCATCATTGTATAACGCGAGTAGCCGAAATCGATAGATTTGACATGATTTACAGACGTAAAGGACATCAATATGAGTGGTACTAAAATCAAATAAAATTGAACCACTATATTGACCAGTACTAAAAAGTTTATTGACATTAGTTAACTTACTCCTGATACAGCATTGACTTTTAACCATTCTCGATTATACCATGGTCTTATGTGTGACTAAAAGCCCCTAAATAAAATTAGATTAAAAAAAAAGAAAAAAGAAAACCATTCTCGAAAAAAAATCTTGACTCGAATTCACAATAAAACGCATATCGATGAATAATAAAACGCACATATCCGTTAAGCTGACAACATTGCCAACCCACAAAAAAAAATTAGGGGAATTCCCTAGGTATAACTTTCGAATTTTTCTCAACAGAGTTGCAGTGCTTAAAGTCGGGTGGCAACCTGTATTATTAATTTTGAAAATAAGAGAAATTTTCGAAAGTTAAGTTCGATCGAAATTTTCTGGTAAGGATTCGAGGACCCCTGAGGTTGAGGGCCCCGAGGCACTGCACCGCCTAGCCCCTGGGTAGCTACGCCACTGTATAATAACAAAAAAAAAATATCGAGTGCGTCAGATTTTCTAAGGGTAAGGGTAAGATTTTCTAAAATGAACCTAAAAAAACCCTAATTCAATAATCTGACGAATTGGATGTGACGCAAACCTGCGGCCATTATAAGAATGTGCAAAAAAATTCGCTATTTTGAAATACGCCCGTCAGATTAAGATAGGTATTGTCACGTGTTAGGGTTCCATTTATTTGAGCGAGAAGCCTTTAGACGTTTTAAAGAGACTTTATTAAAACCACTATTAAAATCACAATACTACTCTGAATTACAATCCTTAAAGGTCGCCGAGGTCGCTTGGTTGATCGGCGATCAATCAGCGATCAATGATCGCTGATATCACTTCG
Source organism: Diaphora mendica (assembly GCA_949125395.1). Taxonomy (NCBI): domain Eukaryota; kingdom Metazoa; phylum Arthropoda; class Insecta; order Lepidoptera; family Erebidae; genus Diaphora; species Diaphora mendica. The sequence continues at coordinate 36,614,666 of OX421311.1, read as the reverse complement.
ATGTTTATCTCACTATAGCTCAAACTATACTGAACTCCTGCGGCCTGCGAGACGCTCTATTTATACTCATATTATTATTACTTTCCATTTCTAGAAACGCCGATAACAGCCGAGAGTCGTCTCGAAAAAACGCTAATAAAAATAATTGAAGTTAATAATAATTAGGCAACTACCAATCGACATCCGACACTATGTGTAAAGAAATAAGGTCCATTATTCCTTGCCTCAGGAGATCGATAAGAAGTATGTGTGTATTTGTGTGCGCAGATTAGGCTTGAAGATTATTATTATCCGTAACAATATATATGCTTCGTCTTTATGTCCTAGACGTGCTGTCTCATAATCTGATAATTATCTGGAGGGGTTCGCTTAGTCTGACAATAAAGAAAATTGATCCCAAATCCAGAAATCATTTTTGGAAAATTATCACTATATCAGTATCAGAAGTTCTGTTATTAATAGTAGAATCTCCATTTTGTTGGCAAGTAAGAAATGCTATGTTCACCTCCGCTTCTTCGTGATCAGGGCATGACAAATCATAATAAATTTATAATTAATTATCAGTAACTGAATATTCATAACACTAATCAAGGTAATTTACATAAAATTAACTTACTACCTATAATCGTTGCCATCTCCTGATCAGCTCAATGATCGATCAAAAACTTGACAATAGCTTCCTTAAACTTTATGTAATTGAGGATCGGTAATGTGGAATTCCTTGTCGTCTACACTACCTCGAAGAGAATGCTCATAATCTTTGATAGAGGGTGTGAAGTAGCGATCAAATACAATGGCAACTCTACTTGCAGCGTTACTGGCATTGTAATAGTATATTTGACACGCCTCCAAAACTACGGGGCATTTCCTTAAAACTATTTTTTTTTAAAGAAGCCATCTACTACTAATTACTAATTATAAGGTCAAATTGGGATGGCGGTTGCTCCATATCTTCGACTTGTTTCTCTAACACGTGAATTAGTACTGACTTATTAGTCTGAATATAGGCATCACGTCGCTGCACGCATTAAAATTAATTGATTATGGAAATTGTCAGATTCTATATTTTTCGTTATCCTTGAATTAATTCCTTTAAAAAAAAAATACCCATGCTCGGCAATGTCGAGATGACGTTTTTTTACAACATTGTAGATCTCACCTTTCTTTCCGTCATTCTCAAATTGTCAGGTTAGTGGAATATGTACTTTTTAGCATGTAAATAAATCCCCCCTTCCTTAATCTGATGCTCTCGAGAAGTTCTGATGATCAAATTTTTTTTACTGATCTGATCCTTTATCCTTGACGGGCGGCCATAAATGCGGGCTCATATTCGGTGGAGGTACATAACCGGGTACAAGGTATCCCCCGGTATATTAATCTGTCGCGCTTTAGTAAATTACGAAATGCCTTCTAGGGCTCCCCTATTAGAGGTTTATACTAGAATTTAAAACCTGAGCGGTGCATTTAACTTATTTATCTTCATTATAAATCTTTATCGTTTTATCAGTACTATCGAATAATAATTACTTATATGAGCTAGGTAAATATTAGGTCTTTACCTATGAAATTGCCGTTCTTCAGTACTGGTCATTTCAAATAAAAAAAAGTTTGTAATGGCTGTGTATTCTAAATTCAAATTAATTTTGTTTTAAAACCATGATATTCTATTTACAAACTCAGTCTTTTGTTTTTTGATTAGCGTTGTATTTTCATTACATTTGAACAATTTTCGTCATAATGGATACTTTAAAAAATCGTGTAATTATGGTATCATGTTCCGTCGTGGCACCAACGCGACACAAACGGCACGTAACATCAAAAACGTTTACGGAGAGAACTGTACAAACGAACGCACAACCCGTTATTGGTTTTCTCGGTTCCGTTCTGGAAATTTTGACTTGAAAAATGAAGCTCGTGGTCGTCCGGAGACTTTGGTTAACAATAATTAATTAAAGGCGATTGTGGAAGCTGACGAAACTCAATCTACAGCTGAGCTAGCAGCAGCTTTTAATGTAAGCATCAAAACAATATTGATCCATTTGCGACAAATTGGCAAGGTAAAAAAGCTTGATAGATGGGTGCCCCACGACCTTAACGATCGCCAGCGCAACGTACGCGTCGGGACCTGCTTTGCGCTGCTCAACAGGCAAAGAAATGAAGGAATTTTGAAACGAATTGTTACGTGCGGCGAAAAATGGATTCTGTTCGACAATCGAAAGCGCTCAGCAAGTTGGTTAGACCCTGGTCCAGCACCAAAGCAATGCCCTAAACCAAAAATGACAAAAAAGGTGATGGTCACTGTTTGGTGGTCTAGTACGGGTGTGATTCACCACAGCTTTTTACAAAACGGCATGAGCATTAATGCAGATGTGTACTGTGAAGAACTGGAGAGAATGATGGAGAAACTTGCCCATCTGCAACCAGCTTTGGTCAATCCGTCGTCTCCACTGCTCCTTCACGACAACGCGCGATCCCATACTGCGCAACAGACAGTCTACAAGCTGCAAGAGCTGGGGTTGGAAGCTCTCCCTCATCCGCCATACTCACCAGACCTTGCACCTACCGACTATTACTTTTTCCAAAATTTAGACAACTTTTTAGTGGGCAAAAAATTCAATTCCCGAGAGGCAGTACAAAATGCCTTTGAAGAGTTTGTTGCCTCCCGTCCAGCTGATTTTTACAAGAAGAGCATCAATAAACTGCCAATGCGTTGGCAAAGATGTGTCGATTGCATGGATGATTACTTCGAATAACAGAAATAAAAAAGTTTAAAAAAATAAGTACTTTCACTTATTGCATACAAAACGGCAATTTCATAGGTAAAGACCTATTATCTATGTGTATATTATCTAAACTGTACATCAAATATTTCAGATTTAAAGCACTCACTTTTATTGTACGTACCTTCCAGGTTCCATGCGTAATATATTTACTCAATCCCATTTATTTTCAATTAATTTTATTGATGTATAATAGTATGCATTTTCTAATTGTGACACAAAAACATTCCTATAATTTAATTTTAGAATAATAGTAATTGCTTAAAGTAATTGGACATGATAGTGACTTTTTAACATAGTATCATTTCTATTACTTTAAGAAGCGTACTTACACATTGAAAATATAAAATAATAACAACGCTATGCATAGAAGAAAAGAAGAAAACATGGAAAATGATGAAGATACAGAAAAAGTTGATAGTAAAAAAAATATTGGCAACATCGTGTATACAATGAAACCTCTTTACCTAGTACAAAGGTGTTTTGGCATGACAACTTTTCGCATGGTTGATGGTGAGATACGCTCAATCGATTGGAAAAGTAAAATTATTGGATCATTATGTCTTTTGGCGTACTGCGTTCTACTTTCTTACTACTGCGCTACCTTTATAGCATCTATATCAAGCCTTAATTTCAGTTTTTCAATGATAATTTATATCATCCCAGCTGTCATAGCGTTTCTTGAATATGTTATTTCTGCAATTACTATGTCTGTTTTGACAGATACAGTTAATGTCAATTTTCTAACTGCTTTCGCAGAACTTGATACTATGTTGCATGTTCAAAAAATAAAGGACTTTTATAAGAAATCACGCAAGGAAACATTACAATTCCTTATTGGGTTTTTTATTAATGTTATTATCAATGTAACAGTTTTTTTTATTACTCTCGAAAAAATTGAAATGATGACAGTTGTATTATTACCAGTAGATCATTTTCAAAAATTCCAGATATTAGTATTTTGTAGAGTAGTTCTCATGTTGAGGACCAGATTGATAATGATTAATGACTGTTTAACAGCATTTATTGGGAACCGAAATGGAAAAAATATGAACATTTATACCATCGAAAAGAAAAAGGATAAAACTAAAACCAAGTTTAATTTTATTGGACTTGCTTCAAACACTAACACCAAGATACGAGACTTGGCTATAATTTACAATCTCATTGGCAAAATTTGTGAGATGATTAATGAAGCTTTTAATTTTCAAATTTTTATGACATTAGTGTCAACTTTTGCATTAGTAGTCCTTACAATGTGGACATCAATTCAATACTATAAAGCACAAGAAACGTCAAATCTTTTGATAAGCGTTGCTCTTTGTTGCTTTATCGCAATTTACACCATAACAATAATGTCATTTATTTGCGACCGATTACTTCAGGTTCGCAACGACACTAGGATAATAGTCAACAATTTAATTATGAATTATGATCTCCCAAGAAATATGAGAATACAAGCGAAGGCATTCATGGAGCTGATAGAATCCTGGCCACTTCGTATTTACGTCTATGATATGTTTTCAGTTGACATTAAGCTTATGTTGAAATTTATAAGTGTTTCAACAACATATTTAATAGTAGTTGTTCAGGTATCTCACTTCTTTTAATTGTCTTTACACCTTCTACTATTATGGTAATGTATTGTTATTTTCAAGAGTGCGAGTAGACGATATTGTTATTAATATTTAAAGTCACAGATATTTAAATTCTCAATTATTCAAATATTTTTGACTTGTGTTCAAAATGTCATCAAAGTATGTTCTTATTTATATAGTTCAAGGTTTTGAAAGATGACACGTACGTACACTATTCAGCACCTCCAGACGAGATTTAATCAGAGTTATTTTTTATAAGTGGTGCTGGAGCTATATAAGAAAGAACTGCGTGTCACAGTGATGAATATGCTTCGGTCGATGTGCGGATTACGCGAAAGGAGTGCGTAAGATATTCCCGCATCCACGGCAGTCTTCATGTCTGTTACATCGGAGACAAACTGCAGGAGAGTCGTCTGCGCTAGTGTGACGTTTTGTTGTAACCGCCTTGCTTTTTGGGTATCAAAAGTCTAGCCATGGCGCTGCATTCGGGCCACGGTAGAAAGGGTAGAGACCCAAGAAGTGCTGAATTGACGTCGTGAAAGTGACGTTTGCTAATGGTCTTACTACCAGGAATGACGAAGACCGGGGTAAGTGGAGAAGAAAGAGCCGGAAAGCGGACTGTGGGCTTTAAAGTGTAAGCTTTGGAAGTAACCAGGCAGAACGTTGTGACGATGATGATCAATTTTTATAAGTGTTTCTAAAAAGAATCTCCTTCTAGTTACTATATTCAAACTTCTAAATTTATTTGGTATGAAAATTAACTCGGTAAATACTGAGCAACACCATGCAAGTTAAACAGGGCTGTTAATTTATCATGTGCTAATCTCACTTTGAACTAATCCATGTTTTTGAGTACAAATCTGTGTTTTTATAATCTATCTAGAGTTAAAATAATAGGCATAATTTGTATCTGAAATAAGAAGTACTTGCTGTTGTCCGCGGCTCCGCCCGCATGTATGTCGGTTATCGCTGCAAATAGTAGCCTATGTGTTATTCTGATGTATAAGCTATATTACTATAAAGTTTCATCCAAATCCGTTCAGTAGTTTTTGCGTGAAAGAGTAACAAACATCCATCCATACAGACTTTTGCGTTTATAATATTAGTAGGATTTGTTAGTTAAAGAAATTTGAATGTATATACCTAGTAGCAATTTGGTAATAAAGTAAATATGTAACTACAACTACAGTTGTCTTTATTCAGACCCTTATGATTTTGCAACAGTTTCATTGGGGAGTTGCATTAAGCAAAAGGTCGATTTTCAGTTATATTTTAGACTAGCTGTTGCCCGCGGCTTCGCCCGCGTGTATGTCGGTTATCGCTGCAAATAGTAGCTAATGTGTTATTCTGATGTATAAGCTATATTACTGTAAAGTTTTATCCAAATCCGTTCAGTAGTTTTTGCGTGAAAAAGAAACAAACATCCATCCATCCATACTAACAAACTTTCGCGTTATTAATATAGGTAGGATTTTTATCGATATAAAATCATGATACAAACTGTATTGGTACCTGAATAGTTTTATTTTCTTTACCTCGCATAGAACTTTTATATATTTTTATAAATCAGTTTAAATAAAATAAAGGGGTTAAGACAATTTTGTGGAAACAAAAAATTTAGTATAGCGCCATCTGTAATTTTATTTATTTCGTGAACGAAAAATGTAGTATAGCGCCATCTGTATTTTTGATATGGAACTCATTCCTATCTGATGTCCCACGACACCACCCGATTTTTTTTACAACTAATACACACACGTTTTACTATTAAAAACTTATTTAAGTATTTATATATGTACATAAAATATAAAGTGTTTATATGAGCTTATTTCGACATTTGACATCGACCGGGTCTGGCACCGCTCGCTTCTCTCCAAGCTCTCGGCATTCGGTCCGCCTCCTAGACCCTGTCACTGGATTGACGCTTTTCTTCATCAGCGCCGCATTATGGGCCTTTGCGACGGCACGGCCTCTGATGTTCTGGATGTAAACGCTGGCGTACCTCAGGGTTTAGTCCTGTCGCCCACACTATTTCTTCTGCATATCAATGACATGTTAGCTCTTGGCAACATACATTGCTATGCAGACGATAGCACAGTTCATGGGCGTTATTTTTGACACCGTTCAGCCAAGCTGGCAGACGTTGAGGAAAATCGACAGAAGCTTGTCGCTGAGCTCGACCGGGTTTTGAACCGCATTTTACAATGGGGTGATAAGAATCTGGTCGAGTTCAACGCTACGAAAACACAGTTGTGCGCGTTCTCTACCAAAAAGTCTCCATTCCTTTCCCTACCCACTTTTCAGAGCACTCAACTGCTACTACGGGGTAAGCTCGGTGTCCTGGGCATGGATATTTGCCGGGACCTGGAATACTGTTCTCATCTTTGTGATGGATCCGCGCAGTATTTGCTTGATGCTTTCGATCGGTTGCAATGGCGAACAGTCCGCTTTACCAACAGTCCCGAAGCCACCGAGTTCCTTGAACCTCTGCAGCTGCGAAGAGATATCGCCTCTATAGCAGTCCACTACCATCTGTATCATTGGAAGTATTCTGAGGAGCTCTTCCAACTGGTCCCCCTTCTCCCTTCCTCTGCAGAATAACATGTTCACTCTCAAACCAAACGGTTTGGTTCATCCTTCCTGTGCCGAGCAGCTAAAGACTGAAACTCACTACCAGCGCACGTGTTTCTCTCCCACTATGATCCCGGGGCCTTTAAGTGGGGCGTGAAAAAGCATCTCACTAAGCCGTCATAGTGTGGGACGCAATACTGCATTGTCTGCTTTCCCAGTGAGTATGGTTGCCCCCACTGTTGGATTCTGCTTGAGTTTTCCATCAGGCTGACCATAGTCACTTTTGCAGCTTCAAATAAAAAAAGTACAATTTTAATAACTACGTTTTTTCTTTTGCCATATTTTGCCAAAATATGGAGATTTTGTGGATTTTATATACGTGAGTATGCTGCTCATGAGAAAAAAAACTGTATCTTTAAGCATCTGTCCTTGGGTTTTGATAATATTGTTATTGGAAATGCTGTTTTCAGCGGAAACTGCATTCTTTTAAATTAAAATGTCAAATGAGTTGGAATTATTGGAATACGGGGAATTAAAACATTATCTTCTTTTGCCATTCCATGCGTCATGATTGTAGCTTTTACAATGTTGTACCCCAGTTGTGTAATATTTAGCCATGTACTATTACATTGCTTTGGCGCTCAAGATACCTCATTTAATAGTACTGGAACATTAACTTGCAGCCTCAACTTATGGGTAGGCACTCCTGATATTTCCAAAGACTTACTAAGTATTCGACAACATCTTCCTCCACGCCTGACATGATCCGTTCGTTTAATTGATAACTATCTCATTAGTCAGCTGATCAGGATGGATATTATTTACATTTTTATTCATATCTAACCAACAGCTAGCTTATAATGACGATACTTCTGTAGAGAATTTTGACGTTAAGAAACGCTGTTAATTAATTATATTAATTTGGCTTATTTATTTCTATTAATATAATGAACATACAAATCAGATTGACGAATATATACTTAATATCTTAATATTTAATTTTTATATATATAATATCATTGCTATCATTGTTAAGTCTTCATTAAAAAAGTGAAATATTTTTTATGATTGTGACAGCCTTGTTTATTCGTTGTCAGGACGCCCGACGTAGGTAACGCGCAGGCGTGTGGCGAGTGAACTCCCAGAACAACCTTTCATCCCCCTTTTAAACCCCTTACAACTCCTTTTTCGCATTAAAAAGTAGCCTATGTCCTTTCTCAGGCTCTAGACTATCTGTGTACCAAATTTCATTCAAATCGGTGCAGCGGTTTGGCCATGAAAGCAAGACAGACAGACAGACAGAGTTACTTTCGCATTTATAATAATCAAATTTTTCAAATTGGACCAGTAGTTCCTGAGATTAGCGCGTTCAAACAAACAAACAAACTCTTCAGCTTTATATATTAGTATAGCTGACCCACGCAACGTCGTTTGCGTCTCCTATTGCCCGTAGCGTGATAATTTTCCCCCGTTTTTGAAACATTCTTCATTGGTGCTCCGCTCCTATTGGTCTTAGCGTGATGATATATAACCTATAGCCTTCCTCGATAAATGGGCTATCTAACATTGAAAGAATTTTTCAAATTGGACCAGTAGTTCCTGAGATTAGCGCGATTAGCTGACCCACGCAACGTCGTTTGCGTCTCCTATTGCCCGTAGCGTAATAATTACCCCCCGTTTTTGAAACATTCTTCATTGGTACTCAGCTCCTATTGGTCATAGCGTGATGAAATATATATATATCATCACGCCTATAGCCTTCCTCGATACACGGGCTATCTAACACTGAGAGAACTTTTTCAAATTGGACCAGTAGTTCCTGAGATTAGCGCGTTCAAACAAACAAAAACTCTTCAGCTTTATATATTTGTATAGATGTATTTATTATACTCTTCTAAGATCTAATACTCATAATCAACAACACATTTATTTGGATAAAGACTAATATTAGGTATTATGTTGATAAAAACTCTTTGACAAATAACTCAGTAATAGGTACCAACTCTTAGCGTCTTATACTCGTGATAACTTCTAAACGAAATGTACGAATGGGGTGAAACAAAAAGTATTTTACTTCTACATAAATACCCTTGATAACATAATGCTTTATTTGGATAAGGATTAATATTACGATACACATTTAACGTAGTTTCTTTCTTCAGACGATTTAATAAATTTTTTGAGCACAAAAGCGGTTATTGTGACTAAACCATGATAGTTAGATATATGCTCTCGCGGACTTTTTTGTAGATCTTAATGGGACCTACAAACCCGTAATACATGATTTTGTTCTATTGTCAATACCTTTTGCAGCGCACGCAAAAATAGATTTTCGAGTTCACACCTTGGGTTACAAAATAGCAATTTTCTTACGGATCTCAAATTTAAAAAAAAAAAAAATATAGCCTATAGCCTTCCTCGATAAATGGACTATCCAACACTCAAAGAATTTTTCAAATCGGACCAGTAGATCCTGAGATTAGCGCGTTCAAACAAACAAACAAACAAACAAACAAACTCTGCAGCTTTATACTATTATAGTATAGATTATTTTACACAAATCTGCACAAACAAATATAATTTTAGTGTCTGTTTCTAATTTCAAATTAACAGCTTATCACTAAATACATTAGACAGTATATACGGTTCTTACATAATTTTTTGCCTGTCTGTCTGTTTGTTCCGACTAACTTCTTGACCGATTTTGACGTAACTTTGAGTGGCAGGTAGCTCACCTCACCCCTATTCTGTTCTAATAGATGTAATATATATCGGTATAATCTATGCATATAAAAGCGAAATACCACTCACTTATTAATCACAAAATCTCAGAAAGTCAACTATAACACCTACAAACTTGAAATTTGACAGATAGGTTCCTTATAGGGTATAAACATCCGCTGAGAAAGGATTTTACGAAACTCCACCCCTAAGGGGTTAAAACGGGGATTGGAAGTTTGTATGAAAGTTCTATGTTATTGAAGTAAAAGTAATTATGGCAGAATTATTTTAAATGGTATTTAAGTATAAAAAAATGTGCAAATAACTAACTCCACGCGTACGAAGTCGCAAGCGGCTGCTAGTATATCTATAATTATAAATATATAAAGCAATTAAATGTACCTGACGACTGTAACACAATGAATATTAGTACGGTCGTCAACGACAACCTCTTATTACCTACTGAGAATTGTCTGGTCTTCTTGATTGAATAATAATATAATATAATAGAAATAGAAGATAAGAGAATATTGTAAACATATGTAACAAAGTGATTGATTATAATAAATGATTTGATTTGAAATGAAATAAATGTTTAATATTATAATAGTTGTCTTAATTCAAATTTTAAAGCCTTGTTCCGGGTTTGTGTTTTTGTTATAAATTTTGTAATTAAATTTTTACAGATGTGTTTACACGTCGTAATAATCGCCGTTATAGGATTTTGTGTGTTATTATATAGACGTATGTGTCTATAAGCCAGACCAGAAATATATTTAGTATTAACACCCACCTTAATACAGCAGTTTTGTGTAGAATCCATATAGTAAACTTTTATATCAGAATTATTCTATTTCTTTTACATCGAACTTATTCTTTTGTTCTAAAATAAATATATGTGTGTGGCAATCGTTGTGATGGCAGAATTAGAAGTAAACTTGATGATGACTGCACATTTGGCCTTGTGGTTTCAGCGGTCGCCACGCCGCTTGCTAGTGCGCCAAGTGTTGTGGGTTCAAATCAAACGCGGTACAAAACTTTGTGTGATCCACAAATTGTTGTCCCGAGTCTGGGTGTTATACGTGGCCGTTCCTTATATGTTTGTAAAGTCCCCGCGACACAGGATGTTTATTCCTAAGGATTCCCTTTTAAAAATAATGATAAACTATACTTAAATCAGTTATCTCAGCCATTGGGTACGTGTCTGCCAATTGTGGGAGAGTTATCACATCAACAGTATTTCAATCAGTTTCAAGAAATTTAAAGTATATAGAATGTCCTGAATAAAAATAAATGAAATGAAAATAAATAACTAAATCACAGCAGCATCTAACGGCTCATTGCTGGACCTAGGTTTTTACAAAAGAGGTTTTGGCACACTATACCACGCTGGTCAGATGGTTTTGGTACAATGTTTTTTTTTTTATGGTATTCGGGGCAAACGAGCAGACGTATCGGCAACACCAGAGGCGTCACAAGTGCGGCCTTTGGGTGATGAGGTGGGGGAAGGGGTCTCGGCCTCCGGTATCCTCACTCACTTGGTGAAACACAGCGTTTCACACCGGTTTTCTGTGAGTCCGTGGTATCACTCCGGTCGAGTGGGCCCATTCATGCCCATGGTAATTCAAGTTTTCCTTCTCTTTGCAATGTCCTGTGTATGTGTGCGCATACGACAACCACGGGATGAATAGGGGCGGTGACACACTGTATTCTTAATCCGTCACCAGAAGCAGTCAGGCAGGCTACATTACGGAATCTGATGTTTCAATTGTCTGTGTTTTGAGGTGAACCAGATCAATTTCTTGCAAGAACCAATTGTATCAGGAAAATTATACCAGGAAAAAATTAGGTCCAGAAAAAGTTGGTCTAATTCGTCAAAAAATCGTTTACACATAATCTATGTTTTTTCACGAAATAGAGTTATTACTGCACTATCAATTTTTGTCTATTTATCTATTTTTAGGGTTCCGTACCTCAAAAAGAAAAAAACGGAACCCTTATAGGATCACTTTGTTGTCCGTCCGTCTGTCTATGTCAATAATTGCATGCAATCTTCCGCGTGTAAACAGTTGCTTACAATTCTTGAAGATCAATTATTGCGCTTAATTTATTGCATTCAATTATTGCTCTGGTATGTACAAGAAAATGGTATCATTTACATGGTGCAAGTTTCTTACTTGTTGCATACAATTAAATTGAAGCAATAAATGACTTGCATGGTCTAAAGTCTAAACAACACCTAACATTTTTGATCTATTGGACAATTTTTGCTTTAAAAACTTTTCTAGTGTAAGCAGCACATACAATAATTTTATAAGCAATTATTATATTAATTTGTCTTCATTTGAAAATATGAGTGCACTTAGTGAAGTTGTGATGGTGTTGTACCTTGGAAGGTCAATGCCATTTACCTACATACTATCCTTATTTCTTTTATTTTTTTAAAATTTATTTAGGTCCAAAACCGACAACACCAAACTCCCGTGCAAATGCTGCTCTTGCAGCATTACGTGCATCGCGATTTTTATAATTCACATTTTCGATGTCCCATGTTTCATGAGTGTGGGGTCGCGATGATGCAATACATTGAAATATTAAAATGCATGATCACCTAATGTAGCACATCGCACCTCGGGCTCGACAGGGCTCCGTTGGAGTCTTCAGTCAGTCCGCACCTTCGAAATGTAACACACGTTAGTAGCAGTCAACCTCAGTCACCATTTGCTAAATTGGTGACCCCGCCCGAGAAGAACATGCAACCTTGGAGTGGAGAATGAATCACTCGGTCCGCAGCACCGATACGAGTCGGTCTGCATAGTGCATCGTCGATAAGGTACTTAACGTACATCAGATACGATATGGGCGTCTAATTAAGAAAAATGTAACCTTCAGATCACGTCGGCGGGTATAGACCTACTTATAGAGGCGGCCACCGACGTGGATCATATGTAATTGGAATCAAGAGAGATTGCGGACTGCTCCCCATTGTTTAGAAATGGGTTATTGATATTTTATATGTATTTTTGGATATCACGTTTAAAAAAATGACACCAGTACTTCCGACAGATTATGTTTAACAAGAACAGAGAGATATCACTACAGGTACGTCACCAGTACATTAAGAAGGCAGGAGAAAGGTCTCCGTCTTACTGGTGAGTGTATAAAAATGTGGCAAGAACGCCAAGAACATGTGAGCAACCGTGCTACTGGAACAAGGAAAGTACGTCATCAGTACAAAGAGGGCTGCAGAAATATGAAAACGCCTTACTGGTGAGTGTATTATGTGAAAGTATAGTGAGTGAATATAAATTATGTGCCGTGAATAATACAGAAATTAAAATGTGCAGATTAAGGACATTAGAATTTAACTTAGGGTTGAGCAAGGTCATTTAAGTGTACCATTAATCACGTGACGTCGAGGTAATTTTAAGCGCAGATTCGAAGAACTCGTCAATTACTTTATTTTAGCGAATTTACTAGCGAATTAAGTATATTGGCAGTTTGAGGTGTTATCTCGCTAATAGGAAAGGTCACAATCACTCTAAGTTAACACAAGGAACATAATATGAATTGTAAGCACATCGACATCGGTAACAAAGTAGTATAGTATATGCATTGTGAAGTTTCTACTAAGTACGCTAGACCCTATGTACCTGACAATTCAGGGAATTAGTTTGTCATAGCATTCATGAAATACTTAAAATTGTGATAACGTTATTATTAAATGGATTTTTGCTACATGTCGGATTAGAATCAAAGTCTGGTTTAGGAAAGAAATGGTTAATTTTGTCAATCAAGCTCAAGGCCAAGTGTAAAATTGAAAAATGTAATCGATTATTATTATGTTGTGTAGTAATATGTAAACATTTTTATCATGTATTTTATCAGAATATGTATTTTTTTAACGTATTCTATGTTATGTAAACTATTGTGAAACAGCGGATAATATTTTAAATGAAAACTGTGATTAATGTTAAAATGTAAATGAAACCATAATGTAACTTTGTATTCAAATCATAATTTAATTGAGTAATTTTTATATAAACATTGTAATACCTGCGACATGCATAAGAGCATCAGGTTACGCGCGTGGGCAAGCGCTTATTCTACGAATCATTATTGTTGTGACCAAGGCTTAATCAGTGTCAGCGCTTTCATGTGTGCCTTGCGCGCACTAAGTAAGTTTAAAATTTTATTGTAATGATATATGATATTGTAACTGTTTGATAGAATAAAATTTTTTTGTAAGAGAGGGATGACTGTGGGGTCGCGATGATGCAATACATTGAAATATTAAAATGCATGATCACCTAATGTAGCACATCGCACCTCGGGCTCGACAGGGCTCCGTTGGAGTCTTCAGTCAGTCCGCACCTTCGAAATGTAACACACGTTTGATTGGACTAGTCAGTCCGCACCTCCGATAGCTAACACACGTTAGTGTCAGGCAATCTCAGTCACTCAGCTCAAGTAAATAATGTATCCACTCAGCTCAAGTAATTAATGTATTAGCCCATATAAGGAACGCGAAATATATTCGGTTTACATAAAGAACCTTTCATTTACAACATTACTATATTAGCAATATCTGCTAAAATGAGTGTTCAGTGTGATAAATCTCAATAAACTTTATTAAATCAGCAGACCCAAATTTCAACACTTTTTGACTCATATTTTTTAGTGAACACCCTCTTATAACACGTTCAATAGTGAAATAAAAAATTCACTGACGCAAATGGTACACGCTCATACAAGCCTGAATTTAGTCATGTCAAATCTTGAAAGCAATGATCTCCTAAACATAGTTGTATTGGTGTAAACAAAAAACATTTGCAATTATTTTACGTCAAAACTGTTATTCAATAATTACATGCAATCTTCATCGTGTAAACAGTTACTTACAATTCTTGACGATCAATTATTGCGCTTAATATATTTTATTCAATTATTGCTTTGGTATGTACAAGAAAATGCTATCGTGTAAATGACACTTAAAGGATACTTCCAGCCGTCCTAGAAACTTAAAATTTGGCACGAAACAACATTTTATAGCACAAATAAAGGAAAAATTTCGAAAATCGTAAATTTTTAGTTACATCACATGTTTTTTAAATAATTATATAACTATGTATTACCCTTTGCCTCATGAACGTGCAGACTGCAGAGGTATCAAGTTGCTTTGAAAAAAAAAAGTCAACGCAAAAGGCACAAAAGGTACAATCATTTATACCGCATATTTTGAAACTCGCGACTCTTCGCAAGGGAATCAAAACCTAAAAGCTGCTTCATGTTTACATAGAAAATTTAAATTTAGTAAGAAGCAATAACTTAACAGCGCTGGTAACAGAAAAATTCTGAAAACTTTTACTTATATACCTACACGGGTTTGTACGGAACCCTCGGTGCGCGAGTCCGACTCGCACTTCACCGGTTTTTTTATTATAATATTATTTTTTATTATTTTTATTCCTACTAATATTATAATCGCGAAAGTTTGTAAGTATGGATGGATGGATGGATGAATGTTTGTTACTCTTTCACGCAAAAACGACTGTACGGGTTTGGATGAAACTTTACAGTAATATAGCTTTTACGTCAGAATAATACATAGGCTACTATTTGCGAGAAAAAACTAGTAATACATAGAATGAAAAGACCCGTCATCAGCTATTAGACTAAATAGATTACTTTATATTTTTATTTGTATTCCAGTTACTTAGCTCGTGTGACTAAATAGTGATACTTATGTAAATAACAGAAAAGCGTCTCTTGTATGCTGGTTCGATACATAAAGACATTAATTAATATGATTAAAAAAACGGTAACTTCAGCAATTTGATACAAAGTGACAAATTTGTTGAGTAGCATTTCTATTACATTGAGAAGTGTACTGTACCTGTCGTGTTTCGTTGGTGAGTGCGAGAACGGAGGCCCAATGATGCAGAAGCATCACTAGCCCGCCATGGTGTGGGTCACCATGCTGCATTGCCTGCATTCGCAGTGAGTTTGGTGACCACCAATCTTGGTTTCTGCTTATGCTTTCCATCAGGCAGATTAGTCATTTTGGCAGGGTTAAACATAAAAAACAGTTAAAAAACATTATAAACATAAGAACGGAACTAGAAAAGAAAAATGACTAAGAGACAGTGTAAGCTACTGAAAAACGAAATATATTCAACGTCGTGAATACAGTAATACCGGTATTTCAGTATTTTGCATGGCGAATGGTGAGATTCGACCAACTAACTGGCAAACAAAAATGAAATAGATTCATTGAGTCTTTTCACCTACTGCCTTCTAAAATCACAATACCGTTTTTTTTGATACCTTAAAAATCAATATTCTTACAGCTTTTGCCAAATTGTGGACACATTGATAATTCTTGTAAAATTTAAAGGCTTTTTAAGAAACCATATTCCGAAACAGTAAAATACCTCACCGCGTTTGTGGTTAGCATTTCTATACATAAAACTATTTATTCTATTACAACTAAGCAGATCTTATTTGTAACATCACCACCCGACTATTTTAAAAAAATCCAAATAAAAGTATTTTGTAGATTTGGACTCATGCTGAGGACCAGGTTGATGTTGATTATTCCCGGGTCGGACCAAATTTTTGTATGGCCATTTTATGTTTTATATGTATAATATGTATGTATCTACAAAAAAATATGTATATAATATATATGATAGATCAAGAATTGCCATCACTCTCCATGAAAACCAACCTAAAGAACAGGCCGGCTTCCGAAGTAAGTTTTCTACCATAGCTCACATTCATGTCCTAAGACAGGTGCTTCAAAAATAAAAAATCAAGCTAGAACGAACAGGGGAAGAATTTCACATTAAAGGAGGTGTCAGACAAGGCGATTCCATTTCACCCAAGTTGTTCTCCGCAGTTTTAGAAACGGTTTTTCGAAGTCTCGAATGGGAAACCTATGGACTCAACATTGATGGCGCCTAACTCAACCACCTACATTTCGCAGACGATATCATACTGTTCGCGAAAAATCCAGAAAATCTAACAGACATGCTACAACAATTGTCAGATGAAACCGCTAAAGCAGGCCTGTGTATGAACACTTCGAAGTCGAAGGTAATGACAATACCACTAACAAAGAAAATCATGATTAATAGCGGAAAAGTAGAGTATATCAGCGAATATTTATATCTAGGCCAACTGATATCCAATGAAACACAATGCAAAAAGAAATAGGAGAATAACAAACAGCTGGAAACGGTTTTGGTCACTGAGTTAAGTGATTCAGGATGGAGATATTTTCATCAAAGTAAAAAGAACAATCCACGATACATGCATCCGCCCCTGGTTATCGTACGTATACCAAACATGGGCACTAACTGAATAACAATTTAAAAAACTACAAGTTTGTCAAAATGGGACGGAAAGAAGTATCATTGGATTCAGAAGAAGTGACAATGTGAGCCTACAAAAAAATACGGATTAAAACTAAATTCAAAAATATAGGCACTGTTTAGAAACGTCTAAAATGGAGATGTGCAGGATACTTGCTAAGGAGAAGAAAAATCGGCCAAGTGCGAGTCGGACTTGCGAAGCTTTCTTCGCGAGTCCGACTCGCACTTGGGTCCGTACCATTATCTATACATTTCAAGCGCCTTACTGTTGCCGTTATCAATATCGAGCAAAAGCGAGCAAAAAATCACGTTTATTGTATGGAAGCCTTCTTTAGTATTTATTGTTATAGCGGCAACAGAAATATATCATCTCTGAAAATTTCAACTGTCTAACTATCACGGTTCATGAGATACAGCGATTAAAATGAACGAGAGTAGTGACCGAACGGTACCCGAGAGATGGAAACACAAGCAAAGGTAGACAAGCCAAACATTGGGAAGACGACATAAAAAGGACGGCTGGTCCAGAATGGACACGCGTTGCCAAGGACAGGACGAAATGGTAAGCTTAAGAGGAGACCTTTGTCGGAAAACAAGCTGTGTTAAAACCGGTGGTACCGATAACGAGTTGCAAAACTAATTAATTTAAGTTAATATTAGAATAGTGTGTTGTAACGTTATATTTAGTAATAAGTTATATATCTGCTAAGCTACAGCAATAAAGGATTATTTTATTTGTATTTATTTATGTAACCTAAGGTATCGTCTCTAAACCTTATGGAGCAAAACTTGAGCGCTGTCAACAAACGTTGCTGTTACATTACCGACTACAAAAAGTAGTAACTTTAGAGAGGATTCTCTTCGCTTTAAAGTATTTATTGAATGCTCATTCGTTTCTTTCAAAATATTTTAATTATTGCTTTAATAAATGTATGTATAAATACACAGTCACAGTAATTCATCAGAGTAATAAGAATATTTACTTTTAATTAGGATCTTTTTTATTGTGTCATGTAGTGATAACGTTATATATAAATATGTAATTATCATCTGATTTGTTTTAATTCAAACTTTTTTTTTGCGACGGTTTGGTCTGAAAACGGCAATAAGCAATAACGTAATTACAACAAAAGCGTATTGTGAATGTCTAAGCCTTTCATGTTGCCTATTTGATTATTAAAATATGATCGATTTCGTTTTATATACTTGTTGGGTATACAACTTAGTAAATCAATTTAATCAATTTCGAAATGTATCAATATTACAAATATTCGACTGTTTCACAAAGACTTTTATTAATTCATGTGAAATAATTAAAGAATCACTTTAAACATTTGAACCAAAAGTAACGAATTAGTTTAGTAGCTTTTCTATTACGTTGGGAAGTGTACTTAGGATTCGAAACGAAAATTGGATAGAAGCATCATGAACATAAGAACAGAAAAGGAAAATGACAAAGATACAGTTAAAGCTGCTGTAAAAAAAAATATAGTCAACGTTGTCAATACATTAAAACCTTTATATTTTCTACAAAAATGTTTCGGCATATCAGTAATTGAAATGATGAATGGTGAGATACGCCCTACTAACTGCCAAACAAAACTAGTGGGCATATTGAGTCTTTCAGCTTACTGCTTATTACTTTTCGTCCTTTTCGCTGTCTTTATATCATCTGCCCCAAGTGAGGTATTGAATTTTAAAATAGTATTTCTTTTCGTGCCCGGCATCTTACAGTTTCTTGAATACGTGGTCTCTGCAATCACAATGCCGTATTTGACAGTTACCCTAAACGTCAGTTTTCTTACTGCTTTTGCGGAATTGGACACTTTGATGAGTGTTGAAAAAATCAAAGATTTTTATAAGAAATTATATTTCGAAACAATAATATATCTCATTGGGCTCTTTGTTAGTATTTCTGTACATACAACTGCTTATTTCATTGCAATAGATTCAATTAACATGACCTCAATTGTAACATTACCACTCGATTATTTTCAAAAATTTCAGATATTGGTATTTTGTAGATTAGTACTAATGTTAAGGACTCGGTTGATGTTGGTTAATGACTACGTAACGACATTTATTGGAATCCGAGATAAAAAAACTGTAAGCATTATTACTGTCGGGGAGATAAAGGTTACAAATAAAGTCAAGATTAATTTTATTGGACGTGCTTCAAACACCAACACCAAGATACGGGACTTAGCTATAATGTACGACCTCATTGGCAAAATTTGCGAGATGATTAATAAGGCTTGGAACTTTCAAATTTTTATGACATTAATGACAACTTTTGCGTATGTAGTCCTTACAATGTGGACGTCACTCGAATACTATAAGGAACATGAAGTTAAAGGAGGCTTTCTGATACACATCACTTTTTGTTGTTCTAGCACAATTTACACGATAACAGTAATGTCTTTTATTTGCGAACGAATGCTTCAGGTTCGCAATCAGACTAAGGTATTAGTCAACGAGATAATCATGAATTATGATCTCCCAAAAACGATGAGAGTACAAGCGAAGGCATTCATGGAGCTGATAGAAGCCTGGCCTCTTCGTATTTACGTCTACGACATGTTTTCAGTTGACATCACACTTATGCTTAAATTTATAAGTGTTTCGACAACATATCTAATAGTTGTTGTTCAGATATCTCACTTCTTTTAACTTTTGATTTTAACCGACGTCAAAAAAAGAGGAGGTTCTCAATTCATCGAAATCTTTTATGTATTGTCGCGACACGAACGTGACAATATGTATATACTAAATGGCAGTATAATACGTTATTACTTCTGCATTTCAATAAATGCGTGTACAAGTTAAATATGTAATTAAATAATATTTTTGTGTATACTAATTAAACTACATCGATTTGGGTTAATCTGAATTTTATAAAGAATTCCCTTCACTTCAAACTAGTACTTTATTGAATGCATTCTTTTGTTTCATAATTGTACTGTAAAACTAAAAAAAAAAATGGCGCAATTTGTTACAGAAAGAAAAAGTATTTACTTTTAAATATAATCCTTTTTTTTCATTTTGTTACTTCAATTCTATCTTGTAGTATAACGTTATGATAAATCAAACATGTAATTATTAACTATTTTGTCTTGATTCAAACTTCTATAGTTTTGCTATGACTTTGTCTGAAAGTGACAATAAGCAAATCATTTTTCAATTTAAATTAGAATAATAGCATGCTAAGGATATCCAAGCCAAGTGTTTATTTCGTTCTCCTCTTTTATATATCTATACATATTATAGGTACGTTTTGATGCGTATTAATGCAGTAGATATAGCACTTATACTCGTATTAATGCGAAAGTATTGCCGAGAGCTTGTTTTTCGGGTGTGTGTGTTTTTTTTTTTTAAATTAAGTTTTTTGTAAGTTTGATTATTGTTTGAATTATATTTCTCATCACATCAACAGCTTTTATTAGTCCCCTGCTGCACATACTAGGTGATCTGAATAGTTTCCGATCTCAAGAAGATTGAGCACTCGTTAATAAAAACTGGTAAATTTAGTTGTGCATCTTTGCATTTGCATTATGTATCGCTGGGGCTGCACGGATGTGGTTTAAGCCGTCGCCACGCCGCTTTCTACTACGCCAAGTGTTGTGGGTTCAAATCCCACAAGGGACAAATCTTTACTTACTTAACTTGTGTGTACTTAACCCAGACTCAGAACAACAATTCACAATTTTTTGTTCTAAGTCTGGGTGTTCTTTGTGTCCGTTTCATGTATGTTTGTAAAGTCCCCCGCGACACAGGATGTATATTCCTAAATGCAGGAGTTGTCTTTTTAACAATTAAAAATTAAATTAAAGAAGTGTATAGAATTCAAGAAAACTTTGCAGAACACAAAAAAAATAATTAAAAACTAAAACCCAACTACGACAAAAACGCCGTTGGGTTTTAGTTTTTACTTTTTTTTTATTTAAAATGTTTTGATGCCTCTATAATATTAATTTCTCTGCAAACTATATTCCAAATAGGTACCATAGAAATATCACAATTATCGAATAAATACGGTCAAAGTCATGAGAAAATGCTAATAATATATATATTACTAATATATATTATAACTAGCTGATCCCGCAAAAGTTGTTTTGGCATAAAAAATGGGGTATAAAAAATAGATGTTTTTTTTTTTTTTTTTTTTATGTTTGGCCCGCCAAAATGACTCTGCTCTGCCTGATGGAAAACATAAGCAGAATCCAAGAGTGGTGGTCACCATACTCATTGCGAATGCAGACAGTGCAGTATGGCGACCCACACTATGGCGGCCTAGTGATGCTACTGCATCTTTTAGTCCAGTCAACAAGTATGAAACTTGTTGACTAGACTAATTGGGCCCCCGGTCTCGCACTCACCAACGAAACACGACAGCACGAACGCTGTCATTTTACGTTGATTTTCTGTGCGAGGGTAGTACCGCCCCGGGCGAGCCGGCCCGTTCGTGATGAAATCAGCGTGGCTCTACTACCTCTGGAATGTTAGTCGATTTTCAGACCTACTCGATATGCACACCAAATTTCATAAAAATCTGTCCAGCCGTTTCAGAGGAGTATGGTAACTAACATTGTGACATGAGAATTTTATATATAAGATTAAATTATATTATTAATAATATACAGATACCAAATACGGCATATTTATCTCATATTTATTTTTTAATACAGTATATACCTACTTTATGTCGGCTAGAGGGCGCCACATTAGATTCAGTGACACGTCATATAGCCTATAACCAGCGGTCGATCAAGACACTTCTAACGATACCTCATTTGTCCAGTTCTAATAAGTAGTTAAGGAGCTATGAGGGCACAAATGAACATACATACATATATAAATATACATAGCCTGTGAAAATCATAATCCTCCTTTGGCTTTGCCGTAGTCGGGTAAAAAAGAAATGTCTTGAGCATCAATCATTGTTAGTCCGGAAACTTTACAGACCCTCCACTTTGGACTCTCCTTGGAAAGGCCTACTTGACCAGATAGATTCGTTCGGATAAAGGGTTGTATCTCAATTCAGGCAAAATCGTAGTGTTGAATTTGGTTAATTAATTAATGAGGGAGGCTCAATTCTGGGCTAATTGAGCACTATGGATTGTTACACGTTCTAAATTTCTTAACTAAGCTTGAATACATTCTGGATATCAGCTGCATATATACCCTGAACTGTTAAACAAGTTTTAAAAGAAACTCGAAGTCATCTAGAATTTTAATAACATTATAAATAATAAATAAATATTTTGGACATCTAACACACAACGCCATCTAGTCCCAAGCTAAGCAGAGCTTGAATTATGGGTACTAGACAACTAATATAAATACATATATGTATACTTTTTTTTGTAAATACATACATATTATACACAGAAAACACCCAAACTCCGAAACAAATATTTGGTGATCACACAAACATTTGGTCCGACCCAGGATTTGAACCTGATACCTCAAGAACGGCAGTCGCATTCACGACAACTGTGCCACCGAGGCAGTCGTTCGAGAATTGACACTCAATTTGTAAAATACTTCGAGTTACTTGTTTTGTTAATTGATTTACTAAAAGCTAAGTAGGTTTTCCTTATATTACATCTACGCGTAACTTAACAACATAGTTCGTTTGATTACTGTATGAGTCAATATTATAAATATTTAATGTTTGTACGAAGACATTGATAACTGGATGTTATCTTCTATCTTCTTATATATAAAAGAGTAATATGACTGACTGACATACCCACAGATCAACGCACGGCCCAAACCGTTGAACCTAGAATCCTGAAATTTTGCATGTAGGTTCTTTATATAACGTAAGTGAGCACTAAGAAAGGAATTATTAAAATTCCACCCCTAAAGCAGTAAATCAGGGAATGAAAGTCTGCGTGAGCGAAGCCGCGTGTAAAAGCTAGTGTGATATAAGTATATAGATTACTGTACTGGCACTGGTGTTATTTCGAATGATTGTATAACGTCTATTAACAAATGGCAGCATGAAATGCATAAAAGCGGTACATTATCAGAAGAGAACTAAAAAGGGATAATAATGAAGAAACACAATAAAATGAATACGGTGTATTCAGTTTTTTGTGTTTGTACATCATGGACTTTCAACACGCGGCCAAACACAGCAACATGCACAATATGCACATGCAAATTTTTTGAATCTATCAGACAAAATAATTAATCAAATAAAAACTTTGTGATTAATAATCCCACTTATTTTAAATCTATTTGTTTTTTTTTACTATACATATTTCACTGTCAGACAAAGACATTGACTAATTACTGTTATATCATTATATACATGCTTATATGATTGAACATGGCTGTGACGATTTGTGTTAGTAGACATTCTATTGCTTTGGGAAGAGTACCCAGTACAAACTGAAAACAAAAACAAATAAAAACAAGATGAGCATAGGAAAGGTTCGAGAAAAGGACAATTATGAAAATACAGAAAAAGCTGATTCTAAAAGAAATATCACTAACATCTTGTATACATTAAAACCTCTTTACTTTGTACAAAAATGTTTTGGCATATCAATATTTCGAATGGTGAATGGTGAGATACTCCCCCGACTTCTTGGAAAGTAAAACTACTCGGCTCGTTAAGCCTTATGGCTTACACCATTCTTCTTTTCGTCTCTTTTGCTGTCTTTGTATCGTCTGTACCAAGCAAGAATTTGAATATAGAAGTAATATTTTACTTTGCCCCTGGTATTATAACGTTTCTAGATTACGTTGTTTTTGCAAGTATCTCGATTTTGACAGATACATTTAATATCAGATTCATTGCTGCTTTTGCGGAACTAGATACTTTGTTACTTGTTGATACAATAAGTGACTTTTATAAAAAATCACATTCCGAAACATTAAAGTACCTCTTTGGGCTCTTCGTTAGCGTTTCTATGCAAACAACCATTTTTTTTATTGCCCTCGAAAACATTAGTTTTGTTTCAATTGTTTTATTATCACTTCAATATTTTCAGAAATTTCAGATACTTGTATTTTGTAGAATAGCACTCATGTTAAGGACCAGGTTGATGTTGATTACTTATTATTTAGTAAGATTTCTTAAAGATCGAGATGGAACAAATGTGAACCTTCTTAGTGTCGGGGAAAGAAGCTATAGAAATAAAGTAACGTTTAATTTTATTGGACGTGCTTCAAACACCAACACCAAGATACGAGACTTAGCCACAATGTACGAGCTCGTTGGAAGAATTTGTGTGATGATTAATGAGGCTTGGAACTTTCGAATTTTTACGACACTAGTATCAACTTTTGCATTTGTAGTCCTTACAATGTGGTCGCTACTTAAGTACTATAAGCCATCAGAAAGTAACCCAGATCTCTTGTTAAATATCGGCCTTTGCTGTATTAGCTCGATTTGCAACGTGGCCACAATGTCTTTCATTTGCGAAGGATTACTTAAGGTTCGCAATAAGATTAAGTAATGGTCAACAAGATAATCATGAATTATGATCTCCCAAAAACGATGAGAGTACAAGCGAAGGCATTCATGGAGCTGACAGAAGCCTGGCCTCTTCGTATTTACGTGTACGATATGTTTTCAGTTGACATTACACTTATGCTAAAATTTATAAGTGTTGCAACAACATATTTAATAGTGGTTATTCAGATATTTCACTTCTATTAACTTTCTATGATATATTTTAATGTTCTTTAAATTCTGTCATCCAAATATTTTTTTCCTTAAAGTCTATGGAACTTTAACTAAAGCACAACGGTTAATGAGTATTTTTAGGAGTATAGTTGTCAGAGTAATTAACATTGTTTTATTAGCACAATATGTATTATCTTACATTATAAGGAAATGTTTTTCTTTGTGCTGACTTTAATATAACAAGAGTTTAAGTGTTAGTTTCTAAAACATCTCATTCTAATTTTAGTTTTCTGAATTTACCCTTTTTAGCGACAACTCCCGCACTAGGAATAAATCCTGTGTCGCGGGGGACTTTACAAACATACATGAAACGGACACAAAGAACATCCAGACTCAGAACAACATTTTGTGGATCACACAAAGTGTTGTCCTACGTGGGATTTGAACCCACGACACTTGGCGAAGTAGGAAACGGCGTGGTGACCGATAACCACTAGGCCAAACTTGCAGTCATTATTAGTCAGTGTAATTAAATGCTGTTTCGTTTTCACAGAAGGGTAATCTCAGGCAATAGATATAAATATAACTCGATATTATTTCGGAACCTTATAGTATGAATTAACCTGATCGTTGCGGAAAACTGAGTCTGCTGAACGTAAATATCTTTAAGATGATTCACAGTGCTTTGTATATCACGATTCTGAATTTAAAAATATATTTTTGTGATTTCTCGAGTTTGAATAATTATCATATTTTTTATGAAAAATAAAGCAAAAACTTGTCTTTAAACATTTGATTTATGTAGTGTAGCGATGATTAAATAATAACATAAACGAGTAATAACGGTTATGGTTGTCTTAATTTTTGACTTCAGTAATTTGCAAAGTGATGGGTCCAAACTTTCTCCAATATACATAATATGTGACCCGCATACCCTCAAATATAAGTTTGTTATACAACGATCAGTAGTCGAGTGTGAACTCATAGTAATGTTACAGGGGTTTTTAATCTTTATTACAATTCAAATTGCGCTGTAGTGCTAGAATGCGCTGTATAAATCACATAATTCATAATAACATTTACAAGCATATATATTTATCCTTATAGTCATTCAACCAAATCAATAAGTAACGCTAAACTTATCAAGTGGCGCTGGACACTGTCGCCATATACCTAATACTTTTTGAACCAAACCCCTTTATAATATTACTTTGTTAAATGTAATATTTGGATGAAATTAAATGTAATATTTATTTGAATGATACGTATATTATAAATATAAGTATCATTGTCACTTACGTTTAGACCTATTGCACGTACACAGCATAGTATTTATTGTATAATTAATTTCATAAAACTTATTAATTTTAAAATGGAACTGATCTGTTAATAATGTCTAATAATTACTAAATCTAAGTTTTGTGATGATAAATAACACGAGTACTATTGATGTAAATGTAAATTATGTTAATAAGTAAAAATACACGAAACAGTAATGGCGTGTCGCAAAAGACAATCGTAGGAAAAGTGACGGGGTTCACAAACGCTACGAGTGAAAGAAAACTATACATAAGACAGAGAGAGACATACTGTTATTATAGAAGGCTCGAAGTTTTAATTTATTCTATTAAGTGAGATGGTAATAGTTTTAATATTAGGATTACACTAGTTGTATCACTTGACTTGGTATCAATAGATTACTAAGTACAATGCGGGTGAAATTTTAATCAAATATTTTATGTAATCGGGTTAAAGTATTTAAAACTTTTTCTTGTTTTTTTATTGAATTGGGGGCAAGCGAGCAGAGCCACGCTTCGGCATGAATGGACCGGCTCGACCGGAGTGATACCACGGCCTTACAGAAAACCGGTGTGAAACAGGGCTTGCGCTTTGTTTCACCGAATGAGTGAGGACACCGAAGGACCATATCCCTTCCCCCCATCCCCCTCCCCATCCCCCAAAGGCCGGCAACGCACTTGTGACGCCTGTGGTGTTGCGGGTGTCTATGGGCGGCGCTAATCGCTTACCATCAGGTGAAACGTCTGCGCGTTTGCCCCCTATTCATATTTATAGTTGGGGTATGGGCCTCCGGTGTCCTCACTCACTCGGTGAAACAAAGCGCAAGCGCTGTTTCACACCGGTTCTCTGTGAGACCGTGGTATCACTCCGGTCGAGCCGGCCGGTAAGTGGCATTGGCTTTTGGCAATAAGGCTGCCCTTTGTACATTATCAATCTTACATCGTATGTACGTACTTTCTTGCAACTCTATAACACGGTGTACAAATAATGAGTTTTCTATCTATCTATCTACTAAAATAAATGTTTGTTTTTGATTCTGCCGATTAGTTGTACTTCTACATCGTATATCTTAGGTATTTGAAGCCTCTTTACATAAGCTCATTTGCTTCCAATCAATTATATTGATAAGTCAATACTATACATATTTGATTATCTCAAAAAAATGATTATTAAATATAATATCATTATATTAATTGCTTTAAATATTTTAATGTAATAGTGTAGGTTTGGGTTAGTAACATTTCTATTACATAAGGAAGAGTACTTATAAACGGAAACAAGAAATGGAAAAAAAAACTATGAATATGAGAAGAGAAGAAAAGGATAGCGATGAAGAAACAGAAAAAACAAATTCTAAAAAAAATATTGTCAACATTGTTTATGTACTAAAACCTATTTATTTTGTCCAAAAATGTTTCGGAATACCATTATTTGAAATGGCAAATGGTGAGATACGCCCAACCAACTGGCAAAACAAAGTTATTTTCTCATTGAGTGTTTTTGTTTACTGCGGTCTAGTGCTTTTCTTTAGCGCCACCTTTTGGTCATCTATACCAATCGAGCTTTGGAGTTTTAAAATGATAATTTCCTTCATCCCTACCACAATAGCGTTTCTTGAATACGTTATTTCTGCAATTACAACATTGTTTTTGACAAGTACAGGAAATGTCAGTTTTCTAACTGCTTTTGCAGAACTGGATACTATGTTGTCTATTAAAGATATGAGCAACTTTTATAAGAAATCACATCACAATACATTGAAATACCTCATTGGATTTCTGATTAATGTCATTATAAATGTGATTGTTTTCTTTATTACTCTCGAAAAAATTCAAGTGATGTCAATAGTATTATTACCGGTTGACTATTTTCAAAAATTTCAGATATTAGCATTTTCTAGAGTAGTACTCATGTTAAGGACCAGATTGATGATGATTAATGACTATTTAATCACATTTATTGAGAATCAAGATCGAAAAAAATTTAACATTTATACTATCGGGGAGAGAAAGGTTACAAACAAAGTCAAGTTTAATTTTATTGGACGTGCTTCAAACTCCAATACTAAGATACGGGACTTAGCTACCATGTACGACCTCATGGGCAAAATTTGTGATATGATTAATGAAGCTTGGAACTTCCAGATTTTTATGACATTAGTGACAACTTTTGGATTCGTAGTTCTTACAATGTGGGTGTCACTTCAGTACTACAAAGGACAAAGTAATGCAGGTCTTTTGATTAACTTCGCTCTTTCTTGCTTTAGTGCGGTTTACACCATAGCAATAATGTCTTTCATTTGCGAACGATTGCTTCAGGTTCGCAATGAGACTAAGATAATAGTTAACAAGGTGATCATGAATTATGATCTCCCAAAAACGATGAGAGTACAAGCGAAGGCATTCATGGAGCTGATAGAAGCCTGGCCTCTTCGTTTTTATGTCTATGATATGTTTTCAGTTGATATCACACTTATGCTTAAATTTATAAGTGTTTCAACAACGTATTTAATAGTAGTTGTTCAGATATCTCACTTTTTCTAACTTTCTTGCCATATACTATATTTGGGAGTTTGTTTGTGATCTTTCATAATATAATAAAAAATGGGTTTAATTGTGAAATAGGGAAATCGTTTTTTTGTAGTTTACTAAAATCTGCCTAAAACATAACCTAAGTAGTAAAGGCAGTAGCATTATCACGAGTAGGTGTTATTTGTATCGTTTTTGAAATTCACATTGTTACATAACAAAGTATATTTTATATTGCAATCAACTAATATTCTGTTCCAAATGCGATCTCAAGATGATGAGATATGTAGGAGGAATTAAGTTTTTTATGTAGTTTTTATATCTCACACGCCGATCTTAATTCACCTCAATATATCATTGTTTCATTAATATAATTATGTAATATATACTCTTCCATACAAATAAATAAAATTGTAGTGTCTGTGTGTAATATTAATACATTACCAAATGCTTATTGTATGTATACATGGTGCATATACCAAATTTTTTTTCTCAATTTTTGTCTGTCTGTTCATCTGTCTGTTTGTTCCGGCTAATCTCTAGCACGGCTGGACCAATTTTGATGGGACTGTCACTGGCAGATAGCTGTTGATATAAGAAGTAACGTAGGCTACTTTTTTTTGGATTAACTTTGCCCCGTGGCGTTATCCGTAGTTGTTGCTGTACTGCGGGGCGCAGCTAGGATCGCGGCCTTGCTTTTAACACACTTTTATTTATTTGTTGATAACCGACTATTATACGCGTGTTTTTTTAATTTTTCATACTAATTTAATTAAATAAAGGTATACCTAAGTATTATCAGCATAAAAATTTACTCGGCTGCGGTCGGTGATTTTAGCGGTAGTAAAACCAGAGCGATACAAGTCCGTAATAGTATAATTGAGTACATTTAATGTAACTTCTTTCGAGAGCATTATTCGGCATCAAACTCATTCATAAAGTGTTTTAATTATTTAAGATAATAGTCATAGTTTGAATAAATGTGAAGCACTATAAACATAAACATTTTAATTGTATTATGTAGTATTTGAGTGATAAAATAAATGTGTAATTATTATTACAGTTATCTTCATTAAATCCTGTTAATTCGTATTTTACCGTGAATGTCACTGAACCCTTTGAGATGGTTCTTAATACACACATGAATATCATACGTACGATCGAAAACACGTTTAAATACTTATCATCCTATTATAGTATATTTTTTAACCGACTTCAAAAATAGGAGGAGGTTCTCAATTCGACCGTATATATCTTTTTATTTTTTATGTGTGTTCGCGGATAACTTCGTCGTTTACGAACCGATTTTGATGATTCTTTTTTTAATGGAAAGGAGATATCCCAACGGTGGTATGACAGGGAAACTAAGTTCTGATGACGGCATCCAAGAGAAATCGAGTCAAATCTTGAAGTCGGTTTTTGTTTTTGTTAAAATGTTACTTGTGTAATGACAGAATTTCACACTAAAATTTGCATGTGAGATTAATAAAAAATAATTACTTACTTACACTTACTAAGACCGTTTCCAATTGTCACACATTTGAACTGAATTACCTTGCCTTAATTTTAGAACAAAATGAAACAAACCGTTAGCTACATCAGTAGATATAGGTACACTGTAAAAAGTAAAAGCAACGATAAAAAAAATTGAGGGTAATATAGTTATCTCACCTAGAGTAGGTATTTGTCTGCTAAATGCAAACTTATATTTTGGAAAATAAAAACATATTTATTTGTAGAACTCAAACCTAAAAAAATTACCAAAATAAAAACCGACTTCAAGGTTCGACTCGATTTCTCTTAGATGCCATCATCAGATCTTAGTGTCCTTATCAAGGTACCACCCTTGAGATATCTCCTTTTCATTAAAAAAAGAATCAGCAAAATCGGTTCATAAACGACGAAGTTATCCCCGAACACACTTAAATATATATATACGATCGAATGGAGAAACCTCCTCCTTTTTTTAAGTCGGTTAAAAATAATAAAAAGTTACAGTATACTTTCAAATGAATTTAGTACATTCATCATCAGCCTATCGCAGTTCAATAGTGAACATAGAAATAACTAGAACATAGAAACTTATTGAAAATAGTACACATTATACAGTCATATTCAGTGATTTATATGAGATGACCCAAATGACTAAAATTAATCTTAATGGACTCTTTTACAACATTAACCTATATGTATATAAACGTAACTTAACAATAACAACCTCAGCCGTTTGTCATTTTATAATATCTTCCATACTGCATATGGGTTATTTATATTATGTACATCGTACACTATACTATACATAACCTAGTTACTTAATCCAATTTATTTCCAATTCATTTTATTGATGTGTCAATTCACACATTTGGCTGTCACGCGAAGACATTGATTAATTAATTTATTATGAATATATTAGTTCCTGTAAATAGCTTATAAAATAAAGTAATTTTCGTTTAGTAACTCTTATATGACTTTGGGAAGTACACTTCCAAACTGAAATAAGAAATAATTAAAAACTATGAATGTAAGAACGAAACAAAAAATGGAAAATGATCCAGAAACAGGAAAAACTTATTTTAAAGAAAGTATTGTCAACATCGTGTATACACTTAAACCTCTTTACTTTGTACAAAGATGTTTCGGAACAACAGCATTTCACATGGTTGATGGTGAGATACGCTCAATCGATTGGAAAACAAAAATACTAGGATTATTAGGCCTTTTGGCTTACTGCGTTCTCCTGTTCTATTCCTGCGCTGTCTTTATACTATCTATACCAAGCGATAATTCGACAATAGGAGTAATAAGTTTTTTCCTCCCTAATCTTATAACGTTTCTTGAATATCTTATTTCTGCAATCACAATATTGTTTTTGACAGATACAGTTCATATCAGTTTTATCAAAGTTTTTGCGGAATTGGATACTTTATTGTCTTTTGAAAAAACCAGTGTCTTTTATGTGAAATCACATTCTGAAACATTTAAATACCTCATTGGGTTTTTTGTAAGTGTTTCTATAAATACCACTGTTTTTTTTATTACTTCCGATACTATTGATATCATGCAGATTTTATCAATACCATTTGAATATTATCAAAAATTTCAGATTTCAGTGTTTTGTAGAGTAGTACTCATGTTGAGAACCAGGTTGTTGTTGATAAATGACTACATAACAACATTTATTGACAAGCAAGACCAAAAACAAGTAAACATGTTTGTTATCAGGAACAGAAAGGTAAAACTTAGATACAATTTGAATTTTATTGGAGGAGCTTCAAATAGCAATACCAAGATACGTGACTTGGCCACAATGTACGACCTCATGGGTAAAATTAGTCAAAAGGTTAATCAGGCTTGGAACTTTCAAATTTTTATGACATTATTGACAACTTTTGCATCTGTGGTCCTAACAATGTGGACATTACTTGCATACCACAGGACACATGAAACAAATACAGGCCGCTTGATTGGTGGTCTTACTTGGTGTTTTGGTGCGATTTACACTGTAGCAATATTGACATTTATATGCGAACGATTACTTCTGGTGCGCAATGAAACTAAGGTGGTAGTCAACAAGGTAATCATGAATTATGATCTCCCGAAAACGATGAGAGTGCAAGCGAAGGCATTCATGGAGCTGATAGAGGCCTGGCCTCTTCGTTTTTACGTATACGATATGTTTTCAGTTGACATCACACTTATGCTAAAATTTATAAGTGTTGCAACAACATATCTGATAGTAGTTGTTCAGGTATATCACTTCTTTTAATTTTTCTTTCAAGTACTATATTGAAGGTATCGATATTTTTGACGTATGAATGACACTAAAAGTCACAGATATTAATATAAGATATTAGTATGTATATTCGACTGTTAGGGTATTAGCCTTGTTATCAAAATATAATCTCGAAATGATGGGATTTTTATCGTTTAATATAGTTAAAATATTGATAATATAATTAATCAGTGTTATTTCTGATCAACACAATTTTTTTATTTGTTGATCTCTTTCTTCTTTTTAACCGACAAAAAGGAGGAGGTTCTATGTTCCACTGTATGTATTTTTTTTTTCTTTTTATGTATGTTCACCGATTACTCCGTCAATCGTGGACCGATTTTGATTTTTTTTTATTAATTGCCATTATTGCCTATACCTAATTCTTTATTCATTTAAATAATAATATTATAATGTGTGCTAGGTACCTAAAATCTGTTTGAAGTCGGTGCTAAGCCAGAATACAAATGAACAAATACAAAAGTCTAAGCGATAGTCACTTGGCACCGACTTCAAACAGATTCTAGGTACCTAGCACACATTATAATATTATTATTTAAATGAATAAAGAATTAGGTATAGGCAATTTAAGAAGAACCAGTTTATTTTACGCTTTTAAGTGTTTTTTTGGCAGAGAGTTTTCGTTGGATGTTTTTTGGAAGTCGGTTTTTTTTTTAATAATATAGAATAGCGTTCCTAAGTATAGTAACATTCACTTATGTTCGGTAAAGGCGAGCAAGATTTATACAAGAAGTCAAAAGTGAAGCAATTGAACGGTGAAACAAGCATAGCTCCTTTGACTCATTTCGCTGTGAAGTCGATCTTTCTTCATTACTTATCTGTGTATTTTATAAGAAATATATTTGAATGATTGATGTGTGTGAGTTATGGTAATGGTATGCATAATTTGTAAAAGAAATAACTTCTTAAAAAATATTTTATTTTTATAATGTAATAATTAGTAAATAAAATAAATAAACAAATATTATTACAGTTGTCTTAATATTGGGCAAACTATTTCTTTAACGTGCGGAAATCACCTCGAATACCCACTGAACGACCGGTGAGATGGTTATGTTGGGCTCGAACCGATTTCTAAAAAAAAAAAGTAAAAACTAAAACCCAACTACGACAAAAAACGACGCTGAAAAAGTATGAAACAAGTTTCAAAAGCCGTAGTCACGCTTTGTTAAAGTGTTATGGACTATGGTACATTAAACTACATGGACTACAGCTTTTGAAACTTAGTAATGTACCGTAGTCCATAACACTTTAACAACGCGTGACTACGGCTTTTGAAACTTGTTTCATACTTTTTCAGCGTCGTTTTTTGTCGTAGTTGGGTTTTAGTTTTTACTTTTTTTTTATTTAAAATGTTTTGATGCCTCTATAATATTAATTTCTTTACAAAGTATATTTTAAATAGGTACCATAGAAATATCACAATTATCGAATAAATATGGACAAAGTCACGAGAAAATGCAAATAATATATATATATATTTGAAATGTGCAAGTAACGCCCTTTCGAATGATACTAAACACGGCATATTTATCTTAAATATATTTTTTAAATACAGTACTTTATATCGGGCACGACATTAGATTCAGTGACACTTCATGTAGCCTATAACTAGCGGGCAATCAAGACGCTTCTAACAATACCTTATTCGGCTTATTCTGGCTAGTAGTTTAGAAAGAATGTGGGAACAGACAAGCATACCATAAAAATATCACACTTATCGAATAAATACGGACAAAGTCATGGGCAAATGCAAACAATATATATATTTTTGAAATGTACAAGTAACGCCCTTTCCAATGATACTAAACACGGCATATTTATATTAAATTATTTTTTTATTACAGTACTTTATATCGGCTAGAGGGCGCCACATTAGATTCAGTGACACGTCATATAGCCTATAACCAGCGGACAATCAAGACGCTTCTAGCGATACATCATTTGTCCAGTTCTAATTAGTAGTTAAGGAGCTATGAGGGAACAGATGAACATACATACACACATACATACAGAGCCTGTCAAAATCATAACCCTCCTTTGGCTTTGCCGTAGTCGGGTAAAAACACACGCTGTCTTGGGTACCGGTAGTCGATAAAGCTTTTGTCACACAGAAAAGATATCCCTGGTAAGAAGCTATCTACGGGACACGTGTGTGTGAACTACAGTGTCCCTTTTCTTGGTCTTAGTACCTCTTTTACCACTTGGTAGAATTAAGTTTTACAATATATATTATAAACAAAATACCTAGACATCCTGCCAACCATGGACAGCCATGTCCATTATATGAGCTTCACCAGAATATATAACGATAAGAAAATTTTGAATACTATTAAGGGTTCCGCAGCAGCAAGTAACATAACATATTTTTTTTTTTTTTTTATTTGTGTTCATTGAATGAAAGGTAAATTGCAGTTTACGTATTACAAAAAACTACTTACTAGATTTCGTTCAAACCAATTTTTGGTGGAAGTTTGCATGGTAATGTACAACACATATTTTTTTTAGTTTAATAATTCTCTTATTTTAGAAGTTACAGGGGGGGGGACGACGACACATTTTACCACTTTGGATATGTCTCTCGCGCAAACTATTCAGTTTAGATAAAAATGATATTAGAAACCTCAATATTATTTTTGAAGACCTATCCACAGATACCCCACAGTTATGGGTTTGATAAAAAAAATTTTTTGAGTTTCAGTTCTAAGTATGGGGACCCCCAAAATTTATTGTTTTTTTTTTATTTTTGTGTGAAAATCTTAATGCGGTATACAAAATACATCTACTTACCAAGTTTCAACATTATAGTTCTTATAGTTTCGGAAAAAAGTGGCTGTGACATACGGACGGACAGAGAGACAGACAGACATGACGAATAAGGGTTCCGTTTTTTGCCTTTGGCACGGAACCCTAATAAAAACGTTGAAACTAAACATAAATTGAAAGGATTCAGAAAATATTCACAAGACACATGAATTACCAAACGCATAGGCGTCACAGTACATATATCGCGGACTGTCAACACTATAATTTACTACCACTAGTCGATTGAAGAATAATGCTGGACATGTGTTTCCTTTCTGATATTCTGCTTAGAGTTTTAGATTGTTCTTAACTTTTATCTTGTATTCAATTAAATACTCATAAAAGGCGTACAAGGCATACCTCCTTATTCTCGATGCCAGCACACCGCACAAATTATGGTAGATATTCAATAATGTCCAGAATAGTCAGAACGTATAACAATGGGTTTAGTGATATAGACATTTTTTTGACTAAAAATAATTTTAGAAACGATATCAAACGTGCCCTAATTTCTGTCTCTTGCCATTATTTTGCGACTTGTGTATTAAAACCAGCGTACTCAATTAATTTTTTGTTTTATATTTTTTTCCCATTTTTCTTTTATATTAGTTTAAATACTTAATTGTTGTAATATCCTGCCACCACTTGCCGTGGAACTCTGTAAATGGCTTAAGTTTATTGTTAATGCAGCTTCAGCTATGCGATTTAGCATTTCGGTTAACTGTTTGTACACTTCTAAGCCTTCTGACACCGATGTACACCCTGACATGAGATCATCCATACATAAATCGGTTAGTACCGTGTCTTTTATTAACGTAAAATCTGCTCCTTCATCTCTGGCTAACTGTTGTAATGCACGAAGGTGTATGTGATGTAATGTACTGTCAAGTAAGGAGATGAAGGTATGCCAAATGTCAAACGTAAGTGCCGAAGATTTGCATTGGTAAATCTGGAGTTCCTCGCCAAACAATTCAAAGATAATATCACCTTGTCCTGCCTTTATTGATTGACTGACTTGATTTTAATAATGTCTGCCACTTGATAGATGGAGTGGCAATGCCAACGCGTGATGATGTGTCGCAGGTCCGGCCTAAATTTTTTTTACCGTGGAAATTAAAAAAAATCGCATGGAGCTAAATCTGGGCTGTACGGAGGATGGGGTAACATTTTTACCCCCAAAGTTGTCAAATAGTCCATAGTTCTAGCAGCTGTGTGAGTGGGCGCGTTGTCTTGGTGAAAAAAAGTGCCACGGATGCCGCTCCATAGGCGCTCGCTATCCAATTCCCCGAAAACTTGAGGCAGACAAATTTGGCTATACCATTCACAAGTAACTTCGGTAACGATCTTCTAGCGGAATTACTGCTACTGGTCGAACAGCGAACAGCTTTTGTGGACAAATCGTTCCCTTTAAACATCCATTGCGTGGATTGCTGCTTCATGACAGGATCGCAGCTATATATCCATGATTCATCAGTTGTAAGAATGTAGGATACGTTTTGTGTAGTTTCTCCTTCGAACTTTTCTAATATAAATTTGCACCAATCAACACGACGGCGTTTTAGCTCATCGGTGAGAGAATGAGGTATCCATCGCGAAGCAAGCTTCCTAACTTTAAGGTGTTCAAATTTTTAGTACAGCCTATCTCTGTGTGTAATAATGTATATGTCTATGTGTAATATGTCTATTCTCTTGCAATAGCAACTCTACCCTGATGACGTTTTCATGAGTTACTGCAGTTGGTGGTCGGCCGGGTCGTGGGTCATCGTTTAAGTTCTTTCGCCCACGTTTAAATTCACGAAACCAATAAGTATTGTTGCAAACGCTTGTTCTCTTGACTTGACTCTCCAAAAGCAGCTTGTAAATTTTCTTGAGATTTCTTGAAGTTTAACCCTCGTTTATAATCATAGAAAATCATAGCACGAAAAGCTTCCCGCGAGACGTCCATTGTTGCAAGCAAAAGAAGAGTGACAGATAATATTTAAACATATTAAAAAAAACTACAGATAGGTGATCAGTCATTTTCACAAGGGAGGTTTGTGTTCAAATTAGCCGTCAATCAAAATAGTTTCATGAAAGAAGAGATTGTATTTAATCTGTGGCTATCAATTTTCGGAACAACATAGGTACTTCGGCACCTAAAAGTAGATCTATCTTGTTTGGGGTAGTAAATGACGGATCAGCTTCCATAGAAGAGATTGTCGTTAAAACTTGTGTCCTTAACTTCTCCTGGGGTAAAAAAGTTGTTAACTTTTACAATATATATTATAAACAAAATACTTAGACATCCTGCCAACCATGGACAGCCATGTCCATTATATGAGCTTCACCAGAATATATAACGATAAGAAAATTTTGAATACTATTAAGGGTTCCGCAGCAGCAAGTAACAAAGTAGTAAAAAAGTTGTTAACTTTTTCAAAACATAGACCTTGACAGTTACGACAAAGCTGGGGTCAATTCGCGATTGAACCTGAAACAACCTTTACGTAGAAGACAAGGATTGACATTGATCACCATCAATGCCTGTAATTATACCTCCGATAGGTATCCTTTCAAGACCTAATAGCTGAACCGTGGACTCCCTGACGAACATAGCCTGAGATCCTTGATCTGATAAGGATCTTAGTATAACAACTGTTCCATTTCTAGACTTCACCAAGTGCAGTGGCTAATAGCATATGACCTTGACTATTGGAGAAACAACTAAGGATATCGGTCGACTCTCTCTGAGATGGGTTGATTAATAGGGCTATAGTAACATCTTTCTCAAAAGCAGAAATAGCCGTATTCTCTTCATTAACTGGTTTCGCGATATTCCTAGAATGTAGTAAAGTATGATGAATTTTCTTACATAAATGACACCTTGTTGACTGGTGACATACATATACGGAGTGACTGATACCCAAGCAAATATAGCACCACTTTCTTATCTACACAGGAAAATCTCGCGACAAGCTTTTGTATTATATAAATTGTGTAATGACATTATAAGTTGATAGAAAAAGTTTTTAAGGAACACTTTATTTTATTCTTTTTAGAGCATACCAATAAAAGCTTGCTATTAAAAAGTTTTTTTTAATTAATTTATTTTTTACTTTTTCGTTATCGCTGGATAGGTTTCTCAGTCTGCTCATCTCATTCACACGCATCAATATTGCAAGACATCAACGACCGAAGTAGCTACTTGTCAAAACAAAGCCTGCGCCTATCAACTTCATCGTCAAACCCTGGTTAACATATAATACTAAATACATGACCAAACTAATATTAAGATTACAGAGTTTCTATGGCCACCTTGCAGCTCCATCATCAGACCTAGGATACATCAAAATATGAAGCACTCGTTAAGACGAATCAAACGATTCCAAGCTCGATAGGGTTGTGTCGTTTCATTACAGAGTTCCTATGGCCACTTTGCGGATTTATCATCAGACCTTGGATACTACAAAACATAAAGTACTCGTTAAGACGAATCCAACGATTCCAAGCTCGACGGTGTTGCATGGTTCCATTACAGAGTTCCTATGGCCACCCTGCGGCTCCATCATCAGACCCTGGATACTATCAAAACATAAAGTACTCGTCAAGACGTCAAGACGAATCAAACGATTCCACACTCAATGGGTTTTGTCGTTTCATTACAGAGTTCCTGTGGCCGTCTAACGGCTCCATCATCAGACTCTGGATTCTATCAAAACATAAGATACCCGTCAAGACGTCAAAATGAATCAAACGATTCCACACTCAATGGGTTTCGTGGTTTCATTACAGAGTTCCTATGACCATCTTGCGGCTCCCTCTTCAGACCCTGGATACTATCAAAACATAAAGTACTTGTCAAGACGTCAAGACAAATAAAAAAAATCCACACTCAATGGGTTTCTTCGTTTCATTACAGAGTTCCTATCCATCATCAGACTCTGGATACTATCAATACATAAAGTTCTCGTCAAGACAAATCAAACGAGTACAAA
This sequence comes from Diaphora mendica, assembly GCA_949125395.1. Taxonomy (NCBI): domain Eukaryota; kingdom Metazoa; phylum Arthropoda; class Insecta; order Lepidoptera; family Erebidae; genus Diaphora; species Diaphora mendica. The sequence goes on along the minus strand of OX421311.1, from coordinate 36,575,579 downwards.
CTCGATGGGTTGCGCCGTCGCATTATAGAGTTCCTATGACCACCTTCTATCTCCATTATCGGATCGTGAATACTATCAAATCATAAAGTATTCGTCATGACGAATCAAACGGTTCTAAACTTGATGGGTTGTGTGGTTTCATTACAGAGTTCCTATGGTCACCTTCCGGCTCCATCATAAGACCCTGGATACAATCAAAACATAAAGTACCCGTCAAGATGAATCAAACGAGTCCAAACTTGATGGGTTGTGTCGTTTGATTAGAGAGTTCCTATGACCACCTTCTGGCTCCATCATCAGATCGTGAATACTATAAAAACATGAAGTACTCGTCAAGACGGATGAAACGATTCCAAACTCAATGATGTTGCGTCGTTTCATTATAGAGTTTCTAAGACCACCACCCGGCTCCATCATCAGACCCTGGACACTATCACAACGAAAATACTCGTCAAGACGAATCGAACGATTCCACATCCAATGGGTTTCGTCGTTTCATTACAAAGTTCCTATGGTCACCTTCCGGCTCCATCATAAGACCCTGGATACAACCAAAACATAAAGTGCTCATCAAGACGAATCAAACTATTTCAAACTTGATGGATTATGTCGTTTGATTATAGAGTTCTTATGACCACCTTCTGGCTCCATCATCATACCGTGATTACTATCAAAACATGAAGTACTCATCTCTTGACTTCATACTTAGTACGTCATGTTTTCATTCTTGGAATTAAACGATTCCACACTCAATGGTGTTGCGTCGTTTTATTACAGAGTTCCTATGACCACCTACCGGCTCCATCATGAGACCCTGGATACTATTACAACATAAAATACTCGTCAAGACGACTCAAACGATTCCACACTCAACGGGTTTCGTCGTTTCATTACAAAGTTCCTATGACCACCTTCCGGCTCCATCATCAGATCCTGGATACTATCAAAATATAAAGTACTCGTCATGAAGAATCAAACGGTTCTAAACTTGATAGGTTGTGTCGTTTCATTACAGAGTTCCTATGGTCACCTTCCGGCTCCATCATAAGACCCTGGATACAATCAAAACATAAAGTACCCGTCAAGATGAATCAAACGATTCCAAACTTGATGGGTTGTGTCGTTTGATTATAGAGTTCCTATGACCACCTTCTGGCTCCATCATCAGATCGTGAATACTATCAAAACATGAAGTACTCGTCAAGACGAATGAAACGATTCCAAACTCAATGATGTTGCGTCGTTTCATTATAGAGTTTCTAAGACCACCACCCGGCTCCATCATCAGACCCTGGATACTATCACAACATAAAATACTCATCAAGACGAATCGAACGATTCCACACTCAATGGGTTTCGTCGTTTCATTACAGAGTTCCTATGACCATCTTGCGGCTCCCTCTTCAGACCCTGGATACTATCAAAACATAAAGTACTCATCAAGACGAATCAAACAATTTCAAACTTGATGGATTATGTCGTTTGATTATAGAGTTCTTATGACCACCTTCTGGCTCCATCATCAGACCGTGAATACTATCAAAACATGAAGTACTCGTCTCTTGACTTCATACTTAGTACGTCATGTTTTCATTTTTGGAATGAAACGATTCCACACTCAATGGTGTTGCGTCGTTTTATTACAGAGTTCCTATGACCACCTACCGGCTCCATCATGAGACCCTGGATACTATCACAACATAAAATACTCGTCAAGACGAATCAAACGATTCCACACTCAATGGGTTTCGTCATTTTCATTACAAAGTTCCTATGGCCACCTTAAAGCTCCAGCATCAGATCAGCTCCATGTCATCATAATATTGCATTGTCACGCTGTTTACATATGCCTGCAAAATTTCAGTACAATCGGTTGAAGATATCTGCTTCAAATTTAACTTGCAAGATTTGGGTACAGACAAACATCGGGACAAGTGAAGCTAAATAAAAGCTTGTAAAAATGCAATAGACACCGAGTGTGTCCTTAATACCCTACGCTGCAATGCTACATTACGTTGAACATTATAATCATATAGGCATTCTGAAGCTCTAAATCTTTGTTCAGTAAAATCTTAAAGTTGTTTAAATGTAGGTAACTGATTAAAGGCGCCACTAATTTTCAATTCCAACTGTTTGCAAGACTCATTTTCTATCTTTAAACTTAATACATATATTAGTACTAGCTGACCCGGCGAACTTCGTACCGCTATATTTATTTATCTGTCTCAGCTTCTCACAGGCAGTATATAGTCGCGAACAAAAAAAAAGACTTTTCCCACTATCTATTTTTTTTTGTACACAAACCTTGTCCTAACAATAAGGAAGCCACAGCGCAGTACCAGTGCTGAGGGCCCATTAGCGAGCGTGACGCCCTACCCATCCTGCATTTATAACCCGAACATCGCAGAAACCGTCACCCAACTCATCGCGGAGTGTCCTGCACATAACAATCAAAGAGTTAAATTAGTAACGAAAACAAACACAAGTATTGCAATCTTAAATTTAGGCACAAAAATTAGCAATAATAATATAATTATAAACATAGAATATTGTACTAATACAAATAAAATAGGTAATAAGATAAAAGGCAATTTAGAATACCATGATTCTAAAATAATATGTTTATTTTAGTAAATCATAATATAGTCACAGTAATATAAGTAACTAGCTGACCTACGCAACCTCGTTTGCGTCCAAACTACCATCCCCCGTTTTAACCCCAAAAGGGGGTTGATTTCTAAAGATACATTATTAGTACACCTCCACACCATCTATAGAGCATACATTTTAAATTTCAAGTCTCTTACTTCAAAAACATAGGACTTTCATACAAACTTCCAACCACCGTTTTACCCTCTTAGGGGTGGAGTTTCGTATAATCCGTTCTTAGCGGATGTCTACACCCTATAAGGAACCTACCTGCTAAATTTCAAGTTTGTAGGTATTATAGTTTCTGATATTTCGTGATTAATAAGTGAGTGGTATTTCGCTTTTATATATTTAGATTAAAGTAAGTTGTGCAGTACTATAGTAGATATATCCAGTTTTAGTTCAAGAAGTGTAATTTGGTTGTAAAAATAGAATCATAATATATTTAGAAAATAAGGACACGGAGTGTGTAAAGAAAGATTACAGCTAAGCTGTGTAGTGGAAAAACCAGTTTTAATTTAAGTTTATTTATAGAAATAAGAAACATAATCTAACATGTAATAAGGACACAAGTTGTCAAATAAATTAATAGCGTAAAACCTTATTGAAAACCCCCTGTAATAAGAAAACAGACAAAACATAGAGAATAGGAATAGCCAGGAGTCCCATCTGGAGAGTGCGAAAGGATGAATGAAAGAAAGATACTGTTGGATTTCGAACGTCATTGTACTGGCAACATTTTGATTGTCTCTGGTTTGTGTTGACGTTTGACGTTTTTTGAGGAAAAAAAAGATCTCGTGCGGGGGATTCTCGCCGCGTCATTCGTTTGGTTACCACGTGTGGCTAGAATTTTTTAAAATCTTGAGTTGTTTTTTGAATATTGGATCTTTTCTTGGTGTTTTTTGTGTTGTCCCATTGGTGTAAAGGTGTGTTGTTTGTGTGTTTGTAATATATAATAGCTTAGACATGACCCGTAATAAACCTCCCGATCCTCCCGACCCACCCGATAACCCATCACAAGCTACTCCCCCCTTCAATCCAACTCCTTTCTTCCCTGAACAACCCTCAACTCCCTCTAATCCTTTAGTACAGCTTGCTAATGTGATCTGCAACGCAACAGAGCATGACAATAACATTTCGCATACTCCGAGCTCACGAAAGCGCCCTGTGGGCGATGAGGTTAGTGCTATTCATCCACTTAAACAAATGAAAAGTCAAATCGGGCGTGATAAATACACGACAACTGACAGTGGCCCATATATTGTTCATGTTTCCCGAGTTGAGAGCCAAATAGGCTCTGGTGCAACACTTCACCCTATTTCTTTCGGACTTTTTTTATTCAAAAACAACATCCATAATATTGTCAGAGATGGAGTTAAAAAGGTAGGCAGGAACAGAGTATCTGTTCAGTTTGCATCCCCTCAGGACGCAAATGCATTCCTCACCAATCCTCTGCTTAACTCCCACAAATATCTAGCCAACATCCCTACTTTTAATATCACTAGAATGGGTGTCGTATCTGGCATTCCCACTGACATGGAAGAAGCCGATATAATTAAATTTGTAAATGTGCCACAGGGCTGTGGTCAGATCTTAAAAGTCAGGCGCATCAACAAAAAAGTTTTCAACGATAGTATATTAGAATGGAAGCCCACAGAAACCTGTGTCCTCACCTTTGATGGCCAGGTTCTACCCAAAAGAGTCTTCTGCTGCTACAATTCCCTTCCTGTTCAGCAGTATATCTACCCCACCATCCAGTGCAGAAAATGCTGCAGGTTTGGACACGTGGAGTCAGTCTGCAGGTCCAAGCCTAGATGCAGTAAGTGTGGTCGCGAACATCCTACCAACGGCTGTGAAATTGCAGAGAGTGAGGCCTTTTGTGTGCTGTGCTCCGGTGATCACTTTGCCAATAGCAAAGCTTGCCCGGAGTATGGTAGACAGAGAGCAATCAAGAACATAATGGCAGAAAAAAATTTATCATATATGGAAGCCAGTAAAGCTGTTCCTTCACCTTCACGCCGATACGCTGACACTGTAAGGACACCACAACTTACCCAATCCCTACAACCTACTCAGTCTGTACAGTCTACTCAATCCGCACAGTCTTCCCAATCCCAACGTCCTATCCAGTCCTACCGGAAAACTGTTCTTCGCCAACCTAAGCCACGGTTCCCTCTTTCTCAATCATATGATAAAGCTGCTCACCAATCCCTTATCAATACTCCACAACTCTCTCAACCCAATGGTTGTGCTCTCAACAACCCATCCCTTGACCCTTCTGTTATTGATCTTTTGATACAATTATTAACCTCTCTACTAACTGCTAACTCAACTTCATCCCCCTCTGTAATACCGTCCAACGCTGCTAATTCACTAATCCATCTACTAACTAATTTTCAAAATGGCGTCCCAACAAACATTTCTACAATGGAATGTGAGGAGTGTATTCCATAAGAAACACGACCTCATATTTCTTATAAATAAATTTAAGCCTTTGGTTATCTGTCTTGCTGAGACCTGGCTTTTGCCAAGTCTCAACTTCAATGTTCCGCATTTCAGCATGCTTAGATGCGACAGGCCTGATGGTTATGGAGGTGCTGCCCTCCTTGTTAATAATAGAGTCCCTCTTTTACCCCTCCCCTTACCCCAATTCCCTGATGATATCAGCATTGTTGCAGCAATAATTGGTAGTGTATCTGTGTTCTCAATTTACATCGCTCACCCCCATCAAAGCTTCCTACCATTATTGAGAGCCATGCTACAGAACGTACAGGGCCCAATATTGATTATGGGTGACTTCAATTGCCATCACTTTAGATGGGGATCTGGGAACTGTGACTCGTTTGGGACTGGCCTGGTGGAAATCATAGATGATTTGAACCTCTGCGTTCTTAACAATGGTTGCTCCACTCGTAGAGCCCTTCCTGGCCAAAATAAAAGCTGTGTGGATTTGACCATTTGCTCGCTTGACATAGCGGCAGCTGCTTGCTGGCAGTGCACGGGTTTATCCCATGGTAGCGATCATTATCCAATTTTACTATCCCTCCCTAGCGCAACTCACTTGGAAAAAACATCCCCTCCTCTCCTAAAATATAACCTTTCTCAAGCCGACTGGCAAAGTTTTTCCCTAACCCTTGAAAACAAAATTAAAGCCCTCCCCAAACTTGACTACCAATCCCTATCCTACGATGATCGCTACCAGGTGATAGACTACTATGATGCATTTGTGGAGGCAGTGAGGTCAAGTGCAGACAGCTGTTTTAAAATTAAGAACTCCAGCAAGGGCAAAATTCCGTCACCCCCTTGGTGGGACAGTGAGTGTACTAGGGCTATTAAGCTAAGGAAGGAGTCTGAAAGGAGATACAATGCTCACATGACTACTGAAAATCTGCTCGTGTATAAAAATATTTCTGCTTCCACTAAGAGACTCCTCCGACGCAAAAAGCGCACTGGTTGGATAAACTTCTGTTCCTCTTTGTCCCCATCCACTCCATCCTCAATAGTGTGGAGGAATATAAATCGGTTCCGATCTGGATGCTCACCCTCAACCTCTTCCCCTATCTCCACAGACACAGCTCACCTTTTCCTTGATAAAATCGCCCCTCCCTATGTCCCACACTTAGATGAAGTTTTCCATGCAAGTATCCCACTTCAGCCGCTGGGTGTACATGATGAGCCATTCTCCTTAGATGAGCTGAACATGGTTCTTCACAGTGTGCGAGACTCTGCTCCTGGCGTTGATGGCATCCCGTACTCTTTCATAGCCAATGCTATATGTTAATGATGTTCATGAGCAATTTTACACTTGGCCTTGAGCTTGATTGACAAAATTAACCATTTCTTTCCTAAACCAGACTTTGATTTTAATCCGACATGTAGCAAAAATCCATTTAATAATAACGTTATCACAATTGTAAGTATTTCATGAATGCTATGACAAACTAATTCCCTGAATTGTCAGGTACATAGGGTCTAGCGTACTTAGTAGAAACTTCACAATGCATATACTATACTACTTTGTTACCGATGTCGATGTGCTTACAATTCATATTATGTTCCTTGTGTTAACTTAGAGTGATTGTGACCTTTCCGATTAGCGAGATAACACCTCAAACTGCCAATATACTTAATTCGCTAGTAAATTCGCTAAAATAGAGTAATTGACGAGTTCTTCGAATCTGCGCCCAAAATTACCTTGACGTCACGTGATTAATGGTATACTTAAATGACCTTGCTCAACCCTAAGTTAAATTCTAATGTCCTTAATCTGCACATTTTAATTTCTGTATTATTCACGGCACATAATTTATATTCACTCACTATACTTTCACATAATACACTCACCAGTAAGGCGTTTCCATATTTCTGCAGCCCTCTTTGTACTGATGACGTACTTGCCTTGTTCCAGTTGCACGGTTACTCACATGTTCTTGGCGTTCTTGCCACATTTTTATACACTCACCAGTAAGACGGAGACCTTTCTCCTGCCTTCTTAATGTACTGGTGACGTACCTGTAGTGATATCTCTCTGTTCTTGTTATACTAATCTGTCGGAAGTACTGGTGTCATTTTTTTAAACGTGATATCCAAAAATACATATAAAATACCAATAACCCATTTCTAAACAATGGGGAGCAGTCCGCAATCTCTCTTGATTCCAATTACATATGATCCACGTCGGTGGCCGCCTCTATAAGTAGGTCTATACCCCCCGACGTGATCTGAAGGTTACATTTTTCTTAATTAGACGCCCATATCGTATCTGATGTACGTTACGTACCCTATCGACGATGCACTATGCAGACTGACTCGTATCGGTGCTGCGCTGCGGACCGAGTGATTCCTTCTCCACTCCAAGGTTGCATATTCTTCTCGGGCGGGGTCACCAATTTAGCAGATGGTGACTAATATAGTAATGTTGTATTTGTTGTAGTTGTAAATAAAAGGTTCTATAAGTAAACCGAATATATTTCGCGTTCATCTGTACATTAATTAGTTGAGCGGAGTGGATACATTAATTACTTGAGCTGAGTGACTGAGATTGCCTGACACTAACGTGTGTTAGCTATCGGAGGTGCGGACTGACTAGTCCGACCAAACGTGTGTTACATATCGAAGGTGCGGACTGACTAAAGACTCCAGCGGAGCCCTGTCGAGCCCGAGGTGCGATGTGCTACATTAGCTGATCATGCATTTTATTATTACAATGTATTGCATCATCGCGACCCCACACTAGCCCTAGTACAAAATCTTACTTTTTAGATATTTTAAATTTCTGTTATTCCTACGGTTGGGTCCCTGATAAGTGGAAGGTCCAAATAATTATACCCATCTTAAAACCAGGTAAACATGCAGGTGACCCAAATAGTTTTAGACCAATTGCTCTTGCATCCACACTCTCTAAATTATTTGAACACCTCATCAAAAACCGTCTTGAATGGATTGTAGAATCAAGGAATTTATTACCAAATTACCAGTATGGCTTCCGCAAGGGGCTCAGTACCATGGACAGCGTGGCAGTACTGGTAACCGATATCCGTCTTTCTCTGTCTCAAAATGCATCCGTGGTAACAGCTTTTCTTGACATAACTGCTGCATATGATAATGTCCTACTACCCATTCTCAGGCAGAAACTGCAGCAGCTGAGACTTCCGGTTAGGATGATCAATTGCATATGTGCAATGCTTGTGTCTCGAACTCTAGCCCTTAGGATATCAGGTGAGGAGTTTGACCAGAGAAGGACCTGGAGGGGCTTACCACAGGGCTCTGTACTGAGTCCTTTGCTGTACAATCTGTACACTTCAGACATTGGGTCATGTTTAAATGACGACTGTAATGTATTACAATATGCCGACGATCTGGCTCTGTATGTCACCAACAGTTCCATCCAAGATGCAGCCACATCACTCTCTATTTCCCTCAATTCTCTGTGGCAGTGGCTATCAGCCCATGGCCTAAGCCTTTCTGCACAGAAAAGTGCAGTTGTTGTCTTTACTAGAAAGAAGTCACTGCCCCAGATTGATGTCCAAGTACAGCTGCAGGAAATCCCTCTCGTTAATAAATTTAAGTTCCTAGGAGTATACCTAGATTCTAAATTGACCGGTGCCCCTCACATTACCCACCTTGCCTCAAAATGTGAGCGCGTCATCCCAATTTTAAAGGCCCTAGCTGGAGTCTGGTGGGGAGCCCACCCATACACCATGAAGCTCGTATATAACGCCTTAGTACGAAGCATATTGGACTACGGTGTATTCTTGCTAATCCCATGCAATAAAAGCGCATTAACAACCCTAGATAGGGTTCAGTCTAGGTGTCTTAGAATTATAACCGGTTGCATGAAGTCCTCCCCTATCAACGCTTTACAGGTAGAATGCTCAGACCCACCACTGTCATTAAGAAGACAATACTTTGCTTCACGTTACATACTAAAATTCACATGTAAATCTACTCACCCTCTCCTTAATAAAATTTCCGATTTAGACATATTATGTAATACTTCAGGATACTGGGCTCATAAAGAAATTCCATTGATTCTGCAATCCTTTCACTACTACTCACCTTTTATGAACTCTACTTTGAAATTTAATAAACTTCCCCTTTTCTCCTTTGATTTCAGTATACTTTGTTTTAAACCAAATGTTCTTCTGGATGTTGGAATCCCTAAGGGTTCCGCTTCTGCTGGCACAACCTTTAACGCACAGGTAGATGACCACTGGGTGGATTTCGAAAGGTTTTTCACGGATGCATCCAAACTCTCTACTGATGATTATGCTGGAGCTGCAGTATATTACCAAAACTCCAGAATAATTTTACAGTTTAAGTGCCCAAAAGAGGCATCAGTGTTTACGGGTGAATGTGTCGGTATCCTAGAGGCATGCTTATATATTGAATGCCATAACATCAACAAGGCAGTGATATTCACGGACTCCCTTAGCTGTCTTAAGACCCTGCTCCAAGACCCTTTCCACAGCAAACTCCACAGTCCCCTGATCCTACAAATCAAGAAAAGCCTATACAATTGTTCCATTAACAATAAAATGGTCCAATTGGTGTGGGTTCCCAGCCATAGTGGCATCATGGGCAATGAGTGTGCAGACTCATTGGCCAGAAGTGCTGCTACCTCCCTAACAGCTGATCAAAAACATCTCATCCATCAGCACTATGATCTCTTAAGGCTGCCTCAAAGAGAATTGTGGACATCCTGGCAGGTGGAATGGAACAGTTCCTCACAACACAAAGGACGGCACTACTATGCAATCCAGCCAAGCATAGCCCCAAAACCTTGGTTTTTTAAATTTAAGAAGGTATCAAAATCTGTTATCTCCACCATATGTAGGCTCCGTATAGGTCACTGCAGCTCACCTGTCTTCTTGAACAAGATTCGGGTACGGGATTCCTCTTTATGTGAATGTGGTTTGGATGAAGGCAGTCTAGACCACATCTTCTTCAGTTGCATCAAAAATAACCCATCCCTAGATCTTTACTCTTATACAACCAAATTAAAAATTCCCATCCCTATTAACTTTGCATCCCTGCTAACCTTTTCATCCCCTAAACTCCTTCAAGCCTTGATGACTTTTATCCGGTGCAATGACATCAAACTTTGACCTGTGCACCTATGAATGTTGCAATGTTTATTTGTGTTTGTCTGTCTATTATCTATTTGTATTATTAATTCGTATTATATCTATTTGTCCTTGTCTGTTTGTTTCAGTGTACTAAACGCATCAAAAAGTCCCACATTCAGTCCACTGTAAATTCGGAAAATTTGGATAGTCCATAATTTATCTATTTTTTAACACACGTATTTCCATTGCACTTGACACTGGCAGAATTGTCGACATCGGCACAGTTTGCCATTTTGCAAGAAAAAGAAAGAAAAAGAAAGATCTCGTGCGGGGTACGGTCGGGTAATGGCGGGCAGTGAATTTGATTGTTAATTTTGTGTATTCGATAGCCTCCGCGTGATATTGATGACACTGTGGGTTTGTTAGGCTAAAATACTTATAATAGTTGAGAACGGTTTGATCGGCCAGGCTAGGCTTGTGAACAGTTAATGTATGTAAAAAAGATGGTGAAATAACGCGTGTGTTGAAACCGGCCGACGATTTGTTTGTTATTGTGAAAATCATTTGATAGTAAGCTAATTGTATTGTCCATCGACCCGCGGTCGCTTTAGTGATAAACCGTATTGAGATTAGTTCGAATACCTTGGAAGTTGTACAGCATTTTAGGAGCGTGTGTTTGTGTGAAGACGCAAGAGCAGAAGAACCTACCCACCTACCCAAGAGCTCTTGGGAACGCCGAGAAGAACATTGAAGCCACACACTCCTGTAAGTGCTTTAATTATTTTAGTTTAGATTAAGTACACGGTGACACAGCCGTGGGTCATTCTTCTTGCCAGTGGTATTAGTAGTGATTGTATATCCATCTATGGGCCCGTGGGTAATATAAACATCATCAAAAGGTGATCGCTGCCTTGGCAAGAGGACTGATCAGATACAGTATGAGGAATGGAAGTACGAGCAGTAGTAAAAGCGAGAACTGGTATGAAAGGATAAGCAGAAACAGGCTCCGATAATGTAGGAGGTGTTAGTAAAAAAAAAAACAATAAGGAACACATAAAAAAATGAATTATTTAATTTGGTGCAGCCGATCGGAATTTATGCGCGTACATACCTTTCGGCGATTCATTTATATGTATGTATTATATAGATTATGTCTTAAACAACCACACTAATTCCTAAGTTAGTTAATGTATTCAAAAATTTATTAGATGTGCCCAATAAATTTTTCAACGCATGAAGCAGATTCAGTTACTGCATTCTAATTGTGACCAGTAAGTTAGGCAATAATTACTGGTAAGTAATAGGAATATGACGTAAAAGACTTTCAGCTTTTCCAGACAAATGAGTTTTCAACTAATGAAGTTTTTGTACATCATCCAATTTGCTATTCTTAAGTATCAAGAATACAAACAAGTCTCTAAAATTTATCCACTCTGAATAGTTACCAGAAAAAAATGCCTACTTCTCTAAACCCTCCAATCTAAGTTCAATGTAATTTTGAGTTTCAAAAGGGAGAATTCCCTTTAGGAGATCTTTTAAAGTAGGATCGTGCACGGGTAATAGCTGAACTTGTATCCAATTAAACTCTTTCGAATGCTTGCATCTTGTACAAAACTAATAGTTGTACTCCAAATTACAACGGATTACACTTACTTGCGTCGCTGTAGATATAAATTCTTGAAAATTTACAATTTTTTTCGTTAAAATTCTAACCAAAATCGGGCATAGGTTCCTCGTTTGTTCACTTTTTAAGAAATTATTCTAAGTCCATGAACTAACTTATAATTTTCTTAGTTGAAACTAACACTTAAGATCTACTTTAATTGTCAATCTTGATAATAAATTTAATTTCACTTGTATAAAATATTAAAAAGTACTCACAGCTTATCTTCAATCACTTCACCTAAACTGTCCACTCACGCAATACGTAGCTCGCCGTAGGGCAAGGGGGGTCGACCTGCTTACTCCAACTGTGATACCACAGATGCATAGTACAGCCCAATGTACGCGTGCGTAGCTTGTGTGGCTCCACTCTTCACTTTTGCTTCACTGCTGCAAAACTTACTCTACGGGGACAACGTATGCCAGTCCTTAATCGTCTCAAGAAGGACCAAATGTACACTTCCCTAAAGTATCACGAAATTAAACACTACACTCAGAACAGAGACACAATTTTATTACTATTCTATCCTTATAAATACATGTTGCAATATCTTAATAGCGCGATTCAGTACATCAAATCAACGCCATCTGTCGACAAGTGGTGAAACTGAGTTTTATAATATATGTTATAAACAACATAATTAGACAGTGGGTCACCATGCTGCATTGTTTGCATTCGCAATGAGCATGGTAACCACTACTCTTGGATTCTGCTCTTTCTTGCCATTAGGCAGAGTAGTCATTTAGGCAGGCTCATACGAAATTTTAAACATATACCTTTCTAAGAATCTTACTTTAAAATACTGACAAGAACAGTCACCTCTAGTATTCTTTGGTGCTCGAAATTATGCCAAAACAAATGACTACATTTCTCCTGGACAGTACCCGTAATCACACAAATTCAAGAGTTAAAAGTGCGTAGAGACCGCACCGAGACCTTTAGTTTGGGCACAAGAGAGATGGTAAATGTAAACGAGAAAGAATAGATGGCCTAACATTGAACCTTGTGGTGTGCCCATTTGTCTCTTCGATTACTAAAATTGTTTATTGGAGCAGGTGCTATCTATGAGTTTTGTAAATTTTAGAATTCAATTTATAACGCATGTTTATAATGTTATTACTTACATAATCATAATCGAATCATTGACTATTCTTTATTATTAAACGGTTTTGAAACGGTTTTTATTATTATTTTATTTTTAATCTGCCCTGGTTCTTTATTTATTTGTTTGTTTGGGTCAAATCTTGTAATTGAAATTTGACCCCCTTCCTGTTGACAGATTGATCTGAAATTTTGTACACACCTTTAGATTTGGTGACAATTTAATTAAATAAATTATGTTTAATTGTAAATCTAAGATGGCCGCCGCTACAAAATGGCAGTTTACAAATTTCGACACGACTACCTCAATATGGGTATCAAATGAAAGGGCTTGATTAGTAGAACATAGTTCACTATGAAAAGAATATTAAAATCCAAGATGGCCGCCGCTACAAGATGGTGATTTACACATTTAGTCACGAATACCACTATATGGGTATCAAATGAAAGCGTTTGACTAGTAGAACTCCGCCTGTGAGCTGGAGGAGGGTTCATCGCAGGTCCACCTACCCAGCACGATAAAAAGACCTAAGTTGAGAAGTCACACAAAGAAAGAAACGGACTGATCTCTACACGACGACCTAGGCGACGTAAACGGAAAAACCGATATGCTATACGATTTGGTACTTAGAACATCCTCACTATGCTCTTAGCTGGTAAGATGGAAGAGATAGCCGGAGACATTTGTACTCACCAAGAATCTCTCCGCATACTTCAAAAGCCGAAAATAGAGCACATTAGACAAAACTCTATAGCCAGTACAAAGGATATTAATTCCACTGTAGTTTTCGCACTTTGTTTTGTCACCTTTCTTGAAGATGGAATGTGTGATTCCAACCGACCACTCTTCAGACATAGTTTCCCTCTTCCATATTTCATGTATAAGATCACACACAGCCTCCTCAAACTCGAGTCATCCATACTTCAGGAGTTCTGAAGTGATGTTGTCTACACCGGGGGCTTTGTTGTTTTTTTTTAAACGGTTTTATTTAGGTTGCCCTGGTTCTTTATTTATTTGTTTGTTTGGGTCAAATCTTGTAATTGAAATTTGACCCCCTTCCTGTTGACAGATTGATCTGAAATTTTGTACACACCTTTAGATTTGGTGACAATTTAATTAAATAAATTATGTTTAATTGTAAATCTAAGATGGCCGCCGCTACAAAATGGCAGTTTACAAACTTCGACACGACTACCTCAATATGGGTATCAAATGAAAGGGCTTGATTAGTAGAACATAGTTCACAATGAAAAGAATATTAAAATCCAAGATGGCCGCCGCTACAAGATGGTGATTTACACATTTAGTCACGAATACCACTATATGGGTATCAAATGAAAGCGTTTGACTAGTAGAACTCCGCCTGTGAGCTGGAGGAGGGTTCATCGCAGGGCCACCTACCCAGCACGATAAAAAGACAAAAGTTGAGAAGTCACACAAAGATAGAAACGGACTGATCTTTACACGACGACCTAGGCGACGTAAACGGAAAAACCGATATGCTATACGATTTGGTACTTAGAACATCCTCCCTATGCTCTTAGCTGGTAAGATGGAAGAGATAGCCGGAGAACTGGAAAGATATGGACTGGACATAATAGCTGTCCAAGAAGTAAGATGGCGGGGCTCAGGGTGTATTGAGAGGGAAAAATACACATTTTACTGGAGCGGACCGGAAAGACAGACAGGAATGTACGGGACATTGAGTTTTATCGAAAATAATGTACTAAAAGGTAAAAAATAAAAAAAAATTGTCTGATAAAAAATAAAATCGTTAGGCACGTGTTTCCATGAAGTCAACTCAATTTACGCTACGCCCAACGATTTTATTGAACGCCCAAGGAGCGGTGGTGGGACTGGATTGAGGAAGACCTGGCTACTCTAAGAAAGAAGGCCAACTGGAGTCGTGCTGCCATGAATAGAGATCGCTGGAGGCAAATTGTGGAAGAGGCCAAGACCCACATTGGGTTGTAGCGCCATAGGAAGTAAGACTAGTAGAACATTTTTTTCACACAAGTTTTTCGTTTTTAATTTTTCATAGTGAACTACTAATACCACTAATACTATGAAAAATTAAAAACTAAAAACTTGAAAATAAAAAATATATAATTATTTTTTTTAATTTAAACGGTTTTATCGAAAATAATGTACTAAAAGGTCAAAAAAAAAAATGTCTGATAAAAAATAAAATCGTTGGGCATGTGTTTCCATGAAGTCAACTCAGTTTACGCTACGCCCAACGATTTTATTTTTTATCAGACAATTTTTTTTATTTTTTACCTTTTAGTACATATTTTCGATAAAACCGTTTAAATTAAAAAACTTTTTTATAATTTTTTTTATCTATATTGACACTATTGATTAAATAACAAATGACAGCTATGAACATCTCATATTTCAGATACCTAAAACTCCTAAGTTTACTTCATGTTGGTTCTGTACGTGACTTAGTTACTTACTCTAATTCATTACATTTATTGATGTTTCAATAGAGTAAATATTTTATTGTAATACGAAGACATTAATTAATTAATGTAATATATTTTATAATGCTCGTATACTTTTCTTAATTTGATATAACGAACACATTTTAGTGTAGTGGTTATTCTACTATGGAAAGTTATTCTGCTGAAAAGTGTACTGAACAGCATATACTGAAACAAGAAATGAATAAAAACGATATAAATATAAAAAAGGAACAAAAAAAGGAAAATTATGAAGAAACAGAAGAAGTTACTTCTAAAAAAAATATTGTCAATATTGTATTTATACTACAACCTCTTTACTTTGTACAAAAATGTTTCGGAATAGCAACGTTCCGCATGGTCGATGGTGAAATACGTTCAAGTGAAAAGAAACAAAAAATTATGAGCTCATTGAGTCTTTTGGTTCATTGCGTTCTGCTTTTCGTCGCTCTTGCTATCTGGGCATTATCCATAGCAAGCGAGAATTTAAGTTATGGAGCAATAATTTATTTCATCCCTATTCTCATAGCGTTTCTAGAATACTTTATTACTGCAATCATGGCATTATTTTCGACCGATACAGCAGCCAATGTTAATTTTCTTACTGCCTTTGCAGAATTGGATACTTTATTGTCTTTTGATAAAAACAGTGATTTTTACAAGAAATCACATTCTACCACATTCAAATATCTTATAGGGTTTTTTGTTAGTGTTTCGATAAATACCATTGTCTTCTTTATTACTATCGATAGCAATCATATGATGTCAATTGTATTAATACCTATTGATTATTTTCAAAAATTTCAGATATTAATATTTTGCAGAGTAATACTCATGTTAAGGACTAGGTTGATTTTGATAAATGACTACATAATTACGTTTATCGAAAACCGAGAAAGAAAAAATTTAAAAATTTTTGCCATCGGCGACAAAGAAGAAAGTAAAGTTAAAACTAAATCCAAGTTTAATTTTATTGGACGTCCTTCAAACAACAACACAAAGATACGAGACTTAGCTACAATGTATGACCTCACTGGCAAAATTAATGAGATGATTAATGAAGCTTGGAACTTCCAAATATTTATGACATTAGTGACAACTTTTGCTTTAGTAGTCCTTACAATGAGGATGTCACTAGTATACTACAAGGGACAAGTTGATAGACCGGGTCTTCTGATAAACATCGCTCTACTTTGCTTTAGCGCAATTTGCACTATAGCAATAATGTCTTTTATTTGCGAGCGATTACTTCAGGTTCGCAATGAGACTAAGGTAATAGTCAATAAGGTGATCATGAATTATGATCTCCCAAAAACGATGAGAGTTCAAGCGAAGGCATTAATGGAGCTGATAGAAGCTTGGCCTCTTCGTATCTACGTCTACGATATGTTTTCAGTTGACATCACACTTATGCTTAAATTCATAAGTGTTGCAACAACATATTTGATAGTAGTAGTTCAGGTATCTCACTTCTTTTAACTTTTTTCAACTATTTAAAAAGGTAAAAGGTGACTTTCATATCTTTCACCTTCTTTAATAATATAAATACATTCGATTAGTATTGAAATAAATATATATGTATAAAATTATCTTCTCCAAAGTCTACTGAAACATATTTAACACCCAACCTGTGTGGTGAATGTAAATGTATTTTCACGAGTAGGTGTATGTTGTTTAATATGGTGTAGTTTGAATTTGAAACCTCACATAGTGTTAGTTATTGGCTAAACAGTGCTATGTACATTAAACGTAATTATTTGGCACTGTCTTGTTTTTATAAGAGTATTGTTTATCAGTATAGTGGTAATACTGTGAAGGTTTAAATGAGAAGTCAAAACCGGAGAGGTTGAGAGGTGCAAACAAACATTGCTCTTACTTTATCAGTTTTCAGAGTGTTTACTTCGCCTTGAATTCGTACTGTTGTATTGTTCATCTGTTTAAAAAAAAAAATCGTTATTTTGTTAGGCATTGCATTACTATTTGCAATAGAAATAAGAAGCACTGGCATACTTTTAAGAAGAAAAATATCATTATGTAATGTAGTTGTTAGCTAATAAAATAAGTAAGTTGTGATTATTACTCTTGTCTTAATTCTCACCTTCGTGCTGTTTTCATATTTTTATCTCGAATTCACTAATGTTTTTTCTGGCACAGTTGTATATCAGTATCCTCTTTTAGGCTTTAAAATAATAGGCATGACCTCATAGAAATTAACAGCTGATGGTATAAACTCCATTTTTTGTGAACATTATAGTATGAACTCTAACAACACTGATAACAACAATTAACTCGTAAACACATACTAACAATGAAAACAAAATAAAAATAACGTTAAATATAGTCAGGGGAAACATAAAGGAAAATGATTATCCAATTTGGGACAGCAAAATGATAATGATGTATTTTCAATTTTTTTTATGTATGGCCCTGCCAAAATGACTCTACTCTGCCTGATGGAAAGCATAAGCAGAATCCAAGAGTGGTGGTTACCATACTCATTGCGAATGCAGACAATGCTATGCTACAATGCATCATTGGGTCTCCGGTCTGGCACTCACCAACGAAACACGACAGCCTGAACGCTGTCATTTTAAGTTGATCTTTTGTGCGAGGGTTGTACCGCCTCAGTCGAGCTGGGCCGTTCGTGCAGGCCTGACAGACAATTGAGGGATTTCTCGTCAATCAAAACCATATTTTTTTTCCTATGACATTATATGAGATCTTTCCAGCAGGGTATGTAATTAAAGTTTTTAGAACCTCATAGATATCCTGATATAATTTGTCTCAAAGTGTTTAATCAATGTGACTTTTCGTAAATGATATTATCACGAAGAAAAAATATTCTCGTACAATATTTGGGGTGAAGCCAGACGTCAGAAACTTGTCGTGGATTTCTTGAGGTACAGAATGATGAATCTTATAATATGCATAGCATCGAATATGGATTAACGTGTGACGTGATTTACGTGAGTTTGACTGTTTATACCAGACACTCGTAAATATCCCGTCTGGTACAGTAATTCACTAATAAAAATTATTAAACAAAATAATAACGAAGTTTATTCTAACGGACGGGATATGGGATATATGTACATTCAACAATTTCTTTTATAGCGTATTTAGAGTTCAATCTTCTCAGGATAATTCAACGGCTCTAACACTAGCGACATCTGTTCCGATATCATATGTAAATTGAGAGTAAGTGCCAGTACTGTAGAAAAAGTAATTGGTGCTCTAAATACTGATAAGGGTCCTGGGTGCGATAGCATTCCCCCTATATTCTGGAAAAGCTGTGTCAGATCCTTACCGGCTCCTATTTCCACTATTTATAATCGCTCGTCGGAGGTAGGAGTTTTTCCAGATATATGGAACAAAGCTCATATTGTTCATACATGAAAAAGTGTGCTTCACGGGACGGTAGATGTGAAACATCGAAATTGTTTTGTATGTTTTATAATAAAAAATGTGCCGTTTTCTTCACTTTTTTTCCATAAAATAAAATTACTGTTTGTTAAATTAATATTCATTTTTATTAAATACAAAAAAATATTTGAAATCGCGACAATTCAATTATTTTCTTCAGTGACTACGGTAAGGCTAAGCGGCTAGCGTCACCACGGCAATTCTCGCCACGCCAAAAATCAGGTTTACCCGCGCCTATAGATGTTTCGCATCTAAAGGGTTCACGGGTTAAGATAGAAAATTACAGAGGCATATCTATACTTAACACCTTGGGTAAAGTATTCGAAAAACTCGTATATAATGCTATAAAGTTTGGAATCCCAGTCAGTATCTAAGACTGGGATTCCAAACTCACAGCATGGATTTTTAAAAAACGTTCCACCGTCACGACTTTAGCTTGTTTTTCTAATTATGTCTTTAAGCATGTGGATAATGGGGGGCAAGTTGACGTGGTGTATACGGATTTTGAAAAGGCATTTGACCGGGTGGACCACGTCATCTTGCTTAGCAAATTATTCAGACTTGGTATACGTGGCGATCTGTTGAGGTGGATTCAGTCTTACTTAGCCAAAAGGTCACAAGCAGTAGTGATGGGAGGGTACCGTTCCAGTTCTTGTGAAATCCCCAGTGGTGTGCACAAGGTTCACATTTAGGACCGTTATTCTATAACTCGCATTTATATGACATCACTGATGCCATCAAAAACTGTAAATACATAATGTATGCTAATTATAAAACAAAAAAAGGTTGGGTGCCTTACTTTAATTTGACCTAAATAAAAACTTTTTATAAAAAAAAAAACCGACTTCCAAAAACATCCAACGAAAACTCTCTGTCAAAAAACACTTAAAAGCGTAAAATAATCTGGTTCTTCATAAATTGCCTATACCTAATTCTTTATTCATTTAAATAGCAGTATTACAATGGGTGCTAGGTACCTAAAATCTGTTTGAATTCGGTGCTAAGTGACTAGCGCTTAGACTTTTGTAATTGTTCGTTTGTATTCTTTTTGGCTTAGCACCGACTTCAAACAGATTTTAGGTACCTAGCACCCATTATAATACTACTATTTAAATGAATAAAGAATTAGGTATAGGCAATTTATGAAGAACCAGTTTATTTTACGCTTTTAAGTGTCTTTTGACAGAGAGTTTTCGTTGGATGTTTTTGGAAGTCGGTTTTTTTTTTTTTATAAAAAGTTTTTATGTTACAGTTTTTAGTGCAAACAATCGTAGGTAAGTAGTAAGTTGAATTATTTCATCAAATTTCATCATCAAGAATACAAATTAAGGTACGTGTAATATTAAAATCATCCTCTAATCCCTAACTGTTGAAGAGTTTAATCTTCTATCATCAGCTCACCTAAATAGCTTGAAAGTATACGACTGAAGGTCTTTAGATACGTATGAAATTGAAAGAATTATTCTCCAACTCCTAACCGTTGAGGAGTTGTACCTTCCACCTTCCATCATCAGCTTACCTAAATAATTTGTAAGAATACGACTAAAGGTAACTTATATACATATGATATTTAAAGATTTATCCTCGAACTCCTAACCGTTAAGGAGTGGTACCTTACATTATCAGCTCATCATCATAAAATGATGACTACCAGACGCAAATACCGGTGTAACTTCAGAAAATATACGAAAAACATAGTATGTGCCTATAAAAGATGAGGGTTTTCCTCGATTTCCCTGGGATCCCATCATCAGATCCTGATACGCTGGCAATGGGACCACCACGGAAGCATACCCTGTCGAATACAAAAAAATATTTCAAAATCGGTCCACAACTGACGGAGTAATCAGGTAACATACATAAAAAAAAATAAAAAAATACATACAGTGGAACATAGAACCTCCTCCTTTTTGGAAGTCGGTTAATTATCTTTACGATTATTATAGTAAGAATAACATTTCTGTAAACATTAATAAGTATCAATGTGTCACTTACGGTCGTAAAAAACAACCATTACACGGCGCTTAAATAAAAATAGTCACTGCTGTACGTGATCTCGGGGTTTCATTCGACAGTACCTACACTATAGTTTTCTGAACATATTGAGACTATTTGCTATCTTAATATATATATTTCTTGTGTGCGTGTGTATGTGACTGAACTCCTCCTAAACGACTGGACCAATTTTGATGAAATTTTTTGTGTGTGTTCAAGGGGATCTGGGAATGGTTTAGATTCACAAAAACGACTGGACCGATTTTGATGAAATTTTTTGTGTGTGTTCAAGGGGATCTGGGAATGGTTTAGATTCACAAAAACGTAAACGATGTTACGTGGGTCATAAATATGGCGGTACGAAGTTCGCCGGATCAGCTAGTCTATATATATAAAAGAAAGTCGTCTTAGTTACACTATTTATAACTCAAGAACGGCTAAACCGATTTGGCTGAAAATTGGTGGGGAGGTAACTTAGAACCGACGGACGGACACAGGATACTTTTTTTTCTCTTTATTTATTTTTAAGGGACTTTTACCCTATTAGGATATGCCAGTCCCATAAGGCCTTAGCTTAAACAAGTATCAATTTCGGTTGTTGTTGTACCGCGGGTAACTCCGCGGGGCTCAGCTAGTAAAGCAAAACAAAACCATGGGTTTGTTCTAAGATCTTGTCAACATTATAAAACAATTGAATCGCTGAAATCTGTTTATTTTGCTTACGTGCTTAGCACACTCGAGTATAGTGGCCCTATTTGGTCCCCTTATTATCTAATTTATTTAAATCAAATAGAACATGTAGAATGTCTGTGAAATATTGGCTATTTGATAGATACTCTCTCGTGGCGTTGGGTAAGAGAATGCTGCCGAGCACATAGTGCTGTTCATTTTTTATTGCAGAGCATATTCCTTAATCAACTACCGTTAGCATTGAGTTAGTTATGTTTATTACAGAAAACATTTTCAAGTTTTTTTTTATATTTTAGAAAATGTGTGTACATTCTATTGCTGAAATAGAATGTAATACCTAAATATAAAGTTGTTTGTTTTTAGTAGAAGGAAAAAATGTTAGAATTTTAGACTTAATTGACATTGCATAAAGAAATATGTCTGGTCTGTACGCCGAGGCACAGATATCCTCCGGTATTCTGTAGTAATTTTCATACGTGTCTACTAATAATGTCCAGTCACTGGCGGTATTTATAATTGAGTACGGCTTTTGTGTGAGTGAAGTGTGTTGTTTTTGTTGAGCCTTCCTTTACAAACGCGATGTTAGTTTTTATGTTTGTTGTTATTCCTTTTTTCGCTCTCGCCAGTGATAAACTCATAGCTTCGCGTATAATGTCTAATACACTATCATGGCGACGTGAATAATGACCTCGGTCTAATAGCGCCTTACAACCTGTCAGTAAGTGCCTGGCTGTACCTATTGCCGCATTGCACATCGTACAAGCCTTTTCTGTAGCTTTTCCCCACCTTACTAGGTTGCTTTGATCGGGGAGAGATTTTTTTTTTTTTATATAAACCCATGCCATAAGCATGGCCATTGTATAGCTATATTAGTTTTATTACTCATTCACTCCAGTTCTATCATCTATGCCTCTCGTACTATTATTCCGCATACTTTGTCTTTCTTTTACTCATCATCTTTCCTCTTTTCTATGGGTGGGAGTTCCATCTACATTTATCCATTATAGGAAACCTATCTACTATTATCTTTATTTTTCTTATATCTAGGAACACGGGGTAATAATTTTTATAACGCAAGTTTTCCTTACATTTTTGTTTTCTTATGTCTAATATTTTTATACTGGGTTTCTATGTTACTTGTTTATTATACATAGGGTGTTATATTTTTACTTTCTATTTGCATTTTTGTTTTGTTTCATGTTCTTCATTCAGGGTTTTGTTCTTACATCTAATTGACATTGTGTTTTTAACATCTTCTCTTCATTTTATTACAATTAATGTTTCTGTCTTACTACAGCTTATTCTAGTTTCCTTTATTACAATGTTATTTATATGCTTATACAATATATTCTTAAAATATAAGTTAACCATATTTTGCTTAACTGTTTCTATTTTTAACGACGTTACGAGCTATCTCAGTTTCAAAATCAGAGCCTGAAAAAACAAAATGGCGACCCTTGTCTGAAAACCGCAATTTTGCAGGTAGAGAGCCCGAGTTTGGGCTTAAATAGTCACAATACTAAAAAATAACACAAATATTTTGTCAAAATAATTAAATTATAATTAGTTTTTATTTTATTTACAATTTAAATTGGAAATTCAATATCTCCGGAACCACCGAACCGAATAATTTGAAAAATTTGTCTAAATTTAGAGAAAATTATGCCTAACAAATACACTAAAGTAATATTTAAAAATTGTGAAGATTTATGGGGGATTTTTTCAGAATTACAGAATTTTCAGTTTTTCAATTCTAGTTTTAATTTCTTAAGTGCCAAAAATTTTCAGGTTCGTAGTTCGCCTTCTTCTGTTGAGCGCGCAAATTTTAGCAGTTGAATTTATGTAGAAAGTTTATCAAGTCAGGAGTTATTAGACCCCAAAGTTAGGAACTTTGAATGTAAATAATAAACTTCCTAGAGGTCCAAAAAATCTGGTCAAAGTTGAATGCGACTTGCTTTCTGAGGGTCTTGAAGCTAATTTAGTGCTGCTGGGTCCAACAGGGAAGATTTTCACCGTTTTCAGCATGAAGACGTCAACTTTCGATCTTGATGTTGGTGTCAGGTGGTTGGTGGAGCTGCAGCCCTACCGGCCACACAAAAATCTACGGGGGGCGGCGTTTCCGCTCGCGTCCAGGTCACAAGAACACTTTAGACCACGTGTTGTAACCTCCAAAAATGTGGTTTTTGGGGTTTTTCACAATAAATTAACTGTTTTTCCACTCTCACTTTTATACCAGCAGATGGGCGTCACAAATACCCATCGACTGATACCTTTTTCACGTCCGTAGGTCGAGAAAAAACCACTTTTAACGATTTTTAACTGCGGAGCGCACGTGTTTTGCTTCCGATTCCGATGCATTTCTAGGTTCATTGCGTGCACCTTGTAGGTCTCGTTTTCATCTTGTTGTATGAAAGATTTTGTTATCTCTTTGTCGGTCTGTCTTCTAGCATTTCCCAATCCAACTCTACTGGACTGTGTACCCACCATGAATTTTTTGTGGAATTGGAGCCGTGACTCTAGCTCTGATGAATTTTTGTCTTTTGGAAGGGATCTAACGATTTCGTCTTGGGATTTTGACAAGACATGCATTTTGGTAACTCTTAGGTGTTTGTATAGTTCCGAAGGTTTTTTTCATTTCATTCCAAAATTATTCGAGCCCCTGTACAACGTTGACGGGTCTGCAGATGGTGCTAACCCGAGCCACGACTTCAATGTCAAGCTTTTTTTACGTTACTAATTGACTGTTGGTCTACCTTGTCAATGTATTTTACGAAGTCATCGACTATTACGTTTATAGATGGAGTACGACCTTTGTAGTCTATCTTTCTTCCAAGGAATTTAAAGGGCACGGTATCTGATATTATTGAAACACTTTCCCCACCAATAGTAATTCCGGGGTCATATGAGGTGCCTCGCCGGCCCAGACAAAGGCAATAGCATTTGCTAGGTTTTGTCCTCATTCCCTCCGTCCAAGTACAGAAGTCATCTACCTTACGCAGTAGTTCTTGGCACTGCTTTGGATTACGTGTAATGATCGCAAGGTCATCTGCGAACGCTAAGATGGATTCCGTATATTTTCCATTGACCTTAAACCGATAGCCCCACCTCTTTTCGCATGTTGCGATATTTTCTATTAATATATTTATAACTGTATTAAATACTACTGGCGATAAGCAGCAACCTTGGAACAACCCTACTATGTATTCGAGGGTTTTCGTATGTCCTTCTTTTGCTGTGATTACAAATTTTAATTTACTGTAGTATGATGCAATTATTTCACAAACTGTTGGCGGGAAGTTATACCATATAATTCTCGGAGACATGTCGTATTTCCTTACTCCCTGTTTTCACTGAGAGCTGTTGATGCAGTTCCGCATTTGTAACAAACCACGATACATTTGCTATCGACCTTAGGAACTTCTTCTGAGCTCTCTGTATGACATTCATATTGGAGTCTCTTGCGGAGTCCCACAATTGAATGTCGTACATTCAGGTTCAACTCCCATGGTCTGAAAATAAACCCGTCCAAGACTCAGGTCATTGTCGTTGGAAGCTCGCGAATGATCACCAAAATTGACTGGACAAACTTGCCACAAATCACCTGCAATAAAACACCTATTCCGATCAATGATACCGTGAAGAACTTGGAAATTTACACCGACGGAAACTTATCTTGGGCTCCACAGCTACATGAATGAGCCGTAAAATGTTTGCCGCTGCAAGATCTTTGCGCAGACTACGCAATTTTCTTCCTACATCAACCAAGATTGCTCTTACACAATCTCTTCTTTTCCCCATCCTTGATTATGCTGATGCCAGTTATCTAGATCTCCCTGAAGACCAACTGAATAAGCTTGAAAGACTCCAAAATCTTTGTATAAGATTCATATTTGGACTACGCAAATATGACCATATCTTCGACTATCTTAAACAGCTTAAGTGGACTCGACTCGACTCGAGTGAAGATTCGACTTTGCCGGAATACTCATATTCTTTCTCTTCTATGAAATATTCTATTCAATCCTTTTACTCCACGTTACCTTAAATTGCGGTTTACTTTCCTACATGATTCACATTCCGAATTGTTGAGATCGTCAGAAAACCTGAAATTAAATATGCCTGGACACTCTACCAAATTTCTAGACCATTCTTTTTATGTCCAAGCGGTGCGACTGTGGAACGCCCTGCCGGCTGCAATCAGACGTGCACAATCACTGACTGTCTCTAAGCGACTGGTAAAGGAACATTACTTGGGAGATATAAGTATTCTATAATTAACTGATTTTTGTCAATCCAATGAATTTCGATTATTATATTCATCTTATATGTATTTGTATCATCGCCCGGACTATGTGCAACTGGTACTCTTTATAATATTGATCATTTATGTATATTTACGCTGCTTTATTCACTTCCCAAACGACTCTCGATTACACCAGACACTACCCTTTACATCCTGTATTTATTTCCATCCCATGATTGCCTGGAAGAGATTACATGTATGTGAGCGATAAGGCCGCCAATTGTACTGACCTAACTTTCAGTCATTTATTTACCTAACTGGTGTACAAGGTGTACAAAGAGTTATTATTATTAATTATCGTATCATATGTATATCAAAAGTTTGTTGAGCAGTGATAATTTTGAGTTTTGTCCAAGCATCCAGTACAGGTTTTTGTGCTGCATATCATGTCTTTTTGCTTTGATATGTTTTTTCCACCGGTCCTTATGTAAGCCCAGGTGCTTCACACATTCAAGTTGCGGCAAGATATTTTCTCCGAGTTTTACTTGCGGACAGTTACTCTTTTTCCTGTGCGGAAATGCCCCTGGATTCCACCGACTGATACTAGACCGCACGCCGTCTCGGGTACTAGAAGTCGCGGAACCAGGTGCACCCTTGAAAGGAAAACCCTGGAACCCTGATGTACCTCCGGCCACCTATGGTTTGCAGATGGCCCCCTCCTGTGCAGAAATCCCGGTGTTCCGTTTCTGCACAGAAATAAGCGCTTGCGCCACCACCTCGGCCTGCTTGCGGACAGTTACCCTGACGAAGAGTGAATGTTATTTGGGCTGATTTAGCGGCATATGCTTTTATCCTCCAGACCTATAGCCAATTCTGGACTCTAAGAAGCAAGTCTGAGGCTCGCTTTGAATCTTTGTAGCTCACAAGTATCGCTGTGAATGTTGCTATAGTGACACCAGACCAGACAAAGATAGAATAAATGGACTTTTTGCTCAGTCTACATGAAAAAAATTGTTAACGTTATGGGTGTTCTTTTACTGGAAACATCTTTAACCATTTTGCCGAATAATCTTGAAAGTTACTTTTAAAATGTGAGATGCCGAAGATCGAACCAAGTGGCGTGCAATTGAAGAGGCCTATGTCCACTAATTTTTAAAATAGCTATTCTATAATTAAATAATTTATTTAAAAATATACCTTTTTTATATCCATTTTATATTGCCTATATGTCTCAGCTTTCCGTCGCGGACAAAAATAAAACTTTTTCCGTTATCTTTTAATTTTTCTTGGAAACAAACCTTGTCCTAACAATAATGAACACATAAAAAAAGAATTACTTAATTTAGTGCAGCCGATTGGAAGTTAGGCGCGTACATACATTTCGGCAATTCATTTTTATATATATAGATATATATAAACCATTACATTTACCACATAAAAGTTCCATAACAATTCCGTTAATCCAATATTACACAATTCATTTTGTTGAAGTGTTTATACTATACATATTTGATTGTATCAAGAAGACGTGGCTCAATTAATTTTATGACATTTTATTAGTTTGTTTTATATGATTTGATATAACAAGCATTATTTGGTTTAGTATAATTTTTATCTTATAAAGTTGTTCTTGTAAAGTTGTTGTTGTTCTTATAAAGTTATCTTATAAAAGGAAATGAATGAAAATGTCATTAATATAACGAACCTACAAAAGATGAACAATGAAGAGTCAGAAACATCTGATTCTTACAAAAGTATCGACTACATTGTGTTTACACTGAAACCTCTTTACTTTGTACAAAGAT
Source organism: Diaphora mendica (assembly GCA_949125395.1). Lineage (NCBI taxonomy): Eukaryota > Metazoa > Arthropoda > Insecta > Lepidoptera > Erebidae > Diaphora > Diaphora mendica. The sequence goes on along the minus strand of OX421311.1, from coordinate 36,547,976 downwards.
GTTTCGGAATAACAGCATTTTGTATCGTTGATGGTGAGATACGATCAACCGACTGGAAAACAAAAATACTAAGTTTATTAAGACTTTCAGCGTATTGTCTGCTACTATTCGTTTCCTGCACTGTCTTTATATCGTCTATACCAAGTGGAGAGTTGACAATAGAAGTAATAAATTTATTCGTTCCTAATTTTGTAACATTTCTTGAATACTTTATTTCTGCAATGACAACATTGTTTTCTAAAAATACAGTTAATGGTAGATTCCTTACTACCTTTGCGCAATTGGATACTTTGTTGTCCTTGGAAAAAATCTGTGATTTTTGTAAGAAGTCACATTCTACAACATTCAAATACCTCCTTGGATTTTTTGTTACTGTTTCTATACATACAACTGTTTTTTTTATTACTGTCGGAAGCATTGATATGATGTCAGTTGCATTAATACCTGTTGATTATTTTCAAAAATTTCAGATATTTTTTTACTGTAGAGTAATACTTATGTTGAGGGACAGGTTGAAATTAATTAATGACTACATTACAACATTCAATGAAAACCAAGAGAGAAAAAATGTAAACATTTTCTCTATGGGGGACAAAGAAGAAAGTAAGGTTAAAACTACCAAGTTGAATTTTATTGGACATCCTTCAAACGAAAATACCAAGATACAAGACTTGGCCACAATGTACGAACTCATAGGCAAAATTTGTGAAATTATTAATGAGGCTTGGAACTTTCGAATTTTTATGACATTAGTGACAACTTTTACATCTGTGATCCTTACAATGTGGATGTCACTTGAGTATTACAAGGCACATGAACGTAATCCAAGCCACTTTTTTGGTGACCTTATTTGGTGCTTTAGCGCGATTGTCACTGTAGCAATAATGTCTTTCATTTGTGAACTACTACTTCAAGTTCGTAATGAGACTAAGGTAATAGTCAACAAGTTGGTCATGAACTACGATCTCCCAAAAACTATGAGAGTACAAGCGAAGGCATTTATGGAGCTGATAGAAGCCTGGCCTCTTCGTATTTACGTCTACGATATGTTTTCAGTTGATATCACACTTATGCTGAAATTCACAAGCGTTGCAACGACTTATTTAATAGTAGTTGTTCAAATATCTCACTTCTTTTAACTTTTTCTGTATACTACATTAGAGAGTCAGTTTATAAATATTCCATAATATTATAAACAAAGGCGTTAGATCGTTCAATAATTATTTTAAAAAAAATATTGAAATCAAAATCATTGGTTGTCCTCAGTTTGTGTATTAGATTACATTTCTACAGACTTTAGGTAATCAAGTCTACTGAAATCAACCTGAGCAATAAAAGTACTGGCATTTTCTACATTGGTATCGTTATTAAAAGTGGCAGGTATTAACACAATATTGTGCATTGTCAGCAAATGTTTTTTAAAAGTGTGATTAAATGTTGTTTTTAGAAAGCGGAGACTTTCAATAGAACTTAAGTGTAAAATGAGTTTAGATGTAGTTGAAATTCTTGAGACCTCGCTTGAGTGTTAGTTTTGAGCACTGCAATTTTTTTTGAAGTGTCTTGATTTACTCACTACCAACATTTAAAAAACGATAAGGTCTTCATTCAAAGTAAAAAGTCTATACTTTGAATGAAGACCAAATCTTTCCAGACTTTATAATTCCATCAAAGTATCAATCTATTTAGTTACGTTATTGTTGTATTTTGTCGACCCGGTTTCACTACTCGTGAATGTAATTAACTTACACTTGGTATGTAAATACTATAGATATTTGGTTATCATATGTAACTGCTTAGTTAATGTAATATAATTCTATTGATTGGTTTTAATATTTTAATTTGATATACCAGTGACTATTTGGTTTAGTAGCTTTTTTACGAGTATTACGTCAGGACCTAAAATTAAAACAAGACATTAATAAAAAGATTATGGACATGACTGAACAAGAAGCGAATACCAATGAAGAAACAGAAAAAGCTGATTCCAAAAGAAATATCGAAAATATCATGTATACTCTGAAACCTCTTTACTTCATACAAAAATGTTTTGGAATATCAATACTTGACATAGTGAATGGTGAGATACGATCAACTAACTGGCAAACAAAAATACTGACCTCATTAATCCCTTTGGCTTACTGCGTTCTACTTTTCGTCGTTCTCGCTATCCTTATATCATCGATAACGCACATATCTTTGAGTTTAGAAACAATACTTTTTGTTGTTCCTGCTAGTATAATTTTCCTTGAATACGTTATTTCTGTAATTGTTACATCATTTTTGACAAATACGCTTAACGTTACTTTAATATCTGCTTTTGCAGAATTAGATACTTTGATGCGTGTTGAAGCAACAAGCGGATTTTATAAGAAATCGTATTCCAATACATTAAAGTATCTCATTTGGTTATTTGTTATTATTATTATAAATATAATTATCATTTTAATTGTCTCTGAGAACCTTACCACGATTTCAATTGCACTACTACCACTTGATTGTTTTCAAAAATTTCAAATTATATTTTTCTGTAGAGTGATACTCATGTTGAGGACCAGGTTGATGTTGATCAATGACTATTTAACAAAATTTATTGAAAATATAGATAGGAAAAATGAAAACATTTTTACCATCGGAGAGAGAAAGGTAACAAATAAGACTAAGTTTAATTTTATTGGACGTGCTTTAAACTCCAATACCAAGATACGAGACTTAGCAACAATGTACGACCTTATGGGCAAAATTTGTGAGATGATTAATGAAGCTTGGAATTTTAAAATTTTTATGACTTTGTTGACAGCTTTTTCATTTGTAATCCTAACAATGCGGACTTCACTTGTATACTACAAGGCACAAGTGAAGGATCCTGGTCCTATGATAAACGTTGCTCTTTGTTCGTTTAGTGTGATTTATACTATAACAACGATGTCTTTTATTTGCGAACGATTACTTCAGGTTCGCAATGAGACGAAGGTTAAAGTCAATAAGGTGATCATGAATTATGATCTCCCAAAAACGATGAGAGTACAAGCGAAGGCATTCATGGAGCTGATAGAAGCCTGGCCCCTTCGCATTTACGTGTACGATATGTTTTCAGTTGACATCACACTTATGCTGAAATTCATAAGTGTTGCAACGACTTATTTGATAGTAGTTGTTCAGATATCGCACTTCTTTTAACCTAAATTTAATTATTTAATAACGCTTTCTGTACAAAAATATATAATGGTACAGTTAATTAAATAATCATTCTCTGCATCTCATTAGCATCTCGTTGTATTTGTTTATTGTTAATGTAATTGTACGCACAAAAAAAGAAAAGAAAAATTGAGTGCAGTAATTGTGGTGTACGGTTGCACCGTACAGTAATATCTTGCCTCACCTTACACACGGCCATATGATTTCAAACTGAGCAGAACCTGTCCTTTTTCCCGGTATAGGAGCTAGTCAGGTTAGTGATGAAGAGGATCTTTAATTACCTATTCAGGTCCTTGTCAGAGAAGGAAGCCTGAGGCCGACCGTCGGCGTGGTGTTTGGTGATATCGGCAAAAATAAGATAAGAATACTAACATGGAACGACATACATACACAATTTTAGATACTTAAACACTAAGAGCGTTTTACATTATCCGATTCGATATCGGTGTCGGGAGCCGATACGATATCGGAGGAAGTAAAATGTACGAAATATGTATCTGTCTTTCATATTGTCCGGCCCGATATCGGATATCGGAGCCGACACATACATACATTTTACTTCCACCGACATCGTATCGGCGCCCGAAACTGATATCGGATCGGATAATGTGAAAACGCTCTAAGAGCCCCCACAGACTACCAACTTTTCAATCGGCTGATAGTTTGATCGGGTTGGCTTTTGTCTTATCTATTGATCGATACCTAATCGTTACAATGTGCATGTACATCTTCATACTGATTAAGAAACCAACCAAACTATCGGCTGATTAAAAAGTTTTTGTTCTGCGGGGGTTAAAGTCATACAAAGAACAAATTGATTTCGATGAATGTATATTGTTTGTACTGGGTGGGAGCCGAACGAACGACCTCTAGTTTAGTATTAAGTTTCACGAACCACAACACAGGCCAGTATTATCACTAAAAATGTTTTATTAGCTAAGTGTACTACATTGTTGTGTACTCGGTGTGTTCGTGGGTCACCGCTGTTGATCCTGGTGTACAGGAGTTACAGTGGTGGGCGTGTGGGCGGGATTAGTCCCATAAAAAAGTGTACTATATTGTTAGCAAATATTTTGTCTTCATGCTAAAATGTAATGCGTGTTTCAGAAGCAAGATTTCAATTGTATGTTGTAGTTGTTAGTCTTAAAATAAAAATCTGACTGTTATTCCAGTTGTCTTAATTCTCATCCAGATACGATCTGAGGAGCATTAAACCTCGCCAGACTCGGTTAAAGTTTATAGGAACTAACGCCTATATTTATGGCAGACAGGCTATATTTCATGTTTATTGCAAGCTATATAAGTTAGCGTAGGCGTTCATACTTCTCAACGATATAGAAAAACTTACAACACATTAATTATGAGTAGCCAGGAATTGAAAGAGATAGAAATTCAGGTGTCAAAGTGCATCTCACCTGTCCTTATGCGCTTAAATAATGCTCTAATGCTCCGCGCTTCCTAGGCACAGCAGATCTTTTAACGAGTCTTCTTCGGTCGATGTCTATTTGGCCCGTCAGATTTATGTGGCTCATTGGGAAATATTTTAGAACAGTTGTAAATTAGTGTGTTGTTACTTTTTAGTCTATATTGTTGAGAAGTATGAACGTCTATGCTAACTTATATAGCAATACACATGACGCGTATGTCTCTCATAAATATAGCCAAGGCGTTAGTTCCTATAAACTTTAAACGAGTTGTCTGGCGAGATTTAATGCTCCTCAGATTGTGTCTGGCTGATTGGAAAATATTTTAAAATGTTATACTTAATTATATTAGATAAAATTCTAAAATGACGTAAGTTAGCATGGTTTTTTTCCAACTTTGATACCTGCTAACTGTAAAACGGCCCCACTTGTAGCTTAGTGAGAATCCATTCCTTTCTGAGTATATGTTAGAGTATCGACCCTAAAAATTTCATCTTTCCTAAAATGACGTAAGTCTGGGCTGACCGGTATCTTGTACTATTATTACATAGACATTATATAATTTTTTGTTTATACGTGGGTGAGCGTCGCTTCGGCATGAATGAGCCGGCACGCCCGGAGTGATACCACGGCCTCACAGAAAACCGGAGTGAAATAGTGCTTGCGCCGTGTTTCACCGAGTGAGTGAGGATACCAGAGACCCATACCTCAAACCCTCCCCCTATCTTCCCCCCCCCCATCCCCCAAAGGCCGGCAACGCACTTGTGATACTTCTGGTGTTGCGGGTGTCCATGGGCGGCGGTAATCGCTTACCATCAGGCGATACTGGCGAGTTGTGATTGTTTAGTTGTTTTCTTTTCTTTTTTCTTTCTTTTTCTTTTCTTTCTATAGTTTATTTTTGCTGTTTTAGTCATTAATGATAACTACTATTTTACTAAGACTACCAAGTATCAAGTAAGTAAGTCACATTACACTTCAGTACACGCTTAAGTACATGACACAAAACACTGCCGTATTTTTGGAAATTCAAAGTTATTAAATTATCGTATCGTCATCGATTCTTAATAAGTTACCAGTTACACCTTCAAGAGAAGAAGGAGCTCTTACTGCGTGAATTGGCAGAACTGGCGCGCTCTTAGTTCATTCTTGCACTTTTATCTCTTACTAGCTGTTGCCCGCGACTTTGCTCGCGTGGACGTTGATTATATGTATTTAATTAAAACTGTGTAGGTATCTATGAATAATTTATTTATAATTTTAAACGTATTTAATAATATTAATAAATAAGAAAGTGGGCTGGTAAATCCCTCCATGGAAGACACCGAACCGATCTCAGCCAAGATTACGTCGACAAAGAAAAGTCGAACGAATGGCTTAAGAAAGGCGAACTGTTCCCGGAACGGAGGGATTTATGCTTGCAATCCAAGACCAGGTAATAATAACTAGGAACTATAAGAAATTCATCATTAGAGATCAAACTCAGACAATAGACTTATGCAGACATTGCAATTCCGCTCCAGAGACCATACAACATATAACCGGTGCCTGCAAAGCTCTAAAAAAAACTAAAACCGACCAAGTTGCTGCAATAGTTCATCCAAATTTAGCACATAGTTAGAACTTCATCAATCAAAAGATTCCATACTATAAGTATAAACCTGACACAATACTAGAAAACAATGCTTGTAAAATTTATTGGGACAGAACAATCTTAACAGACAAAACTATTCATTACAACCGTCCAGATATAACAGTTCACGACAAAGTCAGTAAAGTTATTTACATTATAGACATAGCAATCCCGAACAGCCATAATATTCAGTGCACTAATTCAGAAAAACTCTCAAAATACCAAGACCTGGCAATAGAACTCAAAACCCAATGGAAAGTTAACCCAGTGCACATAATCCCAATAGTTCTATCTTCAACAGGGATAGTACCTAAAACTCTCACTCAAAATCTTGAATTACTCCTCATGCCTTCAGACTCTACTTATTTCCTTCAAAAAGCCACCATACTCAATACCTGCCGCATTACCCGTTAATTTCTAACATCCTCATCTATATCATCCACCTACACAATGTAACGTATCATGCTTGGCTTAAGCCCGTATAACACGTAAATTACCCCTCTAAAAGGGAGATAAATGAAAAATCTAAATAATAAAAATAAAATACAAGATAAGTAGGTACAATTAGCGGCCTTATCGCCCGGAGGCAATCTCTTACAGGTATTTATTTATTTTTAATCAATAGCCCATTAAAAAGGACTTTCATACAAACTTTGGACCCTTATTTACCCCTTTAAGAATAGAATTCCCATAAATGCTGATATAAGTATTTATTTATTTGTAATCAAAAGCCTGAAGACAAAGTTTCAGACTACTAAATTTAAAAATGACGGACTTCCAGACTCATCTATACACGAAATGTCAACTGCTATTTCACACCTTAGGCCGCGTTTTCGAACTCAGCGGGCTGCGGAGCGGGAGCGGAGCGGGGCCGCTAACCCGTTTTCGAAACCAACGGGCTAGGAGCGGGCGCTAGAGCGGTTTAGTGATGTGTTATAAGAAACAATATCTCGTAAAATATAGCTTGATACGGATGACGGATTTCAGGAAAAAATTATTAGTGATTTTAAATAATTAGTGAAAACGACTGTTTGATAATATTTTATATAATCATAATATCTACATATGCAATAGCGTCATAAATTAGTATATTAAATTTATTTTTCTAAAATCGTACAACCCAAGCCTGATAACCTTAAAAAAATCTTGATTAGTCGTAATTGTAAACACAATAATTTACTATATTGACAAGTTAAGGGGGAATTAGGTTACTATACTCGATCATTATAGAAAATAACAGGGGGTACAATGAAAAAAAAATAACATCAACAAAGCGAACAAATTAACAAGTTATAAAGATGATTAAAATGTTTTATTAACAACAAATAAATAAAATATTAATAATTAAATAAACTTGCAAAAACCACAACATTGATAAAATTAAAATCATTTTTTATTTATTTTAAAAAGACCTTAGACTTGACATATGCGTACACCCGTAAGGAATAGAAACCATGTACATCAAATATTAACGTTGCCAGGTAAAAGCCCATTCTCCCTTATTAATGTTCCAAACGTTCAACAAATCTGGTTACAATTTGGTCGGTTAATTACAAAATTGTGTCAAGTCTATGTAATACTTTGTCTAAGATTGATGCGCCTGCTCGTATGCCGCTCGTCACACGCTCGACGCTCGCTCGTCAAATAAAAATAAAAATATTTTCGGACATCTAACACACAACGCCATCTAGTCCCAAGCTAAGCAGAGCTTGTGTTATGGGTACTAGATAACTAATATAAATACAAAAATACTTTTTTTTGTAAATACATACATATTATACATAGAATTTATATATAATTTTTTATAATATTTACGTTCCTATCAAAATAAAATTAAAAACAAAAAAAAACAACCATTCGAACAATATTGCAAGTAATAAAGATGAATAAAATAGTTTTTTAATTAACTATTAAAATTGTTATTGTATAAGTAAATAAATTTGGAAAAATCACAAACTTGACAAAATTAAAAATCAATAATCACAGGTGATTGCTATTTTATTCCATCCCTAGCTGACACCGCGACACTGGTGCGCACCGCCATAGAGATATTATAGATAGAGCAGAGGAGCCGTGCGAGTCATAATATATGTTCGATGAATGGAAAGTCGTCTGAACGTTACTTCGAATACTTTTTACCGATAAACTCTTCTTCTACTGAACGATGCCAAATTTCATGTTTTTAAATTTTAATGTACGGAAGGAACGTTTGTATGAAATAATACACCACACATATTTTCTTTATATTTTCATTATCATTATTATATTCATTCGAAAAAGCATTCATTCGATTCAAAAATGTTCGATGAATCATTCAGTAGAAGAAGTGCTTATCCAGACCCAGGGAGGGGAACCAGGCCTCCAGCTGTTCCTCGGTTAGAAAGAGAGAGACGATCGCGGTACCTATCTGTCTGTGTGTACCTATATTTTATTACTTCAAACAACTTTATAAGGTACTAGCTTTTACACACGGCTTCACTCACGCAGACTTTCATTCCCTGATTTACCCCATTAGGGGTGGAATTTCAAAAATTCCTTTCTTAGTGCTCACTTACGTTGTATTAAGAACCTACATGCAACATTTCAGGATTCTAGGTTTAGCGGTTTGAGCGTTTGAAGTGCGTTGATCTCTCTCTATGTCAGTCACCTTCCTCTTTTATATATATAGAAGATTTTAGAGTTAATTCTATTTTATTATTCGAGGTTATCATAATAACAAGCAGTCCTTTACTGCGCATGCGTCAGTAGAGAAAGACAGATGGTGTACCGCCGATCTTCTCTCTCTTTCTAATCGTTGGACGTTTCCGCTTACCGGCAGCCGTATGTCTTCCCTACTCTATCTATAATACCTCTATACGCACCGCTCGTCCGCCGCTCGTCACTCGCTCGTCGCACGCTCCCGCTCCGCTACCGCTCCGCTGTGTTCGAAAACACTCCCATATAAATCCATACATTTGAACGTGCCGCTGCCGCTCCGCGCCCGCTCCGCTCCCGCGCCCGCCCCGCTCCCGCTGAGTTCGAGTACGCGGCCTTAGGGGTAGAATATTCAGAAACGCTTAAATTCGTATCTACTCATTTTTAATCAGTAGCCCAAAAACTTTTTTTATTTTTCTCATTTAAAAAATGATGAATTTCATACAAACTTTCAACCCCTATTTCACCTCTTGGGGGTAGAATATTCCGAAATTCCAGTACTCACCAAATTTCATAGTCCTAACTTTAATAGTTTACGCTCGGCGATGATGAATCAGTCAGTCAGGACATGTTATTTTATATGTATAGATAGCGCTATATGTATGTATGGATATGTACTATGTACATACATAATTATGTGTGTATGTATGGATGTATATGTGTGTGTAATATACTGAACTAAAATATGTACAAAGAAACTGAAGTACTTTAAACACGCTTTTATCAGCTTGGTATGTAAATGCGTATATATAGGTATGTAACGGAATCTTTGAACATAAATAATTTTCACCCAATCTAAATCGTCAGATTAAATTGAAACTTTGCATACTCATCTTTATATATATAATTCTTCTGTGATTGTGTATGTCACTGAACTTCTCTCAAACGACTGGACCGATTTTGATGAAATTTTTTGTGTGTGTTAAAGGGGGTCTGGGAATGGTTTAGATTCACAATTTTGTCCACTGGAGAATGTTTTTTTAATTAATTTTTGAAATTTTCAAATTAAAGACGTGTAGACAGGACAACGTCTGTCGGGTCCGCTAGTTTATTTATAACTTTATGCACAAATACATGCATTGGCGGATCTAATGCTTAAGGCATTTTCTGCCAGTTGACCGATTTGGCAATGCAGAGAAAACATGAGGTAAGCGCACTTAATGGACATATATTAACTGATAGAGGTTTTATTAAAGTAAACTATTTGCCCTTAATTATGCAAATACATACAGTAATACACACATATACATCCATACATACACACATAATTATGTATGTACATAGTACATATCCATACATGCATAGGTAGTAGAGCCACGCTGATTTCAGCACGAATGGGCCGGCTCGACCGGGGCGGTACTACCCTCGCACAGAAAATCAACGTAAAATGACAGCGATCGTGCTGTCGTGTTTCGTTGGTGAGTGCGAGACCGGAGGCCCAAATAGTCTAGTCAACAAGTTCTATACTTGTTGACTAGACTAAAAGATGCAGCAGCATCACTAGGCCGCCATGGTGTGGGTCGCCATACTGCATTGTCTGCATTCACAGTGAGTATGGTGACCACCACTCTTGGATTCTGCTTATGCTTTCCATCAGGCAGAGTAGAGTCGGCGGGCCATACATAAAAAAAAAAACATATCTATATCCCTATCTATACATATAAAATAACATGTCCTGACTGACTGATTCATCATCGCCGAGCGTAAACTATTAAAGTTAGGACTATGAAATTTGGTGAGTACTGGAATTTCGGAATATTCTACCTAGAACCTAGAACTTAAATCAATTGCAATTGTCTATCTATACTATAAATATTTGATTAGCACATGAAGATACTGATTAACCAATGTAATATAATTGTGTTTGTTACTTTATATAATTAGATAGAAGAGAACGACTTGTTTCAGTGCTACTGAAACAAGTCGTTCTCTTCTACCTACCTTTATTGTTAGAAAGTGTTCTGAATAATAGATAAATAAAACGATAGGTACTAACATGAGCAGAGAACAAGAAGAAGATCATGATGATGAAACAGAAAAAGCTAATTCTACCAGCAATATTGTAAACATCGTGTATACAGTAAAACCTCTTTACTTTGTACAAAAATGTTTCGGAATTTTTACATTTGACATGGTGAATGGTGAGATACGCCCAACTAACTGGAAAACAAAAATACTTGGCTCATTGGGTCTTTTAGCTTACTGCGTTATACTTTTGGTATCCTCCGCCATCTCTCTGTCTTATACACCAAGTGAGAAATTAAATTTTAAAATAAAACATTTTAGTGTTCCCGCTGTCTTAACGCTTCTCGACCTCGTTATTCCTGCAATCACAACATTGTTTTTGACAGATACCATAAATGCTAGTTTCCTCACTGCTTTTGCGGAATTGGACACGTTGATGCGTGTTGAAACAATCAGTGACTTTTATAAGAAATCATATTTAGAAACATTAAAGTATCTCCTAGCGCTCTTTGTTAATGTTTTACTAACTCCAGTTTTGCTCATCATTAGTGTCGATAACTTTTCTTTGACACCATTTTCTTTACTACCAGTTGACTGTTTTCAAAAATTGCAGATAGTAATATTTTCTAGATTAGTACTCATGTTAAGAACGAGGTTGATGTTGATTAATGATTATATAACAACATTTATTGAAATACAAGATAGAAAAAATGTTAATATGTTTACTATTGGGCAGATAAATGTAAAAACTAAAGCCAATTTCAATTTCATTGGAAATGCTTCAGACGACAATACCAAGATACTAGAATTGATTACAATATACGAGCTCATCGGCAAAATTTCTGAGATGATTAATGTGGCTTGGAACTTAAAATTGTTTGCAACGTTATTGACAACTTTTGGATCTGCAGTCCTTACAATGTGGACGTCACTTAATTACTACAAGGCAAATAAAAGTGAAACAAGAGCTTTATTTGTTGGTCTTATTTGGTGCCCTAGCAAGATTTTTACCTTTGCAACTATGTCATTTATTTGCGAACGATTACTTCAGGTTCGCAATAAGACTAAAGTAATGGTCAGCAAGATAATCATGAATTATGATCTCCCAAAAACGATGAGAGTACAAGCGAAGGCATTCATGGAGCTGATAGAAGCCTGGCCTCTTCGTATTTACGTGTACGATATGTTTTCAGTTGACATCACACTTATGCTGAAATTCATAAGTGTTGCAACAACATATTTAATTGTGGTTATTCAGATATTTCACTTATTTTAGCTTTGTTGTATATACTTTATTTATGAACTCACAATTACAATACTCACTCATAATATGTGTGTGTGTGTGTGAAGAACTTAGAACTTTAGTAATGAAATAAGGTTTCTCATATTACGAACATATGTTTAAGGCTCAACCCGAATGGTGAGTGAGGAACCTACACAGTGAGGTACATACACACGATCAAGTGGCCCATCAGTTCGTCATCACGGTAAAAAAAGTAAAAATTAAAACCCAACTACGACAAAAAACGACCCTGAAAAAGTATGAAACAAGTCGTCACACGTTTGAATGGACCATAACACATTAACAACGCGTGACTACGGTTTTTGAAACTTGTTTCATACTTTTTCAGCGTCGTTTTTTGTCGTAGTTGGGTTTTAGTTTTTACTTTTTTATTTATTTAAAATGTTTTGGTGCCTCTATATTTCTAATTTCTTTGCAAACTATATTTTAAATAGGTACCATAGAAATATCACAATTATCGAATAAATACGGACAAAGTCACGATAAAATGCTAATAATATATATTTTTGAAATGTACAAGTAACGCCCTTTCTAGTGATACCAAACACGGCATATTTATCTCAAATTTCTTTTTTAAGACAGTACTTTATGTCGGCAGAGGGTGCCACATTAAATTCAGTGACACATCATATATCCTATACCCAGCAAACGATCAAGACGCTTCTAACGACACCTCATTTGTCCAGTTACAATAAGTAGTTAAGGAGCTATGAGGAAACAAATGAACATACAATCATAACCCTCCTTTGACTTTGCCGTAATTTGGTAAAATATATTATTATTTTCATGACTTTGTAGTATTTGTATCTTGATTCAAAGTAACACAAAATGTGTTTAAGCATGATATATTCCTAGCCGATTTCCGCCATGGCAACCTGTCTCAACGTCGGAAACGGAACTCAGCTAGCCGGAATCGAACCTACAGACTTGTAAAATGTCGTAAAATAAAGATGTTATTAATATTTCAGTGGTCTTAATTTCATTGTTTATAACAGTTTCATTTGGAAACGGCGATAGACAAAGTATTAGTTGGTGTTCAACAATTACATTATGTTCTCTTTTTCACAGATAGATTTATACATAGAAGTATATATAGAGATACTAGCTTTTGCCAAAATTTATCCTATGTCCTTTTCCAAGATTCAATCTACTTCTATGCCGCAATTCATCTAAATAGGTTTAGCCGTTAAAGTGAAACAGACAGACAGATGACAGAGTTAATTTCGAATTTATAATGTTTGTTCGAAACCGATCGTTGTAAATATAGATTGTTGTACTGGCAACACTAGGTCACGTCAAGGTGACATTTTAAGTCAGTTGTCAGGAAGGCATATAAAATTGTAAATGTGACTCGGATATAAATTTTGCTAGAATGAACTAACAAGTAATGGCCGGCCCTTTATTTTAATTTTAAGATAGCTTCGGTGTATTTTGTTATTGCCACCTCGTATGTTGTTAAGCTTTAATATAATAAAACGAGCTAGGTTCGCCACCAAGAACGGCCCCCGTAGAATCGCAAAGTGATTAGTTTTCGAGCGAGTAGGTGGGTTCGTAAATCCACCCCGACCTTCGTATGTAACCGTATATGTAGCCGGAAGATTGTGTAGTATACCAGGATCTCCGTGGAAAGCGTAACAGGGCCCCCCTAACCGCTTCTAATGTCGACGCGGCCTACACAACAATTGTGTTACACACAATTGTTGTGTAGGCACAATATAATTGTGAGTTATTTTATGTTAAATTGAACAGGATGTCAGCGCCCTAGTTTGAATTATTTTACCAGGAGGATAGTTCTTCGATTGTCTAGCTTTTATCTGATAGTCCCGTACAGGCTGGTACAAGGTTCGCTTACTTCAAGTAACGAAGCCCTGGTAAAAGGAATGAAACAATATTAGTATTAATACGCATTTTCTTAAAAAGACAACTCCCGCACTAGGAATAAATCCTGTGTCGCGGGGGACTTTACAAACATACATGAAACGGACACAAATAACACCCAGACTCAGAACAACAATTTGTGGATCACACAAAGTGTTGTCCTACGTGGGATTTGAACCCACGACACTTGGCAAAGTAGGAAACGGCGTGGTGACCGTTAAACCACTAGGCCAAACGGCCAAATGCATTGACTCTTCGGATGCCATATCACATATACCACATAATTAAATAATGATCCACAAATTGTTGTTTTGAGCATGTGTGTTATTTGTGTCCATTTTATGTATACTTGTAAATTTTCTCACGATGTACGAATACATTCAAAGTGCGGAAATTCTCTTTATTGTAAAACGATAATTTTTCTTGTAAAGAAAATCTTTTTACTTTTACTTTAAACGTATTGGAATTAAAGAGATCACGAAGCAACACAGGTTGCATATTATTCCAGTATTTTGTTGGACTATACCGGAATCCAACCCAGTATGCATATTTCTCTGTCTAAGTACATTTAAAGGTACGGACTCTTTTTACTTAACGCTCAGCTATTCAACCGTTGTATATTTAAAAACGTTATTCCAGTACAAGGTCGTATTAAGGGTTTAAATTACCTATTTTTACTTGGTCTGTGGAACCCGGGATCATTAATTTAGTATTGTCCGCATTAAACGATATAGAGTCATTTAAAACCTATGGTTTTATGCCAAACCGATCCACGGGTAGGGTTTGACACTTCTCGCTTCACTAAAAACTCGATTGGTTGCAGCGGCGAGTAGTCTGCTTCATCAATAGCCCGAAGCTACCGAGTTCCTTCCTCTGCAGCTGCGAAAAGATATCGCGTCTATGGCAGTCCTCTATCGACTTTATTATGGGGAGTGTTCTGAAGAGCTCTTCGAACTGGTCCCCCTCTCTAGTTCTGGTTTCTGGTTCTCCCTATCTCTACAGGACAACACGTGCTAGCCTTCGAAGTCACCCTTTTAGAGTGGTAGACATACGCTCTCGAACGCAACGTTTCGGTTCTTCCTTCTTGTGCCGAGCGGTCAAAACATGGAATTCACTATCACCTTTAAGCGGGGCGTGAGAAAGCATCTCACTAGGCCGCCATAGTGTGGGTCACCATGGTGCACACAGTGTTGTTGGGTTTGAATATTATCGGCATAAACATGAAATTTGTAACATTTGATCACCCTGCCAGTAAGCGCTAAAAAAATTGGGTAAAGTTTTAGTTTGAAAAATATGTATGTAGGTGGTAGAGCCACGCTGATTTCAGCACGAATGGGCCAGCTCGACCGGGGCGGTACTACCGTCGCACAGAAAATTAACGTAAAATGACAGCAGCAGTGCTGTCGTGTTTCGTTGGTGAGTGCGAGACCGGAGGCCCAATTAGTCTAGTCAACAAGTTCCATACTTGTTGACTAGACTAAAAGATGCAGCAGCATAACTAGGCCGCCATGGTGTGGGTCGCCATACTACATTGTCTGCATTCGCAGTGAGTATGGTGACCACCACTCTTGGATTCTGCTTATGCTTTCCATCAGGCAGAGTAGAGTCATTTTGGCGGGCCATACATAAAAAAAAAATAAAAAAAAAATTATAATAATAAAAAAAAATTGGACGAGACGATTGTCGTCTCACAGCTTTAAAACACCATGCATATATATTACATTATTACGTTCCTCTTTGTTATTTTAAAATTTTGTTTCTAGATCAGTGAGTGATCATCCTTTCGCTTATTCTACATAAAGCATTTGTAATACTAAAAATATTTTATTGTTACTCAAACACTGACTGACTGAATGTAATGCATTTTATTAGTTAATTATTAATCAATTGATATAATAGCGACGATTTGGTTCAGTAGCCTTTCATAATTTATCGTGTCCTTCGATATCTTTGTGTTAGGTTTACCAAAGGAGGATCTAACTTTGAATTCTAATGTACCCATTTTTGTAACATTACTTGAATACGTTATTCCTGCATTTCCAACATATTTTTCAACAGACACCTTATATATCAGATTCCTCACTGTTTTTGCGGAATTAGACACTTTGTTTTTTGTTGAAATAATCTGTAACTTTTATAAGAAATCATATTCCGAAACATTGAAGTACCTCTTTGGGTTATTTGTTAGTGTTTCACTGTTTAATGATATAGGTATTTTTACCATTGCATCACAGTAGGCATATACTCGTATTTGCAAATATTATGTTTGTTAGGCACAACATTAATGAATATAAGAAAAACAGTGATGTGCACAATATTAAAACAAGAAACAAGTCTAAACTTGTCGGTAACTATCTTCACTTACATAAGGTACACAACTCTTTCGAAGGTCTTGGTGTACGTTTTTATAATAAAATTCCTGTACATGTAATCGACCTACCTGTAGATAAATTCAAGCTTACTGTAAAAAATCACCTTATAAGGAAAGCCTACGATTAATTATCATCATTATCATTTAATCAACGATTATCTAAACGACAAACAGTCATATATACACACAAACTTCTTTGTCTTATAATAAAGCTAAATCATTGTTACCAAACCATTGTTAGTTGAAAGTAATGCATGACGATTATTATGGTTATTTGATTATTAGTAGTGATTTTTATCAGTATCTCGACCATGGTTCGTTATGCTCACTAAAATGTCATTGCTTGCGGTGTCTTCGTGCGGCGGGTCGTTTATCCTCTGATATGGCGAAGGAGATGGTTCATGCGTCATACTCGTGAACGGGTGCTGCTTGGAGTGACTGGTCGGTCTAGTCAGCGATGCAAAAGTCTGCAAATCTAGCCTCTTCATCCAGTCACGAATTATTTTTAACAGTAGATTTAGCAACTGAATGTAAGTAGATGTGCACCTTGAATAATTTCTATATTTAATAGTCTCGAACCTTCAACGGTATCACTAAATGACTTATTTTGGTACGTTAGCTTTTGGAGTATTTTAATAAAATGTAATTCAGGTGGCAACAGCTTGTAATACACTGTTTGCCTTTCATGTAATACCTAATGGCCAAATTTGTGAAATGATAAAAGAAGCTTGGAACTTAAAAAAATTACAACTTTATTGGCTACTTTTGCGTCTATAGTCATTACAATGCGGACGTCGCTTGAATACTACGAGTACAAGTCAAATGAAAGGGAATCAAAATGCTTGTTCGGTGGCCTTACTTTAAACTTTAGCAAGATTTACACCATAGCAATAATGTATTTTATTTGCGAATGATAACTTCAGGTTCGCAATGAGACTAAGGTAATAATCAACAAGGTGATCATGAATTCTGATCTCCAGTAGACGATGAGAGTACAAGCGAAAGCATTTATGGGAATTATTGAAGCCTGGCCTCTTCGTATTTATGTTTACCATATATTTTCAGTTGACTACACTCAAGTTGAAATTTGAAAGTGTTGCAACAACATATTTATAGTTATTCAGGTACCTCACTTCTTTTGATTTTAGTTCTATAAATTAATCAAATCATGGTTCAACATTACCACTAAAACATCTGAACAGAACAACCATTTGCGTATTTAGCCACGCCGCTTGCCACTTCGCTAAGTGTTGTGGTTTCAAATCCAACATGGGACAACGCTTTGTGTGATCCACAAATAATTGTTCTGAGTCTGTGTGTTCATTGTGTCCGTTTCATGTATGTTTGTAAAGTCCCCCGCGACACAGGAGGATGCATGACGATGTCTCTTTTTAATGCAGGAGATGTCTGTGAAATTCACCTTAAATACACCTTCAAACGCATTGGTGTTTAATAGATCAATGTTCAAACGTGAATATTTTTCTGTCATACTTGCACTTACTCATTTATTGATGGCGTAGTAACTATTATAGCCACGATTTTACTTAAGTATCAAAATTACCAACGTTACCTTATTTTTTCATTTTTTAAAATGATTGTGCTCTATGATAATTCTACAAAAAAGAAAAATAATTATGGTAATGGAACAAAACTCTATTAATTAACAAGGATTGCCGTGTTAAATTAATACTTATTTCACCACAGACAGAAGTGTACTCAAACAATTTTACATTACATTGTGTCAATTAAATACTGAAAAAATAAATTAAAGAAATAACAAAAATGTCATGAGGAGTAGAAATGGCTCGCAATGAGGAAACAGTCAAAGCTAATTGTACGAAAAATATTGGCACCATCGTGTACACAACATCACCTCTTTATGTTATACAAAAATGCTTCGGAATATCAACATTTCAAATGGTAAATGGTGAAATACGACCAACTGGCTGGAAAATTAAAATACTTGGTTCATCTGGAGCTTATACATGCTGCTTTCTAATTTGCCTCACCTTTGTTCATCTAAATAGTTTGCAAATGGTAGTAATATATGCACCTTCTCTTTTTTGTATTATTCAGTACCTTGCTTCTGTAAGTGCAATGTTGTTTTTGGGAGATACAGTTAATATTAATGTTTTTACTGCTATCGCAAAGCTGGACTCCTTATTACGTGTCGAAATCATCAAAGATTTTTATAAAAAATTACGTTCTGAAACATTAATGTACATCCTTGGGATTTCCGTTACATACTTTTTATTTTGTACGCTTTCTTTTTCAATGCAAGTTAATTTTTTTCTGTCGTCAGTAGCAATTCTACCTGTTGACTTTTTTCTAAAATTTCAAATACTAGTATTTTGTAGATTAGTACTCTTAATAAGGACCAGATTGATATTGATTAATGATTATGTAAACACATTTATTGAAAACCGAGACATAAAGAATGTTAACATTTTTACCATCGGCGAGACAACTAAAGCTAAGTTTAATTTTATTGGACGTGCTTCAAATAATAACACCAAGATACGAGACTTGGCCACAATATATGAACTCATGGGCAAAATTTGTGAGATGATAAATGGAGGTTGGAATTTTACAATTTTAAATTTTCTTTTCTATACCTTTACTTTCGTAATTATTACAATGTGGTCTTCACTCGCATACTACAAGTCTACTGAGAAACAACTAGGTCCGTTGATAGTCTTAGCTATTTGGTGTTTTAGTGCCCTTTTCACAGTAGCAGTAATGTCATTCATATGTGAACGATTACTTCATGTTCGCATTGAGACTAAGATAATAGTCAATAAGGTGATCATGAATTATGATCTCCCAAAAACTATGAGAGTACAAGCGAAGGCATTCATGGAGCTGATAGAAGCCTGGCCTCTTCGTATTTACATATACGATATGTTTTCAGTTGACATCACACTTATGCTTAAATTTATAAGTGTTGCGACGACATATTTAATAGTTGTTGTTCAGATATATCACTTATTTTAACTTCACACTTTTGTTACAAGTTTTCCGTGTTATCAAAACTCCTGAGTAAACAATATTACCTTAATTATTAAATACAAATGACTGCTTCGTTGGTCTAGCGGTTAGCGCAAGCGACTGCATATCAAGAGGTCTCGGGTCCGATTCCCGGGTCTGACTCCTGTTGGGTTTTTCTTACAAGAAATGCTTAATACTAGCTCGGAGTGTAGAAGATGGCGGTGTTTCCCACCCGTGCCTCGGAGAACACGTTAAGACCTCGATCCCGGTTGTCATGAACACCTATGATAATATAATCGTTATTGGATAGTCAGTGCTCTCAAATATACTGACAACTAGTTAAAACTTCGAATTCAGTTCACCCTCAGGGTTAATACGGCTCAGGTAATATTGTTCACTCAGGAGTTTTGATAACATGCAAAACTTGTAACTAAATTACGCAATGCCCTTAAAAAGAAGATTACAGTCGGATAATGTAGTAACTTATCTATAAAATAAATATGTACTAGTTGTTGTAGTTGTCTTAATTCCTACCTACATAATTTTTAATTTAATTCAATTTTTTTTTAATTCAAATTATTTATTTCCGACTTATTAATATTAATACATCCATATTTTGTTAGTTACAGAATGACTTCACCTAGTGTTAGTGTTATAAATATTAAATAAATATTATTTAGTGTGGATGTAAAAATATTTAGGATGCTGTTGGAGGAGGAGCGCAGGCGCGCAAACATGGAAGCGCAACGTTTTCGCATTATTGCGGCGAATCCATCGACGTGACATCCTGTCTTGGTGCTATTAAGTTCCTCTATCAAACTGTTAATGTACAAATTGAATAAACGTGGGGAACTCAATCCACCCTGCCTTTCCCCACATTCCAGACCATAAACATCGGAATATGCGCCAGCCCATTTCACTCTATTTTTTTGATTATTATACCAAAACCTCAACAGTGCAACTATATTAATCGGTACAGTGGTATTGCGTATAAGCTTATTCCAGAGCAGCCTTCCAGACTTATCGAATGCCTTCGATAGGTCTAGAAATCAACCTATTATTGGGGTCATTCTATCTGTGTAGTATGGGACAGTCTGCTTGAGACATAGACTTTCAGTCGATAAATTCGGCCTGAAAACAAATTGGATATCCCCTAGATCTAAATGGTCTACTAGGATTTTATCAAGCAGACCATCCAACACCTTTGCAATCACCGTTGCCAGCGAGATAGGTCTATAATTTGCAACATCCGAGGCATCCCAAGACTTATTTTTTATAATTGGTAGTAGAG
The DNA here is from genome assembly GCA_949125395.1 of Diaphora mendica. Classification (NCBI taxonomy): domain Eukaryota; kingdom Metazoa; phylum Arthropoda; class Insecta; order Lepidoptera; family Erebidae; genus Diaphora; species Diaphora mendica. The sequence goes on along the minus strand of OX421311.1, from coordinate 36,527,237 downwards.
CCACGCTGATTTCAGCACGAACGGGCCGGCTCGACCGGGGCGGTACTACCCTCGCACAGAAAATCAACGTAAAATCACAGCGTTTGTGCTGTCGTGTTTCGTTGGTGAGTGTGAGACCGGAGGCCCAATTAGTCTAGTCAACAAGTTCCATACTTGTTGACTAGACTAAAAGATGCACAAGCTGCTGGTCTGGTCTCAGTGAGTTTCGAAGGTAGGTAACTATGTCTTATGCACAAGTTGAAAAACATAGCAAGTACCCTTGGTAAGTGCACTCCTGAATATTTGAGATGCTCAATACAGAGGCCGTCGTGATCGGGGGACTTCCCCCTCACCATATTTTGTACAATCTTCTTTACCTGCTTGTCAGAAAACTGGACAATTGGTGTCCCGGTCACGGCCGCCCCAGTCTCAATGTCCGACGTATTGCTAATGTTAGACAGAGGTGACCTTACTTTTGAAGTGGTCTAAGAAAGCATTTGCTATGCTCCTAGGCTCCGTCACACCCGCGCGAGTTAATAATTTGAACTGAAAATGACAACATTTTCATTGAAATCTGCTATACAGTAAAATCTTCATTATCATCACAATTATCAATCGTCAAACACTATTTTTTATCAATTAGTAGCTTTATGTACTTCTGTACATCAGCGGACTTAATGCCCCGGGCATTCTCTACCAGTCAACCCTAGGGTGGTGTAAAAATCTTGTGAGGTAGGCGCACATAGGTTTCATACTTAACTAAAATATACATTACACAGCATTACATATATACAGGTTTATATGCAAATACGACAAATACCCAAATCTATAAATATATATAATACTAGCTGTTGCCCGCGGCTCCGCCCGCGTGTATGTCGGTTATCGCGGCAAACAGTAACCTATGTGTTAATCTGATGTATCTTCTATACTTAAAAAAACCGACTTCCAAAAAAACATCCAACGAAAACTCTCTGAAAACTACTATTGAAATGAATAAAGAATTAGGTATAGGCAATTTATGAAGAACCAGTTTATTTTACGCTTTTAAGTGTCTTTTTGGCAGAGATTTTTCGTTGGATGTTTTTTTGGAAGTCGGTTTTTTTTTTTATAAAAAGTTTTTATTTTTCAGTTTTTAGTGCAATCAATCGTAGGTAAGTAGTAAGTTGAACTATTTCATCAAATTTCATCATCAAGAACACAAATTAAGGTCTATACGTACGTGTAATATTAAAATCATCCTCTAATCCCTAACTGTTGAAGAGTTTAACCTTCTATCATCAGCTCACCTAAATAACTTGAAAGTTTATGACTGAAGGTCTTTAGATACGTATGAAATTGAAAGAATTATCCTCCAACTCCTAACCGTTGAGGAGTTGTACGTCCCACCTTCCATCATCAGCTTACCTAAATAATTTGAAAGAATACGACTAAAGGTAACATATATACATATGATATTTAAAGATTTATCCTCCAACTCCTAACCGTTAAGGAGTTGTACCTTACATCATCAGCTCATCATCATAAAATGATGACTACCAGACGCAAATACCGGTGTAACTTCAGAAAATATACGAAAAACATAGTATGTGCCTATAAAAATGAGGGTTTCCCTCGATTTCCCTGGGATCCCATTATCAGATCCTGATATGCTGGCAATGGGACCACCTCGGAAGCATACCCATTCGAATACAAAAAAAAAATTCAAAATCGGTCCACAACTGACGGAGTAATCGGTGAACATACATAAAAAATAAAAAAAAAAAAAAAAAAAACATACAGTGGAACATAGAACCTCCTCCTTTTTGGAAGTCGGTTAATAAAATAACATGTCCTGACTGACTGACTGACTGATTCATCATCGCCGAGCGGAAACTATTAAACTTGGGAATACAAAATTTGGTGAGTATGATCGTTTCATTAAGTAGATACCCATTAAGGAAGGAATTTTGGAATTTCTACCCCCAAGGGGGTGAAATAGGGGTTGAAAGTTTGTATGGAAGTCCGTCATTTTTAAGTTAGAAACATGAAACTTTATTTTTGGGCTACTGATTAAAAATGAGTAAACACGTATTTAAGCGTTTCTGATAGATAGAGCGGATATTCTACTCCTTAAGGGTGAAATAGGGGTTGACGTTTTGTATGTAGGTTAGTCTGGAAGTCCGTCATTTATGAAGTTAAAAACATGAAAGTTTATTTTAGGGCTATTTAAGAAATATGAAACTTTATTTTTGGATTACTTATAAAAAATTGTAGATATGTATTTCAACGTTTCCTAATATTCTACCCCTAAGGGGGTGAAATAGGGGTTGAACTTTGTTTGGAACTTCGTCATTTTTAAATTAGAAACATGAAACTTTTCTTTTGGTTTGGGCTACTGATTAAAAATGAATAGATACGTATTTAGGCCTTTCTCGATATTCTACGCTGAAGAGATGAAATAGGCGTTGACATTTCGTAAGCGGGTTAGTCTAGAAGTCCGTCAGTTTTGAAGTTAAAAACATGAAAATTTATTTTAGGGCTATTGATAAAAAAATAGGAGATACGTATTTAAGAGTTTCCCAATATTCTACCCGTAAGAGGGTGAAATAGGGGTTGAAAGTTTGTATGGAAGTCCGTCTTTTTTAAGTTAGAAACATGAAAAATTATCTTTGGGTTAATAGTTAAAAACACGTAGATACTAAGTGTCTCTGGATATTATATCTACCCCCTTTTTTGTGCGGAAATTCCCTCGGATATCAGCAACTGGTGGTTATGTCGGACTCGAACCGACTAAAAACCGCACACCGTCTCGGGTTCTAGAAACCAGGGAACCAGAGCGCCCTCAAAAGGAAATCCCATAAATGATATTTCTACCCCTAAGGGGTGAATTAGGTGTTGAAATGTCGTAAGTAGATTAGTTTGGAAGTCAGTCATTTTTAATTTAGTAGCCTGAAACTTTGTCCTTAGGCTTTTAAGTACAAATAAATTAATACCTATATCATCATTTATGGGAATTCTATTTCTAAAGGGGTAAAAATAAGGGTCGAACGTTAGTATGAAATTCTTTTTAATGGGCTATTGATTAAAAATAAATAAATAGGTACGTTTAAAAACATGAATAAATTATTCATACATACTTACACAGTTTTAATTAAATATATTGTAAATAATCAACTTCCACGCGAGCAAAGCTGCGGGCAACAGCTAGTAAGCTATATTACTGTAAAGTTTCATCCAATTCCGTCCAGTGCTTTTTGCGTGATGAAGTAACAAACACACACCCTCACAAACATTCGCTTTTATAAATTAGTGTGATGTGATAAAATCGAATACGAAAAACAATGTTAAATTTATCACTACAGTTAAATGAAAAATTAGACATAACGAATGAAGCTTATTTTCAAAGCGTAAATAAAACTAAATTAATTAAGTATCTACAACTAATTCAACGAAAAAAAATGGAAGGTATCTACAACTTACTAAAAGAAATTAAAACACCAACAAATAAGGCTAAGTAATTAAATATTTGCAACGAAAAACATCTGCTTACCTATGCCTATACCAATAACCTAACAAAATCCTATAAAAAAGTAAATTATAGGTACCTAGGTACCTATGCTATAATCTTACAAAATTCTAAAAATACCGAGAAAACCAATTAGAATCTACAAAAGACTATTTGCTAATTATTGAGGTACAACAAAAATCGCCTGCTTATACCTATGCTATAACCTGACAAAATCCTAAAAAAAAACTTCGTTTTAAAAAAACTGACTTCAAAAACTAAAAAGTATCAGTTAACTTAATTTGCATGTGCTACCTAGGTTTGAAGTCAGTGCCAAGCCAAATGTAATAGTAGGTATCACACTCGCTACATTTCGAGACGAACGTCAACGACGTCACCGACGCTTCAGTTGTTTTGTTCTACGCGAAGAGCAGCTATCACGCTCAAGGTCACGCGCGGCGAGTGCGGTACCTACTATTACATTTTGGCTTGGCACCGACTTCAAACCTATGAATAGGTAGCACATACAAATTAAGTTATTAGGTACTTTTTAGTTTTTTCGGTTCGGTTTTTTTAAACGAAGTTTTTTTTATTTTTCACTTTTTAGTCTTTCTCAAGTCTCTCGTCATCATTTCACCTAAATAACTTGAAAGAATACGACTAAAGGTAACATACATGCTGTATAAAATCGAAAGGACTTCAGGTATTTTTTTGTAATAAAATCTCAAATGGACTATCTTCTATAGGTTACTATAATTCAAGTGATTTGAGGTAAACTGACTATCTGAGGTTAACTCTGATATCGTTGAGACCCGTTTTATATATTATGAAATTAAATGATGTCTACAGAATATGAAGGCATGCAGATAATTGCTTTAACTTCATTGCAGGCGCTTACATAAATTTGAGGGTTTCCTTCGATTTCCTTAGGATCCCATCATCAGATCCTGATATGGTGGCCATGGGACCACATGGGGAGCATACCCTTTCGAATACAAAAAGAATTTCCAAAATCGGTCCACAAATTGACGGAATAATCCGTGTACATACATAAAAAAATATATACCGATGAAATTGAGAACCTCATCCTTTTGGCAGTCGGTTAAAAAAAATATACCGATGAAATTGAGAACCTCCTCCTTTTGGAAGTCGGTTAAAAATACAGAAGAAATATTATAATACCAAGTAATATTAATATTAGGTAGAACAAAAATCAAGTAAATAGTTCCAAAAATAACTTTTTATCCGAATTTACATTCAAGAACTACTACTGGGTTTTTAAGTCGATTTGGGTGCATGTGTCGCGTAGGGAGCCGACCGACCGCGCGGGTACTGCTTTTTAAACAATTTGGACGTGTTTGGTAACCTACGCAGGGCAGTACTATGTATTAGTTATTCTGTGGCAGGGCGCAGGCCACGCGCCCGCGCTGCCTTTCGGGTACCTATCATAAAGATGTTTTGTATCATTTTCTGGTAAATTATGATGAACTATTATGTTATATGTTTACTCCTCTTTCAAATATTTTAAACTTAAAATAAATATCATAATTATAAATGACCATTTAAAGTTTATGGCATTCTAGTTTTTGGTTCAGTATCAATAAGAGCGTCCTCCCAAAAAATCTAAATTTCTTTAATGTACAGAATTGATCTTATACACTTTTCTTATGCGTTTAAAAGTAATCATATTACGTACCTATTGTAAAGTTAGTTAATTGATTCCAAAAGAAGTCGCTGTTTTAAGCACAGTTCGTCAGTGAGCACAGAAACAATTTTCAAGAAAATGTAATTGCTTTAGTATCGATTAGAGAGCCCTCCCAAAAAATCATCTAAATTTCTTTAATGTACAGAACTGAACTGTTACATTTTTATTATACGTTAAAAAGAGTAATCATATTACGTACCTATTGTAAAGTTAGTTACTTGATTCCAAAAGATGTCGCTGTTTTAAGCAAATAAATTTTTCAAGAAAATTTAAAACAACCCTTTCTATGGAAAGAGAGAACATAAAACAAATAACTACCTATCAAATACTAACTATATACCACATTAATCACAATGCTTGTGCATAAAACGTTCCCACGATTATTTTGAATATTTAAGTCATGCGGGCACAACCAAACACACAGATTCGACGTCTACAGAGAGATATAGATATTCTTTTTCCTATGGATAGAGAGGTTGCGATAAATCAAATACTTAATGCTACACCGAATTATACGTAATACGATTAATATGCGATTATAATGTTCTACGATTATTCCACGATATATTAAACAAAGTGTTATTAATTACGCATGGCTGGCAATAGATGTCACTACATGTAGTTTCACGTAATGATAAATTCTTTATAATTTTTTTTCCAATAGATATAGAGATTGTGATAAATTAAATACTTTATGCTACAATCTTCAGAGTATCTCCTTTCTAACAAAAAAAGAATTATTGCGATCGGACTACTCGTTAATGAATTACAATTAATTACACATTTTGACTTTCATCTCCCCTCCCAAGGAAACCGTCCGAAATTTCGGAATAAAAAGTATCCTATGTCCTACCTCGGAGTATGAACTCAAATCATGCCAAGTTTCATTTGAATCCATTCAGTAGTTTCGGCGTGATGCGCGGCCAAGATACAGACAGACAGACAGACAGACAGACAAAAATGAAAAAAAAAATAGTTTTCGTTTCAGTATCGATAACAGAGTGCCCTCCAAAAAAATTTTCAAAATATCTTCAATGTACAGAATTTGACCTGTTACATTTTTATTATAAGTATAGATTACATTTACATGCAAATATATTTACATTACTATCGTACACTATGAATAATATTTATAACATTATCACTGTTTAGTCCAATCACCAATCACTTCGTTCCTTGAAGTAAGGAACCCTTGTTACTAGTCTATACGGGCCCATCAGATATAAGCTAGACAATCGAAGACCGATCACCTGGTGAAAGGATTTCAACTTAGGGCAATAACACCCTTTTTAGAACAAGTTTCTTATCATCACTAACCTGGTGTATGCTGCGTCGACATCCGAAGCGGTTAGGGGCGCCCTTATAATGAAGTCCACTGCGCAGATCCTTGTACAATTACAACAGGTTCCGTTTACAATCTAAACACATTCGAAGGTCAATATTCCGTGCGAGGGTGCCGGTGGTAGATTAACGAATCCACTTAAACAAACCAGTTGCAAACCACCACGTCCATACGAAGGTCGACGATAATTCCGTTTTATCGTTTCCGAACGACAACAAACACTCGTTTTACTATATTAAAGCTTAACAAACGCCGCTTCTAAAAAGACCTATACACGCACTATTTTGTCTCAACTCTTAAATTACAGTTTATTATGTTAATGACCCCCGCAGGCACACAAAACACTATAAACCATACCAATCAACACTCCCAAAGCGAATCACTATGATCACCGAACAGCTAGGGAGGATTTTAACAATTATTGGCCCGGCCCGCGCCAAGATACGTCCGCACGCGATTTTTCGACATTGACAACTTTGACATTGGCATAACCTAAAATGTCACTACAAGTTACATTTACCTTAGATCATATATTATTATAACGCAGAGAGAACATCTCCAGAGCGTACACCAAATAGACGATTTGGTATCGAACAATCACGAATACCCTTTCATTTTATGTGCTCTATATGGAATAAAACGTTCAAGTTCAATAATATCTCCTGCCTAACGACAGGTGCCCCAGCATTACATATAATTAATATTTAAATAAACTTAGTCTTAACAATACAAATATTAGTAGCCTACTACTTTAGCTATCTACCAAATTATTAAAAAATCACTGAAAAGACGACCACCATGAAAACTACAATTATAACCAGCATTGATATAATAATTATTCAAATATAATAATATAATTATTACAGTTTCGATCTCATCAACAACCCATAACGTCCCACTGCTGGGCTCGGGTCTCCTCTCAGGAGAGGGCTAAAGCCATACGTCCCCACGCTGGCCAAGAGCGGGTTGGGGACTGGCAAGACAACGTTGTGGCTACGTAATCTTGCCGTTGGACGTTGTGGCTACGTAATCTTGCCGTTGGACGTTTTTAAGCCGCCCAAAGGCCTCCATCTAATCTTCACGACTGTTATCCTACGATAACAACCGGGACCGACTGTCTAACGTGACCTCTGAATCACGGAGATGCTCATGGTATCATGCCACCAGCGGTCAACCATTCAGGTACTGACCGCGCCATCGTTGCTTATCCTCGGTGATTGTTTCCAATCACCGAGTGCAACTGGGCTATGATGCTATGAGAGTTTCGATCTACCTCTGCTAAATTGGCATTTTGTCATTTGTTTTTGTTGTTGCCGTGTGTCTTTGATGAAATTCTTTTATAAAAAAAAGATTAGAACCAGACAATTACATCCCTTAGTTGTACATATATAAGAAACTAGCTGACCCGGCGAACTTCGTATCGCCATATTTACATAATATCTGTCTCAGCTTCCCGTTGACTTTCAATTGACTTTTCCCGTTATTTTAGATTTTTTTGTACACAACCCTTGTCTTAACAAAAACGAACACATAAAAAAGAATTATTTAATTTGGTGCAGCCGATCGGAAGTTATGAGCGTACATACATTTCGGCGATTCATTTATATATATATATAATAGGTCTTTACCTACGAAATTGCCGTTTTGTATGCAATAAGTGAAAGTACTTATTTTTTCAAACTTTTTTATTTGTATTATTCGAAGTAATCACCCATGCAATCGACGCATCTTTGCCAGCGCATTGGCAGTTTATTGATGCCCTTCTTGTAAAAATCAGCTGGACGGGAGGCAACAAACTCTTCAAAGGCATTTTGTACTGCCTTTTTTTTTTTATGGAATAGGCGGGCAAAAGAGCAGACGTATCGCCTGATGGTAAGCGATTACCGCCGCCCATGGACACATGCAACACCAGAAGCGTCACAAGTGCGTTGCCGGCCTTTCGGGGATGGGGGGGGAGGTAGGGGTAGGGGATTGGGGTATGGGCCTCCGGTATCCTCACTCACTCGGTGAAACACAGTGCAAGCACTATTTCACACCGGTTTTCTGTGAGGCCGTGGTATCACTCCGGTCGAGCCGGCCCATTCATGCCGAAGCGTGGCTCTCCCACGGGAGAGCCACTGCCTCTCGGGAATTAAATTTTTTACCTACTAAAAAGTTGTCTAAATTTTGGAAAAAGTAATAGCCAGTAGGTGCAAGGTCTGGTGAGTATGGCGGATGAGGGAGAGCTTCCAACCCCAGCTATTGCAGCTTGGAGACTGTCTGTTGCGCAGTATGGGGTCGCGCGTTGTCGTGAAGGAGCAGTGGGGACGACCGATTGATCAAAGCTGGTTGCAGATGTGCAAGCTTCTCCATCATTCTCTCCAGTTCTTCACAGTACACATTTGCATTAATACTCATGCCGTTTTGTAAAAAGCTGTGGTGAATCACACCCGCACTAGACCACCAAACAGTGACCATCACCTTTTTAGGGGTCGTTTTTGGTTTAGGGCATTGCTTTGGTGCTGAACCAGGGTCTAACCAACTTGCTGAGACCTTGCACCTACCGACTATTACTTTTTCCAAAATTTCGACAACTTTTTAGTGGGTAAAAAATTCAATTCCCGAGAGGCAGTACAAAATGCCTTTGAAGAGTTTGTTGCCTCCCGTCCAGGTGATTTTTACAAGAAGGGCATCAATAAACTACCAATGCGTTGGCAAAGATGCGTTGATTGCATGGGTGATTACTTCGAATAACAGAAATAAAAAAGTTTAAAATAATAAGTACTTTCAGTTATTGCATACAAAACGGCAATTTCACAGGTAAAGACCTATTGTATTGTATCTGTCGGAGGATAGGGCGAGAAATTATTTTTAGAAAGGTTGACGTAAGCCTCACCGACGTCACTGATTATCTCAATAGTGGCACTCATGATTTGTAGTAATAGAAATCGCTTTCAATCAATTAATTATTACACACGTACGTAGGTAAGGTTTATTTACACAACCAAAGACAATATTGAATTCCAAATGGTTTATTGAATTAATGAAGCTGCAGTTAAAATCATAGATCGACACAAACAGACTCTACAGGTATACTGTATTGGCAAGGTCATATGTTGATCCATAATTTCCAGTTTCCAAAATGCGTAGAGCTTTATGAGAAGAATACTGGCAAAGAAACTCATAGCCACTCTTTTAAAAGTCACATCTTAAATCATTAGTCACAGATGTTTAATAATGAATTACAACAATTAAGAAGCCCAAGTACTTAGCTTATTTACAGCCGTTCCTTCCTGGTACAACGCCCGCACTGCACGACGGCTCGAGTGTAACTCAACCGATCGCTCACAGTGCGGCCGTATTTATAGGCACGGCACACGTGCACGTTTAAGATTGTAGGGTAGTTATTGAAATTATAATGACATTCATTTTACATCATAATAAACGTTTAAGTAATCAACAGGTGGTTTATAAACTAATTTTGGAACAATCAAATGATTTAACTTAATTATTCTAGGTTTTCTAGACTAATCGTTGTAGTTGCGCCGACATATCGTAACTCTACATAATTGAACTTCACTTGCGCTACAGTGGAACACACGTGGAGCTCGTATTTAGCTCAACTTATTGATCGTAAAGTAACAATAAAAGCTATGTGTATAGGACATTACCTTATTACTTCGTTAAAATGATAAAAATTATATTTATAATTAAATTGTATGAATATTAACGAAGCAACTGTAAAAAAATCAGCTTGTTCGTATCATTTTTATGACCTGATTATCGATACATGTTGGAAGGATCAACCCATAAATTTTTTAGGACAAATATTTTTTTCCAAATAAGTAATTTTGGTTAATATTTATATAATTTAACAGTCATATTGTTCTACAAATTGCGTGGTACGTTATCCCGGTCCTACGCCCAATTTTTTTTTGTTTCTGCTACCCCTGTAGCTACCACAATCGAAAAATTTTGTAAGGTGAAAGTTGGGCCCCTCATCAAACTGAAGCCACTCACGAAAAATTAGCTTGATAGTAATAACTTATAAAATTTGTTACGGGGATTATTACAACCAAAGCTAAGTTTAATTTTGTTGGACGTGCTTCAGACACTAACAAGAAAATACGAGACTTAGCTATAATGTACGACCTCATTGCCAACATATGTGATATGATTAATGAAGGTTGGAATTTTCAAATTTTAATGACCCTTAGTTTAACTATTACTCTTTTAGTCATTACAATGTGGACGTCACTTGAATACTACAAAGATTCCTTATAGCCATACCTACCATACGCCCGTTGATTATTACCATAGCTACTTGGTGTGTTAGTGCATTTTTAACAGTAGCTGTAATGTCATTTACATGTAAACGATTACTTCAAGTACGCAATGAGACTAAAATAATAGTCAACAAGGTCATCCTGAGGTTTGATCTCCCAAGATCAATGAGATTACATGCAAAGGTCTTTTTAACCGACTTCCAAAAGGAGGAGGTTCTCAATTTCATCGGTATTTTTTTTTTTTTTTTTATGTATGTACATCGATTACTCCGTCAATTGTGGACCGATTTTGAAAATTATTTTTGTATTCGAAAGGGTATGCTCCCATTTGGCCCCATGGCCACCATATCAGGATCTGATAATGGGATCCCAAGGAAATCGAAAGAAACCCTCAAATTTACGTGAGCGCCTACAATGAAGTGAAGAGCAATTGTCTGCATGCCTTCATATTCTGTAGACATCATTTAATTTTAAATGAAATGATGATGAGAGACTTGAGAAAGACTAAAAAGCAAAAAAAAAAACAACCGAAGCGTCGGTGACGTCGAAATATAGCGGGTGGTACCTACTACATATTACATTTGGGTTGGCACTGACTTGAAACCTATGAATAGGTAGCAAATACAAATTAAGTTATTTTATACTTTTTAGTTTTTGAAGTCGGTTTTTTTAAACGAAGTTTTTATTTTTTTTGGAGATCATAAAAGCGTGGCCTCTTCGTTTTGTTTTCAGTTGACATCACACTAATGCTGAAATCTATAAAGTGTTACAGCAACGTATTTAATTTAGTCCGTCCACCAGGGTCTGCGTTCCCCGTTTGGAACCCTTGTACTAGTCTATAGGGCCCATAGTATAGCCAGACAATCGCAGGCCGATCACCTGGTGAACGGATGTCAACTTAGGGCGCCTACACCTTTTCACAACAAGTTTCTTATCACTAACCTGGTGTATGCTGCGTTGAAATCCGAAGTGGTGGAAAATTAGCGAACAGCTAGGGAGGATTTTAACAATTAATAACCCAAGAGACACGTCCGCACCCGTAGGTTTCATTTTTCCGACTTTGACATAACCTAAAATGTCACCACAAATTACATTTACCTCAGAGCATATATCACTGGACGAGTTGGTATCGAACACTCTTCATACCACTAAAGCCTTGTTAAAGTACAATTTGATTGGTAAAGGTACTGTTATTTTCACGAGTGAGTGCATTTTTTATCATCACTCATAATAATATTATGTAACATTTTACCCGACCGTGGTGAAGCCAAAGGAAGAGTAATAATTTTGGCAATCCATTTTTGTTAGAATGATTCTAATGAATGAAGTTTCAATAAATTCGTAATGTTGGGCCGGCTGACGTAGGCCATATAATTACTATTGAAATCTTTACGTAGTCAAGTTATAGTTTTTAAACTTTTTCTTATTTGTAATTGTTTTCTTAGACCTTAAATATATTCAGACTTTCTATATATATTTTATTTTTATTCAAAATCTATTTCATCTCAATATAACATAACATAAAAAGAATTGTAGAGACTGCATGCTCGTCAGTCAAGTATCTGGGGGCAATGTGGTGCCCCCGCCAAGACGAGCCAAGCGAAGCGCAAGGGCACTACCTACCTTTTCTCGAAGCGTTTCGTCGTTTTTTTGAACCCTCATAACTTTGGTTCACGATATACCAGATAGTTCAAATTCTCAGAATATGATGTGACTAATAGACTAATGAAACATACAAAGTTTCAATTGCATAGCTCTGATACTTTAGATTTTATTGATACCTAAAAAACACCGATTTCGTCACTGACACACTGATGATCATCAAAACTGTTAGGGTACTTCCTGAAGTGCTAGAAAGCTGAAATTTGGTATGTCAACCAATTTTAGTATACAAACAACAGGAAAATTCATAAACCTATTACTTTTGCCCCCAACCCCCAAATTTGGGGAGTGGAAGTTTGTATGATACTTTCACAAATGTTTATGCTAGAGGTTTTATTTTTGGTACACGTACTTTTTCAAAAGAAGAAAGAAGATGTACAAGAAATGCAGCCCAAAAAAAGAAAAAAAAAACTGCCTTAAGCAACTTAAAAAAAGAAATGAAATCCCACCAAAAACATTTTCATGTAAAATGTCGCCAAGACGACTGCATATGGCTTACCCTGTGAAAAAGATATCAGATCTCATGTAGTGCCAAGGTTCTGAATCTACACGCCCTAACTCTACCAACCCTTACTTCATAAACTCTATATCTCAGTAAAAATGTATGGCTTGGCTGTTTCGTCACTTCAGAAACTAAATATTCGTATAGCACATTGCTTCAGAAACTAGATATTTGCAAACACAAAAGGCGTTCGTTTCTCCTTTGTGACGGTGTGGTAGCGAAACGGCGAAGCCATACATTTTTACTGAGATGTAGAGTTTATGAAGTAAGGGTTGGTAGAGTTAGGGCGTGTAGATTCAGAACCTTGGCACTACATGAGATCTGATATCTTTTTCACAGGGTAAGCCATATGCAGTCGTCTTGGCGACATTTTACATGAAAATGTTTTTGGTGGGATTCCTAATTACTTAGTAAAACAGGTGATAATTTATAAGAGGTCTGAATCATTTGTAAGTTATTTTAATAATAAAGAAATCTTGTTTCTTAGAACTTCACTCTTTCACTCAAACCAGAAAAATAATAATAGATAGAAAAAAACTTCTTCGAAAACAAGATACATTTTGAAGTACAAAGCATTCTCAAAGTTTTTTTTACCGTGTTCCTACTGTTAAATAAAATTCCCAGTAGCCTAATTTCGTATACCTTTTGAATGACATCGGAAACTTTATAAAGAGTAGGTGATGATTGATTTATTTTCTAGAAAATGTCACATAAAATACCAATTATTTAGATTGAATAGCTTCAATTTATATAATTGATATATATTTAATTTATTATTTATAAGATATTATCAAAATAGCTGGTAAAAACTGGAAGGCAATTGCCAAAGATAAAGAAATATGGAAAAGTCTGGAGGAGGCCTTCACCCTCACATAAGAGGGGTTCTTGCATGCCTGCATGATGAATTATATAAATCTTTAATTATTTGAATTTTGAACCTTATCGATATAATTTATCAATTTAGAATTCTTATTAATATGTATTGTTATTATTATGCGAGAAATAAAAGGCTTTTATTTTATTTATTATTTTATTATATTTAATTTATATATTGAAGCTGTACTATATAAATATATATAATGCTTTTTGAAATATATAAAGATAAAAAGAACCTGCCTTTCCTAAATTTTAAATTTAAAAACATAATCCAGTTGCTTTAGATAATTTTTCAGTTCGTGTAACTTCAATAACATCAAGTATTAATTATCTCAAAAAGGCATCTATTAATTATTGTGATATATACCTACCATCCAGTTACTTTAAATAATTTGATAAAATGATGACGAATTGTTTTAGTAGCATTAATATTACTTTGGGAAATGTACTTACAAATATAGAAACAATAGATAAATAAAACAGTACCAACATGAGCAGAAAAGAAGAACAGAATAATAACGATGAAACAAAAAAAGATGATTCTGACAGCAATATTGTCAACGTCGTGTACACAGTAAAACCTCTTTACGTTTTACAAAAAATTTACGGAATATCGATATTTGACATGGTGAATGGTGAGATACGCCCAACTAACTGGAAAACAAAATTAATTGGCTCATTGATCCCTGTGGCTTACTGCGTTCTATTTTTTATTTCTTCCTCCATTTCTTTGGCATCTGTAATAAGTGAGAATAGAACTAGGAAAATAAGACTCATATGTGCCTCTTCTCTTATGGCGTTTCTTGAATACATTATACCTGCAATCATAACGTTTTCGACAGATACAGTTACTGTCAGTTTCTTTAAGGCGTTTGCGGAATTGGATACTTTGTTGCATATTGAAACAATCAGGGACTTTTATAAGAAATCACATTCCGAAACATTTAAGTACCTTTTTGGATTCTTTATTACTGTTTCTCTGCCTACAGTTATTTTGTTTACTTTTGTCGATAACATAAATGTAAATTATATTGTATTAATACCAGTTGATTGGTTTTGTAAATTTCAAATTTTACTATTAAAATGTTACTATTAAAAATAAAACCTCGGTTTGTTATTTGGGATTGGTTTTAGAAAGAAATTTTTCATTTATTGAACATATTAGAACAGTTAATGAAAAGTCTAAAAAGAGTTTCTTTGCACTGACGAGGATATCAACTGCGACATGGGGTTTGTCATATAATACACTAAAGATCATATATGGAGCTACTTATTTGGGTTCTATTTGCTATGGTGCTCCTGTATGGGCAGATAGGGCGACTGTAGGTGCTGTCCGTCGCAAACTGTTACAAGGCCAACGACCTGCATTGATTTTCTTGTGCAAGGCATATAGGACGGTTAGCACTGAGGCTTTACCGGTGTTGGCAGGTGTTCTTCCGGTCGATCTCGAGGTGCAAAGACGTGCAGCCATGTACTATTCCACACTACAAAACATGGAATGCGATTTTTTGGGCATACGAGACCGCGGTAAAATCATAAGATTGTTTCAACAAAAATCCAATGTCTATAACGACCTCTTGGATGAATGGCAGAAACGATGGGACGAATCATCTAAGGGGCGCCACCTCTACCAGTTCTTTCCATCTGTTCGCGAAAGGTTGTCAAGGACATGGCTCGAGGTAGATCACTGTGTCGCTCAATTTCTTACAGGCCACGGTAACTTTAAGGGCAAACTATACTCATTTAAATTAGTCGATTCACCATTTTGTCAATGCTCAACACCTGATTCTAGCTGTGAACAGTCGGCTCATCATATCCTCTGGGAATGTAGTCTTTGGTACAATGAACGTAACATGATGCTAAATAGCTTACAAATGACGTCTGGGGTAGTATATTATGGGGATCTTGTGTCAACTGCGGTGAATTTCCGTGCGTTTAAGCGATTCTGCCATACATACTATAGAAATCAAATATAGCTCACTTAGGACCCATAATATTTTTTTATCCGTGGTGCTTCCCGGTTTGAAAAAGGCGTCTGCCTATTTTTGACTCCATTTTGTCTCCCGCTTTGCAAAGCAGGGAAGTGGACTTATTATATTTCCAACTCCTCCAGTTTTCTTCTGATTAATTTCGTTGCGGGTTCCAAGACAGTTAAATTTTTCCTGGGACTTCCCGAGTGTCATAACTCGGTGTTTTCGTGGGTCACCGCTGTTGATCCTGGTGTACAGGAGTTACAGTGGTGGGCGTGTGGGCGGGATTAGTCCCATCAAAAAAAAAAGCATAACATGTTTGTTACTAGCAAATATGATACAGCTATTTTCTAAGCTTTGTTTTATTAGGCCAATACCCCAACCCCTCCCCACATCCCTTTACCCATCTCCCAAAGGTCGGCAACACACTTGCGACGCCTCTGGAGTTGCAGGTGACCATGGGCGGCGGTAATCGCTTACCATCAGGTGATACGTCTGTTCGTTTGCACATATACCATAAAAACATGTCTAAATACATACACAAATAAATATAAATACATAATACATATCCTTAATAATCGTACACTGTAGAAAGTAGACTATAAGTAGGAGTACCTACTGTTGAAAAAGTTATTCCGCCATCTGAAGAAGGTGATTGTGCACGCTCTTTTTAAACCTGTAAAGGTCTGGGCAAACAGCGGACGGGACGGGACGGCAAAGCGACGCTAGCGGGACGGCATCGCGGCGCGCGGCGTGGATGTCACACTGCGGGCGTCATGATCGCGCTAGCGTCGTGTCGGCCGATCCGTCGCACTCGGCGCGATTCCTCGAGCATTTCGAAAAGAGAGTTTCATTCAAGTCCTTGCCTATGGATTTCCATATCGCAGCTTTCAAGTTCGCATTTTTGTACTGTTGATGGCTCAAGTCACACGTAAAGGTGCAGCCTCGAACAATTTTGATTAATTATTCCACTTTCTCCACGTTCATTTTTGTAAGTATGTTTTATACAAAATTGGCGTCACGCCGAACGCGACGTTCTCCCGTCGCGCTGTCTATTTGACTACTCGAATGAATATCCATAAAACACAAAAATGTCATCGCGCTCAGGTCGCGATCGCGCTCCATCCCGCTGCACTCGTTTTGAATTCCCGCCGAACGCGACGGCGACATGACGCGACTGCTAGTCGAGCGCCAAGCGCGACGGCTCTATGTGACACATTCTACATTAACTAATATATTACAACTCTTCACGTCCCGCCAGTGTCACGTCGCCGTCCCGCCTCGTCCGTTGTTTGCCCAGACCATAACGGGTAGTGGACATCCTGATTTCGAGTGGAAGCGAATTCCAAAGCAGCACTGCCTGCACAAAGAATGAGGTGTTAACGAAATCGGAGTTGTGGGAAGGACACAGGAGTAGCACATTATTCTTAGAGCGGAGGCTTTTGTCGTGATTAGAGGAAAGGTAACGCAAATCGGGATCAAAATAAGTGGGTGAGAATAGGGAATTAAGAAATGAAAAGAGAGAGGTCAGCGCTCGCTGATTACGACGTAGACGAATGGGTTACCATTTTAATTGGCAACATAAAGCAGATACGTGATCATACTTGCGAAGATTAAATATGAATCGAATGCAGTTATTGAGAAGACGGTCTAGTTTATTTAGGAGATCTGCATTCAGGTCAAAATAACACACATCAGCATAGTCAATTATAGGAATAATTAAGGTTTGCATGAGTGAGGTTTTTGTTTTGGGAGGCAGGAATTTTTTTAAACGGTATAGAGTTCGCAGATGTCCTGTCTCTTTTTGACTTACATGGGTCACTTGAGCTCTCCAATCGAGCGTAGAGTCGATGAGCAGTCCTAGGTCTTTGACTACAGGGCTCCAAGGTATAATTGCACCGTGGAGGACGACTGGTGGGAGTGAAGATGTGTCTACTCTGCGCATCATATTTTTGCTACCTACTACAATTGCCTGACATTTATTAGGGTTTATTGACAACCCGAACCTCATCGACCACGAGTTTATGCGATCTAGACCCTTGTTGATATTGTCGATGGCTCGTGATATGTCCTCCACTCTTTCCTGCAAATAAATCTGCAGTTTTACCGGCAAGGGTGGTTGCAGGCAACATGTCCTCTAAAACACTTCTAGCTGTATTATGTGGGGTGTATGTTGTGGTTGTGTTGCTTGTTTCGGCTGTAGTAGATTGTTCGACCGTGACCCGCCTGGTCAGTACGACCACTGACGGTTCGCATGCTGTCACGTCCAGCATCAGCTACAGACGTGCCCTAGCGATCCCCAGGCAGTGGCCCTATCCCTATATTTCGTACTGCTTTCTCTATTATGCTGGGTTTTCAGAGCCACGTTAGCCACGACAGTAATTTCTCAATCGTATGTCCGCATCCCACGTGATAAGATGTTCAATCAGGACGTATGGTTGTTTCGGGGCAATATTATTATCCCATATTTTCTGCAAATACTGTCTTAAAACTCTTAACTTTTCATCAATTTTAGTATTTTTAGAACTTTGGGTTTCTAACAAAGATGTTTCGAACTATCAATATTTCACATGTTCAAATGTAAGATGTACCCTATAGTAAATTACCTAAACAATAAAATTCGATATCGAGCTCTGCCTCCGTGATTCTAAAATACTACTGTGGAGGAACGGGTATGATATCAATCCAACACAAAGGGAGTATCCTCCGACCAGGCGAGGTGATCATGCCTGGTGGGAGGATACTCCCTTTGTGTTGCAGGGACATCATACCCGTTCCTCCACAGTGGTGACCCCGACGTGATTGGAAGCAGCCTTCGATGAAGCATCAGCACGCCACCATCCTGTTCACTCCCACAGCAAGTCTCACAGCCAGCCAGCAACTTCGGCCTCAACAGGGATACACCACAAGCAGGAAGCGACCGCTCCAGCCTGGTTTACCCCTACGGCCTCATCAGCGTCTAGGCACAGCACACTGCACCTACGGTCCATGTAAGCAGAGCATATCTCTCCCGTCTACGCAGCAGCTAGCCACTACGCAGCAACCGCCCCGACTCACTGGGGACCTCACCGCAGCACCGCGCACCGCCTGCCATCCCGACTCACTGGGATCAGCGGAATACAGCCACGACTCACTGGGACTAGCGGCATTCAGTTCCGACTCACTGAAACTTGCGGCACTCAGTTCCGACTCACTGGAACTACTCACTCCTGGCACTGGCAAGCTCCGCAACAGAGCACAGACAGCTGACACATCATAATATCGACCTCCAGTCTTGGAGGGGAGTGATGTGGCGACTTCCACATACAGCGCAACAAGAAATAATATATGACAGCGCCATCTACCGAAGATACATCGAACTACGGAGTAACGAAGGAAACTAAGAAACTACCAATCCTGAATCGCGCAGTGAAAGTTCGCGCGCCAGTTAAGATACATACAACATCCCAACATCAACCGTTGGGCAGTTGGCCCGCCAGGCATGATCACCTCGCCTGGTCGGAGGATCCTCCCTTTGTGTTGGTGGGACATAACACACCTGTCCCCCACACTACTGTTCCTTTTTTTTTATTTTTTTATTATTTATTACGCTCTAATTCATTTATACGATGCCAATTGTTTCATTACCAATTGAATAATCTAATCTAATCTAAAATAATCATCAAAGAAAAAAAAGTTGAAAACAGACTGTCTTGTTTTTATCGTGTGGAAGAGAAATATAACATAATTTTAGTTTTGTTGTGTAACGTGCCAAGGGCCAGTTTCACCCCTTTGGATAAAGTCCCTTATAAAATAGTTTGTACTTATCTGCCACATAACCACAGATTTGTGTTTCCCAAGTCTCAGAAAAACACAAATGTGTCAGATAACCATATACATATCAACATCTGTCACATAGTGTTGTATGTTGGATAACTATCTGAAACTTTATCAGTAACTAGTGAAACTGGTCCTAAATATCCTATATTTAAAAGCTTTATTAATAGATAAGAATTTCAGTACGTAGCTAAAGATTAATAGCAATTTTAAATGCACATTCACATATCGACCATAATCCCCATAGTAAATAAAAGTTGTCAGCATAATTAAATTTGTACTTTCTTGATTGAGTAATAAATTGGTGATTGACATGACGTGGCTTGACATACTCGTAGATGATTCTACGAGTATGTCAAGCCACGTCATGTCAATCACCAATTGAAATTAAGTAAAATTATACACTAATATAAGAAATAAGTACCACAAAGTTATAAATCATTTAAAGTGAGAGTACTTTAAACTTCACACTAGACTTATAATGTATTTGTGTAACGTAGTGTAGTATTATAATAAGTAAAATAAACGCCATATTATTAACGCAATTGTTTTAATTCTTCCAAAGAAATCACTTCAAGGAACCGTCGCACATTTTTCATTATAGATTTTACACCGTACTCCACTAAAGGTGTTCCAAATTCTTCGGCTACCAACTTCCAGTTATCATTCATGAAATCCAAGACAGCTTGACCTAGAAATAAGGAGATACATATAAATTAAAAAGCTTTAATTGTTTTTAAAACTGTCATGAACAGTAAGTATCATGCAAGGTCTCACTTAAATTATTTCACCTATTTATCATTTCAGGAAATAAGTAGATTAATGTTGTGTTCATGTTTTCTCCCTACACCATGAAACCCTGATATAGATAGACGTGTTCGAAAATTGACAATTTTTTTTTTTCAAATGTCTATTATTTATCCTTAACTCAGAAAAATAGTGTTATCTAGGTTTTCAACAGTGTTACTAATGGAAACTAATCTTATATTTTACAGGCTGTTCTGTTACTGTTTCAAATTGTCGCAATAATAGATAGGCTAAAACAAGTTTTTTAACTAGTAGGTATAAATTTAAATGTAGGTATAGGTATGTGTATTTAAACCCACTGAGTCTCATATATAAAACAAAACAACGCAATAACATAACAAGGAAGCATCAAACTAGTGAATGTCATTAACCCGAGGTCGATAATCTAACTGGGAAATAGTATTTGTTTCATCATGTCATATATTACAATGATTGTACTACAAATATTTTGAACAAATGACCGTGACACTGTTATCATCATCGTGAGCCTATTCTGATAATGCTATGATATGGACATATATGTATGTGGTTCATACGCAACAAAGGGCTAACAGACTGCAAACTCTTTCACTTTATTGACTTCATTTGCAATTATAAAACATTAACTGGAGGTAGACCAAGACTGTTTTGTAATTTTTTTACTGTCATCAGCTTACGTCTCTGTCTCGAGGGCTACTCTGAGAATTATAACTACTATCAATTTAGTTAAAACAGAAAACAGAGGTCTTCAAGAACACTGTAAACAGCCAAGTAAATATACGACAACTTAAAATTGCATTATTATTAGTTCCTCATTCTAAACAAAAACTGCTACTTAAAATCTTTTGAATAAATCTGAACGAAATTCAAAGAAATGTTTACGAAGAATTAATTTTATGTTAAGTTTTTAGGTAAAAAAATAAGAACTCACTTATTTCAGGGCTTCCCTTGAAGAGATTAGTCATCGCGTAGGTAACTCTGCCGTCGTAAGCATGTTTCACAACGCCACTCTTCACTTGCAAGTATGTTCGTCCATCTATTACTTTTGATTCAAATTTAAGTACACTGTGTATCTTTAAATTATCTAAAAATGAAACAGATTAACAACACATTATTAGGAAACATAAATAAATTGAATTCGTGCATATATTTGAATATTATACCATTTAATTCATAATGAACACTTTAGTAGCTAAATATCTTAAACTTTGAAATTATTGTCATCAGTAACAAGAATATAACGTACAGATATGAATTACATTACATTTAGTATTAATTATAAGTAAAATGTTTACATGAAAAAAGACCTTAAACACCTCTAAATATGTACAGAACACGTTGTATAACAATAGTAACTTACCACACTTTATAGATGATGTTCCTTCACCGTTTATTGGGAAAACAAGTAGTGAACCGGATGATAGGTAATTGCCCCGAATCGTCAGATTACAATGAACTTGTATCTCTAAAGTGTCATCTACGTACCTGCGAAGAATTAAAAATAAAAATGATGTCATATGATCAAATGGTGCATCAGAAATGCAAATTATCGTCTGATATAAATAATGCTCAGAGTGGTACCATGGCCTCACAAAAAACTATTGAGCAATCCAATTAATTTTTGATGTTCTTTTGATGGTTTTTATCAAATGTGTGTGGTTTATTAAGCCCAAATCCTTGCCATTGTCTGATTCTGTGGGGACGGACCGAAAGCCTGGCAACGCACTTATGACTTTCTAGTTTCAAGAATCCATGAGTGATTATAATCACTTACTATTACGCAACCAGAAAGTTCGTTAGCACCCCCATATCATAAATAATGGCAAATAGTAGTAATTATGAATGTTCTAGAAATGTTAATTATTAATCGAGTTTTTAATATGCTCGTATTACTTTAAAACCCTGTTCTTATCTGTGTTACAAATTTTACCAGGTAACAAAGCTCTTACGAAAGTACGTCTATCGATTAGAATACGTTCTGCTTAGAAAAAAAATCACTTTAAATTATCATTAAATATAATATATAAGATACTAATGGCCTCAAGAATAATGAGCATTATTTCAACTAGAAAACACCAAACTATGAACTAAACAAGTGATTAATAAATTGTAAGTGTTACCTTGCGAAATCAACGATGCATGACCTCAGACCCTTTGCATAGCCTTCGCTAAAATGAACTGTTATTCCAGAGAGCGTGAGATTCAATTCTTTGAGTATATAAGGATCTAAAGGTTCCAGACCCAAATCTTGATCACCGTTAGCAAAAAATGGTATAGCTGCCTGAAAGGTATTCTTCAAACATTCTGGCGACATATCTTCGCATGGACGTTGAAATGGAACTGTGAATAGAGTACAACTTTATGTAACAAAACACAGCTAAATATTATTGTTATTCCTCATAGTTAAATTTATTTTATACATTGACCAAGGTTAAGAAGGTTAACAGCTTTAAGGTTAAATTTATCATAGGTTGAAAAGTAGTAATAAAAGTATTTTTAAGAAATTGTAATAAACTGCATTTCTTAACGTATACAATATATGCTATTAGAAGTCAGAGTTTGTTTTGTAGTAGAATGGAGGATCACTTAAACATATATAGATGTAAAAAATATATAATCCTAATCCAATATTTGTTTTATACTTATAACGCACACACTTTAATCAGTAAATAAAACGAGTTTTTTTATCAAAGACAGATAACTTCATAAAAATGATTTGATTTGTGTGTAAGATGTCCGAAATATTTATTTATTATTATATTTATTTGTGATCACGTTTTGATAGAGTAAGTGTTAGTTACAGAAAAACAAATTTAAATAGGATTTCTGCATTTTGAACATTTTTTTACTGAGACTTAACGTATACCTACTTTATTTTAATATATAAAGCTGAAAGGTTTGTTTGTTTGTTTGCTTGAACGCGCTAATCTCAGGAAGTACTGGTCCGATTTGAAACATTCTTTCAGTGTTAGCCCATTTATCGGGAAAGGCTATAGGCTGTATGTCATTACGCTAAAACCAATAAGAGTGGAGCACCAATGAAGAATGTTTCAAAATCAGGGTTTTTTTTTCCGTTGAGAGCTTCCGCTGCTTAAAGCTTCGCAAAAATCATGTATCACAGAATGGTTCCTCTTTAAAAGTCCTAAAAAAGTCCACAATAGCATATGTCTATCTTTTAAGGTTGGCTCACTATAACCTTTTTATGGAAAACTAATTTGTTTTCGCGGTATAACATCACGCTATAGGCAATACAAGACGCAGATAGGGCTGCGTAGGTCAACTAATTCCAGTTATATACTTACTTGAATAGATCCCCGAAATTCCAAAAACTGATAGAAGTACATTAATAAAGATCACAATTTTACTTTCCATTTTCTTAAAGTAGTTCTAAGTTACTTCTGGGTCAAAGTCAAATACACACTGGTTGAAAATGCAAAGATTACATCAGTTTTATACTGATACTAATAGTAAAATTACCTAATTTTACCGCTTAACTAAATGATATCCCAGAAATAATTATGGAGTAGGTGCATAATAAAATTACCTTATTATTATTATCTAATTAGTCTTTATTTATCTACAATTACTTATTTTTCAAAAAATTATCTATTCTGGAAATACAATTCTATTGGGATCCAATTTTACACTTGAATGTCCATTAACATCTTCATTGCCAAATCTAGGGTCTATACTAATTTCATCTTCTTTCGTTGTCATATCCGAGGTGGTTTCTAGAGTTGCATTACCAAAAATATAAATTAATACCTCTGGAGCTAAGGTAAAGCTTGTGGAGTTAGGAGATTCAGTTGTTGTAGTGATTGGAGTCGAAGGTGTGGTTGAAGGGGTACTTGAATACGTTGACGATGGTGGTGGCGAATATGCAAGTGGTAAAAACGAAGGACTTGTCGATTCAGTTGATTGAGCTATCGTTGGCGTTGTTTGTGGTATGGTCTCAACTGAAGTTAATGTTGATGTTCTTAAAGGGAGCCTCGTTGATAGGGATGTAGATCGTAGAATTTCCCAAGATGCTGTTGCTTGTCCCCCTATTCCTCTATCTCCTGCAGGATTAGAAGATGTGAACTCCGAAAAGAAAAATCCGTTACAGAATCCCTTGTAACTCAGTTTCACGTCTGAAAAGAAAATATAAATATGCCATGTATTGCAATATTAATCTTAAGTGACCCCTGCAGGATTAGGAGATGTGAACTCCGAAAAGGAAAATCCGTTACAGAATCCATTGTAACTCAGTTTCACGTCTGAAAAGAAAATATAAATATATGGAATAATTTTTTAAAGTAATCTTTAGTTCAAATATTGATAGTTATTTACTTTAAGTTCGTGAAATTAATCACAGCTTTAAACTTGTATTAAGAATGAAATAGATTACATGTTTAAATAAAAACTAGAGATAAGTTCATACCAATTCCACAAAACTTAGCACACTCCAGTTTTCCAGGATTAGTATAGGTCTCCTCATTGGTTCCACAAACAGGATTATATTCGGATGTCACGACACAACGCTTAGTACATTCTAATATCTCTGGTGATAAGGTTATATCTTCTTCGTCTGCCACCACTGTGGCCACAGTGGTGGCAAGTGGAGTTTCAATACGACTTTCGGTAGGGCATGGTCCGAACTTTGAAATTTTCACATCTGAAATATGATAAACTATTAATGTCATCACTAACTTGAAAAGCTTTGTCGCTTTGAAACCAACTGTAATAGATTGCCAAAGAAGTCGGTTAAAAAGATACGAAATCTTGCAACATATCCAATATCTTATTGTTGACAGCTTTACCGAGAACATTGAATACACCATACTGCCAAAACAATTAAGCTAGATATGGTTTTTTTACAAATTCGTTAGCATTGCAAAATCAAATAGATCAAGTTATTACCATCCCCACACATTTGCACACAAAGTAGGTGTACAGGATTCATGTAATTAACGTTGTTTGTTCCACAAACAGGATTGTACTCTGGCGTAACAGGACATGCCTTAATACACTGTTCCTTTAACATCGTTGGGTTAGCATTGTCGATGTTTGTTCTCGTGGTAGCAACTTGTAGTATTGTTGGTGTCGTCGATGTTGTAGTTGAAGGAGTTGTAATCAATGATGTCTTCGTCGAAATTTGTGTCCGACTTCCTTCGTTACACAGATGACAGGGCTGCTCGCACAAAATTTGAACCTCTGTTGACAAATACAGATACGTCAGGTGTCAGTATAAAATGTTGAGTGATTTCTGTATGCTTAAAAAATCCAGAAGTTTAACACTGTTTCAGCCCAAATTTTTTAACTAATTATCACTTCAAAAAGGCAAGGTACGGCTGCTGTATTTTATAATCCAGTATTTTTGAGAACGGAAATCAATATTCTGGGGAAATTTATTTAGCACTGGGTGCTTCCCCCGTCTTCGAAAATTTTTTTCACAAAGTGTACGTGATGATCATCAATGGGTGTTAAATGGTTAAGTGCAAAATCGTAATAACAAACAAATATTAGTACATAGTGTAAGTTGTTTTTTATAGATGTATGTTAGTCACTTTAGTATTACTAATATTTACCCTTAAGTGTTACTAAGGTAACTTGTGTGACTCACCTAGACCGCAACCTCTAGCACACTCTATACGGTCGATGTTTATATAAGTGACAAGATCGGTTCCACAGATAGGGTAGTAATCAGTAGTGACGGGACAAATTTTCATGCATTTCTGGAGATCCGAAAGGTGTGTGGTACGTCTAAATCTTAGTGCACTTGGCGTAGTAAGTGAAGACACCAAACTATTACTGCCAGTAGTAACAATTTCATTGCCATTGGCATTCAGGGACGATGATACTTCATCGTTCGATGACAATGATTTTGCCCTCGGTGACGGTGATAAATCATCTAATGGTGATGAAGATGGGTCGCTGCTTAAAGAATTTAATGATTCGTCGCTGGGTGATGGTGACGGCTCACTGTCTGATGATGAAAATGACTCATTTGTCAATGAATCTAATGGCAAATCAACACGGGGCGTAGATTGCCCAAAGTTCGTTGGGGGTAATCGCTCACCACCATTTTCGTTTTCTTCATCATAATCATTACCGCTGCCTTCATCGCCAACGTTATTCCGTCTCTCATCGTCCCCGTCATTGCTATTATTATTATTATCGTAATCATCATAATCGTCAGCAAATGGTAAAACGGGAAAACATCTAGACATCCGTCTCAATTCAACATCTATAAAAAAAATACAAGTAAAAATGTAAAATACGAAGTGCTAACATAAGAAAACATATTGCTCACGGAAATCTACTGTAAAGCATAGTTAACTTACCGACTCCACAGCTTTTGGCGCAAAATAACTTGCCAATATTGCCATAGGTCTCATCATTGGTACCACATACTGGATTAAACTCAGGTGTTGATATACAATTCTCCATACAGTCTAAAACAGCTTGTGAAACAGTAGTTGTTTCTGGAGAACTCATTGTAGTCTCACTTATTTCTGGAGAACTCGTTGGGGTCTGACTTGTTTCTGGAGAACTCATTTTAGCCTGACTTGTTTCCGGAGTAACAGTAGTTAACAAAACTGGTACTTCTTCGATTGGCGCTATTCTACTTAAAATAAACGCAGTTTTAGGAGACATAGTTATGTCAAGAATTGACGTAGGAGTGATAACAGGTTCTGGGGTACTCTGTTTGTTTACAGATATCTCTAACTTTGGTATTAAATCCCATCTTTTAGTGGTAGTCATACTAGGTACTTCTAGCGTAGTTTTTCTTAAAGATTTTGGCCTGCCCCATGACGTGTGTCCTTCATTTGTTTCTTGCGTAGGACATCTAAAAATGATTTGATGACATAATATCAGTTATAAATACAATGTTAATAGAATAACTAACGTCATGAAACATGTAAAAAATTTAATTGATATTTTTAAATCTTATGTACACTCCGTACAAAGGCGGACTTTTTTTATGGAACAGGGGGCAAACAAGCAGACGTATCGCCTGATGGTAAGCGTTTACCCCCGATTGTTTTTCAAATAAATTAATAAACCTGAATAAATGTTAATATCAATATAAAAACACTACTACCTCCGGGGCCAACAAGGGTGATGCTTCGGCAAATACCAGTCGGTATATTCAATATCAGGTGAATCAAAATCATCCAGATCAACGTCACTACTATATCCGGAATCCAATTCACTTGATTCTTCTGGATAGGGCCATAGGCGGCTTAACTCTTCCAGAATTGTTGTTCTTCTGTAGTAAGGATATCTATAAAAGTGAAAATGTCCATGCATGCCATGTGAACGGGAATCACGACTCGGTCCATTGCGACCGAGACTTACAAGCTGGAAATGCTCTCTACCACGTGAGCTCCGACGCCTGTGACTGTATCTTGGACCATATCCTTCAACAGCTATGCTGCTCAATAGAGCAATTATAGCTGAAAATAAAGACGTAAGATTATAAAATAATCTAAAACATATTTAAATGCAGCGTGACTTTAAAGTTTTATAATAGCGTAACCTTATTTATGAAAATATTATAGAATCACTAGATTTGCCTGTGACACCTATGTTTTTTTTTTTTTTTTTATGTTTGGCCGGCCAAAATGACTCTACTCTGCCTGATGGAAAGCATAACCAGAATCCACGAGTGGTGGCCACCATACTCATTGCGAATACAACAATGCAGTATGGCGACCCACACTATGGCGGCCTAGTGATGCTGCTGCATCTTTTAGTCTAGTCAACAAGTATGGAACTTGTTAACTAGACTATTTGGGCCTCCGGTCTCGCACTCACCAACGAAACACGACAGCACAAACGCTGTCATTTTACGTTGATTTTCTGTGCGAGGGTAGTACCGCCCCGGTCGAGCCGGCCCGTTCGTGCTGAAATCAGCGTGGCTCTACTACGTACTAATGTCCTTCCTAAATAATAAAAGTATCTCCATTCAAAATTTAATTGAAATCGGTGCAGTGGTTTAGTCGCGGAAGCGTAACAAACAAACAGACAGATAGATTTAATTTCGAATTTATAATATTGGTAGTATATATAAAGAATTTCAGTCCGTGTGTTGTTATAATAATAAATTCACACATCCCGCACAAGGTCGTCTGATTCTAATTTAGGCAGTGCCTGTACTTAAGAACTAAACTACTGATAAACATATTTATGTATATATCTATATAAATACATTTCATGGGTTAGTTGATAAATTACGCCCAGATTAAAAACAAATGGTCGTGTTCATGATACAATTTATTGATAGTGACAAGTAATTGTATTATGAATGGTTTACACAGGTGTAAACAATTCGAATCGAACCAGCAACCAACAGCAGCCAGAATCACTAACCAGTGAGCCCACAGTTTTAATATATTAGTAAAAAAATCTTTTAGATTCTTTTTCAGTAGTCCAGCTCTGGTTTGGCAAAGCTTATAGTTAGAGGAATAGTCCGTGATCCCCGGGAAAATTTTTACAAGTTATTACTATCAAGCTAATTTTTCGTGAATTGCTTCATTTTCATGAGGGCCCCACATTTCACCTTACAACTTTTAAGCGTAGGACCAGTATAATGTACGTACCCAAATTAACAGCCACATTGTCCTACAAATTGCGTGGTACGTTATTCCGGCCCTATGCTCAAAAGATTTTTATCTCTGGTACCCCTGTTAGCTACCACAATCGATTTTTTTTGTAAGGTGGGCCCCTCATCAAATGACGCCACTCGCGAAAAATTTGCTTGATACTAATAACTTGTAAAATTTGTTCTGGGGATCCCGGACTAGAAAAGGGAAAATAAGTGAGTAAAAAAATATTCAAGGTAAATGCTATCAACCAAATTTGAAAAAAGAGGATCCTCTTAATTTAGCTGTATTTTCTACGAATATGATTGTTTTTTTTATGTGAAAAATATTTTAAAATTATACTACTGAATTTATTCAATGTATGCGTGGTAGGAAATATGTATGGAATTTCGCAAATGTGCTCATTTGCGAAATCCCTTGGTATCATTGGTTTCAAATAAGTACAGATGTTGCCTTTTTTCAAAAAACAATAAATAAATAAATATTTTCGGACATCTAAGATACAACACAATCTGGTCCCAAGCTAAGCAGAGCTTGTGTTATAGGTACTAGACAACTGATATACACACATATTATATACTTTTTTGTACACACATACATATTATATAATTATTATACAATGAAACCAGGCAGGCAGTTTTCTCTTCTACCTATTTTTGTCATGCGAGGAAACACTGTCTTCTCTTTCTAGTAGGTACTTTGTCATCAGTACTAATATTATAAACGCGAAAGTTTCTTAGTATGGATGGATGGATGGATGGATGGATGGATGTTTGTTACTCTTTCACACAAAAAGTACTGAACGGATTTGGATGAAACTTTACAGTAATATAGCTTATACATCACAATAACACATAGGCTACTATTTGCCGCGATAACCGACACACACGCGGGCAGAGCCGCGGGCAACAACTAGTATAATATAAGGCAAACTATTGTTTAAAATTTAAAATGATAAATTCTGTTCATCTCATGATTGGTTTCTTGGACGAGATTGTCTCGATACGATAAGACCATCAATGTCTAGAGTTATAAGTTTAAAAATGTACTTGTCTGTGTAAAATAATGTGTAATGTAATACATGGTGTGCAGTAAAGGGTATCAACATTATACTACAACAAATTTTACAATCATTATGAAGATATGAGAATACAAAAAACTGTTTTGAAGTTTTGATATCGTCTAGAATTTCAAATCTGATTAACAAGATAATTCTTACTAACTTATAAATTCAAAAATTTTGAATCACATTTACAATGCAATTTAGCTTTAAACTGCTTTTGAACCCCCGACACAAATAGAGGGGTGTTATAAGTTTGACGTGTCTGTCTGTCTGTCTGTGGCACCGTAGCTCGCGAACGGATAAGGCGATTTCAATTTAGTTTTTTTGTATGAAAGGTGAGTTACGTGCGAGTGTTTTTAAATATGTTTCATGATAATCGGTTGAGTCGTTTAAAAGTTATGATGGTGAAAGTGGGGAAGAGTAACAGAATGTTTGCAAAAATATCATTGGCATATGATTACTCGATTAAGTGCTTGAGTAGGGGGTTTTTTAAATGCAAGAAGTTATATACGAACGATTCAAATGGAAAGATGACTCATTGTCAATTTAGCCTACACGTGCTATAGTCATAAATTATTCACTCAATCGATAAATGAAGGTCGGTGAATACGTATTAAATAACTACAATAATATTAACCATTAATCAATATTGCACTTTTAAGTACTGAATGTTTTTAGTGATTAAGTACTAATTTAAAATTACTTCCTGTTATTGATTGGGGCCATTTGCATCAAATTAAATGAACGTAAAAAATTGAACAAATAACAAATCAGTGTGACTAAACTACGAAAATCTAATGCGAGTCAATTTAGGATTTAAATAGGTGTGACTACTGATTTTTTTAAGACTGAAATGATAAATCGACATTTGATGATTATTAATTACGATTTCACAGTAACTTAAAGATACAGTTTTCCTTTTATTTGTTGTTCTTATAAATTTTAAGTATGATGATGATGATGCAGAAGCATCTTAATAGGCCGCCAGAGTGTGGGTCACCATGCTGCATTATTGCTTTGTCTGCATTCGCAATGAGTATGGTGACCATTACTCTTAGATACTGTTCATGCTTTCCATCAGGCAGAGTAGAGTCATTTTGGCAAGGCCATAGATAAAAATCTACCTACTGCTTGTTAATTTAAAATACATATTTTATTATCTTTGCATATCCATCTATATAAATAAAAATTAATAACAAAATCGATAACTGTTTACCAACTGCCTCGGTTGCGTAGTGGTAGCGTATGCGACAGGCAGGTGTGCTTGAGGTCTCAGGTTTGATTCCCGAGTTAGACCAAATGTTTGTATGATCTGCAAATATTAATTTCGGAGTTTGGGTCTTTTCTATGTACATTATGTATGTATTTACAAAAAAAAAAAATTATATCAGTTGTCTAGTACCCATAACACAAGCGTACCCATAACACAAGCTCTGCTTAGCTTGGGACTATATGACGTTGTGTGTTAGATGTCCAAATATTTGGCTTTTTTAAAATATTTTTGTGCATAATGCAAAATAAACAACTTATGGAGAGAAAAAACGATAAATTGCGAGGATAATAGTAAGATAATAGTAGCAATTTACCCATACAGACTATTGAGTGAATTAAAACATCTGTCCATAATGTGAATAGAACGAAATCAGTCGGGGCAACTAGTATAGTATAAAATGAAGAATGCATGTATATTCGCTTGGATCTTTTAAACTACTCAACAGGTTTCAATGCAGTATTCAGCAATAGATAAAGTGATTCAACAAGAAGGTTTATATGAATAACTATCTGCGCCACGTGGTGTTACCCGTGTATGTTGTGTATCTTTACAACTTCAACTGCGTGTAACACCGCGGGGTGCAGCAGTTTACGTATAACAGATCGATTGATGGATATGATTAATGATTGTGTTATTTGACTAGCTAGACATAAAATTTCTCCATTTGCTAATTATACCATTATTCTAAGATCTTTATGGTAATAGGATAACTCGTAATTAAAATATTCGAAATTTCATCACTATTAAAATACAAATTCAATTTTGTGCTGTAATTATTTATGAAAAAAAACCGACTTCCAAAAAACATCCAACGAAAACTCTCTGCCAAAAAAACACTTAAAAGCGTAAAATAAACTGGTTCTTCATAAATTGCCTATACCTTATTCTTTATTCATTTAAATAGTAGTATTATAATGTGTGCTAGGTACCTAGAATCTGTTTGAAGTCGGTGCCAAGTGACTATCGCTTAGACTTTTGTAATTGTTCGTTTGTATTCTTTTTGGCTTAGCACCGACTTCAAACAGATTTTTTTTTTATAAAAAGTTTTTATTTTTCAGTTTTTAGTGCAAACAATCGTAGGTAAGTAGTAAGTTGAACTATTTCATCAAATTTCATCATCAAGAATACAAATGAAGGTCTAAACGTACGTGTAATATTGAAATCATCCTCTAATTCCTAACTGTTGAAGAGTTTAACCTTCTATCATCAGTTCACCTAAATAACTTGAAAGTATACGACTGAAGGTCTTTAGATACGTATGAAATTGAAAGAATTATCCTCCAACTCCTAACTGTTGAGGAGATGTACCTTCCACCTTCCATCATCAGCTTACCTAAATAATTTGAAAGAATACGACTAAAGGTAACATATATACATCTGATATTTAAAGATTTATCCTCCAACTCCTAACCGTTAAGGAGTTGTACCTTACATCATCAGCTCATCATCATAAAATGATGACTACCAGACGCAAATACGGGTGTAACTTCAGAAAATATACGAAAAACATAGTATGTGCCTATAAAAAATGAGAGTTTCCCTCGATTTCCCTGGGATCCCATCATCAGATCCTGATATACTGGCAATGGGATCACCTCGGAAGCATACCCTTTCGAATACATTTTTTTTTTTTAAATCGGTCCACAACTGACGGAGTAATCGGGTAACATACATAAAAAATAAAAAATAAAAATACATACAGTGGAACATAGAACCTCCTCCTTTTTGGAAGTCGGTTAAAAATGGGACTGGGCTGGACACGTATGTCGGATGAATCCGTACCGGTGGGCCAAGGTCGTCGTCGAACGCTGGGTGCCTCAGGATGGACGCCGCCGACGAGGCAGACCTCGTAAAAGATGGCGCGACGATCTTGACGCCTATCGCAAAGACTGGCCGGAACTGGCCTTGGATAGAGGGAAGTGGCTTGTTGCAGGGGAGGCCTTTGCCCAGCAGTGGGACACAGCAGGCTCATAAAAAAAAATATTTTTACTAATCTTGTTCCTAAACCCGAGCCTATATTTGTTACAGGTGTCATTAACATCGCATCCCTTAAGGAAATACTAAACAAAATTCTAGGCATAGATCTTTATACCATGAACACACTCAGATCTGGACACATAATAAAAATCATGCCAAAAGACATCCAAACATACAAAATAAACAGAGAACATTTCATCGACAACAATATTTCACACTACACTTACCAGTTGAAAAGTGAAAAAACTTACCGAGTGGTTCTACGAGGACTTCACGCTTCAGAAGATACGACAGAAATAACTAGAGAACTGGAACATATTGGGCATAAAATAAGACAAATAGTCAACATCAGACATAGATCTACAAAAGAACCACTTCCTATATTCTATGTAGACCTGGAGCCACAGAAAAACAACAAAGAAATATTTGACGTCAGATATTTAAACAAAATGAAAATAACATTTGAAGCACCTTATAAGAAAAAAGAAATTATACAATGCAAAAGATGTCAAAGATTCGGCCACACAAAAAATCAATGTTTCAGACCTTTTCGATGCGTCAAATGTGGTAATGAACATCCTACAACACAATGTATAAAAAAACCTGATACTGAGGCTACCTGTGCAAATTGCAATGAAATACACCCTGCCAGCTACAAAGGATGCAACATCTACAAGCAACATAAAGAAAGAATACTAAAAGTTGCTCCTAAACCTAAACAAAAACAAACAATAATGAACTTCGACAATAACAAAATAGACAATTCCGAATCACAACATCAATTTCAACAAACAAAATTAAACAAAGCCTATGCTGAAATTACTAAAACAGGACCACAAACTCTACCTGCACAAAAAAAATATGATTTGAATAACATGACAAACATCGATTTCAATAATTTCATTAATATTATGGAGACTATGCTAGAAAAACTACAACATACAATTATTACAAAGGTGGAAAAAATGATGGACAAAATGTTAGACGGCATGGTCCAACCGCATAAAAAAGGATCCCGAACCTCCGAGTAGTTACTTGGAACGCCAACGGCTTGACGGACAGACGTCGAGAATTGGAAACTTTCCTTGAAATGGAGAAGATTGACATAGCACTAGTTTCAGAAACTAGGTTCACATCTAAGTCTCACATCGCTTTTAATAGATATAAAATCTATACAACAAACCTTCCCTCCGGAAACAGCCACGGAGGAAGTGCAGTCATCATTAAAAACAATATCAAACACTATTTGATGGAAGAATATCGCACAGAGAAAATCCAGGCCACAACCATTGCTGTCCTAGAAAAACACAGTGAGACAGTTTTCTCTGCTATCTACTGTCCCCCCAGACACACAATCTCAGTTCAAGATTTCAAAGATTACTTCTCTACTCTTAGTACAAGATTTGTAAGTGCTGGCGACTGGAATGCAAAACATCTGCACTGGGGCTCCAGGCTGTCTACTACAAGAGGACGACAACTACACATAGTAACACAAGACATGAAACTGGATTACTGGTCTGGAGGAGAACCCACTTACTGGCCTACGGACAGAGATAGAATACCTGACATACTTGACTTTTTCATAACAAAAAACATGGATGGAAACTACATAACAATAGAGTCCTGTACCTATCTCACCTCAGATCAAACTCCTGTAATTCTGAACCTTAATTCTACAATTCAATTAGTAGAGCCTTCCTCAAAAATATATAACACTAAGACTACGAACTGGGAAAAATATAGAGATGTAATAAGATCAGAAGTCAATCTCAAAATTAAATGCTACACAATAGAGGGTGAAGAGGACGAGATTGAGAAACTCAACATCCTTACACATAGAGCAGCCAACTTAGCGACCACTAAACGAAAGGGTCAGCCACCAAAAAATAACAACTATCCAAAAGAAATAAAGGCAAAAATTATGAAGAGGCGACAATTAAGAAAGGTCTGGCAAAATACAGGATATCCAAATGATAAAACTGCATTTAATAAATTCTCTCATGAGCTTAAAAATCTCATCAACAATGTAGAGAACGATAAAATCCAAAACATGCTTTCAAACCTCGATCCGACAGCTGACACAAACTATTCGCTGTGGAAGGTCACCAAAAACATGAAGCGCCCAAAAACACATATACCTGCCGTCAATAATAATAGAGGAGGATGGGCTAGGTCTGACCTAGAGAAAGCGACAACATTTGCAGAACACTTGAGCAATGTATTTAATCCACACCCAGAGAGCTGTCGTGAACATACAGAAGAAATAAGACACTACTTAGAATCACCAAATCAAATATGCTTACCATTACAAAGTACTAGCCCTAAAGAAATCTTCCAGGAAATTAAAAATCTGAAGAAAGGGAAATCGCCAGGGTATGATCATATAGATGCAACACTTCTAAAGAAGTTTCCGTACAAGGCAGTAATGAAACTTGCCCACATATTTAATGCTTGCCTAAGATTTTAACACATTCCTGGA
The DNA here is from genome assembly GCA_949125395.1 of Diaphora mendica. Lineage (NCBI taxonomy): Eukaryota > Metazoa > Arthropoda > Insecta > Lepidoptera > Erebidae > Diaphora > Diaphora mendica. The sequence goes on along the minus strand of OX421311.1, from coordinate 36,491,467 downwards.
CAGTGGAAGATAGCACATGTAATAATGATTCCTAAGCCTGGTAAACCTCTAGAACAAACAAATTCATACAGACCCATCAGCCTGTTACCAGTTATTGGAAAACTGTTTGAACGGATACTTCTTAATAGAATAAAAGTACACTTAAATACCGTACTACCACAGCACCAATTCGGATTCCGTGAAAGTCATGGGACAATCGAACAAGTTCACCGTATTGTTGACATTATTAGTAGATGTTTAGAAAATAAATTATACTGCTCTGCAGTGTTTTTAGACATCAGCCAAACTTTCGACAGGGTATGGCATGAGGGCCTTATTTTCAAAATCATAAAGTCACTGCCACACTGTCACACACTGCCACCTTCATATACTAAAATAATACCTCGTCAAGAGAAGTTTCCAGGTAAAATACAATCATGACAGCTCTGAGCTCTACGAAATCAACTGGGGCGTCCCCCAAGGTAGCATATTGGGACCTATTCTGTACCTCATCTTCACTGCAGATATTCCAACAGATGATCAAACGATTACAGCGACATACGCTGATGACACCGCCTTGCTGTCTTCTCATAGCGACCCAGTAACTGCATCACATACTCTGCAAAGGCATCTAAATAAAATAGAATCATGGCTTAAGCAATGAAGGCAAAGCAAACGAAACCAAATCCACTCATGTAACCTTTACTCTTAGGAGAGACCGTTGCCCTCTGGTTAAGCTTAACAACAGAGAAATACCTCAAACAGACAATGCAAAGTACCTGGGAATGCACCTGGATAGAAGGCTCACATGGCAGAAGCACATCTAGGCTAAAAGAAAACAACTGGATGGAAAACTTCGTGGTCTTCACTGGTTAATCGGACGAAGCTCGTAACTTAATAACACCAGCAAAATGTTGGTATATAAAGCAAGTTTGAAACCTATCTGGACTTATGGAATACAATTATGGGGAACAGCTAGCAAAAGCAAAATCGACATACTGGAAAGATTCCAAAGTAAAGCACTAAGAACCATGTTCAGTATACCCCAATGTATTAGCAACAAATACATGTATCTTGACCTAGGCATAAACACTGTTCGTGAGGAAATAGTCCAGGCAAGGCTGAAATACCAGGAGAAACTAGCAACTCATGCAAACGAACTCGCACAGGCCTTAAGTGGAGAGGGTGGACTACAGTACAATCGACTGAAGAGACAAGGCATCCCCAGTCTCGCCCAAAGATTTGTAGACTGAGTCAAGAAGAGGGTCTGCTGGAAAGTTCAGCAATTGATTGGCTCTCGATGACAACAATAAAAAAAAAACAGGACATGTAGTTCCAGCGAAACAAGTGGCTTATTGTTTTCGAACAGATTGCCATAGTGCAGCAAATACAACAAAAAAAAAAACAAAAAAAACTTTTGAATCGTATTTTCAACCATCTGTATATTTTATCCTCCACATTTTATATCCATTATTTAATTAGTATTGCTTATTTTCTCCTTTGTACTACCATTCATTTGACTTCTTTCTACCAGATGTTACAGGAAGAGAAAAAAAAACTAGATGAAAAGAGTTTGACAATGCGACCTGTGCTCAGATCTACTATTCTTATCAAATCTATTATATAACACTTAACGATAGATAGAATAGACTGTAACTTAAAATTGATAGGCTGTAGATTGCTGTAGTAGGTAGGTATACAGCTTATCTTATATTTTATCTTAATAAAAAAAAAGTATTTCCGTATCAATAATAAAATAGATACTCATAAATTTATAATATTTACCTAACCCTTAAATGCTAACTGATAGTATTTCTATCGTCGCAACACAATATTCGATATTAATTTATTATTTGCAATTTTCGTGAAGTTTTTTTATTAAAGTACTTTACAAGAAAAAAAATTGTTGTCAGTAAAGTCGGTTTACGGTCGATAGTTTAACGTGACAACTTCATAACAAAACATTGATGAAATGATTTGTTCTGAAGTTTCAGTTGTTAGAAGCATACAACGACGTACAATGAGCGTAACGGAACAATGAACGTAACGGGACAATTAGTAATCCTTTTTCGTACATTGGACGTTGTCACGTCAAAAATGGTTGTCTCTAGAGTCGGTTTACCGACGATAGTTTAACGTGACAACGCCGTAACAAAACATTGATGAAATGATGAGAGATAGACGCGGCACAATCATACAATCCTTTTTAGTGCATGCAGCCGGCGTTCAGATAGGTGTAAGTCGATCTTCACCGGCTCTAAGACTAATAGGAATGACATTTTGAAACGGTGCAACTAGAATAAGTAATATAACGTTTCGAAAGTGTCTAAAAAGGCCTACTTAAAATAAAAGTTTTTGATTTAGATATCTTAGAAAAGCTTTCACAACTACTTACTACTACCCAATAGTTATCTACTTAAAGTTCTCCAAAACTGTAGTCTAACAATTAAAATTTAATTACTACTGTGCCTTAACTTCTTCTTAATTTTAGATTCTAAATAGGTTTATCTTCATTCTTTGTGCATCAAGGTATGTTTTTCGCACCATACCCTCCGTGATGAGACGAAGAGCGTGTGCGGAGGACGGTCTGCCCACTAAACCCCGCGGCGGCCTACCTGGGCAATCGGGAGGAGCTTCAGGAACGCAACGGCGGCTTCTGGAGTCCCCCCTGCCGTACCTCACGACTGAGGTATATCAACCCTGGGGCGGGACACTGTCACACCTCACGCAGCTCTATACAGTAAGAAGCGGAACACCGACCAGCCCTAGACGACACCCTCTGGCCGCACCGGGGTGTCACCTGTCCCGGGTCGTTTGCAACGGTCACATTTCCCCAAGATGTGACCGCAGCGACCCTTAGGCGACAATTGGGGAGCTAACGACTACTGCCGCGTCCCCTTCGCCGCCTCCTTCGAGCGGGATCCGTCCTTTCCCGATCACGCTTTGCGTACTCCTTCTGGAGCATTACGCCCTCACAGAAGTAGACTGCGGCTTCCAGTCCCTCATCACTCGCCAGCATTGCCGCGATCACTGCTGGCAGTGACAGGTTTCGTCCGATCTGTCCGACCAGGACTCGACGCTCGGATTCCCACGCAGGGCAGTCCTCCAGTGTGTGCTGGGCGGAGTCCCGGTGGGACCCGCAGTGGTGGCATTGTGCTGTGGCCTCCGGCCCTATTCGATTCAGATACTCACCGAAGCAACTGTGCCCGGCGAGTATCTGAGTCAATCAGTAGGTGACACAGTCGGTCCTCCCCGTCCAAGCTTCGAAGCTCGGCAGAACGGCTCCAACAGCGCGTTGGCTAGCACAGCCCTGAATTTCGAGCCATGCCTGTCAACCCCGTCGAGCTTGCGTATGCGCGTTCCGCCGCAGCATTCCGGGCTTATGGTTCAGCGCTGTCTCTTCGTCATTCCGACTGACAGAACGAATTTGGTCGTAGACCATCGTGTTCATGTCGGCCAGAACGTCGAAGGGTGGAGATCGCGCCTGGACCGTCGCTGCCTCGTTCGAAATCCCGCCGTAGCCCCGTACGATCCGTATGGCCATCAGCCGCTGCAGACTCCTTAGTTGAGCCTTACAGCGAGAGGAACACGCCAAGTCCTTAGACCAGACGGGGGCCCCATAGAGTGCATCATTGACCTGTCACTTTGATCATTTAACTTAATATTTCATTATGTACTAGCTTTTACCCACGGTTCCGTTCGCTTGTATGTCGGTTATCCCGGCAAAGATTAGGCTAAGTCCTTCCTCAAGGATCAAAGTATGTATCTCCATAGCAAATTTCATTGAAATCGGTGCAGTTGTTTAGGTTTCAAAGCATAACAGACAGACAGATTTTTTTAACATTTGTGTGGAATATGTATAACTAGAAGTACTGAAGGTAGTAGAGCCAGGCTGATTTCAGCACGAACGGTCCGGCTCAAGCGGAGCGGTACTACCCCTGCACAGAAAATCAACGTAAAATGACAGCGTTCGTGCTGTCGTGTTTCGTTAGGGAGTGCGAGACCGGAGGCCCAATGATGCAGAAGCATCACTAGGCCGCCATGGTGTGGATCACCATGCTGCATTGTTGCACTGTCTGCATTCGCAATGAGTATAGTGACCACCACTTTTAGATTCTGCTTATGCTTACAATCAGGCAGAGTAGTTATTTTGGCATTCCATACATAAAAAAACCACTAAAAGGACCTTGAAAAGTGTTATTGAGAAAATACAACTTATTGTGAATACCATGGTGTAAGCGGTTACCCTACATGTCTTAGTTGTCTTTAAAACTTATAAGTGCTACAGACCGCATGTATTGCAAACCGCCAACAAAAAATACAAAACAAGACAATTTATTTGTATCCGCCACGATTTCGTAAAACTTACGTATTTTCCACGTCCGGGCGCTAATCTGAGGCATTCCACGACTGCTGCCAAATTTTAAGAGCAATATATAATGGTTCTGAATAATCTAGATATTTTATCAACATTTGTAACAAAATAATCTAAGGTTTCATTCTTATTAAGATCCTGTTGCGTCTTGTTTGTGCAATTGTAAATACCATATTTTTAACCGACTTCCAAAAGGAGGAGGTTCTCAATTTGATTGTTTTTTTTTAAATAGAAATGGTCGTTACGCATAGCACTTTTCACGTTACTTCCAACGTCGTTTATTTAGTTTTTGTTTATGATGTTTTAGAAAAGATATTCGTCATACTGACACAATCATATCTATATTAAATACTAGCCGAACCCCGCAGTGCTACCCCCAGTTTTTGTCGTACCGCGAGTAAGGCCACAGGGCGAAGGTAGTCTAAAAAAAGTAGCCTAAATTACTCCTTATACCTACGGTTCTTTTTTTTTCGGCTTACCTCGGCAGTCGAGAGGAGCTTATGCGGAACAAACAGACAGATAGACAGACAGACCGACAGACAAACAAAAATTGAAAAAATATATATTTTGGTATAATTATGTACCGTGTTTACATACCTACATTTAGTAAAAAGCGATTATTTTAATATTACAAACAGACACTCCAATTTTATTTATTTGTAGTATGGATATACAGATATTTGTATGAAATGTATTGTATAAAACAAAATATATGCGCATATCAATTCTACCTTGTCTTTATATATATCAAAAATATTTAATAACAACCAAAATATTAAAAAAACAATTATCAAATTGAGGAACCAGTTTATCGAAGAACCTTGAATCTGTCATTTTTTGTACAAAGCCGATGATTTATGATTATGTTTTAAATGTATTTTAAAACTTTTGTTATAATATAGAAGCGTTTAAGTCATCTACACTAATACGAGTATTATAAATTCGAAAGTAACTCTGTCTGACTGTCTGTTACGCTTTCACGCATAAGAAGCTGCACTGATTTAAATGTAATTTGGCATGGTGATACTTTGATTTTTGATATCGCGATAGTCGACATACAAGCGGACGAAATGCAGTTTGAATATAAATTTAAATTATTTAGAAGAAATTATTACATTTCAAAAAAATTCTTAAACATAATTATGCAGAAATAAAGATACTAAGTACTCACCAATTTTTAGACACAGTATCATATTAAGTTATGTCACGATAACATTGTTAGCAAAATTAGTAATCGACACTGTCACCCAAACACACAACTACACTAAATGACGAACATCTTCATAACAAGTGTAGCCATCCATATAATAATCTTCTTAAAAAAATCCCCTCCAACGCATTTTCCTTATACAACTCGTTTATTCTCACTTATTTATGAATTTTATATACAGGTGATACTGTGATTGTATTCGAGGTTAAAAAAGACAAGCTGATTTGGTTTATAAATTTAGTTTACAGTGTTTCATTTAAATAGTACTTCATGTTGTTTCGCTTCAAATGGTCGAAGTACAAATGCTACTGGTAATGTGTACTCAACAGGTTTATAAGACGACTATACACACCAGTTCTAGTCTAGATGTTAGTCATTTTTGTTTTTGTTTTAAACAAGTAAGAAGAGTTTAAAGATACCACGCTCAAAAAAAGGTTCTGTGTCCTTTTTGCAAAGAATGCATCCCACTAACCCGTTATTTGTATTTAACTAAAAATATAACAACTAAGCTGCTAAAGTACGACTATTGTAGACTAGCTTTTACCTGCGGCTTCGCTCACGCAGACTTTCATCCCCTGATTTACCCTCTTAGGGGTGGAATTTCAAAAAATCCTTTCTTAGTGCTCACTTACGTTATATAAAGAACCTACATGCAAAATTTCAGGATTCTAGGTTCAGCGGTTTGGGCTGTGCTTTGATCTCTGGGTATGTCAGTCAGTCAGTCAGGCACATTACTCTTTTTAACCGACTTCAAAAAAGGAGGAGGTTCTCAATTCGACCGTATATATCTTCTTTTTTTTTATGTTTGGCCCGCCAAAATGACTCTACTCTGCCTGATGGAAAGCATAAGCAGAATCTAAGAGTGGTGGTCGCCATACTCATTGCGAATGCAGACAATGCAGCATGGCAACCCACACCATGACGGCCTAGTTTTGCTGCTGCATCTTTTAGTCTAGTCAACAAGTATGGAACTTGTTGACTAGACTAATTGGGCCTTTATGTGTGTTCGCGGATAACTTCGTCGTTTATGAACCGATTTTGATGATTCTTTTTTTAATGGAAAGGAGATATCCCAACGGTGGTAACATGATAAGCACACTAAGATCTGATGACGGCATCTAAGAGAAATCGAGTCCAACCTTGAAGTCGGTTTTTGTTTGTGTAAAAATTTTACTTGTATATATATAGATGGAATATCTTCTAAAAAAAAAAAACTACCTGCATTTGACAATCGTCAAGTGCAGGTAGTTTTTTTTTTACTATAAATGAACTAAGCAAATAAGTGTAGGCTGGTTTGATTTTATTAATAAAAAAGAAAAAAAAATGTGCTCCATAAACTCGTATTCAAGTATAATCCTGTGTAGGACAGTGGGTCTTTCCTAGTCACTCCACAGTCACTTTACTGAGAAAAGATACAGATTAACGAACTATTCGTAATACCTGATTATTAAAAACTCTTTAAGGTAAACCTTAACCTTTTTATGTCCTATAACAATAATAATAAGAAAACCGGTTAAAAGGCGACCGGTTTTATTAGTTTGTTGGGGAATCCTCATCAATATATAATCTTGTCTAGATCAACACTGCGTTGTAATATTTACATGGTGCTGGAAGCCATTTTTCATCGAAAATCTTTCATACAAACAACAAGACTATTAGTTAGACTGCCTCAGTGGTGCAATGGTATGTGACTGCTGTGTTTGAGGGCTCGGGTTCCATTCCCGGGTCGGACCAAATGTTTGAACGATCTGCAAATATGTACTTGTTTCGGGGCTTGGTTGTTTCTTATATTTAATACGTACGTATTTACAAAAAAGAAGTATATATGTATTTATATCGTCTGTTCAGTATATAGTAGTCATAGTACAAGCTCTACGTAGTTTAGGACTAGATGGTTGTGTGTCAGTTGCACGAGTTATAATAAGATTTTACAATTTACACACGACCATCTCATCTAAAACTTGACAAAGTCTGTAGTTCAGTGAAGAGACTGCTGATATGAACATTTTATGAAATACTTAATACATACATAAATATGTACGTATTCTAGAAAAATAATACGTAGATACAAAACTAATGATTGTGCTTATCACACTAGTGCAGAAATAGAATCCTCGATCTCTTTGGTAGCAATCAGGTTTACTAACCACTATACTAAAAAACACATAATATGGCTAGTAACCATTTTACTTGTCTGTGCGAGAATAATCCCGTAACGACCAGCAACCCTGAAATCCCAATTCTTTTTTTTTCTGTAGAAGCGGGCACTTGGCGCAAGTTACACCAGTGCCATGTGTGCGCCCGTTACGTAACACCAGAGGCGTCACAAGTGCGTTGTCGGCCTTTGGGGAATGGGGAGGGGATGGGCGGAGGGGTTGAGGATGGGCTTCCGGTATGTGCTGTGTTTCACACCGGTTTTTGTGAGGCCGTGGTATCACTCCGGTCGAGCCGGCCCAGTCATGCCGAAGCGTGGCTCTCCCCGGAACGGGTGGCATGTCCCTCCAACACAAAGGGAGGTTTTCACACAGGCGAGGCTGATCATGCCTGGCGGGCCGCGGCCCATCACTATCACGCGGCTATATCGTGTGGTGGCGGATTAAGAATACGGAGTTTCGACACCCATACTTATTCCATTAGTGTCGTAACAGGCGAAGGCAGAAACTACGCAAGACAACATCACTGCAAAGAGAAGGATAACTTGAAATAACCCTACACCAACTTGTCTGACCAGTGTGGTGTAGAAAGCCAAAACCTCCTTTCTACAAAGAGGTCTATGTGCAGCAGTGGACTGTTAAAAGCTAGTAATGATGATAATATTGTGAAAGTAAAGCTTGACGTATTTGTGCTGGTAATTTATTCCACAAATAAATAAAACCCACAGTTTACATTTATATTTTATTTTTATTAAATGTTTTTTATATTTTATTAAATGTCGTAAAATTATGCTTAATTTAGCCTTACAAAAAACTCTATTTTATAATGAACTAGCGACCCGCCCCGGCTTCGCACGGGTGGATTTCAGATGCACCCACCGGCGACACGATACGTGCATTTTAAATCTGTAATATCTATGAATATATACTATTAGGTTTGCAAGTAGAAATATCTTAAAAATATACACGATTGCTTTAAAGAACACTTAATAAGTTTCACAACAAAATAACCGTAAGTTATTAATCACAAATACACACTGCATAAATACATTAGAACTAGGAGACAAGAGGAGCTCGACCGCTCACCAGATTATCGATCTAACATTGCGTTACACCTTACAATTTTATATAAAAGGTATATAAAATTTGAAGGTAGATCAACGACTCTGAGGGGAGGTAGCTTATAATACATATAAATTACATACTGTAAAGGGATATTGATCTCTATATTTAATGCACAATGTATTTAAGGTACTTAATTGAATAAGAATTAATGATGTATTGCTTAAAATCACTTCGTAAACAAATTATTAAAATAAAAAAAAACCCGACTGCGTCAATATTTAACAATAAAAACATATAAGTTTTATATATATTCGTAATCACCGTAAAAAATTCTTTATTTTGATACCACACTCGATGAATTTTGAAAACATTATTTTTTTTATAATATATTACTTTTTGGCGCCAAAAATCCTTATTCTTTTGTTTTTTAAATTTTGATGTACCCAGTGTCACTTTCACGACTAAGAAGAATCTATTGACACCACTCACATAAAAATACGACATGCCGTTTAGGCTCTAGGGCGTGCCAAAGAAATATACATACATACATACACTAGAAAAACATAACCCTCCTTTCGCAGTCGGGTAATAAACCATTATTTCTCGTTAAAAGAAAGGAATAAAAATAGTTATTGTGGTTTATCCCTAAGATATAGACTTATACCATCTGGGACTTTTTACACGACTGCGAAAGGAGGGTTATGTTTTTCGAGTGTATGTATGTATTTTTTTTTTTGCACGCCCTAGAGCCTAAACGGCTTGTCGTATTTTTATGTGAGTGGTGTCAATAGATTCGTCTTAGTTGTGAGAGTGACACTGGGTATATCAAATTTAAAAAAAATAATTAAGGATTTTTGACGCCAAAATGTAATATTAAAAAAAATGTTTTCAAAATTCATCGAGTGTGGTTTCAAAATAAAGATTTTTTACGGTGATTACGAATATATATAAAACTTATGTGTTTTTATTGTTAAATATTGCCGCAGTCGGGTTTTAATAATTTGTACTTGTTTACGACATAACATTAGAAACCTCTAAATTTATCAGTGTTTCTCAACTATAATATACACGTATAATACATATAAACCTTCTTCTTGAATCACTCTATCTATTAAATATAACCGTATCTGTAGTTTTAAAGATCTAAGCATTTATAGGGACAGACAGACAGCGGAAGCGACTTTGTTTAATACTATGTAGTGATGATTAAACTTAATAAGAAGTGTTTGTTTCTATGTTTACGTAAATGGGTTTTATTAAATCTCATTTGTTTTTACTAACTAAGATTTGAATTCCTTTAATTCATTCTTTTATTCTTTTGATTCGACGAAGGTCTGATATATTTTGGGAAAAACATTAGGGAGGTAAGTTTTTTTCTTTATTTAAAGCCTCAACTAACTTGTTTGATTAGGTAGGTATTTCCACATGTGATGATGCCGTTAGTCCTAATTAAAATAAATCATAACTACAATGTCACTTTTTGGCATCGATTATTATATTATGATTAACCTTCGAGTATTCCGCCATAGATTAGCCTTATGGCCTTCAAACCAAACTATACATAAACAATATATCTCCTATTAGAATAAGACATTAACATAAAAATACTTATCGGATTGTGTGATAGTACCAGAAAAGCTTAAATATGATTCTCTACGTTTTAAAACATGTACTATCTTATGCAGTATTTTTTAGTTAACACTTGCTACCCGCACGGTGTTACTTAGCTTAGCTTATATCATCAACTGTCTGATAGTAAAAGTCACGTTAAAATCGGTCCAGCCTTTCCAGAGATTAGTCGGAGCAAACAAACAGACAGTAAAACTTTTTCAAAAAAAATTTGACGCGATTATCGTATTTGCTTTGATATGCATTTACTTCTAAGCTTTTTTTATTGAATAGGGGGCAAATAAGCAGACGTATCACCTGATGGTAAGCGATTACCGCCGCCCATGGACACCTGCAACACCAGAAGCGTCACAAGTGCGTTGCCGGCCTTTAAGAAGGCGTACGCTCTTTTCTTGAACGTTTGAAGGTCGTATTGGTCCGGAAATACCGCAGGCGACAGTTCATTCCACAGTTTTGTTGTGCGGGGCAAAAAGTTCCGGAGAAGTGCACAGTTGTGGACTGCCAACCATCTAGATGATAGTGATGAAATTTCTGTCGCGTAGGAGCCAAATCTGTACGCAGCGCATAATAGGCAGCCGAATTGAAATTTCTTGGCAGTCGGCGATTCGAGTCGCTCTCCGTTGAATGCGGTCCAGAGGGAGGAGCTAGTACTGGGGTGCCCCCGCCCAAAGATGAGGACAGTATTCCACATGAGGCCGAACCTGCGCTTTATAAAGCAGAAGGCGGCGGGCCGGAGTGAAATACTGTCTCGATCTGTTGAGCACTCCAAGCTTCTTCGAGGCCAATTTGACCTTATTCTCCAAATGGCCACGGAACTGGACTTCACTCGATATGTCGACACCAAGTATTCCAATGTTGGCTGAGGTAGATAGGGGAGTGTCTTCAAACCGAGGGCATACGACCCATGGCTGTTTTTTAGCGGTGAACCCGCAAATTTGTGTCTTTGTGGGGTTAAAATGGACTTAATTTTGTATTTGTGTAAATATATATATGTCGGAGTGAGGGTATCCAAATAATAAAAGTGATACAAACATTTGCCACTGTCGAACACTACGGAACACTCTATATAAAGCGGCGCGATCGGCAACAGGACACAGTTTCTCTTCAGATCTCGCGACGACCATATCTATTATTTGATTTGTGATTTATTGTATCTCTGTGTTTTATATTGTGTGTATGAGGCGATATTTATCAGTGGGGGAATTACTAGCCTAGGTGGCGAATTCCACAGGGCATCGCGGAGAGGTGGGCGTTGCCCCAATCCCCTCATGGGGGGGTTGCTGATGTTGTTTAAGTTAATTCGTATCCGTTTAGTAGTGATTAGTGTTTGGCTTAAGTCCAGATTGACTGTATCAGTGATTCATGTTCTCGTTTATTCTTGTGTCTCCGACATCAGAAGTGGGATCTGAATCTCATTTGCCCACAATGTTTGAGAGTGTAACGGATCGTCAGTCGCGGCGAGCGGTCGAACTACCCTCCGCTTGAAAATCGTACGAGGTGTCATTTGTTAAATTGTTGTAAGCGAGAACGCTCACATAGTATCAAAGTGTCGGTATAGCCTTTTCGCGTACGAAGGGTTTGTGAGACGTGCGGCCTACAACAGCGGCAGCGTGCGGTAGTAAAAGTAACGCATCGATAACTGGGAAGTAACCGGTATGTACGGACAACTCCAACAATCCGGTGAGTCGTACTATTTTTATTTTGTGCTGAGTGCTCTTTAATAAGATAAGTTCTGTCAGATGAATTTCTAGGCAAACGACAATATTGTGTAATTTATACTCTCGATTGTTTGATTGATTGTTGATTTTTGTGTAAACAAAAATAAAATAGTGGAATAAGTGATTTTAATTCAAAAATGGACAATATTGTGCAGTAACATTATTGAGGGTAGGTAATGCCCGCACTTATTGTAGCATCGAAATTCTATGTAAAGTTTTAATCCAGATTTATTCATTGCGGTTATTGTTTCATGTAGTACACGATTACTGTATTTCAAACGACATAATTATGGAAGAGATCTGCTTGCATTAGGGTTTTAAGGAACAATTTTCGAAAAGAATCTTGTTCTTAAAAATAATAAGGTCGTTTCTATTGGTGGCATCGGTACAAAGGTAGTCGATTTAGGAAATTTAGAGTGTAGTATTATACCATAGCAGAAATATGTCGGAAATGGAGCTGCCTGGGATTGAGCTGCCGATTTTGCACATGCTGTTTGTTTATTGTTTAAATTTATTTCTTATTTTTAACCCTCGACGCAAAAAGAGGGGTGTTATAAGTTTGACGTGTCTGTCTGTCTGTGGCACCGTAGCTCGCGAACGGATGAAGCGATTTCAATTTAGTTTTTTTGTATGAAAGGTGAGTTACGTGCGAGTGTTCTTAGACGTGTTTCATGAAAATCGTTGAGTCGTTTAAAAAGTTATGGGGGTAAAAGTGGGGAAGAATAACCGAATGACTGCAAAACGTGCCAGTATAATCGTTAAATGACAATTGTGTAATTGATAACTTCAACCTGATGCTGCTTAAGGGGTTTTTTTATTTATTCAATTTTAAATTTATGATTGTGATGTGATTTTTAGTTTGAGGCGGATTCATCTTTGATTGTAGCTATTAACATTTTTTTTAATTATTATTTTGACCAATTTGAGATAGTTGTGACTCGAATTATAATTACCGTTTTTTTATTTTTGCGATGAAATGTCGATATTTTCAGTAAAGATAAAAAAAATACTGGTCGGACTTCTATTTGGTGTCAGCTATCTCACCAGCAGCGGGTGGTTGTAGCTGGCATGTCTATGTAGTTGGCAGATACACGTGTGGGAGTCACAAGGGATAACTAACTGTTACACTTGTGGTGGTCACAGGGATGACCTACGATACTATTTATTTTGATTGCTTTGAGAATTTGCAGCAGTAGTCAATTACTAAAGTTCTTATTTTATGTTGTTTTGATTTTAATAACGATATTACTGTTTTCTTTTGCTGTTCAGTAGTGTACTGTTTTATTGAGACAGAATAGACAGTGAGGTCAGATATGGCAGAGTGAGAGTGATACTGTGTGTACACGTATGTGACATTTGATAGGGAAAGTGTAAATTAGTAAAGTTTGATCTCAGTAACTTAGTTTTGATTCAAAGTTAAGAAAGAAATTAGACAAAGTTAAAACCTAAGTATAAAGGACCGTTTAAAATTGTAGAGTTGCTCGATGGCGATCGTTATACTTTGAAATCTTTAACTAGTAACAGAATCTACAAATGCGCTTGCGTTCGTATACGAGAGTCTCCTTTAAGTGTTATACCCGAGGAGGTAGATTTGTCTGGCATTGATAATAGTGAGGAAAATCCCCGTAGATCAAGTCCCTATTGATGTTGATGATGATAATCAAGGGTTAATTAATGCTGATGCAATGGAATGAAATTGCGTTGTAATTGTGTGGCGAGTAGTCTCTATAATGAGACTATGAGATATCCTAACAGCGTGGTGGTTGTTAAAGTTTAGTTAAGTTTTGTTAAAAGTAAGTAAGTTAAGTTTTTGGCGAGGTGGCCACTGAAAGGCGAGGTGGCCATTGAAAGGCGAGGTGGCCATTGAAAGGCGAGGTGGCCATTAAAAGGCGAGGTGGCCACTGAAAGGCGAGGAGGCCATTGAAAAGTGAAATTGGTAGAATAAGAGGCCATCTAGATATTGTTAATAATCCAAAAATGTGTAACGCGATAAACGGTGAGGTGACTGTTGCGATACTACTTACTGGTGTTATTAATTTAGTATGTAGCGAGAAGTCTATTGGCATTCAGATTTGATAACGAAAAGCCTATTTTATGAGAATGTCCTAAATGAAGTTGTTCCATAGAAGATAAAATGTAATAATGTACTCAATGTCCTTGGTCAGGAGTGGCCGAACAACACAAAAATCTCTTTCTTTTCTGCGGATAATGATGATGATGCCTTCAACATCACACGAGGACGTGTAATACGTCAGGACGGCCGTGTCGGAGTGAGGGTATCCAAATAATAAAAGTGATACAAACATTTGCCACTGTCGAACACTACGGAACACTCTATATAAAGCGGCGCGATCGGCAACAGGACACAGTTTCTCTTCAGATCTCGCGACGACCATATCTATTATTTGATTTGTGATTTATTGTATCTCTGTGTTTTATATTGTGTGTATGAGGCGATATTTATCAGTGGGGGAATTACTAGCCTAGGTGGCGAATTCCACAGGGCATCGCGGAGGGGTGGGCGTTGCCCCAATCCCCTCATGGGGGGTTGCTGATGTTGTTTAAGTTAATTCGTATCCGTTTAGTAGTGATTAGTGTTTGGCTTAAGTCCAGATTGACTGTATCAGTGATTCATGTTCTCGTTTATTCTTGTGTCTCCGACATATATATATATATTATTACTAGCTGATCCGGCAAACGTTGATCTGCCATAAAAAATGGGGTATAAAAAATAGATGTTGGTCGATTCTCAGACCTACCCGATATGCACACCAAATTTCATTAAAGTCGTTCCAGCCGTTATTAGTACGGTAACTAACATTGTGACACGAGAATTTTATATGTAAGACTAGCTGATCCGGCAAACGTTGTTTTGCCATAAAACAATTAAAAAATGGGGTATAAAAAATAGATGTTGATCGATTCTCAGACCTACCCGATATGCACACAATTTTCATAGAAATCGGTCCAGCCGTTTCAGAGGAGTATGGTAAATAACATTGTGACAGGAGAATTTTATATACAAGATTTAACACCTTCATAACTTTTAAATAACTACACTACCCTATATTTCGTTCATTTCTCTCTCCGGTCAATATGTCCATCCAAAGTTTGCCTGGAAGAGATTGCTTTTAGTAATAAGGCCGCCCATTGTACACATCTTATTGAAATCGTAAGTGTAATAATTTGTTTTTGGTGTACAATAAAGTATATTCTACTCTATTCTAAATTGAGTCTACCCCAATCTGAGATCTTTCCCAAGGAGGTCTTAATTTCAGACACAAGTTTGTTTCGACTCTAAATGATGTTTTCCCAAGAAATATTAGCGCGGCCGGTGTAGAGAGCATCGCCCGTGCTGTCAGCCGCATAACAATGAATGCCGCTAATTTGCAGCATGTCATTGATATGGAGGAGGAACAAAGTGGGCGATAGCACACAGCCTTGTGGGACACCAGCATTTACAGATATGGAGTCGGAGCATTCACCGTCGACTACGACCTTTATGCCTCTATCTGCTAAAAAGCTAGTGACCCATTCGCATTATTTCTCGGAAAGCCCATAGGAAGGGAGTTTCGAAACAAGAGTTTTGTGCCAGACCCGATCAAAGGCCTTCGCAATATCCACACAACTACCAAGGCTTCCCCCTTAGTCTCAACCGCCTGTGCCCAGCGATGTATTAGGTATACTAGAAGATCAAAATTCTCCTATCGCGGTGTTTGTTACCAAACTCCTTCGAAACGGCTGGACCGATTTTTATGAAATTTTGTGTGCATGTCGGGTGGGTCTGAGAATCGGTCAACATCTATTAATATCATACCCCTAAATGATAAGGGTGACCCACCCCTAAATACAAAACAACGTTTGCCAGGTTAGCTAGTTTATATATTTGATCGTTGTTGTGTAGCTTTATTGTTCCTTGTTTGTAATTACCTAGTGATTTCATTCGGTCACGTAAGTGCAAAATGTTATTTTTTTATGATTACTGTTTTTTTCCTGTACAATTAAAATTAAATATGTGGTATTTACCTGTAATTCTTTGTTACACTTGAATTATTTATATACTATTTATCATTTATGTAATAGTGTAAACAAAATGTTGGTAAACCGAATAAATAAATAAATATGTTAGATTTCCGAAAATCTTTATTTTGTTTACTATACTCACTTAAGAAGTATGACACTACATGTACCCCACTCCACTCGGAGCGCTTGAGTCCACTAAACTCAAATCAGGAAAATGTGTTTGTTACATGTTTATACGCGGCAAAAACCTCCGCCAGGTCGTGACCCTGCCAGTTTACTGTTCTCGTAAACAGTAATTGCAGTCAAAATACTGTAGGAGATTTCGGCGAAGTCATTTGTTATTCAAATTTTATTGGAAGTTAAAATAAGGATAATATCTAATATACTGTTCAGTCTTGAAATTTTAACTTAAAGACAAAAGTTTAAAGTCTAATTCATTTTACATAATTCTTAAATTATTCTCTGTTGCTTAAAAAAACATAGCCATCACGGTTACTACAATTTACTATCCCTCAGCTCCCACCATACCCTTCGTTGAGGAGACGAAGGGCGTGTATGAGACTCCCAGAAAACCAGCATACCCACTAAACCCCGCGGTGGCCTACTTCGGCAGTCGGGAGAGCTCTAAGAACGCATCAGCGGCTTCTGGAGTCCTCCCTGCCTCCCCTCACAACCTGAGCTACATCCCGGGATGACCACGGTCACCCGAGAGGTAGGACACTATTGCACAGCACCCCGCCCTAGACGACATCCCCCGGGCCGCACCGGGTCCATGTCTCGGGTCGTTTGCAGCAAAAACATTCGACATAACAACATACGCACACTCGCGTCTTGTCAGATTATTCAGATTATGCCAGGAGAAAAGGGACATATGTATTTCTAGTTAAACACGTTTATATACTATTACAGTTCACTGCTGTATATTGGTATCCTTAGATAGGGGGTTTAATACACTTAGATGATATATAATTTAAATCCACACACAAAAAAATATCATGCTCATCACACAATATTTGATTGTGTGATGAGCATCATATATATTTCTAAAAAGAAGAAACTAATGGACTGATTCACTGACTGGGTCTAGAAGTCTGATATTTTCCACAAATAATTCTGAGGTGACGAAGGGAAGTAGATCTAAGAAAATACTTATAAATGTTCTGTTCCTAAGGATCCAAATTGGGGTTTGGAGATTTATATGTCACTGTTATTTTTAGTAGTCGAGTTTCTTAGTAAATACTCGTTGCGAAATAATAACAATTAGCCATAACAGTAGGTGAGGTGCGGAGGTGAGGAGTGCAGAAATACCAGCCTTACAAAATGGTGGACAGTTTAAAATATTGGACCCGTGCGAAGCCGGAGCGGGTGGCTAGATAGTAGTGCAGTTATAACACCGAATCAATGGACAATGGCAGGAATGTATGCAAATTGTGTACCGTCTTGTAGATGTTATGGTACGTCTTGTATAGGTATATTAGGTATGTTATAGTTTTTGTATTTATTTAGCTTGTAATATTATCGATGATAACATTTTAAATTCCCAGATTTTAAATTTGTGCTAAAAAGTTATTTCACCTTTTACTTTTGATGAAATGGCAACCAGCCGGATCTCTCGGATCAACTATTTATGCCAACTGAATTCCGCACGTCTCGATACTTCAAGAAATCGGTATCAAGCAGCGTCTCTTCTCTAGTACAGTCTCGCATTAACTCAACATCGCTATGCAGCAATTACTATGCAACCAAGAAGTATATATGTTCAAAACCAAACGCAACATTGCTATATGGTAATTGTGTGATTATCTTTGGTTATGTCAAGGTTAAATGTCATTCAGTTAGGAACTAGTTTTGAGAAAAGATGTCGAGATCGTTTTTTGTTTTTTCGGAAGACGGTCCGTCCTTTCATCTCATCCACATTTTTTTTATTTTTTATCATTAATTTCATCACGACGAAGACTCAAAGACTTGAATACTTATGATATGAAGAATATAAACACTTGAGATTGTCAGAAATAACTTCCAGTGATATTGTTGGGCACAACAATATCACTGGAAGTTATGCTGTGACGGTTAAGCTACCACAGGTACTTGTATGTAAACGGTGTGATGTGTGTTATGAAGCTAGCGGATGGCATCAAAAGAGGTACTTCTTCTCCACTGCGCAGCGAACCACCAAAAGAAGACACATAAAGGACACTAGTGAGTACCTTGTGATTAATATAAATTTATTTGTAACTTAAACGGGTGTCATCGCCCTAGGTTGATTTCCTTACCAGAAGGACAGATTTTCGACTGATCTAGCTTTTGCCTGATGGGCCCTCAGAGGCTGGTAAAGATTCCTTACTTCAAGGATCGAAGCCTGGTAAGGAAATTAACAATATAGTTATTACTTATAATAATTTATTGCTTTATTAAATAATATTTACAAATTTGTTCATTGTGCAGCCGGTGCTGGACAGCGAGATGTCCTCAGTAAAGTTACATCTGAAATTAAAAGAAAAAATCTGTCAATAATCTAAAACATGTATTAATGGGAACTTTTTCATTTATAAAATGAAAAATATTTATTATCCATACGTAAAGTTTTTAGAAAATACTATACACAATTCACAAGGGTGAGTTAATTACACGCTATAAAGTGTATATTCCACTAATCTGACAATTTGAGAGTGACGTACGGAAAGGGGAGGGCTATAAAGTTGTAAAAAAAAACGTTATCTCGACATTCTCGAGCGAGTGGCTTTATTTTGTGGGAAATCATTCAGGGATAACGAAAAATATATAATCTGACGATAGCCACAAGCAAAATTTCGTCGATAAAGTTCAATATATTGATGATGGTGATGCCTATATTCACACTGATAAGTCAGTACTAATTCATGTGTTAGAGAAATAAGTCGAAGATATGGAGCAACCGCCATCCCAATTTGACCTCATAATTGTAGATGGGTTCTTTTGTACAAGTTTTTATTTAACTTGCAATGTATGTATGTTTAGGTGGAATCTTGCAACTAAATTTTGCAATACCATCTAGTTTGAAATCGTTTGATTCATCTTGAGAAGTACTTTATGTTTTGATAGTATCCAGGGTCTGATGATGGACCCGGAAGGTGGTCTTTATACAATTTATAGAATACAACGATTTACCTGTGTATAAGGAAGTAATTGAAATAACTTGATTTGACTTTGTTTAAAATTTTCAAACTATGTAAAAGTTGTAAGTAACTAAGTGTTTGATCGATCATTGACCTGATCAGGAGATGGCAACGATTATAGGTAGTAAGGTAATTTTATGTAATTACCTCGATTTGTGTCATAAATATTCAGTTACTGATAATTAATTATAAATTGATTATGATTTGTCATGCCCTGATCATGAAGAAGCGAAGACGAACATAGCATTTATTGCTTGCCAACAAAATGAAGATTCTACTATTACTATCAGAACTTCTGATACTGATATTGTGGTAATTTTCTAAAAAGCACGTATGTATTTGGGATCAATTTTTTTTTTAAATTGTCAGATTAAGCGAACCCCTCCAGATAATCGTCAGATTATGAGACTACTACATAAAGATGAACCATATATATCATCTGACGCGCTTGAGTATGTCAATATGACGATTTTTTTTGCACATTCTTATAACGGCCGTGAGTTTGCGTCACATCCAAATCGTCAGATTATTTATTGAATGAGAGTTTTATTTAAGGTCCACTTAACATCCCCTTTGAAAATCTGACGCGCTCGATAAAAATTTTTTTTGTCATTTTCAAACCTTACGTACGACCACCCCCACCATGCAAACGATCAGATTAACATACGTACATTATTAAAAATACGTAGGACACGGTTGCTATCAATATCTGACGCGCTCGAGTATGTCCATGCATCAGTTTTTTTTTACATTTTTGAACATCCATAGCTGCTCACCCCACCGATGTAAAGGTTTACAGTAATAACATTTTTTTCTTTTTATCATCTAAGCTTTGCAACCCAATAGGTCTCTATGACGCTCGAGTAAATCCCCATTCAGCATTGTGGGCTCCCCTACTATAAACTGACTCATCGTAAAATGTCATGTTTTAAAACCAAAACCATGTATCTATATTTTTATAAAAATAGTATAAGTATGCAACAAAAACACTGTTTTTATCAGAATAACAAAATTCAGAAAATAGGTTTACTTATACTAGAAAATTTTGGTTATCCTTTTCCACTAAAATACAAACTGTTTGTCGAGGTACTACTATTCTTGAACAAAGGTGCTTCGAAGTGACCTCAGTTCAAGTATTTGATTTTCATTACCAAACGACGATGTCTTTGTTGATGTGATAAATAAACATAGCATTTGCGTTTTTGTCCATTACTCATTATAAACTTCAATATAGCAAGACCAATTTATTATATAATACACTTTTATGTAAAAACCCCGTGTGATCGTGTGGAATTCCTTTTTAAGCCTCAACCTTCCTTTTAACCGTCTTAATTTTTTAATTGGATAATATGTTTTACATTTAATTTGATTCATATTATGATGCAATTTAATTTTGCATGTTAATATTGACGAAATATGTGATTCTGTATCACCAAAAATTGTACCACATTTTGTGCAGTAAACTATTGTCTATAATCTAGGTCCTGCTTGCCTGTTTCTATTTTATCTTGTATCTTTTTGTGGTATAGGGAGACAAACGCGAGGACGGGAAATCTACAAAAAGCTACTATCGTCACCGATAGACACCTAGCGACTCAGTAGGCACAAGCTCGTTCCCACTCTTGGATTCTTCCTTACCATTAAAATGGAGAAAAGAGAATATGGACTCTAGTAATCTTATTCTCTCCGTGAAAAGTAAGACATATCCGAAGAATTGTAAGCTTCGGTTATCAGCTTATTTATGCCAATGCGTCTCTCCCACTGTTAAATGACCCAGCTATATCTTCTATTCTTTCTTTTTACGATCTAAAAACTACGACTGCCTCTGTGGCGCAGTGGTAGCGTGTGCGACTGCTGTGCAGGAGGTCTCGGGTTCGATTCCCGGGTCGGACCAAATGTTTGTATGATCTGCAAAAAATTGTTTCGGAGTTTGGGTGTTTTCTATTTATAATATGTATGTATTTACGACAAAAAAAGGAAATATGTATTTAAATCAGTTGTCTAGTACCCATAACACAGCTCTGCTTAGCTTGGGACTAGATGGGGTTGTGTGTTAAATGTCCGAAATATTTATTTATTATATTCCAAGTAGAGTTGGTACCTCGTAAGCTGCTGGCACAAAATACAAGTCAAAACTCTATGCGATGCTACATATTACTTCGACCGTGAATATGTTTGACGTAAGAAGTAGTAAGAACCGAAAGTGATAATGACTAAACGTAAATATATACGTAAAATTTGTGGCACTACAGGAGAATTATGATAATACTAGCGGTGTTATCCATATATATGTTAACGGAAATGTATGTAATCCGTCATTGTATACAATTCCTAGGAAATGTATGTAATTCCTAAAATCGCACGGAAATGTGTGTACCTATCATCGTTTACATAAGGTACACAACTCGTTCGAAGGTCTTGGTATACGTCTTTATAATAAAATTCCTACATATGTAATTGACCTTCCTATAGATAAATTCAAGCGTACTGTAAAAAATCACCTTATTAGAAAAGCCTACTATACGATTGGCGATTATCTGAACGACAAAGAGTCATGGGTTTAAGGTGTTATTAATGTTATTATATACACACTAACTTCGTCTTGAAATTGAGATTTTTTTTTTTTTTGAATAATGTATAAATTTTGACATGTTGGTACTCCGGTATGAATTGTTTGTATACTTTAACCTAGCGACATCTAATTCCGACATTTAATTAAGTTAAGATTTTTTTGTAACTATTTTCTGTATAATTTTCTTTAATAATTTCCTTTTTCTCTTAATTAGTTTGTTCTTGTTTAAATTTTCCTTTATTTTATCTCTTTCTTGTATCAATTCTACTTAATTTTCATCTTTCTTTTTTTTTCTTAAATACAAGTTGTTTTAGTTGCAACTTATAAATGAAAACATACACATGCTTGGATAATGTAAATGAATACATGATGGTACCTTGGTACTTATCTAACAATGTTTCCTAATTTATTAAATACGCACTTGTTATTGAGTGGTTATGAGCACCTTGTCGACTATGATTATTATTAATTATTAATTTCTTTGATATTGACCTGATGATTTGCCGTGCGGCCTGAGTACGCAGCTCAACTATGGTTGAATAGGTCGATGGCTGATCCATGCGTCTTACTCTATTTTACATTTGTGACATTTATTGATTATTTTATATTTGGACATATTACATCTTTTTAAATTTGACTGTGAGTGAAAGTGCTATTTGGATTTTATTTTCCATAAGTGGTCCTCACAATATAACAATACAATGTCACAATATAACAATGTAAAAATCTTACAGCTATCAGTAAGAACGGCGCATGATTGGTTAGCTCATGGCTGTGCAGCAATGACTCCAAACCTTTTATTTTGTTTTCTTTGGTCGACTTCGTTCTCATTCAAGTCTCTTAGTGAAAAAAATATTGTAAAACGTATTATTATTTTTTAAAAGGAGCAACAATGGAGTTTCTTGCCAGATTCTTCTCCATGAAGGGTAGGCTGCACTTGGAACTGGCGACTAGAATCACTCGATTTTTTAATATTAAATATTGACTATTCATAAGTGCCTGTAAAATAAGTGCCTATATGAATAAAATATTTTTGAGTTTGAGTTTGAGTTTGTGAAATAAATTATATTATACTTACACATTACACATTTCCTAGGAAATCTATACATTTCCTAAATAGCAATCGGAAATGTAAAACATTTAAGATATTGGTGGGTAATTATTTTTAGGTTAGGTTAGAACATATGAACATATTATTATTATTTTACGGTATTAAGATAATATGAGTGCTATAATAAAAAAATATTATTAACAACGTGTTTTATTACAGAAAGCATTTACTTTATACATTTCCTAATACGATATTGGAATTATATACATTTCCTAGGATATCTATGTATTAAATAGCTTTTCAAACAATATTTTATACATTTCCTAAATAGTATCGGCATTGTACATATTTCCTAGGATTTGTATACAATTCCTTGATTTCATACATTTCCGGTAACATATACATATCTCACTCACTTCAGTTTGATCTTAAACAAAGCAGAGCTTGTCCTATTGTAACGAGAGCCTTCTACATACATATTATTGAATAGTAGTCCCAAGGTATTTGACGCGGTTGTTGATGTAGCTTTACATAGCCGCGGTTAACGCAGCGAGGCTAGGCTACTCTAAACTCAAACTCAAAAAGATTTTATTCATATAGGCACTTATTTTACAGGCACTTATGAATAGTCAATATTTAATATTAATAAATCGAGTGATTCTAGTTGCCAGTTCCAAGTGCAGCCTACCCTTCATGGAGAAGAATCTGGCAAGAAACTCCATTTTGTTGCTCCTTCTAAAAAATAATAATACGGTTTACAATATTTTTTTTCACTAAGAGACTTGAATGAGAACGAAGTCGACCAAAGAAAACAAAATAAAAGGTTTGGAGTCATTGCTGCACAGCCATGAGCTAACCAATCATGCGCCGTTCTTACTGATAGCTGCAAGATTTTTACATTGTTATATTGTGATACTGTATTGTTATATTGTAAAAAAAGTAACCTTAGTTACTCCTTATATTAATAGCTACTACTATTGAAGGTCCCGTGAAAATTAGTGTAATGGTTCTAGAGATTACCCGAAACAAACGGAAAGACACACAAAATTTTCAAAAAATGATTTTTTGATGTACGTTGTAAGTACCGTATCATATGCATTTAGTTATGAGCTGTTCACTGAATTTGATATTACAAACAGACACACAAAGCCATAGACAAATATTCGTATTCAATATTTGTTCTGGGTGAAAATCGAATCTACCAATCCCGGCTTAGCAGTCGCGGTCGTCCTTCATAATAGACTGGTACGTAAAGTTTATGAATTATAAACTGTATTTGCAACAACAAACAGTTGTTTTTTACTTGTATCGGTAATCTTCTTAGCCTTTATTATTTGGGTCGGCTACTAGTTCAACCGGTTTTACCTGAATATCGGTTTTTCCACAGAGCGACTGGCATCGGACCTCCACAACCCTGAACCGCAAGCGTGAACTGAATTCGAAGATTCAGAACTAAACTAGTTATCATCATATTTGAGCGCACTGACTTCCCAGCAACGATTGACATAGATGTTCATGACAACCGGGACCAACAGCTTAACGTGCTCTCCGAGGCACAGACGGCAAAATACCGCCATCTTCCATACTCCGGGCTGCTATTAAGAATTTTTTGTAAGAAAAACCCAACAGCAGTTCGACCCGGGAATCGAACCCGAGACCTCTTGATCGGCAGTCGCTTACACTAACCACTAGACCAACATGGCAGTCGTGTTGCATTAATATAACAAAGTGCCTGAAATTTATTCACTGAATACTATAGTGAGTTCTACACACTATATAGTACACTACACGCTATACTTAATACAATACTAATAATAAACTGCACGTTTGGCCTAGTGGTTAACGGTCACCACGCCGTTTCCTACTTCGCCAAGTGTCGTGGGTTCAAATCACACAAAACTTTGTGTGATCCACAAATTTTTGTTCTGAGTCTGGGTGTTATTTGTGTCCGTTTCATGTATGTTTGTAAAGTCCCCGCGACACAGGATTTATTCCTAGTGCGGGAGTTGTCAAAAAAAAAAAACTTTAATAATAAAATACTTAACTCCCAAACATGGTCACGTCTTTGTATGTCACAATCTTTCAAACAAAATAAGCGCGAAATGTCATAAAAATCCAAAATCCGATAACATTGAATAAATTATATTGATTAATTTTTTTGTCACCTAAGTTTCAATTTAGTTCAAAAGTGTTTTGATAGTAAAAAACTACTTAAATAATTAATTCTATAAGTGTAAATTAATCAATAGGTTATACTTTAATACGAATGTATTTCCCCAATCGCGCAACCATTAAAATCACTTCGTTCAGTACCTAGCTAAATGAGTCGAAATAATTTTTTGATACTCACTAACTCCACAGAATTGTGCGCATGCAAGTTTGCCGGCATTCTGATATGTTTCATTGTTAGTACCGCAGACCGGGTTGTATTCTGGTGTTCCTGGGCAGCTGGCTATACACTGCTGAACCGCAGGAGACAGAGTTGTACTGGAATTAGAGGATAAATATTTGTTTATTCTTTATTATTGTTTTCAGATAATTAAACTTGTATAATATACTATGGAAGATATTTGGGACTGGAATATACCTTACAAGACAGTATCTTCAAATATTTGTTAAATATTTTGTTACTTGGTTCTACATTATTATAAAATTGACCGCTTAATGTTCTAAATGTACGAATGTACGAACCTCTAATGGTTACTTCGACGAATGGAACTTCGTTGAAGAAACAAACACACAAGACTACCAAAAAAACCTTCCCTGTGGCTTCGTCGTAGTTGAATAAAAATATCAATTAAGAAACTAGAGCTAGTTATTAACACTATAGATAGATATTATCTTACCTTCCACCAGTGCTTGGAGTAGTAGTTGGAGGTTGTTGTCCAGGGAACTGGTTCTGTCCGGGATTTTGGCCAGGAAACTGGTTCTGTCCGGGATTTTGGCCAGGAAACTGGTTCTGTCCGGGATTTTGGCCAGGAAACTGTTTCTGTCCAGGCAATTGATTTTGACCAGGAAACTGTTTCTGTCCAGGCAATTGATTTTGACCAGGAAACTGATTCTGTCCAGGGAATTGGTTTTGTCCAGGAAATTGACGCCAATTATTCGGGAACGACGATGGTCCATCAAAGCCATACCGATCGTCTAAATTACCAGTACTATTTTTATTTTCTGCTTGTTGCCCAAATGCGCCATTTGTGAAAAGAGCTGAAGATACAAAGAATCCAATAATTGATTTTTTATGTTTATTAAATAATGGTTTATTAATTAATTAGTTTTATATTATATAGCTGCATTGCTGCAATAATGTTGCCAAAACGACAGGCAGGCATAAAAGAAATGAACGATTTGTTGTTTATGATTTGTTTTGTTTTATTATGTCTAACTGTAATGTTTTAATTTAAGCACGGTCTTATTATATAATTACTTATTCTGGATGACAATCAAGCCTTTAACCTCTGACTTGACAGTCGGGATCACTGAACACTAAGATCAATATATATATGCAAACAACTATTTTCCCATTCTGTATGAACACTTTATGTTGCACGTAACATTATAAAAATAACAGTATCAAATTATTGAGTACATTAAGTACTTCTTTGTGCCAAGTTTTATTCAGTTTTTACTTATATATTTTACAATCATTAATAATAATAATAATAGATGTATTGTACACCAGATTACTTACAAAAGTAACTTAAAGTAAAGAGGTACAAATGGCGGCCTTATCGCCCGAAGGCAATTTCTTACAGGCAACCATAACATCTTTTCATAAGATTAAATCACCAAATATAAAAGAATCGATCTGTATATTATTTTTGACGTCTTTTCGATTTAGTGTTAACGTTAAAATTTAATCACATAATTGAATTTCTAACTAGAACAGAAAGAACAATTCATTACTATGTATTTTAATACTTATTAGGAGATTGCCATCAAGGTTCTACATTTTATTGTATAAAATACCGATATATCATTTTTTAATGACGTTGCAGGTAAAATATAATAAATAAACATGTTGATTTTATGCAAGAATGTTATCTTAATCATATATTACAGGTTATGTTAGATAACATTCAGTGAGGTGGACTTAATGCAATAATTGCAATAGTTTAGATATTTAATAGAAATTACGACTTTATAGAAAAAAAATAAGTATTAATTATTAATATTCTATTCTAGCTTAAATTTTTACAATCTTTGGGAATTTTAAACATGATTTTATAAAAAATTTTTAACCTACCTACTTATACAAAAAGTTCAAGTACTTGTAAGAAACCAGTTGGGCAGGTAACACTTCTTTTTTGTCTACATAGTAATCTAGTTTTGATAATTACTACATCCTTTACTCAATTTGATGTTAACTAAATGGAACACAATAACATGTAACGTGTACTTTTAAAATAGAAACTTTAAATAATACTAAAACTTTAAATAAATATAAGAGGACGTTAGTCACTAGACACGTAAAAATTTATTAAAAAACAAAGTTTATTATGCAAACAATACCTACACGACCAGTTTTGTTACTCAAAAATAACCTAAGATTTTTTTATAAACTTTAAAACATTTTAAAGTGCGATACATAAAACCATACTAAATTCTACTTATTAAAGGTATGTTTACAAATAATCTCTTTCTGAACAAAAACAGTAGCTAAAAACACTTTGAACAAAAAATCCTCGCATGTCTAAAGGCAATTAAACTTTAAACGACAAACAAAGAAAAAAAATTCAACAAAAACAACTTACCGATTGTGAATAATGCAAACAGCTTGTTCATTTTGTAAGGATTATTTTTGTCGTATTAAAATGTCACACACAACGTACGACCGTTTACGCCTCACTTTCCAGTCTGTCCGCCGCGGACGCAGGTTTTGTTTATAAAGTCTTGCGTATCTCGTACACCTAGTGATGGGTGACAACATTAACGATACGATTTTCCCGGTAGATTATATCTCCATCTTTATTTGCATATACATATTTATTTTAACTTACACAAGACTCAGAAAATGTATTTTTCCCAAAAGTGTCAAAATTATTGAAGTGAAACTTCTGCGACTTTCAACAAGGTTACGTTTAACGGTTGCATAAAATGTTTAACGCTACCATGGAGGATGGTATGAAAGCACTGTTGCGTTAAACGTTCAACGCTCCTGGGGAGGGGGAATATGAAAGAAACAAAATGATTTCACTAAAAATCAATTTTACCACTTCCTATTTTCATTTCCACATTACGAAGTTTCACTTCTTCCGCGAGGAGGTATTCCACGCACTTTTTTTGTGTTTTATTTTGTTTTTGTAAAGATAACCAATATTAGACATATTGCGACTTTACAAACATCCACAACATGGGCACAAAGAATATTCAAAGAACAATTATAATTTGTGGATCACACAAAGTGTTGTCCCATGTTCAATTTTGTGTTAACAGTACTGCACAGAGAAGTAATATATACAAATTGTTTACCAAGCCGTCTGGCTAAACGGGGCACAGTAGCCCAAAAAAAGCCTCTTTTTTAACGCATGCTTTTTGTAAGAACTATTTGGCAGTTGATGATTATATTGATACGTTATAAATGTTATAATTCAATCTCAAACATCATATAGGTTTTTATACTGGGGTATAAGTTATTTTTTTAGTACTAAGCCTCTACAGGATGTTTGTTATTATTTTATAGATGTAAATCTATAGAAGAGTTTAGCTTAAAAACTATAGCCACCTCAAAACCATAATACTCTCAATGACCTATAAAAACCTGTTGTGAAATTTTCATATTGTCGACTATACCACAACACTAAGAACTTACAGGACCATTTCCAGGTATTGATAAGTGAATTCCCGCATCCAATTTTCCTAATAAATATACTCAATTACAAACGAGTATATGGACTGTTTTGATATTGATAAAAACACCAAATCAAATACAAGATTATTCATACCGAATAAAAGTATGTGTAAGAAAAAAGGAAACACCTTTCTACAGCCAGCCCAAAATGGTGCTAACTGAAGTCTTTGTGTTTTATTCATTTATTCATTCATTTATTCACAGAAATGTAGGTAGGTATATACAAAATCTTAATAATGGTCTCACCACGACTTACTAGCTTAGCTTATTTTATGAATCGTCATGAGTCTCAAATAAAGTATAACATATTATGATCATGACTCAGAAAATTCAAGGCAAATTGATGACAAAATAAGGAAGGATTTTTTAAATTGTTTTTTGGAAATCACCATCATATTCTAACTAAAATGTTATAATAGTTTTTTATTCAAATACCTAGCTAGATTTTAACTGAGACAAATTTATTCATATTTTTATATGAGCCTATAATACACACATCAAAAGTGTCTAGGGATCAACATATGTGTCTAGGGATCAACATATATTTTTGCAATAACTTTTCTCCTGATTGATATTAATTAAAATTTTCTTTAAGGATTCATCAAATAAAGTGTTTTCGTTTGTCACACTAACGATTAACCAAGTCACCTTTGCATTAATAAAGAAATTTGCCATTTTCCTAATAAAGGGATTTTTGACATTTGAACCACTAACATTAAAGTTCGAAAAAAAGACTGAAATAACAGTTTTCTTTAAAATTTTATTAGGTAACTTAAACAATTAATAATCCGTGTTTCTACCGCGAACACTAACAACACAAGAATCGGTTTGGCATACTCAAAATGAGTTCATCCAAATCACGCTGTGGAATGGCCGCCCATGTTCGTTGCAACAACAAAAAAAGGTCTTCTTGCGACTGGATACCCTCCATATTCGGCAGAGCTCTTCTCTGTAGCATATCCCATGCATGCTCAATCGGGTTCAAGTCTGGCGACTGAGCAGGCCAGGGCCAAAGCCACATCTCAATCTCAAGAAATCCGCATAAAAATGCTTGATCCCTAGACACTTTTGATGTGTGTAGTTCTGAATTGTACTAGTGCTTCTTTGTAAAAAAAAATATAAACAAGCCATGGCCTTGAAGTAACGAATGGATATCGTGGTTAATCTTACAATCGCACGATGAAGTTATCGTCGACTACTTCTTAATACAACGACGAAGGTCCACTAAGGTTTCAACTGCTTTTTTATGCCGAAATCGAATCGATCGAAGATGTTTGTAATCTTCTCAATCTTTGTTCGACTCGATTTTGACCTACGATCAACGAGTCTTCACCCGTGAAGAATAAACTTAATGTTTATAAATAAAATTCCTTTTTTAAGTTTTTCCTTGAATTTTTTCTTTTATTCCGTTCCGGAAATATAACTTTTATAACTTTTTTGCCTACGAATTATTATTAAATTTATAACTATTTATTATGTTATTAAAGCGTAACAAACAGAATTTTTTTTGAAATTATAATATTTGTATTTAAAAATTCCCATGTATATTTTCTTCCCAAGATACAGCCTTGGGCCTAGTTTGGGAATCAGTACCAGTATCAGTTATGTAAACGATGTTCCCACTATCAAAACATTATCTTGTACCGTAACGATCGAATAGCCGTCCCACCGGATTATGAAAGTGAGGGAACAGAGAGTGCACCTGTGTTTGCGCACATACTTGCGCACTATAATACCCTATATATACCCTACGCAGTTAGCTAATCTCCGTTGAGATTAGCTGCCGTGGCCGAAATTGGCTAGAAGTACATCATCATTTGTATATGCTTAGAAATAAAAAAGAAATATTGCAACGCATAAGTATCAAGCGAAGGTGATATAATCATAATGTAATTTGACCGCCTAGAACCAGTATTCAAAATCACCTACAAAACTTGTTTACAGGACTTGTTTGTCACCAAGATGTATTTTACAAGCTTTTTATTAACTTGCAATGTGTGTACATTTGTATGCTTGTATGTTCGGGTGGAATCTTGCAACTCAATTTTTAAGTAGATATCTTCAATCTATTTTGCTGAAATTTTGCAAGCATATGTATACAGCGTGACAATACAATATTTATATATATATATATATATATATTTTTTATATATTTTCGGACATTTTTACACACAACGCCATCTAGTCCCAAGCTAAGCAGAGCTTGTGTTATGGGTACTAGACAACTGATACAAATACATATATACTTTTTTTTGTAAATACATACATATTATAGACTAGCTGTTGCCCGCGGCTTTGCTCGCGTGGAAGTTGATTATATGTATTTATTAAAACTGTGTAAGTATCTATGAATACTGTGTTCATGTTTTTAAACTTTTTTATTTATAATCAATAGTCCATTAAAATTGACTTTCATACACATTTTCGACCCTTATTTTAACCCCTTTAGGAATTGAATTCCCATAAATGCTTATATAAGTATTCATTTATTTGTAATCAAAAGCCTGAAGACAAAGTTTCAGGCTACTAAATGAAAAAATGACGGAATTCCAGTCTAGCCTAGGGATAGAATATCCAGAAACGCTTAAATACGTATCTCATTATCATCAACGCAGTGCACAGCTGGACATAGGCATCTCCAATTGCACGCCACTTGGTTCGATCCTCAGCTTCTCTCATCCAGCTTCTGCCAGCCGTCCGATCATTATTCCACCTGGCCTGTGGACGTTCTACGCTACGTTTGCAGAGACGCGGTCACCACTCACGAACCCGTTTACCCCAACGGTTATCAGTTCTACGGCTAATATGGCCAGCCCACTGTCACTTCAGTTTGCTTATCCTGTGGGCTATGTCAATGACCTTGGTTCTCTATCGGATCACCTCATTCTTGATGCGATCCCTTAGAGAAACGTTGTGATTTTGTGATGAGAAAAATAAAACATTATTATTATTATAGCCCTCTCCATAGCACGCTAAGTGACTTTGAACTTGTGGACCAGCCGTGTCGTAAGTGTCCACGTTTCGGCACAGTATGTCATGACAGGTAGGACGTATTGATTGAAGACTTTCGTATTTAGGCACTGTGGGATTGACGATGAAAAGATCCGACAAAGTTTCCCAAACGCTGCCCAACCCGGTTGAATTCTCCTGTTCACCTCGTCCTCGAAGTTGCTTCTACTTAACTGCAAAGTCTGCCCGAGGTACCACACATATTTTTGAACAACTTCGAGAACGGCACCGTGAACTACAACCGGTTCCGGTAGAACATGTTCGCAAATACGTATCTACTCATTTTTAATCAGTAGCCATAAATAAAGTTGCATGTTTCTAACTTCAAGAATGAAGGACTTCCAGAATAATCTATATACGAAATTTCAACCCCTATTTCACCCCCTCAGGGGTGGAATATGCAGAAACGCATAAATATGTATCTACTCATTTTTAATCAGCCAAAACATCAATTTTCATGTTTCTTAAACACGTAACAATTAATTTTTAATCAGCAGCCAAAAAATAAAGTTTCCTGTTTCCAACTTCAAAAATGACGGACTTCCAGACTGACCTATATACGAATTAACAACCCCTATTTAACCTCTTAGGGGTAGAATATCCAGAAACGCTTAAACACGTATCTACTCTTTTTTAATCAGTAGCCCAAAACTAAATTTTCATGTTTCTCACTAAAAAAATGACGTACTTCCATACAAACTTTCAACCCCTATTTCACCCCCTTAAGGGTAGAATAACCAGAAACGCTTAAATACTTATCTACTCTTTTTTCATCAGTAGCCTAAAAATAAAGTTTCATCATTCTAACTTAAAAAATGACGAACTTACATATAAAAATTAATCTCTATGTCACCCCCTTAGGGGTAGAATATTAAAAAACGTTTAAATACGTATCTTTTCATTTTAAATCAGTACCCCAAAAATAAAATTTCATGTTTCCAACTTCAAAAATGACGGACTTCCAGACTGAGCTATATACGAAATAACAACATATTTAACCTCTTAGGGGTAGATTATCCAGAAAGACTTAAACACGTATCTACTCTTTTTTAATCAGTAGCCATAAATAAAGTTGCATGTTTCTAACTTCAAGAATGAAGGACTTCCAGAATAACCTAAATACGAAATTTCAACCCCTGTTTCACCCCCTCAGGGGTGGAATATGCAGAAACGCATAAATATGTATCTACTCATTTTTAATTAGCCAAAACATCAATTTTCATGTTTCTCACTTAGAAAATGACGGACTTCCTTACAAACTTTCAACCCCTATTTCACGCCCTTAGGGGTAGAATATCAAGAAACGTTTAAATACGTATTTATTCATTTTAAATGAGTACCCCAAAAATAAAGTTTCATGTTTATTACTTAAAAAATGACGAACTTCCATACAAACTTTAAACCCCTATTTCACCCCCTTAGGGGTAGAATATTCAGAAACGCTGAAACATGTATCAATTCATTTTTAATCAGCAGCCTAAAAATAAAGTTTCATGTTTCTAACTTCAAAAATGACGGACGGTGACTGACCTATATACGAAATAACAACCCCTATTTAACCCCTTAGGGGTAGAATATCCAGAAACGCTTAAATACGTATCTACTCTTTTTTAATCAGTAGCCCAAAAGTAAAGTTTCATGTTTCTTACTTAAAAAATGACGAACTTCCATACAAACTTTCAACCCCTATTTAACCCCCTTAGGGGTGGAATTTCAAAAAATCCTTTCTTAGTGCTCACTTACGTCATATAAAGAACCTACGTGCAAAATTTCAGGATTGTAGCTTCAGCGGTTTGGGCTGTGCGTTGATCTCTGGGTATGTCAGTCAGTCAGTCAGTCAGTCAGTCACCTTACTCTTTTATATATATAGATAGAAAACACCCAAACTCCGAAACAAATATTTGTAGATCATACAAACATTTGGTCCGACCCAGGAATCGAACCCGAGACCTCATGATCAGCAGTCGTACACGCCAACCGCGAGACCAACGAGGCAGTTGCCAATAATAATAATGACATTGAGCTGATTTGATGCTGGAGCTGGAAGGTGGCCATAGGAACTCTAAAGAAACGTCGCAACATCATCGAGTTTGGACTCGTTTGATTCGTCTCGAGGCATACGAGTAAAAGCTTGTTTTTAAAAAGCTTATTAACTTATTTGAAACTAATATTAGGAACATAAGGTTAGTAATACAAAATATTTGAACAATAATTTTAGTTGCTTACTTCAGTCTATTGCCGTTCACTGTTGAACAAACATCTTCCATCAACCATCCCGGATTTTTTTTTTTAAGACAACTCCCGCATTGGTCATATTGTCGCGGTGGACATTACAAACATACATGAAATGGACACAAAGACACAGAACATTTTGCGGCTCACAAAAAGTGTTGTCCTATGTGGGATATGAACCCACAACACTTAGCGCAGTAGAAAGTGGCGTGGCGACCGCTTAAACCACTAGGTCTACCGTGCAGTCAACTCAATTAATCAAAGTCAATTGCTTGAGTCAAATATAAGACACGCAGTAAATTTTGGAAAACATCAAGAATATGTTCTTGATGTTTTCCAAAATTTACTGCGTGTTGGCAGCTGTTGAGCTGGGGTGGGAAGCTATCCCTCATCCGCCATACTCACCAGACCTTGCACCTACCGACTATTACCTTTTCCAGAATTTAGACAACTTTTTAGTGGGTAAAAAATTCAATTCCCGAGAGGCAGTACAAAATGCCTTTGAAGAGTTTGTTGCCTCCCATCCCGCTGATTTTTATAAGAAGGGCATCAATAAACTACCAATGCGTTGGCAAAGATGCGTCGATTGCATGGGTGATTACTTCGAATGACAGAAATAAAAAAGTTTGAAAAAATAAGTACTTTCACTTATTGCATACGAAACGGCAATTTCATAGGTAAAGACCTATTATTATGAGTATATATTTTTTTATGTTTCGCAGTTAGCATCTTTCAACGTTGGTTGTCGAACAGTTAGCGTTATGTTATTCTTGAAGTAAACAATCACAGGTTCATTCCGTGATTGGTTATTTTCACTCTTTTGAGTGTTACCAAGCCAACACTCCGTGTCTCCGTTAATACAAGTGAACCCCAGTCTGTATTTAATCGCTGTAGGAGTGTCAAGAGCCCTGGAAAGTTGTGGTTAATACTGGGGACGTTTTGATATAATTTACCTATAATATGTATGTGTTTGTCAGTTGTCTGGTTGCCTTGGTGAGGGCTCTGCCTGGCTTGGGATCGGACGACTGTGACTTCCTAAAATCTTATTATTAATGACCATATTCGTAGCACCAATGTTGTAATGGACAACCACATTTTTTTTTATTGCACCTTCATCATTGCAGGAAAACCAGGGCACGAATAATACCATGACCTCACACAAAACCGGTGTTCCCCAATTATTTCATCATTTTTCACCAAGTGAGTAATCATGGTTGTTTTTACCCAATTATTTCATCGTTTTTCACCAAGCGAGTAATCATGGTTACATTGGGTTATGGTATAAACATACTTAACTTTATAACATAGTTCTACGTGATGTATGACATGTTGGGATTGTAATCACAACAAAGCGGCGAGATGATCGCTGGCGCAGTCGTATTGTGTAAATTGTCATTTGAAACTAAGTATGCGTGTCAGCAATTGTCAAAGGACCAGCCGGTAAGGGCCGTTGGCTCTCACTGGTTTCAGACTCTTTCTGTAACTGTTGACGTTTGTTTTTCTTTGAAAAAAAACTGTATTGATTTTATTTTGTCGCATGATTTCATTTATTTCCTATCACTGAGAACTCACAAACGTTATCGTTTCTTATTCCGTGTCAGTCGTGACTGCGCCATCTCTAAATATAAATTGTTTAGGCATTATCTCAATTCACTGGATGTGAAACCTTTGCCCCTGTTACAATCTAGTTTACTTTGAGGACCAATTTCAAGTACAATTCTCAAGTGGCAGTAAAGAACCTCTATTAAAAGAGCTAAATCTGTTTTGGAACCGTTACCCATCTGCTCTTTTATACAAATAAAACAATATAAAAAAGTGAAAGACAACTAACAAAGTTATTTAATATACCACAATACTAGTGACAGTAATAAAAAATAAAAAGACCAACCTAAAATGACAGCATTCGTGTTGCAGTATTTCGTTGGTGAGGGTGAGTGCGAGACCAGAGGCCCAATGATGCAGAAGCATCTCACTAATAGGCCGCTATAGTGTGGGTCACCATGCTGTATTCTGTGCATTGCATGTATTCGAAATGAGTATAGTGATTACCACTTTTGGATTCTGCTCATGCTTTCCAGCAGGCAAAAAAAAACAACATAAAGGCAATAGATTCCATCTGGTTTACTTAAAATCGGAACCACGCCGGATAGGGACAAAAAATTTCGACAAAATTTATCTTGATTTTACAATGATTAAAAAGGTTTCCATGAATGTATAATAATATTAATAACTAAATAATTTCTTTAAGATAGTTAAGCCACGCTGATTTTCGCTGCATTATCAGCATTCTCAACTAGTATAGTGACCACTACTCTTGAATTCTGCAGTCTGCTCATGCTGCATCAGGCAAAGTCACTTTGACTTAATGTTTCCCAAATGCAAGAACAAGACGAGACTTAGCCAGTCTTGGTCTTGCGCCATTAAACCTCTCGGTCTCGGTCTACGTCTCGGTATTGCGCTTCCCATCACGGTTACCACAATTTACTATGCCTTAGCTCCTAGAACTATTTATTTTGCTGAAAACTCTATTCTTGATGATCAAGAAACTATTCGACATAACAACATACACAATTACACACACGTCTTGTCAATGGCTGAAAATGGGCTCATGTATTTCTAGTAAACAACGTTTCTATTTTTCTAAATATACATATCACCAAACACAGCATATTACAGTTCACTGCTGGATATTGGCATCCTTAGAAAGAAGGTTTAATATACACAGATGATATATAATTTAAATCCAGACACAAAAATAAATAAAGATTATGCTGATCACACAATATTTGTTCTATTTCTATAAATCTACATTTTTTCGTAAAAGAAGAAGCTGATTCATTTTGACATTTTGATGTCGAAAGTGACGATGGAAAGTAGAGCTAAGCAAGGACTTATAAAAGTTCTGTTCCTAAGGGTCTAAAGAAATTGCTTTATATGTTACTTCATTATATCGTTGCCAAATAACAAGAATTAGCCATAACAGTTAGTAAGTTGCGGATGTGAGAGGTGCAGAAATACTAGCCTTACAAAATGGAGGACAATTTAAAATATTGGACCCGTGCGAAGCCGGAGCGGGTTGCTAGGTAGTTGTGCAGTTATAAAAATAAATCAAAGTACAATGGCAGGAATGTATTCGAATTTTGTACCGCCCTGTATATCTTATGGTAGGGATAGTTTTTGTATTTATTTGGCTTGTAATGAAATGAAATGAAATGAAATGAAATCATTTATTCTGCAATTAGGTTACATGAACACTTTTGCAAGTTAAACTTTTTTTGAGCAGATGAGTTCGGCCTTTCCTAACTGGACTAGCCCTGAGAAGAAAGGACGAAACAAACTCAGGGATCACCGTCTCTTTTAAAGTCCAGACAATATGCAAAAGACATTATTTCAATAAAAGAAATACGATAATTACAATTTGAGTCACAATTACAATAATCAGTAAAGATAATAATTTTAAAAAAAATGACAACAATAGCAATAATTTAAAATGAATTTGTTTCAAACTATAAATTATCGTCACATTAAAATAAATTTAAACATTCAAAGTAAACAGCATGTGCAGAATGGGCAGCTCAATCCCAGGCGGTTTTATCATCAAGATATTCTGCTATGGTACAATACCCCTTTGCGGATAACTTAGATTTTATGGTATTCTTAAATTTCTTTAATGGCAAATTCCTAATATCAATAGGGAGTTTATTGTAAAAGCGTATACATTGGCCCATGAACGAGTTGCCTACTCTGTGGAGACGAGTGACGTGAACACTAAGATTATGTTTGTTTCTGGTATTTACCGAATGAACATCACTGATTTTAGAAAACTTTGATATATTTTTTTGAACATAAACTAAATTTTCGTATATATATTGTGAAGATACAGTCAGAATATTTATCTCTTTAAATTTGGAACGGAGAGAAACTCGAGGGCCTAATTTATAAATAGCTCGTACGGCGCGTTTTTGTAAAACAAATATGGCATTAATATCTGCACAGTTACCCCAGAGTAGGATATCGTAACTCATTATGCTATGAAAGTAACTGAAGTAAACTATTCTAGCTGTATCAACATCAGTTAAATGTCGAATCTTTTTACAGCAAAAGCCGCTGAGCTTAGCCTACCGGATAGTTTTTCTATTTGGGGACCCCATTGTAATTTAGCGTCAATAGTAATACCTAAAAATACAGTAGATTCCACAGGATCCAACTCTAGTCCATTCAATCGAACATTGGTTGTAACATGCCTAACGTTTGGTGTAGAGAACTTAATGAATTTAGTTTTCTTCTCATTAAGGAGAAGGTTATTTGTATTAAACCAATGTACCACTTTCAAGAGTGCACTGTTGACTTCAGTAAAACTGTCAAGTTGGCGCCTAACTTTAAAAATTAACGATGTGTCATCCGCGAACAATACAATCTCATGATTGTCACTTACATAATAGGCTAAATCATTTATATATATGAGAAATAGAAATGGCCCTAGAATAGAACCCTGTGGGACGCCCATTGTTACCGGGGATCCCGAAGATGTTTTACCATTAATATCAACTTTTTGAACTCGCTTATTCAAATACGACGTTAGAATATTTAGAGCATTATTCATTATTCCGTAGTGCTGTAGCTTCCTGATGAGTGTGGGATGATGGACACAATCGAAAGCCTTAGACAAGTCACAGAAAATACCAAACGCATCCTGTGAATCCTCCCAAACCAAATTGCTTTTAATGAAGCAAGTTGTGCTTAATAAAATGTTGTAACATTTGGTTTAAAAGTAATTTTTCAAAAAATTTACTTAATGTTGGAAGTATTGAGATAGGTCGGAAGTTAGATGGATCTGAACTACTACCAGATTTGAACAATGGGATCACTTTACTTTGTTTCATTAGATCAGGAAACACACCAGATGCGATACAAGAATTGAAAACAGTTGCTAAATATGGAGATATCATATCAATTATTGCAGATATAGTATGTACTGAATGTCCCCATAAATCAGTTGTTTTCTTTACATGTATACTTTTAAAAGCCTTGATAACATCATTTATACTAACGGCTGAAAATTCAAAACCCCTATCACACCGGTTTACACTATTTTCTAATAAAAAACAAGCAGAGGAAGAGGATGACGAAAGAGTTTTGGTTGTTCGAATAGGAATGTTAGTAAAAAAATGTTCAAACTCAGTCGCAACCTCCACATCCGCTTTTACATCTACATTTTTAATTTTTAAATGGAAGTCACGATTTCGTACAATGGACCTTCCGGTTTCGGCGTTTATAATCTCCCATGTGGTTTTTATTTTATTGCCAGATGATTTTATTTTATTTTTTAAATATAGGGATTTAGCAACATAACAGGTGCGTTTAAACGTCTTTGAATAATTTTTTACATATTCTACAAAATCTAAGTTATGATTATATGTTTTTTCATAATACAACTCATATAGCCGTTGTCGACTTTTATAGATACCTACAGTGGCCCAGTCACTGAATACTACACGATCACTAATCGTTAGTGTTTTTGATGTAAAAGTTAATTTAAATTCATTATTAATCATATTAAATAATAAAGCGAAAGCTTGATTAGGGTCACTATCATAGGGCAATCTTAACAACTTATCCGCCATATTATTCCTGAACAGGCTCATGCGGCTCTCCGTAATCGGAACGTAACTAATACGCTTCCTTTGAACCTTTGGTTTTGTTCGAGTAAAAGTAACGAACTGCCCGCAATGATCTGAATCTAGCTCACTTACAATACACCTATTAATTGGTTTCACATTTGTAAAAATATTATCAATACAAGTGGCACTACTGGCTG
Source organism: Diaphora mendica (assembly GCA_949125395.1). Lineage (NCBI taxonomy): Eukaryota > Metazoa > Arthropoda > Insecta > Lepidoptera > Erebidae > Diaphora > Diaphora mendica. The sequence continues at coordinate 36,451,627 of OX421311.1, read as the reverse complement.
TAATACGTGTGGGTTCAAAGAAAACGTTGTAATACACACATCAAAAGTGTCTAGGGATCAACATATGTGTCTAGGGATCAACATATATTTTTGCAATAACTTTTCTCCTGATTGATATTAATTAAAATTTTCTTTAAGGATTCATCAAATAAAGTGTTTGCGTTTGTCACAGTAACGATAAACCAAGTCACCTTTGCATTAATAAAGAAATTTGCCATTTTCCTAATAAAGGGATTTTGACATTTGAACCACTAACATTAAAGTTCGAAAAAAAGACTGAAATAACAGTTTTCTTTAAAATTTTATTAGGTAACTTAAACAATTAATAATCCGTGTTTCTACCGCGAACACTAACAACACAAGAACATCGGTTTGGCATACTCAAAATGAGTTCATCCAAACACGCTGTGGAATGGCCGCCCATGTTCGTTGCAACAACAAAAAAAGGTCTTCTTGCGACTGGATACCCTCCATATTCGGCAGAGCTCTTCTCTGTAGCATATCCCATGCATGCTCAATCGGGTTCAAGTCTGGCGACTGAGCAGGCCAGGGCCAAAGCCACATCTCAATCTCAAGAAATCCGCATAAAAATGCTTGATCCCTAGACACTTTTGATGTGTGTATCATTGCTGATAACATTTTAAATTCTCACATTTTAGAAATTTGTGTTAAAAAGTTTTTTAGTTTGTAGTACAATATAATACATAGGCTGGCTATTACAAATGAGTTGTCATTGTTGGCAATAAGATGGCGCAGTACCATGGTTTTGAAATCAAAATCATACGTTTACGATTTTCTTGATCCACCAATAAAATTTGGTTATCCTGCCAAATACACTCAATCGTTTTTTATGTCATTTATATTTATCATAAAATATTTCCGAATAGACAAGGGTACAGGATCTGAAATTTTCCTTTTGATTTCGATAGCAGTTTTCCACAGCGGTTGGTCACGCTGAACCTGCTTCCATCTCAACACAAGATTTTGTAGCATGTACATGCGTACTATCAACTTCATAATTATTTTTAACAGTCAGTAGCAACATGCCGACTTTATTAAATCTTTATACATTAGAGTGCGCTATGCTTGTATTGCAAATTGACAAGTATTTTCGTTGACGGGCGGGCGACTGGCAGGAGTTACCAACAAATAAAAAAAAGGAGTTAGAGAAAGATGAATTCTTTCAAAAATCAGTGAAGATGGCGACACCGACGTGTGTATTACAAGTGTTCATAACTAATCTAATTCGTACAAAACACGAGCATAATTAAAATAATTTATTGCTTTATTAAATATTATATACAAATTTGTTCATTGTGCAGCCGGTGTTGGACAGCGAGACGTCCTCAATAAAGACACATCTGAAATTAAAAGAAAAAACCATCAAACATCTAATACATGTATTAATGTGAGCTTTTTCATTTATAAAATGAAAATCACTTTTTAACCATAAAATGTAATATTTTAAGAAAACACTATTACGAAGAAATATTATTCGCGAATAACGTTCGAGACGTCTCGACACACGCAGAAAGTTCTCATTGATCTCCTGAGGCAAGGAAGAATGAACCATACACCGCTATACATAGCGTCGAATATCGATTGATTATCGGGATTACGGGAAATCTATAAAAAGCTACCATCGTCTATCGATATATCGATGCTACATATTACTTCGACCGTAAATAAGTTTGATATAAGAACCGAACGATGAAAATGACTGAAAACATAAATATATACATAAAATTTGTGGTACTACAGGAGAACTATGATAACACTAGCTGTGCCCTGCGGTGTTACACGCGATTGGTGTTGGAAAGGTGCAACAATAAATGCGGGTAGTACCACGGGCCGAAGTTCGTTACACATATAAACTTTTCTCTTTAATCACTCTATCTATTGCTAAAACCACATTGAAATCCGTTGAGTAGTTACGTTAGAAGATCTAAGAGAACAGACAATGGAAACGACTTTATTTTATAATACATATTAAAGATGTCAACCATAACTACAATAAATGCAGTATATTTGCTGTGATTTTCCTAATGCTGTTGATGTTCTCATTATAATTATGTGTAGCTATTATATACAATATATTATTGAATAAATAGATAGATTTACTTATTGGTAACCTGGTGCTTGTGGTGAGCGGTTATCAGTTCTTTTAATTATACTGTAAATAATAATTTTCAATCTTAATTTTGCCCTAATTAGTAATTTGAATTGTCAGTAAATTGAATCAGTCTAGGTAGTAGAGCCACGCTGATTTCAGCATGAACGGGCTGGCTCGACCGGGGAAGTACTACCGTCGCACAGAAGATCAACGTAAAATGACAGTGTTCGTGCTGTCGTGGTTCGTTGGTGAGTGCGATGATGCAGAAGCATCACTAGGCCGCCATAGTGTTGGTCACCATGCTGCATTGTTGCATTGTCTGTAATGAATATGGTGCCCACCACTCTTGGATTCTGCTTATACTTTCCATCAGGCAGAGTAGAGTCATTTTGGCAGGCAAATACATTTAAAAAAAATTGAACAGAGCGGAACGTTCTTTAAATTTTGAATTCGAGTACCATCCAAATTATCTTTTTATCTGATATTTTAAATTCATCATCATCACCAACAGTCGCTAACAGACCATTGCTGGATATAGGCCTTTCCGTAGAAACTCCTTTCTATGAGGTATTTGGCTACTTTATCTCACTGGCCAGATGGGTTGGTATACTTTGTTTCAAGTTTTTCTTCTTTCGCAGTGTTTTAATTAAGAGATAATAAATGTTTCTAACTAAAAATGATAACTATTCATCTCTGTCTGATCTCAAACAAAGCAGAGGTTGTCCTATTGTAACCAGCCTGCTGATGAGCTTTCTACATACATATTATTGACTAGAGTCCCAAGGTGTTATCCGCGGTTGTTGTTGTAAATTTACATAGACGCGGTTAATAAAGCGAGACGAGACTACTCTTAATAAAAAAGTAAAAACTAAAACCCAACTAGGACAAAAAACGACGGTGAAAAAGTATGAAACAAGTTTAAAAAGCCGTAGTCACGCGTTGTTAAAGTGTAATGGTACGTTTCTATGTAACGTGTGACTACGGTTTTTTAAACTTATTTGGCGGCTTAGTGATAGCGGCTAAAGGGTAGCGATACCTCATTTGTCCAGTTCTAATAAGTAGCTATGAGGGAGCAGATGAACATACATACATACATAGCCTGTCAAAATCATAACTAAAATTCATTGACTTTGCCGTAGTCGGGTAAAAAGTAGCCTAAATTACTCCTTATATTATCAGGTATCTACTAGTGAAGGTCGTGTGAAAATTGGTGTAACCGTTCCAAAGATTTATTTATTTAAGATTATAACAAACAGATGGCCAGACAAAAATTAAAAAAATGTTTTTATAGTTAATAGTTGTTCACTGAATTTAAAATTACAAAAGACTGAGAAGATTTTTTTAAAATTACAAAAGAGGTAGTAGAGCCACGCTGATTTCAGCACGAATGGGCCGGCTCGACCGGGGCAGTACTACCCTCGCACAGAAAATCAACGTAAAATGACCACATTCGTGCTGTCGTGTTTCGTTGGTGAGTGCGAGACCGGAGGCCCAAATAGTCTAGTCAACAAGTTCCATACTTGTTGACTAGACTAAAAGATGCAGCAGCATCACTAGGCCGCCATGGTGTGGGTCGCCATACTGCATTGTCTGCATTCGCAGTGAGTATGGCGACCAATACTCTTGGATTCTGCTTATGCTTTCCATCAGGCAGAGTAGAGTCATTTTGGCGGGCCATACATAAAAAAAGACACACAAAGACAGACAAATATTCGTATTGAATATTTGTTCTGGGTGGGAATCGAATCTACCACTCCCGGCTTAGCAGTCGTGGTCACTAACCACTAGACGAACACGTCCTTTATAATAGACTGGTACTTAAAGCTTATGAATTATAAACTCTATTTACAATAACAAACAGTTGTTTTTGAATTGTGTCGGTAGTAAGTTAATTTAATGGCTAAGCAACAATATATTTTCATGCTTTTTTCCTTTTGTGTATTGCCCTCCCAAAATGATTTTACTCCGCCTGATGGAAAGCATAAGCAGAATCCAAGAGTGGTGGTCATCATTCTCATTGCGAATGCAGACAATGCATCATAGTGACTCACACTATGGCGGCTTAGTGATGCTTGTGCATCATTGGGACATGTTCTTGTATCATAAACTTTATATTCAATGAATATAAATTAATATTTATTATTGAGAAGTTCAATAAATATTAAACAACATTAAGATAAATATTACACATAATTCTCGATTTTGTAAATAATAGCTGTAACGGTAATGGGTGACGAAGAAACATTAATTAACTTCATAAGGAAAATTGTGAGACATTAAGATTGGCGAACATTATTTACCATATACAATGTTTATATGTATGTAAATAGATTGCAATGTAAAATATTTTTTGTTCCTTATACGTTGAAGAAGCAATTGAAATTGTGTTGCATTATTATAAAAAAAATATAATTTATTCACTGGACACTAAGTAAATACAAAGTAAATAAAATTCTTAACTCCCCAACATGGTCAAGTCGTTGTATGTCACAATCTTTCAAACAAAATAAGTTCGCCATGTCATAAAAATCCAAATTCGGATAACATCTAATAAATTATGTTGACTAAGTTTTTTTGTCATCCAAGTGTCAATTTATTTTGAATGTTTTTTGGTAGTAAAAACGATTTAAAGAATTAATTTTCAACTGGAGATGAATAATGAATTAATACTATAATACAAAAGTATTTCCCCAATGTAACCTTGGAAATCACATCGTTCTGTAACTAAATAAGGCCAAAATAAATTCTTGATACTCACTAACTCCACAGAATTGCGCACACGCAAGTTTGCCGGCATTATGATACGTTTGATTGTTAGTGCCGCAAACCGGGTTGTATTCTGTTGTTCCTGGGCAACTGGTTATACACTGCTCGACCTCAGGAGACGTAGTTGTACTGGAATTATAGAATATATATTTATTACAATTTTTTATCATTGTTTTCAGACGGTTAAATATAATAAAAATGTAACAGGTCCAATTCTGTACATTATAGATATTTTGATTTTTTTTTGGAGGGCTCTCTATGTCGATACTGAAGCCAAAACCGTATTTTTTTTTCATTTTTGTCTGTCTGTCTTTCCGTCTGTCTGTCTGTCTGTATCTTGGCCGCGCATCACGCCGAAACTACTGAACGGATTCCAATGAAACTTGGCATGATTTGAGTTCATACTACGAGGTAGGACATAGGATACTTTTTATCCCGAAATTCAGCACGGTTTCCTGGAGAGAGGGGGTGAAAGTCAAAATATGTACTTAGTTGTTACATTTACATTCAATAACACATAGTCTGATTTCATTCATTCTTTTTTTGTTAGAAAGAAAAAAATAAAACATTACGGGTAAAGTACTTTAGACTGTACACTGTCTGTGGGAAGCTGAGACAGATATGTAAATATGGCGATACGAAGTTCGCCGGGTCAGCTAGTATATACTTATGATAAAAATGTAACAGGTCCAATTCTGTACATTAAAGATATTTTGAAAATATTTTTTGGTGGGCTCTCCATAATCGATACTGAAGCCAAAACAGTATTTTTTTCATTTTTGTCTGTCTGTCTGTCTGTATCTTGGCCGCGCATCACGCCGAAACTACTGAACGGATTCAAATGAAATTTGGTATGATATGAGTTCATACTACGAGGCAGGACATAGGATACTTTTTATCCCGAAATTCAGCACGGTTTCCTGAAGAGAGGGGATGAAAGTCAAAACATGTACTTAGTTGTAATTCAATAACACATAGTCCGATTTCATTCATTCTTTTTTTGCTAGAAAGAAAAAAAATAAAAGATAACGGGTTAAGTCTTTTTTTTGTTCGCGACTGTACACTGCCTGTGGGAAGCTGAGACGGATATGTAAATATGGCGGTACGAAGTTCGCCGGGTCAGCTAATCTTTATTATAAATGTACTATGAAAGATATTTAGGACTGGAGTATAGGTACCTTGCAAGACAGTATCTACCATCGAGATATAATGTATAGAGAAGACGCCACTCATAAGTGCGGTGTTCCATGCAATTGCGGCGATTGCGCCGCACTTCCTTCAGTCGCTTGCTAGCTACACTCTGCAGAAGCGGTGGCTTTAGCGTGTGATTGTTTTAATTTAAAAACGTTCTAAAACTCGTGAAATATGCCATTTTGTGTCTTGAGATATTGCACTAATAATACAAGGAATACGGAGAAAAACAAAGGAATAACTTTTCACCAGTAATTAACTAGATATAATTGTTTTAAAATTAAATACGAACAAAATATTTTAAGACGCCATTGTTGCCTCACTCGACATAGAGTACTTAGAGTAAAACATACAGAAGTGATATTTAGGTAGAATTAACTGACGTTAAATGCACAACGTATCTAACGTATTTAATTGGATAAGGAAAAATAATATGTTGTTAAAAATAGCTTCGTTAATAACCCTTAACACTTTTTTTGTAATAATTACACCTAAAATTATACTTAAAGTATAATTTAAAAAACTGCTTTTATATTTTATACCTTGATGCATTCTACAAAAAAACTGAAACTGTCAAAGCTATTGAAGTACTATTTACTCAGTGTGAATTTCCTAATAAAATTTCGTAGGTATAAAGCTATTTATCCGTTCTGCTTTGTTGCTTGGCGCTTACTCTATAAAAGCGAATCTTTGCAACAGTTCGTTGGCCAAAACGCGTAAGCGCCATGAAAATCACGGCGCTTATGACATTTCGCTCGCGAGGAAACTATAGCTCAAATGCGATAGAGCGCTGCTTGTTAATACTGTTGGATTAGACTACTAATTTGTTTGGCTGCGCTGCAGCGCTTTTTAGTTTTAATTAAAATATAAACGGAACATATAATTGGTTTTGAGTGGCTCCTCTAGTACGTAGTACGTAATATCTCGATGGTATCTACATATATTTGTTAAACATTTCGGTTACTTGATTCTACATAATTGCAACATTAACAGCTTAATGTTCTTATTGTACGAATAGATGGTCTTGTTCCCATACCTCTAATAGTTATTTCGACAGTGCTTCGAGGAATATATGATGAATTCGAATTAAAATAATCACAAATTTTAACAAAAAAATAACCTACTTCAATCTGGACCAAATTTAAATGCGACAACACGGGAAGCACCAGCTTTGAAATAAAAAAAGAATCATCGAAACCGGTTAACGTGATATTGAGTTATTCGTCAATTTGTCGCGCACAAACTTAATGCAAATTGAAGACTTATATGGTTTTCTCACGGATGACATGTCAGAAATCGGACCACATGGGAAGCACCAGCTTTCAAATAAAAAATGAATCATCAAAATCGGTTCACCCAGCCAAAAGTTATGAGGTAACAAACATTAAAAAAAACAATCGAATTGTGAACCTCCTCCTTTTTTGAAGTCGGTTAACAAGCAAAGTATAGGTGGGGTAATATCCTTCAAAATGACGAAATTATCAATAGGCACTAAAAGTAAGTAACTTGATTTTTAAATAAAGCTAATGCATACTACATATAGGATAGGATTTGATAACGACAGCCGAAAAGTGCTAGCAAAGGTTTGGTTGTTAATAAAATTAAGTGCTTCAAATTAAATAGATTTTTACTTTAACTGCTCGTTTAAAATTTTCTTTCTTTCATTTTCGTCTTTTTAACAAGCAGAAGTTTAAAAACCTATAACCCGACTACGTATAAATACTTTTGATAGTATAATTAGTAGTAAGTAGTAGTAAGTATAAAGCCTATAATCACTCGGCTATATCATTCATTGAAATCGGTTCAGTAGTTGAGGCACTACGGTGGAACATACAAAGACTGCCAAAAACCTTCCCTGTGGCTTCACCGTAGTTAGGTAAAAACATCAATTAAGAAACAAGAGCTAGTTATTAACACTATAGAAATATCTTACCTTCCACTAGTGCTTGGGGTAGTAGTTGGAGCTTGTTGTCCAGGAAACTGGTTCTGTCCGGGATTTTGGCCAGGAAATTGGTTCAGCCCAGGGAACTGATTTTGACCAGGAAACTGGTTCTGTCCAGGGAATTGATTTTGACCAAGAAACTGGTTCTGACCAGGGAATTGATTTTGACCAGGAAACTGGTTCAGTCCAGGGAACTGATTTTGCCCAGGAAACTGGTTCTGTCCTGGGAATTGATTTTGTCCAGGAAATTGACTCCAAGTATTGGGGAACCACGAAGGTCCACCAAAACCGAACCGATCGTCTAAATTACCGGTATTATTTTTCATTTCTGCTTGTTGCCCATATGCGCCATTTGTGAAAAGAGCTGGAGATACAAAGAATTAAATAATTAATTTCCTCTGTTTATTAAATTATCGCTTATTATGAATTAGATGAACATTATACAGATGCAATAATGTTGCAAAAATTACAGCCAGACAAAAAAAAATATCGATATATTTTATGTCTTACTGTATTTTTTTAATTTAAGCACGAGCTTATTATATCAGTATTTATTCTGGATAACAATAACAATCGAACCGATCTACGGGGATTTTCCTCACTATTATCAATGCCAGACAAATCTACCTCCTCGGGTATATCACTTAAAGGAAACTCTCGTATACGAACGCAAGCGCATTTGTTAAAGTTTGTTTGTTGTTCTGTTACTAGTTAAAGATTTCAAACTATAACGATCGCCATCGAGCAACTCTACAATTTTTAACGGTCCTTTATACTAAGGATTTAACTTTGTCTAATTTCTTTCTTAACTTTGAATCAAAACTAAGTTACTGAGATCAAACTTTACTAATTTACACTTTCCCTATCAAATGTCACATACGTGTACACACAGTATCTCTCTCACTCTGCCATATCTGACCTCACTGTCTATTCTGTCTCAATAAAACAGTACACTACTGAACAGCAAAAGAAAACAGTAACATCGTTATTAAAATCAAAACAACATAAAATAAGAACTTTAGTAATTGACTACTGCTGCAAATTCTCAAATCAATCTAAATTGTATCGTAGGTCATCCCTGTGATCACCACAAGTGTAACAGTTAGTTATCCCTTGTGACTACCACACGTATATCTGCCAACTACATAGACACGCCAGCTACAATCACCCGCTGCTGGTGAGATAGCTGACACCAAATAGAAGTCCGACCAGCGGATATATATACCACCCGTGAGTATATATACCATCTACGAAATTCATAGAATGTTTATTTTTTTATCTTTATTGAAAATATCGTCATTTCATCACAAAATAAAATTATAATTCGAGTCACAACTATTAAAAATTGGCAAGAATAAAAATTAAAACGTTAACAGCCACAATCAAAGATGAACCCGCTTCAAATTAAAAATCACATCAAAATAAGAAATAAATTTAAAAATCGAAAACAAACAGCATGTGCAGAACGGGTAATTCAATCCACCTCCATCACTAAGATATTCTGCTATGATATAATACTACACTATACTTCCGAAATCGTCTACCTTTGTAAAGATGTCACCATTAGAAACGATCTTATTATTTAAAAAAAAATATTATTTTCGAAAACAGATTCTCACCCTTTTCTTTAAATAATTATGTCGCTTGAAATACAGCAATCGTACACTACATGAAACAATAACCACACTGAGTAAACCTGGATTAAAACTGTACATAGAATTTCGATGTTACAATAAGTGCGGGCATTGCCTACCCTCAATAATAGTACTGCACAATATTGTCGTTTGCCTAGAAATTCATCTGACAGAACTTGTCTTATTGAAGAGCATTCAGCAAAAAATAAAAATAGTACGACTCACCAGATTGGAGTTGTCCGTACATACCGGTTACTTCCCAGTTATCGATGCGTTACTTTTACTACCGCAAGCTGCCGCTGTTGTAGGCCGCACGTCTCATAAACCGTTCGTACGCGAAAAGGCTATACCGACACTTTGACACTATGTGAGCGTTCTCGCTTACAAAAATTTAACAAATGACACCTCGTACGATTTTCGAGCGGAGGGTAGTTCGACAGCTCGCCGCGACTGACGATCCGTTACACTCTCAAACATTGTGGGCAAATGAGATTCAGATCGCACTTCTGATGTCGGAGACACAAGAATAAACGAGAACATGAATGACAGATACAGCCAATCTGGACCAAAGCCAAACAATAATCACTACTAAACGGATACGAATTAACTTAAACACCATCAGCAACCCCCCATGAGGGGATTGGGGCAACGCTCACCCCTCCGCGATGCCCTGTGGAATTCGCCACCTAGGCTAGTAATTCCCCCACTGATAAATATCGCCTCATACACACAATATAAAACACAGAGATACAATAAATCGCAAATCAAATAATAGATATGGTCGTCGCGAGATCTGAAGAGAACTGTGTCCTGTTTCCGATCGCGCCGCTTTATATAGACTGTTCCGTAGTGTTCGATAGAGGCAAATGTTTGTATCACTTTTATTATTCGGATACCCTCATTCCGACATATATATAAATATATTTTTTCGGACATCTAACACACAACGCCATCTAGTCCCAAGCTAAGCAGGGCTTGTGTTATGGGTACTAGATAACTAATACAAATACATAATTATATACTTTTTTTTTTGTAAATACATACATATCATACATAGAAAACACCCAAACTCCGAAACAAATATTTGTAGATCATACAAACATTTGGTTCGACCCGGGAATCGAACCCGAGACTTCATGATCAGCAGTAGTACACGCCAACCGCGAGACTAACGAGGCAGTTATAAAAATACAGACAAATCCCTTATCGGTTTAAGCAGGGGATCGAAGTGGACGAAAATCTTCCAAATGAAACCCTTGGGGAATCAAAATGGAATTGAAATCCAAATAGATCCCCTAAGGGATCAGTGGAGACGAAATTTCCACATGGATCCCCCAGGGGATTTATGCAGGGGATCTAAGTGACCGGAGCCGCCATTATTCACTGTAGAACGCAATTCTGCCCTAGCAATACGAATGTTATCATTATCTGTCTCTCGCTGGTCATCAGTGCGGATTGCACGTGAGGTGGCTCGTCGCACATCTGATTGACTTCGACGACCTATGTCAGTTCATCAGTTCATCAGTTTCATATTTAATGAAAATAGTGTATTAAGACAAAAAAATAAATTAAATAAAGGTATGCTAAAAACGAAATTGCGAAGCGTACTTCTGGATAATTAGACTGCCGAACATTTAAATTTTATAAATATTAGGTTAAGGACTAATACTGTATAATGGTGTATATATATGTATGTGTATGCATGTATATATAAATAGCAAACAGGACTATAGTGATAATTATTGTAAAAAAGGGCGCATCTCGCCATCAAACGTCAAAGTTTGGCGAGACTAGTATTTAAGAAACTATTGTTAAAAAACCTCATTACTAAATAAAAAAAATAAAAAAAAGTTCGTCTTTGCCTTGGCATTTTCAAACAATAATCTTATTATATAAAATTCTCGTGTCACAATGTTAGTTACCATACTCCTCTGAAACGGCTGGACCGATTTTTATGAAATTTGGTGTGCATATCGGGTAGTTCGAGAATCGAGCATCATCAGTTTCTATACCCCAATTTTATTTTATGGCAAAACAACGTTTGCCGGATCAGCTAGTAGTAAATAAAATTCTCACACACTGACAAACCTATGATAGAAGATTTTAATAACGGTAATAGAATGACAGGTACTTTAAATGCCGTAGGTGCAAAAAATAGCCTGTATTTATAATCTTTCGTCTAACGTTCGACAGACGATTGACATCAATATTTTTTTCGCATTCCAACAAAACAGCGTTTTGATTTTATTAACAGTGTTATCTTATTTTGTATGTGATATGACCTCTATGGATATGGCATAATAAATACTTTTTTATTTGCATTCTAAAAAGTGACAACCATCAAAATATGTCAATTTAATGTCAAAAATTTCTGGATGAACCAACAATAACAACCATCAAAATAATAATATTAAAATACGCGATAACAATATATAAATATTATGTGGTGTCTATTTAAAACCCTTAAATTGATTCGTGTAATAATATTTATGATGTCTATTTAAAACCCTTAATTTAATAAGTGCTTCAAGTTGTCAAAAGTTTGACAGGAAAGTTGTTAGGACAGTTTATATGGGCAAAAGGAAATTGTTGTTTTTATTATCTTCCTCGCAATTTTTCCATATTTTGTCACTGTTTAAACCTTCCCTGAACTACGACAAACATTTCAAAACCTAAATCAGCTAAATCGGCCCGGCGGTTCTCGAGTTTTAGCCAGACAAACGAACAGCAATTCATTTTTATATATAAGAAGACGAGTATTATACAGTCATTAACATATTTTCTTAAGATTATTTCACCACTAAAAATAATCGATCTGATTTAAATTGACCAGATTTAAACCGGATAACAATAAAAAATTGTTACCTAAATCTGACCAGCCAATCACAATCTCCTAACTCCTAATAACCCTAGCGATATCCACCCCATCAACTATCTACGAAGACGAATTTTTCAATGCCGTCAGAGTGTAGAATAATTTTATTAGACTTCATTTAGGTATAGAAAAATACTAGCTTATGTCCCTGGCTATGCTCGTGTGAATATTGGTAATCGCGATACAAAGTAGCCTATTTGCTTTCACAAGAATCAAAGTATCTCTATGCCAAATTTCATTAAATCGGGGCCGTTAATTAGCCGTGACAGACAGACAGAGCTACTTTCACATTTATAATTTTAGTATGGACCATTTTTTCAGATTATTTTACACGACTGTTCGTTTTAATTTTAATGTTAAAATTAAAACTGAACTCACAAATAAAGTTCTAAATAAACTAAAACAGAATGATTAAATCCTTCAGGGTACGGCATTTTATTATATAAAATAGCCGTATATTATTTTTTTAATGACGATGTGGGTCGAATATAATAAATAAACGTGTTGATTTTTAACCTACTTCAAAAAAAGGAGGAGGTTTCTCAATTCGACCGACAAAGTATTACATAGACTTGTCATATGCATACACCCGCACGTACGGAACGGGATGGAAACAAAGTACATCAAATATTAATGTTGCCAGGTTAAAGCCCATTCTCCCTTTTCATTCCGTTTACTGTTCCAAACGTTCAACAAATCTGTCAAATATGGTTAGAACAGAATAGCAGGCCCTGGGCCAAAGCGAGAGCTGAAGATGCAACCGGGACAATGCTAAGAAGTCGATAACTATTCCAAGCGAGCAGGCAAAATTACCATTACACATTGATGGTCGTTCGAACCATAGCTGTGATAACCTACGCAATTTGGTCGGTTAATTACAAAATGTTCAGTTTTTATCACTTATTTTAAATTATTTCTGCATATTAACAAATAACAATTTATGTAATATAATCGTAGTTAATATTAAAAACAATAGTATGCCGATATTGCCGATAAAACGCTATTTTTATACTTACGTGTGAAAGGTTATATTTTCATATTTACGTTCACTGCGGGTTCACAGCCAACAAGACAACACTGTTCTATAGTTTTAAAGTATTTCGGTTCAAAACAGTTTAATACACTTGGATTCACACAGTAATTCCGTCAAAAAACGTGATTTTTACTCCTGACACAATTCCCGCTTTGAACACTGTTTGGCACGTATGTTTATGTGCCATTTAAAAAAGCGCTACGGCGATAAGTTTTAAAAATACTTATCTCTAACATACTGGAAAATGGTATAGTTATCTCACTCGCTCGTAGTAACGCTGTAGGCGTGTTAAGTCTATGTAATACTTTGTCTAAGGTTATCTTAATCATATATTATGTAAGTTAACATTCAGCGGTGTGAACATAATGCAATAGTTTAATCTGCGAAACGTTTAGATATTTGATACAAATTACGACTTTATTGAAAAAATAAGAAATTAATTATTAATATTCTATTCTAGCTTTAACTTTTACAATCTTTGGGGATTATAAGCATGATTTTACACAAAGTTTTCAACCTACGACAAAAGTACTTATACAAAAAGTTATACGCATAACTACGCAAGTAACACTTCTTTTTTGTCTACATAGTAATCTAATTTTGATAATTACTACATTCTTTTCTTAATTTGATGTTAACTAAACGGAACACAATACCATGTACCTGTACTTTTAAAATAATAAAATAAAAACTTAAATAATACTAAAATTTTAAATAAATATAAGGGGAGGTTTGTCACTAGACACGTGAAAATTTATTAGAAAACAAAATTGAATATGCAAACAATACCTACACGACCAGTTTTGTGACTCAAAAATTCACCAAAGAATATTTTTATAAACTTAAATCACTTTCAAAGTGAGATACATAAAACTATACTCATTTCTACTCATTAAAGTATGCTTACAAATAAACTTTTTCTGAAAAAAACTGTAGCTATAAACATTTTAAACAAATAAGGCTAGCTTGTCCATGGGCGTACACAGCATTTACTCAGGGGTAAAACACTAGGAGACGGCGGAGCGGGACCGGGAGAGGTTTAGAACTCTCCCGGCCCACCAGGCCCGGGAACGGGCCAGGTACCGCAGGCGACTCAGGCGCCGGAGATCAGTGAACGATCTCCGTCCTCCATAAGCGCAAGCCTGGGGGTAACAGATGAGCTCATCTGTCACCCTAGCAGAAGCAGGCTCGGGTGGCGGCGCGGAATATGAGGATCGTGCACGCCCTGGGGGACAGTAACGGGAACATTGGGGTTCCCACACAGGAGGGGGCCATCTATAAACCGTAGGTGGCCCGAGGTACGTCGGGGTTCCAGGGTTTTCCTTTCTGGGGTGCACCTGGTTCCCCGGCATCTAGTACCCAATACTGCGTGCGGTTTTAGTCGGTTCGAGTCCGACATATCACCAGGAGGTGGTATCCGAGGAGATTACCGCACGGAGGTAAAAAAAAGGGGGTAAAACACTAGATTGAAATTTAATTTACTGTATAATATACGAAGGGGGTGACTTTCCATGCAGACTCCCCCCCTTAAATTGTAGGGTAGGTATACGGTAAGCTGAAAAGTTCGTAGCCTGACTCATAGATAGCTACTAATATTAAATCCATATGGATTTTAAGTTAGCTGTAATAGTATGGGAGGTAGTGCTATAGTTACGCGAGTCATTTTATACTGGCTATAAATCATAACAATAAAAGTTTTCCCCTAATGTCAATCGAAAGTATAAATTATATTTAGGAAAGTTATGTTAAAATAGTGAGACCTTTACAGCTTGAAAATTGCTTAATACTACAGTACATATTAATATAATTTGAAACCGACACGTAATTAACAAACATCATCATCTCCCTACCCTTTTCCCAACTTTATTTGGGGTCTGTGCAATCAGTTTTCCTCCTCCATTCTCCTCTATCTCTCTTATCTCTTTTATGCAGTCCATCCATTTTTTCATTGGTCGTCCTCTACTCTTATATCCGTCGACTTCCATGCTTTCTTACACTTTTAACACTTTCTTAACTACATTTTGCTCATCTCTACGCATCACATGTCCATACCAGGTTAACCTGTTGGTTCTCAACTTTTCATTCACTGGAGCTACTTTCTCTAATGTAGTCATTTCTCACCTTATCCATTCTAGGCATTTCAGCTACATGCAGGCGTCTCTCATCCGTTTTCTTTATTGGCCAACACTCAGATCCATGGAGGACGGCAGGTCTGATGATTGTTTTATATATTTGTCCCATTAACGTGAAAGGGAACTTGTCATCGCAAATAGTCCCTGTTACCTGCCGCCACTTCATCAATTCGATACTGCACAGACCTATACGTTTCGCCATTATTTTGTAACAGCGAACCGAAGTACTTGAAGAGCAAGAGACCGGAGAGACCGCCGAAATCGCAGAACATGTATTCGGTTTAAGTTCAACTGATTTTCAAGCCAACATTCTCCAGTCTTTGCTGCCATTTCTCTAGTTGTAATTAATAAATATACTGTGGTGTTATATAAATGAAATTAATATTATATTTATTGAATTTAAAGTATGAGGTAATTTAAATGTTAAAAAACAAAAAATCGTCGTCAGCTGATTATTTGTGGATGCTTACAATTTTCTTTATCATTTTGGAAGTAGGTATATAAGTTGAGATATATAAATTTCATAAGGTATAAAATAATTTTAAATGAGGTTTATGCACTTGACTGACATTTAACCCCCCCCCCCCCCCTCGTCAATACAGCTGACGAGGGGACGAGGGGACAATTATTTTAAATAACTGCCGCTAACTTGACTGCATTCTGAACATTATATAACTGTTTGAAATAAAGTTTATTCGGTATAAAATTCCTAAAAAAAATGCAATGAAACCTCCCGCATTATAACCTTCTAAAGATGCGAGTATAAATTTAACAGCTGTCGTATTATTACTTTGTGAGTTATGTATTTTGAGCATTTTGAGTGAAGCAACTTTTGTTAGTTTGAAAAAATGGATCAAAAGGAATTTTGGGTGTTAATATAGCATTGCTTTTTGGAAAAAAAAAAACTGTTGAAGCATTTTACAACGGAGTGCAATCGACAGTCAGCCGAGTGGACTGCACGTGATGAACCGACTCCAAAGCGTGGTAGGATGCAAAAGTCGGCTGGCAAGGTTATGGCAACAGTATTTTGGGATGTGCGATGCTCATAGTATAATATTAATTGACTATCTTAACAAAGGAAAAACCGTAAACAGCGACTGAAGCCTATTTTGAGGCCAAAGACAAATCGTATCATAAAAATGGTATCGAAAAATTATATGACCATTATAATCGTTATATCGCCCTCGAAGGTAACTATATTGAATAATAAAATCAATTCTATAAAAAAAATTTGCTAAAGTCTGGGTACGCCCATGCGCATGTCTAAACTTTCAACGACAAATAAAGAAAAAAAAAATAACAAAAACAACTTACCGATTGTGAATAATGCAAACAGCTTGTTCATTTTGTAAAGATAATTTTGGTCGTATTGTAATGTCAAACACAACGTACGACCGTTTACGCCTCACCGTCCAGTCTGTCCGCCGCAGACTCAGGTTTTGTTTATAAAGTCTTGCACATTATTATCTCGTACACCTAGTGTGTGACAACATTAACGATAAGATTTGCCTGGTTGCTTTTATTATTTTATATTTTCTTATATTATTTATATTTACACAAGACTCAGATAATGTACCTATTAATCTCAAAATGATCTTTTTTTGTGTTAAATTTTTTGTTGTACCTACAGGCAACTAACGTCTAATATGAGGACTTTACAAACATTCATGAAATCGGCACTAAGAACATTCAAAGAACAATTGTAATTTGTGGATCATGTGTTATCCCATGTTCAATTTTATGACAACAGTACTGTACAGAGAAGTAATACTTTAAACAAACTGTTTACCAACCCGTCTGAGCAACGTGGCACAGTAGCCCAAAACCTCTTTTACAACGCGAGCTTTTTGTAAGAACTATTTGACAGTTGATGATTATATTTTTACGTTATCAAAGATCATATGTAGGCTTAGAGTCTCTTAGTATGTAGGTTTTTATTTTGAAGTCTAAGTTAATTTTATAGTGCATAGCCTCTACAGAATGATTGTAATTATTATATAGATGTAAATCCATAGAAGAGTTTAGCTTAGAGAAGAGTTTATAGCCACCTCAAAACTCATAACACTCTCAATGACTTCTACAACTCTGGTATGAAATTTTCATATTGTCGACTATATCACAACACTGGTAATTACTAGTGTTGTGATATAGTCAAGGCAAATTGGTGACAAAATAACGAAGGAAATTTTTAATAACTTTTTTGGAAATGATGATCATATTCTCACTAAAATGTTTTTATAGTTTTTTATTCAGATACTTAGCTAGATTTTAACCTACACAAATTTATTCATATTGTTATATGGGCTCATATTCTGGGTTTGTTCCTGTATTGGGTTATGAATTGAATATTTATAATACTAACACTAAGTTAAGTAGTTCTGTAACTAACAAAATATTGATGTATTAGTAAGTCCGAAATAATCCTAAATAAATAATATGAATAAAACCTTACCAACATGAACCATTTTTTTCTTTCTCGTACAAATAATTGTATGATGAGAAACATCATTTGTTTTATGTTCAGGTGTAGTTTATATAAAATGGTATGCTGAAGATATTTATTAAAGTTTATTGGTCGTTTGGTTACGATAGCTCCGGCACGCCTAGTTTCAGATCTAACGGCGTAACTGAGATGACCTTATTATTATTCCCGTAATTCCCGCCACGAAGGAGGATTCCTACTGACGCCAATGATAAGCTCTTAATCAAGTCTTGAATTGAATGTCATGAAGTCAAGGGTTGAATGCCCACGACGTTCTAGATATTTTTTTCCAAGATTTTCGATTACGTTATTCATAAACTGTTGATTAAGACATTTTATTACTTCTTATCTGAGTAACAGGAGTTACTAGTCGATAAAAGTATAAAAGTATGTAGTAGTAAAGTATAAAAGTAAGTAGATCGTTAAAAGTCGATACCTATTGAAAACTATCTCGAGAGTCTGCAGCAAAATTACATTCCACACAACATTGTTCCCAATCACATTAATAACTTAACTCATCTTGTAAAGGAGAACCACAAAAAATTTGATTGCACCTTCATCATTACGGGAAAACCAGGACACGAGTGATACCATGACCTCACACAAAACCAATGTTACCCAATTCTTTCATCGTTTTTCACCAAGTGAGTTAGTTAGGTTGGGTTATGGTTACATTCCCGCAGCAGGCGCACCGGGCGTCGGGGGAGGGCATACGCTGCCCTCCACCGACCCCCTAACTGGGTCCAGGGGTGGCGGACTTGGGGATGTTCGTCGCCCCCAACTGGACCCGAGGTGGCGGCGCGTAGTGTTCCCGTGCGCCCCTCTTTGAAGTCGCGAGGGGAGTCTTTCCCTCGCTGACAAGATGTGGCCCGCAACGGCGGGCCGCCACCAGTCGGGGATTGCGGTTGTCTCTTATGATCCCGCGATCCCCGGCGTAGGTGAGAGACGGAACACCGGGGGGTTTTAATCAGTAAGAGTCTGACGAACCCCTTCGTCCCCTCCCCAGGGCGGAGGACATCCATGAGGATTTCCCCCCGTCAAAAAAAAGGGTTATGGTTACATTGAGTTATGTTAAAAAAAAAACTTAACTGAATAACATACTTCTACGTGTATGATAACGTACTTATTGAAATAGCGTATTTAAAAGTAAATTGGCATTTACACATATACTGTGTCGTCCCTTTACAAACGTTTAAGGAATGGACACAAAGAAAACCCAGACTCAGAATAACAATTTGTGGAATACATGAAATATCTTCTCATGTAGGGATTGAACCCACAACAAAGCAGCGAGATGACCGCTGGCGCAGTCGTATTGTGTAAATTGTCATTTGGAACTAAGTACCTATGCGTGTCAGCAATTGTCAAAAGACCAGCCATTAAGGGCCGTAGGCTCTCACTGGTTTCAGACTCACTGCTACTGTTGACGTTTGTTTTTCTTCGAAAAAAACTATATTGATTTTATTTTGTCGCATGATTTCATTTATTTCATATCACTGAGAACTTATTCTCAGTGATATATGATGTCGCATGATTTCATTTATTTCATATCACTGAGAACTTATTCTCAGTGATATGAAATAAATGAAATCATGCGACAAAATAAAATCAATATAGTTTTTTTCGAAGAAAAACAAACGTCAACAGTAGCAGTGAGTCTGAAACCAGTGAGAGCCTACGGCCCTTAATGGCTGGTCTTTTGACAATTGCTGACACGCATAGGTACGTTTCTTATTCCGTGTGAGTCATAACTGCGACATCACTAAATACAAACTGTTTTAACCAATAACTCGATTCCTTAGATGTATAAACCTTTACCCCTATTGCAATCTAGTTTACTTTCAGTACCAATTCCAAGTACAATTCTCAAGTGGCAGTAAAGAAACTCTATTAGAAGAGCTAAATCTGTTTTGGAACTGTTACCCGTATGCTCTTTTGTCTGCTCTTTTATACAAATAAAACAATATAAAAAAGTATAAAACAACTGACTAAAAGTTATTTAACATACCCCAATACTTCTGACAGTCATAAAAAAGACCAACCTATAATGACAGCATTCGTGTTGCGGTATGTCGTTGGTGAGTGCGAGACTGGAGGCCCATGGATGCAGAAGAATCTCACTAATAGGCCGCTAGAGTGTGGGTCACCATGCTGCATCATTGCATTGCATGTATTCGTAATGAGTATGGTGATTACCACTCTTGGATTCTCCTCATGCTTTCCAGCAGGCAAAAAAGCGGCCAAGTGCGAGTCGGACTCGCCCATGAAAGGTTCCGCAGCAGCAAGTAACATTTTTTTTAAATATATTTGTTTTGATTGAATGAAAGGTAAATTGCATGAATGAAAGGATACCGGAGGCCCATACCCCAAACCCTCCCTCCATTCCCCTCCCCATCCTCCAAAGGCCGGCAATCCACTTGTGACGCCTCTGGTGTGCGGGTGTCCATGGGCAGCTCGTTTGCCCCCTATTCCATAAAAAATAAATTTATTATACCTAATATAAATAACTAATTAATTTCACAAAATAGTAAAACCACAGAACAAAAAATATAGGTAGAAATGTTATGTAGGCGGGGCAGGCGCGCCGCGAAATAAGTCCAAATACCTCTATTTTGTCTGCTGGCATTAACTGAACGGTCGCATTCGCATTTTACTTTCAACGGGAAAAAACAATAAAACAATCATACATTGCGTATTAAATTCGATTATTAACTACATTGTTTCCATAAAAGTAAGCAATGAACTGCATTTCCTGCGTGAATATTTCGATTTATTTCACCCGAACAGATTTAGTATAAGGCATAGGGGTGTGCCCAAATATTTATAATGCAATCGATACCCCAAATTGTGGATGACGATGATATTGGTTTGTGTTTTTCTTAAGTAGAAAGAGTTGATTTGTTTTATATTATGATTTTTAACCGACTGCAAATTAATTTTTAATATGAATTTTTTTTGGAAAGCTTTTTGATGAAATGGAATAGGAATAATAGAAATATTTCTTTTAAAACTTAAAACATATTTTGAAGATTTACATTTTCGGGCCGTCCGACGTCTATACATTGTTTTTTGCATTTAAATTTAGATATAAAATAAAAAAAAATGTGCATCTTGTGAGGATATAAAAATAACCTCATAATTACTGTTGATTACAGGGTTCTACAGAAAAAATATTAAGATTATGTGTGTTACGTCTATAGAAAGTTGTGTCGTGTTGATAAGTATGAAACGTCAAACTCTAAAATTAGATGTACAATATGTACTTATGTTTTGACAAAACAAATGTCTTATTTTTATATTAACACAAGAAACTAGTACAATTTCACTCAATCCATTTCTAAGACAGTGACTTTCATATAAAAAATAGGATAGCGATATTTAAAAGTAAGAACTATTTCTTATAGAAATTAAGCAAATTTAATTATTATAATCGACAGGACCACATCTCTACGGTGGGTGGGTCATAAAGACGAAGATCCACCTCTAAACACAAAATTGCACGTAAAACTCTACTTAATGCCAAGAGCATAAGGTTGTTGTTTAATATTATATTCATTAAATCCCTTGGACGAATTAGAATAGACTTAGTTATGTGTGTATAATATTATTAATCGTTTATGTGTGCGTCCCGGCGACAAAAGATTACTTACGAAATTACGTCAAAGGCTTTTCTAGTAGTTCTGTGAGTAAAACCACGCTGATTTTCGCTGCATCATCTGCATTCTCAATGAGTATAGTGACCGTAGTGGTCACTATACTCACTCTTAGATTCTGCTCATGCTGCATCAGACAAAGTCACTTTGGCTTAGTGTTGCCTGTTGCCCAAATGCGAGAACAAGATGAGACTTAGCCAGTCTCACTTAGAGGCCACTGAAATAAATCAAGGTAGAACGGTGACGAACATACTTTTGCCTATAATTCCTGCTATAAAACTAGCAAGCCACACCCCCCCCCCCCCCCAAACGCACACGACTGGTCAATGCACGAGCGCCGATAGTGAAATGTCACACTTTCTTGTTAATTTATCGAAGTAAATTTTTTACAAAAAAAAAATCTTAAATAAATCATATTTAAATCTCAAAGTTTAATCTTGGGATACTGAAAAGTTTGTGCAGGTGGTGCAGAGAGGTGAGAAATATCAGCCTTACAAAATGGTGGACAGTTTAAACTATTGGACCTGTGCGAAGCCGGAGCGGGTAGCTAGATAGTACTGCAGTTATAAAAACGAATCAAAGGACAATATGGCGGGAATGTATTCGAATTTTGCACCGCCCTGTCTATCTTATGGTAGGTATAGTTTTGTATCTATTTGGCTTGTAATATCATCGCTGATAACGTTTTAAATTCTCAGATTTTAGAAATTTGTATTGAAAAGTTATTTCAGTTTCTAGTTGACAATATAATACATAGGCGGGTTATTACAAATGAGTTGTCATTGTTGGCAACAAGATGGCGCAGTACCATGTTTTTGAATTCAAAATCATACGTTTACGAATTTCTTGATCCACCAAAAAAAATTGGTTATCCTGCTAAATACACTCAAACCCGTTTTTATGTAATATATATTTTAGAATAATATTCAAGCATTTCCGATCAGGCAAGGGTAAAGGATCTGCCATTTTTCTTTTGATTTCGATAGCAGTTTTCCGCAGCGGTTAGTCACGCCGAAACTGCTTCCATCTCAACACAAGATTTTGTAGCACGATGCGTACTATCAACTTCACATTTTTAAGTAGCAACATGCCGACTTTATTAAATCTTACTACTACTTTATTATACTCCAATACTGCTTGGGTGGGGTATCATGAACCGAATGCCGCACGAACGTCTCGATACTTCAAGAACTTGGTATTAAGCATCGTCTGTTCTCAATAGTACAGTCTTGCATTAAGTCAACATCGCTTATCAGTTGCTTTTCAACCAGGAAGTATATAGTTATTACTTATAATAATTTATTGCTTTATTAAATATTATTTACAAATTTGTTCATTGTGCAGCCGGTGTTGGACAGCGAGACGTCCTCAGTAAAGACACATCTGAAATTAAAAGAAAATAAACTGTCAATCATCTAAAACATGCATTAAGGCGTATAGTAGCCTCAATGACCTTGAGCGTCTGGGCGGAGCTAAACGCATAGTATCATATCTGCACCGCACACATTCATATCTCCGTACCTTACGCGTTACTTCAAAACGATGATCAAAGACTAGGGAGCGAGACAGACATGCGCGCTTGTCTGACGTTTTTGCCTTAACTTCAAAACATAATTATAAATGGTTAAAATGTTAACATAAGAAAGGGGTATTTCTAAAAGTTTAGTAAGATTTAAAATTAACACATTTTATCATAGGTAGGTACTAAATACGAAAAAGTATGTTAAATTAGGTAAGAAATCTGATAAAATAAATTAATTCATTTTACCCTTTGTAGAGAAAAGTAAAAATTATCATATTTCTGAAAACTTCTAGCATGTTTAAATAAATTAACAAGTAAAATTTTAACAAAATAAAACCGACTTCAAGGTTCAACTCGATTTATCTTGGATGCCATAATCAGATCTTAGTGTCCTTATCATGGTACCACCGTTGGGATATCTCCTTTCCATTAAAAAAGGAATCATCAAAATCGTAGTTATCCCCGAACACACATAAAAAAAAATATATATACGGTCGAATTGAGAAACCTCCTTTTTTTAAGTCGGTTAAAAACAGGTAAATGCGTTACGTATCAGGTCACCCATAGAATAAGGTTCCGAAGTCACCTGCAATGTCTACAAATTGAAATAAAATCGTGTCGAACAGATAATTATCATGAATTTATTTTTAACTAGCTGAACCCCGCGGGTAACGACCTATCACTGAAAGTCCCGTCAAAATCGGTCCAGCCGTTGCAGAGATTACCCGTAACAAACAGTCAGACAAAAATTGTAAAAAAAAAAAATGGTACATGTATCGTGTATACATACATATGCTTTTATTAATAGCGGTTTTTTTAATATTACAAACAGACACTCCATTTTTTTTATTTGTAGAGATTTTACATGTACGTTGGTGCAGTGATAGCTTACGCGACTATTGTCCATGAGGTCTCAGGTTCGTTTGGGTGTTCTCTATGTATGATATATTTGTATTTACAAATAAAAGCATATAATTGTTCTATCAGTCAATCTAGCTTTCATAGTACAAGCTCCACTTAGTTTGAAACTAATAGACGTTGTGTGTCAGATGTCCGAAATATATATTGATTATTATTTTCAAAGCTTTGAATGTGAGTGTGTGTATTTTACAAGTTAGACCTCTATACTCTTGTACCATCTTTAATATTATATCGCGGGTGGGTTGGCTAAAAATCCCTGTCTGAACTATTATAATATGTTTATATATCAAATATTTATATAATTATCATGTTTAAATATTAATATGTATATCCGTGTATGCATTTTATATAGCACTAGCGACCCGCCCCGGCTTCGCTCGGGTGGATTTCAGATGCCCCCGCCGACGACACGATTCGTGCATTTTAAATCTGTAATATCTTCGAATATATTCATTTAAATTAGATACTGTTAAGGGCTATTTTGATCTATATTAAATGCACAATGTATTTAATTTACTTAATTGTATAAGGATTCATTCTGTATTGCTTAAAATCGCTTCGTAAATAAGCCATTATTTCTCGTAAAAAGAAAGGAATAAAAAATGGTTGTTGTGGATTATCCCTAAGAGATAGACATATACCGTCGCGGACTTTTTTGTAGATCTTTTTAAGGTGTATAATACTGTAGTACAACCCGGTCACATTATCTAGAGACCTGGCGTCGATGACGTCACGTTGCGTCGGCGCTCTGATATGGTGCGCAAAACAAGTATCCTCTAGTAGGATATTATTATAAACAAGACTTCCAACAAAACAAAGATTGTGTTACTTAATTAATTTAATGTAGGTAATATTATTATAATAATATTATCATTATCACATTAATTTTAATTTATCTATTTTACAAGCACACTGTAAATTAAATTGTACTATGAAATGCAAGAAATAAAAGGCTTTTTATTTTATTTATTAATATTATTATAATGATATGATTAAAATGATGGGAAATAAATGAAACAATCTTGGTTAAGTGGGTACAAGAAGTGTTTATTGCACAAAATTACAGACTAAAAATCTTCTTCAGAATATATGATTGGCTCGATGCCAGTCATTGTCTCATTATCGCTATCGCTGATCTCACTGTCCGAACTCTCTTCGCCTAGGGATTTCAAAATACTTTCACTGTCCCACTTCAAAGCAACGAAATAGTAACAAACATGTCCAAACTAAACCAAAATGTCTAAACTTAACAAAAATATCCAACGTTGCAACAAAAACAATATTTTAACGTAACAGCAATAACAAAATAACAATAAAAGTCCAAACGTAACAATGAAATGTTTAAAAATATACCACGAAAACAAGTCGACGCGTATCGGCAACGAAAGTGCTAACCGTACTGACGCGCCGTGGCGAGCGCGGGGAGGTGAAAGGAGAACGGGGCGGGAGGTTCGCATTCCAGCGAGGTCTCTAGATAATGTGACCGGGTTGTACATTATTTTGATCTATGTCGTAGGGTGCAGCGTTTGCAATGTAAGCGCAAAAAAATGTGTTTATTTGCTACATCACATTAGAAACCTATAGGGACAGAGAAAGCGACTCTGTTTTATACTATGTAGTGATTAATATTATTATTGTTACTTATAAACCGATAAGTCCGCCTTTATAAGACTTATAGACTTTATGCCACATGGTATTATCTCTTAGTCAACCTTGAGTTGGTTCAGTAAGGGACAAGGCAGGTGCCTATCCTATCATACAATTGTAATAAGAAAAAGAGATAAGGGAAGAAAAACTTTAATTTATCGGTTTATAAGTAACAATAATAATATTAATGCTATGTAAAATGCATACACGGATACACGTATTAATATTTAAATATGATAATAAATAAATGATAATTATATAAATATTAGATATATAAACATATTATAATAGTTCAGACAGGGATTTTTAGCCAACCCACCCGCGATATAATATTAAATATGATATATTAAAATACTTTTCATCTAATAAACAGATGGGTGAAGGGCGTTCCTAATCGTATTCTCTACATATATATTACTTTTTTGTAAATATGTAAGTAGATACATATTATGCATAGAAAACAGTCAAATACCGAAATAAATATTTTCAAATCATACAAATATTTAATCCGACCCGGGAATCGAACCCGAGACCTCAAGCATAGCCTGCAGTCGCATACGCTACCACTGCGCCATCGAGGCAGTCAAAACACCAAAAATCATCCAAGCGCACGATCACTTTGAGTCCTTTGCAGCGAGTTAGTCTCTAATGCACACTAACTCAGAAAGTACCTAAATACTTACACAAACACAAACGTCTAAGCATAGTTAGTCGTAAGCGTGAGCAGAGCAGCGAGCGACACAGCCTTCCCGTCTGAATGCCAACGCACGACTGCCGCCGTGTGCGTGTGAACTGAGGGACCATAGTGATATTTTTGTTTGAAATTTTTATAAGATTTAGTAGTAGGCTCAAAACAATTGTAAAACAAATACGAGAATTTGTAAAAAGATATATTAAAAACTACAGCCCTTTAAGTGTGGTCCCTCAATCCTCACATACCATCAGCCGGATCTCGGCAAGTATGTAAAAAAATAAGGTATTGTGACTGCAGACATTTAGTACAGAATTTGTAAAGATATGTACTAAATAACTGAGCACAAATCATCAACGATAAAAAAAATACAACGACTATACTGTGGTCCCTCAGTCCACACACGAAAGATTTTGTTATACTGAATATTATCACATCAACGGAATAAAATCTTTATTTTCTTACATAATGTTTTAGAACAAGTCTTAGAGCAATTTGTAAAAAATAAATTTAAAAAAAATATCAACGCACTTTGAAGATATTTATAATTAAAGCTGGTCCCTCAATCCTCACGTTCTCAAACATACTTGCATGTCTAGCTGCTAGACGACTGACGTATCACAAAGTTTAGAGTATTAAACTTTTTGTAAAAAGTTTCTACAAAATAATAGGTATCTTTAATTGTGTGTATCTTACCTCTAAAATGAGATTATAGCATTTCAGTGATCTTATGAACAGATATACGAGTAGTGTGACTACACAATGAAAAAAAATGTAGACTACCAATATAATTTTTATTGTAATAGTCGAAACCCAAGGTTGTACGGTTGATTTAGTGTTATGGTACATTACGTATCTTTACAAAGCATGAAATAAAGTAGCTTTTAGTCGCTTATCACCATTTAGGCTATGTTTCAAGGAAGCTTTATGTACTTATAATACCCCAGTATTTTTCAAACCATTATGGTAACATAGTGGTATTATTTATACAGCTCAGTTTTATACGTTCTATTTACACATAAAATTAAACATTTAAAAACACAGGATTTTGTAAAATATTTACAAAAAGCCCGCGATAGTACCTATCGCGATCTATATTAATATTATAAATTTGAAAGTTGCTTAGTCTGTTTCTCTGTTACGCTTTCACGGCTAAACCAATAACAGTGCCTGCACTTGGTAAGGCATATAACTTATTGTAATACTTTTGTTTAAGTACGTAAAATTTGGTTATAACTTAATGAATGTAAGAACATTTGTTGGTCCGTACTGTAACGCCCTGGCAAAAAATGCGAATGACTCTGCTTTGTGAAAAAAAGTTCTATCTAACTTTTTTTTCACATACTTAAACAATAGTATTACAATAAGTTATATGCCTTACCAAGTGCAGGCACTGTTATTGGTTTAGCCACGAAAGCATAATAGAGAAACAGACTAAGCCACTTTCAAATTTATAATATTAATATAGATCGCGATAGGTACTATCGCGGACTTTTTGTAAATATTTTACAAAATCCTGTGTTTTAAATGTTCAATTTTATGTGTTGATAAAACGTATAAAACTGAGCTGTATAAATAATACCACTATGTTACCATAATGGTTTGTAAAATACTGGGGTATTATAAGTACATAAAGCTTCCTTGAAACATAGCCTAAATGGTGATAAGCGTCTAAAAGCTACTTTATTTCAGGCTTTGTAAAGATACGTAATGACATAACACTAAATCAACCGTACAACCTTGGGTTTCGACTATTACAATAAAAATTATACTGGTAGTCTACATTTTTTTCATTGTGTGGTCACACTACTCGTATATCTGTTCATAGGATCACTGAAATGCTATAATCTCATTTTAGAGGTAAGATACACACAATTAAAGATACCTATTATTTTGTAGAAACTTTTTACAAAAAGTTTAATACACTGCACTTTGTGATACTTTAGTCATCTAGCAGCTAGACATGCAAGTATGTTTGAGAACGTGAGGATTGAGGGACCAGCTTTAATTATAAATATCTTCAAAGTGCGTCGATGTTTTTTTTAAATTTATTTTTTACAAATTGCTATAAGACTTGTTCTAAAACATTATGTAAGAAAATAAAGATTTTATTCCGTTGATGTGATAATATTCAGTATAACAAAATCTTTAGTGTGTGGACTGAGGGACCACAGTATAGTCGTTGTATTTTTTTAATCGTTGATGATTTGTGCTCAGTTATTTAGTATATATCTTTACAAATTCTCTACTAAATGTCTGCAGTCACAATACCTTATTTTTTTACATACTTGCCGAGATCAGGCTGATGGTATGTGAGGATTGAGGGACCACACTTAAAGGGCTGTAGTTCTTAACATATCTTTTTACAAATTCTCATATTTGTTCTACAATTGTTTTGAGCCTACTACTAAATCTTATAAAAATTTCAAACAAAAATATCACTATGGTCCCTCAGTTCACACGCACACCTGCCGCCTGCGCCCGCACAGAGACCCGCTGTACTTTTAATTTTGGGAATCGCAATATTGATCATTTTCTTTACAAAATATTGATTGATTTAAATATGAGTATGCCTAGTTTATAGCAAATTCAACCACCAATTTTTCTATGTAAAAATATTTTTTAATATCAAAGCCGTTTAAAAGCTTTAGGCAAAAAAGCGAACAAAATAGGGTGTTGGTTAATATTTTTTTATGGCAATACTATTTGTCGTATGCAAAAATTTAAATCTTCGTATTCTTGCAGATGAACCTACAGTAAACATATATTTTTTTCGAATCTTTTGATGCAGCCGTTAAGGAAGAGTAGTCTTTAGAATATAACCTTTTTTACGCATCTGAAGGGAGGTAGGCCCTTAATGCGAGCTTTTTTGTTTATAAAATGAAAATCATTTTTTAACCATAAGATGTAATGTTTTTCGAAAATACTGTTACGAAGAAAGTTTATTCGAGAATAACGCTCGAGACGTCTCGACACACGCAGAAAGTTCTCGTTGATCTCCTGAGGCAAGGAAGAATGAACCTTACATAGCGGCGAATATCGATTGATTATCGGGATTACGGGAAATCTATAAAAAAAACCTACCATTGTCTATCGATGCATCGATGCTATATATTACTTCGACCGTAAATAAGTTTGACATACGAACCGAACGATGAAAATGACATGAAATCAAAAACGTAAATATACACATAAAATTTGTGGTACCATAGGAGAACTATGATAATAATACTACCTGTAAGCTCTGCGGCGTTACCCGCGATTGGTGTTGGAAAGGTGCAACAATAAACGCGGGTAATACCACGGGGCGAAGTTCGTTACACATAGGTATAAACCTTTCTCTTTAATCACTCTATCTATTGCTAAAACCACATTGAAATTCGTTTAGTAGTTACGGTAAAAGATCTAGGAGAACAGACAATGGAAATTGTATTAATGCTAACCAAGTGCTTGTGGTAAGCGGTTATCAGTTCTTTTAATTATGTTTTAAATAATAATTTTCAAGCCACTTTATTTTGTCCTAATCGGTAATTGAACAGAGTGGAAATGTTATTTCTCGCATTCGTATTGAATTTTATCCATAAGTCTTTTTCATCTAAAACCCATAATGTTCCACTGCTGGGCTCGGGTCTCCTCTCAGGAGAGGCTTAATTTCATACGTCCCCACACTGGCCGAGTGCGGGTTGAGACTGGCAAGACAACGTTGTGGCTACGTAATCTTGCCGTTGGATCTTTTTTTAAGCCGCTCAAAGGCCTCCAACTAAGCATCACGACTGTTATCCTATGATAACAACCGGGACCGTCTGCTTAACGTGACCCCCAAATCACGGAGACGCTCATGGTATCATGCCATATGCGGTCACCCATCCAGGTATTGCTTCTAATCACTGAGTGCAACTGGGCTATGAGCGCCTCTTAAGCCTTTTTCGTTTTTTAAATTCGAGTTCTATCTTTTTATCTTTTTTATTTAATATTTATATTTCAGCATCATCAGCAACAGTCCGCTAACAGACCATTGCTGGACATAGGTCTTTCCGTAGATGAGGTATTTGGCTACTTTAACTCACTGGCCAGATGGGTTGGTATACTTTGTTTCAAGTTTTTCTTCTTTCGCAGTGTTTTAATTAAGAGATAATAATTATACATCACTCAGTCTGATCTCAAACAAGCAGAGCTTATCCTATTGTAACCAGCCTGCTGATGAGCTTTCTACATACATATTATTGACTAGCTGAATCCCAAAGTCCGCGGTTGTTGTTGTAAGTTCACGTAACCGCGGTTAACACAGTGAGACGAGACTACTTTAAACATTACAAACATTTACTCGTTACATTACGTTATATTATATACTATATATAGATATCTACTAGTGAAAGTCAGGTAAAAATTGGTGTAACCGTCCAAAGATTAGCCGGAACAAACAGAAGGACTGACAAAAAATTAAAAATTGATTTTATGTAATTACCATTAGTAATAGTTGTTCAATGCATTTAAAATTACAAACAGACACACAAAGACACAGACAAATATTCGTATTCAATATTGGTTCCGGGTGGGAATAGAATCTACCACTCCCGGCTAGCTAGGCTAGCAGTCGGGGTAGCTAACCACTAGACGAACATATCCTTTATAATGGACTGGAACTTAAAGCTTATAGCATACCCTTTCGAATATAAAAAGAATTTTCAAAATCGGTCCACAAATTCGTCGGAGTAATCCGTGTACATACATAAAAATAAAAATAAAAAATACCGATGAAATTGAGAACCTCCTCCTTTTGGAAGTCGGTTTTTTTTAATGGGACTAATCCCGCCCACACGCCCACCACTGTAACTCCTGTATACCAGGATCAACAGCAGTGACCCACGAAAAACTCCGAGTTATGACACTCGGGAAGTCCCAGGAAAAATTTAACTGTCTTGGAACCCGCAACGAAATTAATCAGAAGAAAACTGGAGGAGTTGAAAATATAATAAGTCCACTTCCCTCCTTAGCAAAGCGGGAGACAAAATGGAGTCAAAATAGGCAGACGCCTTTTTCAAACCGGGAAGCACCACGAATAAAAATATTATGGGTCCTAAGTGAGCTATATTTGATTTCTATAGTATGTATGGCAGAATCGCTTAAACGCACGGAAATTCACCGCAGTTGACACAAGATCCCCATAATAAGTATATTATGGGGATCTTGTGTCAACTGCGTGTGTGTCAACCCCAGACGTCATTTGTAAGCTATTTAACATCATGTTACGTTCATTGTACCAAAGACTACATTCCCAGAGGATATGATGAGCCGACTGTTCACAGCTAGAATCAGGTGTTGAGCATTGACACAATGGTGAATCGACTACTTGGAAGTCATTAAATGCTATGAAATATATTTAGCTTTAATTCCGCGAGACAAATATCCAGGTCTGAAAGCAGGGCACAAATCCCACCGTCATGCATATGTACACATACAAAACAAGTGAGAAATAATTAGCATGCCATGCAACCAAACCTATACTCGACACGTGTTTCGCCCCTCCACGGGGCATCCTCAGGAGATGTTGACTCGTCGAGCGTTTGAGCTCGAATGCGCGCTAGCGCACCGCTGTCGGCCCTTTATACTTTATACTTGGAAGTCGGTTAAAATCATTTTTCTAAACTACTTGAAAAGTACTTATCACAATTAAAGGTCTCGGGCCTACTAGTAAATACAAAGTTAATAAACTCCCCAACATGGTCAAGTCGTTGTATGTCACAATATTTCAAACAAAATAAGTTCGCCATGTCATAAAAATTCAAAATCGGATAACATCTAATAAATTATATTGACAAAGTTTTCTTGTCACCCAAGTTTCAATTTAGTTTGAATGTTTTTTGGTAGTGAAAATGATTGAAAGAATTAATTTTCAACTTGTGATGAATAAATAAATAATACTATATTACGAAAGTATTTCCCCAATGCAACCACCGAAATCTCATCGTTTTGTAACTAAATAAGGCAAATAAATTCTTGATACTCACTAACTCCACAGTACTGCGCACACGCAAGTTTGCCGGCATTCTTATATGTTTCATTGTTAGTGCCGCAAACTGGGTTGTATTCTGTTGTTTTTGGGCAGTCGATTATACACTGCTGGACCTCAGGAGACGTAGTTGTACTGGAATAATAGAATAAATATTTGGAGGGGCGAAACACGTGTCGAGTATAGGTTTGGTTGCATGGCATGCTAATTATTTCTCACTTGTTTTGTATGTGTGCATATGCATGATACCCATATGTGCATGTGAGTATGCATGACGGTGGGATTCGTGCCCTGCTTTCAGACCTGGATATTTGTCTCGCGGAATTAAAACTAAATATATTTCATAGCATTTAATATTTGTTTATTCTTAATTATTGTTTTCAGACGGTTAAATTTATTTAATATATGTATTCATATATGTACTATAAAAGATGTTTAGGACTGGAGTATATCTTACAAGACAGTATCTACTTAAATTTGTTGAATAATTCGGTTACTTGGTTCTACATAATTATAACAGTGACCGCTTAATGGACTTGTTCCCATACCTCTAACAATTACTTCGACAGTGCTTCGACGAATGTATGACGAATTGGAATTAAAATAAGTAAAGTAGATATAGGTGGGGTAATATCCTTCAAAATGACGAAATTTGTTTTTTTTTTAAATAACGACAGATGAAAAGTGCTAGCAAAGGTTTGGTTGATAATAAAATTAAGTGCTTCAAATTAAATAGATTTTAACTTCAACAGCTAGTTTAAAATTTATTTTCTCTCGTCTTTTTTAACAAACAGAAGTTTAAAAACCTATAACCCGACTACGTATATACATGCTTTTAAAAAAAGGTATAAAGCCTATATCACTCTGTTATGTCATTCATTAAAATCGGTTCAGTAGTTGAAGCACTCCATAGGTGGAAGGAACATACAAAGACTTTCCCTGTGGCTTCGCCGTAGTTAGGTAAAACATCAATTAAGAAACTAGAGTCAGTTATTAACACTATAGATAGAAATTACCTTACCTTCCACCAGTGCCTGGGGCAGTAGTTGGAACTTGTTGTCCAGGGAACTGGTTCTGTCTGGGATTTTGGCCAGGAAACTGGTTCAGTCCAGGGAACTGATTTTGACCAAGAAACTGGTTCAGTCTAGGGAACTGATTTTGACCAAGAAACTGGTTCTGATCAGGGAATTGATTTTGACCAGGAAACTGGTTCAGTCCAGTGAACTGATTTTGACCAGGAAACTGGTTCTGTCCAGGGAATTGATTTTGACCAAGAAACTGGTTTTGACCAGGGAATTGATTTTGACCAGGAAACTGGTTCAGTCCAGGGAACTGATTTTGACCAGGAAACTGGTTCTGTCCAGGAAATTGACTCCAAGTATTGGGGAACCACGAAGGTCCATCAAAGCCGTACCGATCGTCTAAATTACCGGTATTATTTTTCTTTTCTTCTTGTTGCCCAAATGCGCCATTTGTGAAAAGAGCTGAAGATACAAAGAATTCAATAATTAATTTCTTCTATTTATTAAATTATGGTTATTAGGAATTAGATTAACATTATACAGATGCAATAATTTTGCAAAAATTACAGCCAGACATAAAAAAATATCGATATGTTTTATGTCTTACTGTATTTTTTTAATTTAAGCACGAGCTTATTATATCATTATTTATTCTGGATAACAATAACAATCGAACTCATGACCTCGGACTTGACAGTCGGGATCACTTACCACTTGTTTAATATGTATGTGAAATAATAATTTTCCCATTCAGCATGAACACTTATGTTGAAAGAAACATCACAACATAACAACCGTATCAAAATATTGAGTACAATTACTTCTTAGTGCTATGTTTTAGAATATTAACATATATATGATACAGTCATTAACATATTTTCATAAGAATATTTCACCAAAAAAATAATAATCGATCTGATTTAAATTGACCAGATTTAAACCGAATTTCAATAAAAATTGTTAAATCTGTCCAGCTAATCAGAATCTCCTAACTCCTAATAACCTTAGCAATATCCACCCCATCAACTATCTACGAAGACTAATTTTTCAATGCCGTCAGAGTGCAGAAACCTTTTGTTTGTCAACATTTAGGTATATATACACTGTAGTAAATACTAGCCTATGTCTGCGGCTATGCTCGCGTGAATATCGGTAATCGCGATACAAAGTAGTATTTCCTTCCTCAAGAATCAAAATATCTCTATGCCAAATTTCATTAAAATCGGTGCAGTTGATTGGCCGTGAGAGACAGACAGTAACACTTCTTTTTTGACTACATAGTAATCTAATTTTGATAATTGCTACATCCTTTTCTTAATTTGATGTTAACTAAACGGAACACAATACCATGTACGTGTGTACTTTTAAAATAAAAACTTAAAATAATGCTAAAACTTTGAATAAAAACAAGGGGAGGTTTGTCTCTAGACACCTGAGAACTTATTAAAAAACAAAGTTGAATATGCAAACAATACCTACACGACCAGTTTTCTACCTACCTTACCTACCTACGAGACCAGACCTCAAAAATTAAACAAAGAACATTTTTATAAACTTAAATTATTTACAAAGTGAGATACATAAAACTATACTAATTTCTACTCATTAAAGGTATGCTTACAAATAATTTTATTCTGAACAAAAACAGTAGCCAAAAACATTTTAAACAAAAAATCCTCGCATGTCCATGGGCGTACACAGCATTTACTCAGGAAGAAAAAACTAGATAAATGATTGAAATTAAATTTACTGTAAAATATACGAAATGGGTGAGCCTCCATACAGTCTGTATGGAGGCTCACCATGCCCCTTAAATTGTAGGATAGGTATACGGTAGGCTGAAAAGTTCGTAGCCCGACTCATAGATTACTACTAGTATTAAATCCATATGGATTTTAAGTTAGCTCTAATAGTACGGGAGGTATAGTTAAGCGAGTCATTTTATACCGGCTCAAAATCATAACAATAATAGTTTTCCCCTAACACATAACAGCTCCGAACGTCAGCAGCTCCGATAGCGGAGGATCTAAAGGAGACAGCGTGAAAAAGTCATTGGAAAAAAATCTGCTCCGATGCCAATCGAAAGTATAAATTACATTTAGGGAAGTTATATTAAAATAGTGAGACTTTTAGAAAAGACAAACTGACTTAGCAAAATACCGGTCAAGTGCTTACCAAATTTTAATTTTCTCTGTCAACAGGAAGCAGCTATTAGGTTTTGATTCCCTTGCGAGCAGTCACAAGTTTCAAAATATGCGGTAAAATGGTTGTACCTTTGCGTTTTGCGTTTTTTTCAAGGCTTAATTAGACCTAATTTTGATATTAATTTCAACTTGATACCTCTGCGCGTTCATGAGGCAAATGGTAATACAAAGTTATATAATTATTAAATAAAAGCATGTGATATAACAAAAAAAAAAATCGAAATTTTCCCTTTATTTGTGCTATAAAACGTTGCTTCATGCCAAATTTCAAGATTCTAGGTCGGCTGGAAGTATCCTTTAGGTTTTATTCCCTTGCGATTAGTTGCAAGTTTCTAAATATGGGGCTTAAATTGCTGTTTCTTAAGATTGCGTTAATATATAAATTTGATTATGTAACAGCTTAAAGCTATTATAGACCTGAGTATTTGATATGAATTTCAATTTAATACCTCTACGAGTTCATGAGGAAAAGGGTAGTAAGTTTAAGTTTATTAATATTTTTGTTATATGATGTAACTAAAAAAAATATGCTTTTCGCAATTTTTTCTTTATCTGTGCTATAAGACGTTGCTTTGCTCCAAATGTCAAGATTCTGAGTTCACGGGAAGTACCCTGTAGGTTTTGATTCCCTTGCTAGTAGTTGCGAGTTTCGAAATATCGGGCTTAAATTGCTGTGTCTTTTGATTGCGTTAACATAGAAGTTTGATTTTGTTACAGCTTAAAGGTATTATAGACCTGAGTAGTTCATATGAATTTCTGTCATTGTCGAGCCGGCCCGTTCGTGCTGAAATCAGCGTGGATCTACTACCTTATAAAATTAAACTTTAAACAACAAATAAAAAAAAATTAAATTCAACAAATAACAACTTACCGATTATGAATAATGCAAACAGCTTGTTCATTTTGTAAGGATTATTTTTGTCGTATTATAATGTCACATACAACGTACGACTGTTTACGCCTCACTGTCCAGTCTAGCCGCCACAGACGCAGGTTTTGTTTATAAAGTCTTGCGAATCTCGTGTATACCTAGTGATGTGTGACAACATTAACGATAAGATTTTCCCGGTTGGTTTTAACCCATTAATATCTTTATTTTTATATATTTATTTACAACTTACTTACATTTACAACTTACACAAGGCTCAGATAATCAATGCCAAAATAGTCAATGTTAAAAAAATTGTGTGTCATTTTATTTTTGTAAAAGACAACTAATATGTCTAATATGAGGACTTTACAAACATCCATGAAATGAACACTAAGAACATTTCCGCTCTAAGCCACTCAGACAAACTAGGTGACCCCGCACTTAGCCTTTTGATTGGGCTGTTGTACGTGGGTTTGTCATCTTCTTACTCCAACCATCCCAGATCATCACAGAGGCACAACAGCCTTTTCAGGACACTGCATGTTTCCGGGAGCGATGTCGATTGGAGGATGCCTGCCCGTTGATCTGCCACACTTCTACATTTTGTGAGAACGTGCTGCGGCGTTTCTTCGCCCCCCATGCATTCCCTGCACAGAGGGCTGTCTGTTGCGCCTATAGTTAATAAGTTGCTTGTTTAAGGGACAATCCCCAGTCAGGATACCTATGACCTTCCTGAGAACATGCCTTTTCAGTCTAATCAGGTTGCGGGCTAGTCTTTTTAACCATACCGGAACTGCACTCTTTGCTTGCCTGCAGCCTTTGTTGTTTCTCCATTCGATTTTATATTTTTCTTGGGTATTGGCGCGCAGCCATATTTTTATTTGGGCTTCCGGTTTATATCCGGTCCACAAACTGTCGTTTCTGATCCACATTTGGCCCATTCGTCTGCAGCATTATTACCCATTGAGTTACTATGCCCTTTTATCCACTGCAGGGTAATATTTTTATTTGTGGTTGCAATGAACTGGAGATTGTCATGACTTCCTTAATGAGGACAGAGGTCATGTTGTTGTTTGCAGAGCTTGAAGCACGGATGCACTGTTAGAGTCAATTTTGATGTTTGAGTCACTCCCATCTTTGGTTGCAACTGCTTGTGCTGCTTTTATTATGCCAACACATTCTGCTTGGAAGATTGTGTTTAGCTTGTCTATAGTAGTTGAGATCTTGATATTTTAGTCGTTCGAGAAGACGTCAGCTCCTGTCCCTTTTGTGTTTTGGAGCCGTCTTTATATATCCTAACTTCGCCGACGCCTGCGCTATCTTTTGTTTCTGCGGATAGTTAGATATGATAACTTCGATGACATATATATATGTTGACATGAAGTTCTGTCCCTGGGCGCCTCGAGGAGTGGAATTTCCTTTAGAATCTACTGCAGAACCTTTGAGTGTGTTGCTTCTGTGTTTATCTTCCACAATCCATTTGATTTTAATCTTAGGGCAGCTGCTATCGCTTTCTGTTGGATGACCAGATCTAGAGGTCTCAAGTTCAAGATATACTCTAATGCGGCTGATAGAGTAGTTTTCATGCATCGAGTAGTTGCTACTGTGGCCAAGCATTGCAGACTCTGGAGTTTCGTTTTAGGTGTGGATAGTTGCGTTCTAGGCTACCATACAACTGATCCATAGGTAATGGAGGGTCTGATAACTGCAGTGTTATCAGACCCTCCATTACCTCCAATACCTAGATTAAGACCCCATCTTTTACCAACTAGTCTTCTACACTGATTGAAAGTTACAGGCTTTTCTTGTCTTTGCTTCGATGTGACTCACCCAATTCAATTTGCTGTCAAGAATAATGCCCAGATATTTTACCTTAGTTCACAGGGAGAGGTTGGTGTTGAATAATTTTAGCTTTTGTTCTGGTAACTTCCTTTTGTTGGTGAAGAGGATGAGTTCTGTTTTTTTTTCGGATTTACTGACAGTTTCTGTTCGTCACACCATTCTTCTACAATCTGAAAAGCCGAACGCATGACCTCATGACCTCGCATGAGTGTATCCTCGATAATTTAGTCTCTTTATGAGGCTGTCTACTACTATGTTCCATAGAAGCGGTGATAGGACCCCACCTTGTGGGCATTCTGTAACTACCCTTGGTCTCATGGTATTATTCACCACTGTCTGTACCGCCCTTTTAATGACCAGCTCAGTGATCTAGTCTGTGATGACCGGTTCGGCATTAAATTGTTGAAGAGCGCGGTTAATGCTGTTGTGTATAGTTTTATCGAAGGCGCCTCCTATGTCTATGAAGGCCGCCATTGTTGACTGTTTGTTTGCGAAAGCCGACTCAATCTTCTGTACTACCATTTGAAGGGAAGACTCTGTTGATCTGCCTTTTCTACATACATGTTGTTGGAGATGTAGTGGAGTGTTTTTAAGAACTCCATCCCGTAGGTGTCTGTCCACTAATCTTTCCAAAGTTTTCAGGAAGAAAGATGTGGGTCTAAATGATTTGGCTAGTGTGTAGTTCTACCTACCTGGTTTGAAACCTACCTGAAACTCATTTCACGAATGAATCTTACATTCAAATGAAAGGTTACAAAATTTATCATGCTTTACATCCGGATAACAAAGCCAGAGGTGGTGGCACAGTTATAATAAAAGATAACATTTCTCATTACGAGAAATTCAAGCACGAAGAGCTTGACATACAAGCTGTCGCTGTATGTGTTATGACTGAAAGGTATGCCATAACAACTTCTTCATTCTACAGCCCACCAAGATATTCTTTAAAATCCACCCAATACCAAAACCTCCTAAAAAAAATGGGAAACAGATTTATTCTTGGTGGCGATTTTAACGCTAAAAACACCCACTGGGGGTCTAGACTTACTACATCAAAAGGGAAAGAACTGCTATGCGCAATTAGAGATTTACAATGTAACGTTATATCTACGGGAAAACCCACATATTGGCCAACTGACCCGCACAAAGTTCCTGATCTCATAGACTTTTTCATCTATAAGAACATATCTGACTTCTTATGTATAAAAAGCTGTTGTGATATGAATTCGGATCATTCACCGATCATGTTAACATTAAATGAAAAAACAATACAAAGAGAGATCTGCCCAACGCTAGTAAATAAATTCACTGATTGGGAAAGTTTTAAGTAGGTATGACTTACAGTCTACTATTAATCTAAAGGTCCCGTTAAAACTCCCACAACATCTGGAATCAGAAATACTCGCCTTTGTAACTAACATTCAAAGTTGCGCTTGGAAAAATACGTAAGAGTTAAAACGTAAAATTAGAACTACTAATTATCCAATCGAGATTAGAAATGTAATCAGCGAAAAAAGAAAATAACTCCAAAAGAACTGTGCAGAGAAATTAAATTGCTGAACCGTAAAAAGTCTCCTGGTTATGATCTAATAACTGGGGAGGTTTTAAACAATTTACCACGAATAGCAATAGTTAAGCTTACTACGCTTATAAATGTAACATTTAGATTAAAATACATACCTGACATGTGGAAAGTGGCATAGGTAATAATGTTACCAAAACCTGGCAAGCCACCTCATGAAGCAACATCATATAGGCCTATTTCGTTATTACCAATAATATCTAAATTATTTGAAAAGCTATTATTAAAAAGGTTGAAACCAATAATAGAATCAAAGCATTTAATACCCGACTATCAGTTTGGCTTTCGAGAAAAACATTCTACCACAGACGAAGTTCAAAGAAATACTAATATCATAGAAAAAACTTTAGAAGAAAAGAAAGTGTGTTCCACAATCTTTCTAGACGTAGCACAAGCTTTTGATAAAGTATGGCATGATGGACTTATGCACAAATTAAGAAAAGTACTACCAAAACCCTTTGCATTTCAGAGTAAGAGAAGGAAATGCATATTCTGATCTAAAACCTATTAAGGCTGGGGTTCCACAAGGAAGTGTTCTAGGCCCGATCCTGTACCTGTTATACACTTCTGACATGCCAGAATTAGACGAAAATATCATTGCTACCTTTGCGGATTACACTGCTATAATGGCTATTGGGTCTACACATAAGGAAGCAGTAGATAAACTTCAAGTACCATTTGTGATTGGACGAGTAAATGACAAATAAAATTAAATGAATCTAAATCGGTTCACATTGACTTTACAAATAATGCTCCTAACTATCATCCGGTATATATAAATAGTCATATAATACCCTATGTCAATACTGCCAAATATTTGGGAATGACACTAGATGTCAAGCTTCGCTGGAAAGCCCATGTCAGAAAGAACCGCGACGAGTTGGATCTTTGCTACAAAAAAATGTATTGGGTAAACACTTAAAAGTTTCAGTACATAATAAGATACTATTATACAAACAAGTCCTTATGCCATGTCCACTTGTCCAAGTGCCTGTATGGACTTATGGTATCCAGTTATGGGGATGTACCAAACAATCTAATATACTGATGATACAACGTTTTCAAAATAAAGTACTCAGGGGTATTGTAAATGCACCGTGGTACATTCGAGTGAACGACCTCCATCGGAACCTTAAAGTAGAATTCGTCGCAGACATTATATCGAAGTACGCCGAAGCTCATGAACGCCGACTTCATCATCACAAAAACGTGGAGGCTATTCAGGTTCTCGACAATACGGACGTTACAAGGAGACTTAAAAGGATAAAACCCTTTGAGTTAGTTAAGTGTTAACTAACTTAGTTAACTTAGTAACAGACTAACTGAGTTAGTTAACTTTTTTCTTCTTTTGAGAAACTCCTGGAACGCTTTACACCTGCTTACAGTCAGACTATAATTATGGGAGACTTTAACACATGTTTAATTAAAACAGACTCCCGCTCTTCCTCCTTCACTAGTACTGTCGAGTCATGTAACTTATCTATCTTGCCTTTAAATGCCACTCATAATTTTCCTAACTCTACTCCTTTTCTTCTTGATCTTATGCTTGTGTCCTCGGCTCATTTAGTCGCTAAGCATGGCCAATGCTCAGCGGATGACTTTTCATACCATGACTTGATATTTCTCTCGTACAAACTGCGTCCCCCCAAACCTAAGCCCAAATTCCTTAAGCAGCGCAATTTTCGTGACATGGATCTCATTAAACTTCGCCAGGATGCCAGCGTAATCGATTGGAGTTCTTTATTATCCACAGACTGCATTGATGAGAAGGTGAATATATTAAGCAGTAAGCTGACTTGTCTTTATGATGTACATGCTCCAGTCCGTATTATTAAAATGAAGCATCTACCTGCACCTTGGCTTACTGCTGAAATAAAAACTTTGATTTCGAGAAAGTCCATAGCCAAGAGCAGGTTCAAGACTCGCCCAACGACAAGCAATAGAGATAAATATATAGCCATACGAAATATCTGCAGTAAAGCTTGTAGGAAAGCGCAACGCCAATACATTCATAATTCTGTCGAGAACGGAGA
Source organism: Diaphora mendica (assembly GCA_949125395.1). NCBI lineage: Eukaryota > Metazoa > Arthropoda > Insecta > Lepidoptera > Erebidae > Diaphora > Diaphora mendica. The sequence continues at coordinate 36,409,461 of OX421311.1, read as the reverse complement.
CCCATCGAAAGTTTGGAAATTTCTTAGAACACTAGGAGTTGGAAAATCACAAGTAAATTTGGTTCCTAAAACAACAAACATTGATTCGTTAAATTTACACTTCTCCTGTTCTTCTAATTACAGTCAAATCTGTAAAGATAATACCCTACAATATCTTTCATCACTTCCAACTCCTGACTTTTCCCCGTTCTTTTTTCATCAAATTACTGCTTGTGATGTTAAAAAGTGTATAATGTCCATAACTTCTAATGCTGTTGGAAGTGACTGCATAAGTCGTAAAATGATCCAACCTATTGTCGATGAAATCCTTCCCATTTTATGTCACATCCTAGATCATCCCCTCAATAATAGCGTTTTTCCCGATACCTGGAAAGAAGCACAAATTATCCCTCTACCCAAAAAATCCAATCCTTCATCCTTTTCCGACTATCGTCCTATTTCTGTCCTGTCCTTTATGTCAAAAGTCCTAGAACGCCTCGTCCACTCACAATTAACTTCTTACCTAATGAAGAACAAGCTTCTCAATCCTTACCAATCGGGCTTCCGTACACGCCACAGCACGGTAAGCGCGCTGGTCAATGTCACTGACGATATCAGGCTGGGTATGGAGCACGGCAGACTTACTATACTCTCCCTGCTGGACTTCGGCAATGCGTTTAATACAGTAGACTTCGACATCTTGCTGGGCATTTTACACTCTATAAACATATCTCCAACGGTGGTTGATTGGTTTCGTAGTTACCTGTTAGGGCGAAGGCAACGTGTGCGCATTGAGGAATCATTTTCTTCGTGGTGTAATATGTCTGCTGGAGTACCGCAGGGTGGCGTTTTATCTCCTTTACTCTTCACGATTTTTATAAATTCTATCTCTAAAACATTAATCTCATCCTACCACCTTTACGCAGATGATCTTCAAATCTATACGCAAGCACCTTTAAACATATTGTCGGAAGCCTTTGCTACTATGAACTCAGATTTAGCGCGGGTGTGTAAATGGAGTAGCCAGTATGGTCTAATTGTCAATCCATCTAAGACTAAAGTTGTTGTTGTGGGCAGTTCCAGAATGCACTCGAAGATCGACTGGTCTGTCTTACCAGACATTAAATTTAATGACGTTATACTCCCGATCAGTAAGTGCGTCAAAAGCCTAGGAATTCTGATAGATAGTACGTTATCTTGGGGCCCCCAATTGCGTGAAGTTAGTAGGAAAGTGTTTGCATCGGCGGGTTCACTGCGAAGACTTCGAAACTTTCTACCCACAGTTACTAAAATTGCGCTAGCTGAATCCCTGCTCCTTCCTATACTCGATTACGCTGATGTCAGTTATCTCGATATCACTGAGGAGCAGCTTGATAAACTTGAGCGCCTTCAAAACTTCTGTATTAGATTTATATTTGGTTTACGCAAATATGATCATGTGTCTGAATTTCGCAAATTGCTCAAGTGGCTCCCAATTCGACTTCGACGGAATTCTCATATTCTTTCTATACTTTATGGTATCTTATTCAATCCATTAACTCCACCTTACTTAAAGGAACGCTTTGTATTCCTCAGTGACAGATATATAAGATCCTTAAGGTCGTCAGAAACTTTGGAGCTTACGGTACCTAACCACACTACCATATTCTATGACAAATCCTTTACGGTATAGGCTGCCAGATTATGGAACTCCTTGCCGATATCCATTAGACGTGCCCAAACACTAACGTCATTTAAGAATATGGTTAAAGATCACTACTTAGATCCATAAGTAGGTACTGACTTGTACGACATGACTAAATGCTTCTTATTTGTGGATTTATATTGCATATATTTATGTTGTGTATATGTGTGTGTGTATTTATGTATAGGTATATGTGTATGTATAAATATATATATTTATTTTATTATTTAACACCTTCATAACTTTAAAACACCTTCACTACCCCATATTTCGTTCATTTCTCTCTCCGGTCAATATGTCCATCCAAAGGTTGCCTGGAAGAGATTGCTTTTAGTAATAAGGCCGCCCATTGTACATATCTTCTTGAAATCGTAAGTGTAATAATTTGTTTTTGGTGTACAATAAAGTATATTCTATTCTATTCTATTCTGTAAGTGACAGTGCGAAGTGAACAAAATACTACCATTTTAGTGCAGTGTAATATAAGAACACACGAACAGAGTGTCCTCAATTAATTAGAGACAATAAGAAACGTGTTAATGTACACAATCTTATTATAGTTTTGTTTTATTAATTTAGGTCAAAGTAAAATTACTCATTAGTCAGCAGACTAGATCGTAATAGCAATGTCATATATATATTTTATTAGTATGGCATTTAAAGAGAAAAAAAAAACTTTGATGGCCAAAATTACATAATAAGAATTGACAATTAAACATTTTCTTACGGTTTTTCCTAACGGCAATGTCGAAGAAGAACTGTTTAATGAAAAATCACAAAAAATAATTAAATGACATCATGGTGGAAGGAAGCGCAAACGAAGATGCAATTATTTTCACAAAAGTCAAAGAGATGCTGAAAGATCTGCGGAAAACAAAGGGACAACTTGCAAGCTCAACATAGCCATTTATGGATTTAAACAAGCCTGTTAAAGTCATTTCTTCAATCTTTCATCCAGCTTCTGAAACCATTGGTTAAAAAACTGCATGAAAGAAGAAAGAAATTATTTTTTAGCCTGCAGTAGATCCATGCGTTTACGTCTTCATAACAGACACAACGCCCGTGGTTATACTTGTCTACGTCGACGATGTTTTCATTATCACTAGAATACTAGACGAATAGAATTCGATTGTAAACCAAGTAATAACAATATCACAAAAGAATTTACCTAAATAAGTAATAAATATTTTAAACATCTATCTCACAACGCCATCTAGTCCCAAACCAAGCAGAGCTTGTACAATGGGTACTAGACAACTGATATAAATACATGTATACTTATTTTTAACCGACTTCCAAAAAAGAGGAGGTTCTATGTTCCACCACAGAATAACTAATAGTACTGTTCCACTGTATGTTTTTTTTTATGTATGTTCACCGATTACTTCGTTAATTGTGGACCGATTTTGAAATTCTTTTTTGTATTCAAAAGGGTATGCTCTTGAGGTGGCCCCATTGCCACCATATCAGGATCTGATGATAGGATCCCAGGGAAGTCGAGAGAAACCCTCATTTTTTATAGGCACATACTATGTTTTTCGTATATCTTCTGAAGTTACTCCGGTATTTGCGTCTGGTAGTCATCATTTTATGATGATGAGCTGATGATGTAAGGTACAACTCCTTAACAGTTAGGAGTTGGAGGATAAATCTTAAAATATCATATGTATATATGTTACCTTTAGTCGTATTCTTTCAAATTATTTAGGTAAGCTGATGATGGAAGGTGAAAGGTACAACTCCTCAACGGTTAGAAGTTGGAGGATGATTCTTTCAATTTCAATGGTATCTAAAGACCTTCAATCGTATACTTTCAAGTTATTTAGATGAGCTGATGATAGAAGGTTAAACTCTTCAATAGTTAGGGATTAGAGGATGATTTTAATACTACACGTACGTTTAGACCTTAATTTGTATTCTTGATGATGAAATTTGATGATGTTGATGATAGTTCAACTTACTACTTACCTACGATTGTTTGCACTTAAAACTGAAAAATAAAAACTTTTTATAAAAAAAAACCGACTCCCGAACTTGAAACCGACTTCAAACAGATTCTAGGTACCTAGCACACATTATAATACTACTATTTAAATGAATAAAGAATTAGGTATAGGCAATTTATGAAGAACCAGTTTATTTTACGCTTTTAAGTGTTTTTTTTGCAGAGAGTTTTCGTTGGATGTTTTTTTGGGAGTCGGTTTTTTTTATAATTTGTAAATACAAACATTTGCAGATCATAATTAGAAGTATATACCATGTGTCCCAAAATTCAACGATAAGCGGGAGCTAAAAGGTAGACCTGCTCATGAGTACATAAGGAAAAAAAAAAAACTATACCTACTTTTTTTTTAGTTACAAGAAAAATTTAGAATTTCTTTGAAAATTTACACCCTTAATTTTTTTTAAATTTATTTATTACGTAGTGGTGTCCATACTTTTTTTTTACAAGACCATGAGTCAAAGTACACTAAGAGTAAAAATATTTCAAAATTGTAGGGAAAAAAATTTTTTTGAACGTTTTTTGTGTAAAAACTGCGGGCAATTTGGCGTTTTTAAGAGTTGTGGTGAATAGTAGCAATATCATGAAAGGTATAAATTTTCAAACAAATTCTAAATTTTTCTTGTAACTAAAAAAAAAACTAGGTATATTTTTTTATTATTTTTCCTTATGTACTCATTAGCAGGTCTACCTTTAGGCGCCCGCTTATCGTTGAATTTTGGGACACCCTGTATATAAGATGTTTTATAAAAATTCAATTTATTCAGACTCCACACCGTTGACGAATTCTCCTAACGAATTTTAAACTGGAAAGATAAGACTAGATTGGGAAGGAACTGCCTTGCAGAAATTTTTTTAGAGCGCTAATAAACTTATCCGGAGGCCGGATTCCAAATGCTGTGTACCGCCTGAACATATACAGTACATGTTACGATGGCTGCCAAAACAATCTTGCGAGGTATCGCAGGGACAAAAGATCTAAAATTGAATTCCATAAAAACTGATGATAATTTTATTAATTAATATCCGAGTAGCCAATGCTGCTTGGGCATTTCGCAACTTAGACAAGAAGACGTACTTCGGACACTGTTTTACAATAAGAAGAGCCTTAAGTTCAGTTAGGTCAGAGTTAGGTTTGGTCAGAGTTAGGTTTGGTCAGAGTTAGGTTTGGTCAGAGTTAGGTTCAATTTGAACGGACAAAGTTACGAGAACTTTTTGAGGGAAGACATGTTTGGACTTCTTGTAGTCGTGCCTTTGGAAACAAGTCGTATGACGTAGTATCAGCATGATGGATGTCCATTACAGAATTACCGTCCTCCAATGGTTAAATGAAAATTTTCCTGAGAGTTGGATTGGTAGGGGAAGACCTACCCCATGACCAGCAAGCTGTCCAGATCTTACCCTGATGGATTATTACGTGTGTGTGAGCCTGGTCTATGATGTCTCGCCTGTACAAAATATTGTAGGTTTAAGGATCCGCATAGTTAATGCCGCAAGTGAAATCAAAAACTCGTTGTCTAGTGGTGTTGTAAAAACTGAATTGAGGACAAGAATGCGTGCTTGCATTAGTAATAGGGGCACACACTTTGAAAATCGACTGTAAATTTAAGTTTAGACCGCAAAATAACTACATTTTAAATATTACGATTTTTCACTTACGTTTAAGTTCATTTACTCAGCCATTTGTCAACGTATTCAAATTTTTTATACCTCGTTGGATAGCTAATAAAACATACTTGTTTTTAAGCTATTACGCCGATAAAATTGTAAGGTGTTTTTTTTTAAATAAAATGCATTTAGTCATAAGAAACAGAATGAAATGTATGAAATTTTTTAGATTCCCTGAATCATTATTCACTAACGGTAGTACATTTAATTAAAACGAGCATTACATTAAAAACAAAAAGAGTTATGGTGTTGATGAACTTCCCCCCACGCTGATTAGGCAATGTGCAGATGAGCTTGCTATACCCCTCAGCGTGTTAATTAACCAATCTTTCGAGGATGGCGTATTTCCTGATAACTTGAAAAAAGCGATCATAAAACCATTGTTTAAAAAAAAACTTAAAGACTGACCCTAGCAACTATCGACCCATTGCTATTCTTCCCACAATATCAAAAGTTTTTGAAAAGGCTATGTGTGACCGTGTCTATGCTTTTGTGAAAGATATAGTATTTTTAGTGAACAACAAAATGGATTTCGTAAACAGAGATCAACAACTTTGGCGGTCTATAAATATGTTCAGGAAATTATAAATATTGTAAATGATAAAAAAAACGCGGTGGGAGTGCTTCTCGATATGACCAAGGCATATGATAAAGTACAGTTTAAAATCTTACTCAACAAATTATATGGAATAGGGATCCGCGGTACTGCTCACAAATGGTTCGCATCGTATTTATCAAATAGGGAGCAATACGTAGAAATTGAACATTTTAATAACGACCTTAATCAAATAACACACGTTAGATCAACCAAAAAGAATATAAATGCCTCAATTCCTCAGGGCAGTGTTCTCGGATGTCTTCTTTTTATTTTATACATAAATGACCTACCTACATTCATAAAGGAACCGTGTGTACTGTTCGCCGATGATATTTCTTTGCTTACATCATGTCAGAACAATGACAATCTCAATGAAAAACTGCTTTCAATATTGAATAAAACAATTAAATGGATGGATGACCATAACCTAGAAATCAACTACCATAAAACGAAACTCATGACGTTTTATCCCTATCAAAAAACTCCTTTAAACGTTAATTTTAGTATAAACAACACAAAAATTGAAATCGTTAACGATTTTACATTGTTGGGGCTCACAATAGATACTCACATCTCCTGGAAGACTCATATCAAACACATTAGGTCTAGGATTTCTAGTTTTAGCTATGCATTATACGAAGTTAAAAAAACTACAGATCTTGAAACTGCGCTTACCACCTACTATGCATATGCACATTCATGGCTAAGTTACGGAATCATTATGTGGGGAAACAGCACAGATGCCCCTACACTTTTCATAGCACAAAAGAAATTGATTCGTATTTTATTTAATTTAGAACAAACGGACAGCTGTAAACCTTTTTTTACAAAACACAAGCTACTTACCTTACCGTCTATTTACATTCTGGAAATATGCAAGTTTGTCCGAAAATATATTACATTTTTCACAACCCGCGGAGATAAAAATACGAACCGATCTCTTAGGCACAAGAACATGTTAAGGGGCGCGTCCCTAAAAACGCGCGAAAAGGCACTTGCAGTTTTGCAAAACACAAACAACTCAATTCATATTTGACACTAAAAAAAAAATCTCAGTAGTTTAATAAATCAATCTACCACTCTACCGAGTGACATTTATAAAATAATTCTTTATTTTTGTGAAAAAAAGCCTTAACAAAGATCAAAATCATCGAAATCGACCTTTTTAATTAGCACACTCTGTCCTATTTCGTGCTGTGGCGACCTCCACATACAGCGCAACAACAACATAACATACTACAGCGCCATCTACCGAAGATACATCGAACTACGGAGTAACGAAGGAAACTAAGAAACTACCAATTACCAATCCTGAATCGCGCAGTGAAAGTTCGCGCGCCAATTAAGATACATACAACATCCCAACATCAACCGTTGGGCAGTTGGCCCGCCAGGCATGATCACCTCGCCTGGTCGGAGGATCCTCCCTTTGTGTTGGTGGGACATGACACACCTGTCCCCCACAGTGGTGACCCCGACGTGATTGGAAGCAGCCTTCGATGCCGCATCAGCACGCCACCATCATGTTCACTCCCACAGCAAGTCTCACAGCCAGCCAGCAACCTCGGCCTCAACAGGGATACACCACACGCAGGAAGCGACCGCTTCAGCCTGGTTACCCCTACGGCCTCATCAGCGTCTAGGCACAGCACACTGCACCTACGGTCCATGTAAGCAGAGCATATCTCTCCCGTCTACGCAGCAGCCAGCCACTACGCAGCAACCGCCCCGACTCACTGGGGACCTCACCGCAGCACCACGCACCGCACGCCATCCCGACTCACTGGGATCAGCGGACTTCAGCCCCGACTCACTGGGACTAGCGGCATTCAGTTCCGACTCACTGGAACTTGCGGCACTCAGTTCCGACTCACTGGAACTGCTCACTCCTGGCACTGGCAAGCTCCACAACAGAGCACAGACAGCTGACTCAACAACGTATCGACCTCCGGTCTTGGAGGGGAGTGATGTGGCGACCTCCACATACAGCGCAACAACAACATAACATACTACAGCGCCATCTACCGAATATACATCGAACTACGGAGTAACGAAGGAAACTAAGAAACTACCAATTACCAATTCTGAATCGCGCAGTGAAAGTTCGCGCGCCAATTAAGATACATACAACATCCCAACATCAACCGTTGGACAGTTGGCCCGCCAGGCATGATCACCTCGCCTGGTCGGAGGATCCTCCCTTTGTGTTGGTGGGACATGACACACCTGTCCCCCACAGTGCTCTATTGTAAATATTTTTTTCTTATTTCGCGAGAAAATAGTATGGAGAAAAGATTTACCGTTTTAGTTTTTTATTAATTCTCACCAAAAAGCCATAATCTAAGGCTAAACATCATTCATTTTTAGCGACAAAAGTTCCATACATTTTAGTACGTAGATATCGTCTCCCGTAAATTGCAATAAATAAGTTTTATCGCGCTCAAAAAATTCAGTGCCCGCCGAATATTCAAGGTGACACCACGTCCGTTTGTAGTTCGCACTGAGCTCCATAATACGTAAATGACAAGTTTTAGGGTGGGTTGCCAGTGAGTGTCGAATTGTAACTGTTAATTTGTATTCTTGAATTTAATTTAATTTTTTTCAAAGAATAATTTCAAAGAAAAATATTAGTATTTTTTATTAACACAGAACTTATTTTTATGTTTTTTTTTAACCTGCTATGTATGTATATATCTAACTATATTTGTTAAGACGGAATCTTGCAACTCAATTTTGCAGATATCTTCAACCGATTGAGTTGAATTTTTGTAGGCATATGTATATAGCGTGACAATGCTATATTATGATGACATGGAGCTGATCTGATGTTGAAGCTGGAAGGTGGTCATAGGAACTTTGTAACGACGGAACCTATCGAGTTTGGAGTCGTTTGATTTGTCTTGACGAGTACTTTGAATACACTTTGACAGACCGAGACACTTTGAGAAATTGTTTTTAAAAAAGTAAAAAAATAATAATATGATATCTGTTAGAATTGAATAACTACTACTGAAATAATGAAAGACCTTAAAATTACAGTTTTATTTTTGACTGCATGGTTGGTCTAGTGGTTTAAGCGGTTGCCTCGCCGCTTCCTACTGTATCAGGTGTTGTGGGTTCAAATCCCACATGGGACAACACTGTGTGATCCACAAATGGTTGTTCTGAGTCTGGGTGTCCATTGTGTCCGTTTCATGTATGTTTGTAAAGTCCCCCGCAACACAGGATTTATTGGATATATACGGAAGTTGTCTTTTTTGAAAAAAAAAACTAGCTGAGCCCCACGGTTTACCCGCGATACTACACCAACCGCGGTTACTCCTTATATCATCAGCTACCTATCAGTAAAAATCCCGTCAAAATCGCTTTAGCCGTTCCAGAGATTAGCCGGCACAAACAAACAGACAGATAGACAAAAATTGTAAAAAAGGGTCCCATCTACACTTTACGTCATTTCCATTATTATTCATCCCGTAAGTTCGAATTTAATCAATTGGTGAATTGTAAAACAATAGATGCCCTATCCCTTACATTCATATACATCTGATATCTGTAATCTATATAAATAAAAGAGGAAGGTGACTGACTGACTGACTGACATACCCAGAGATCTACAGCCCAAACCGCTGAAGTTAGAATCCTGAAATTTTGCATGTAGGTTCTTTATATAACGTAAGTGAGCACTAAGAAAGGAATTTTTGAAATTCCACCCCTAAGGGGGTAAATCAGGGGATGAAAATCTGTGTGGGCGAAGCCCCGTGTAAAAGCTAGTATTATATATTTAAGGAAGTTTCCATTTCAAAGTTTTACACTCTTAATATTAATTTTAAGACAAATAGTTTGTTTTTTAACCGTCTTAAAAAAAGAAGGACTTTATAAATTAACTGTACTTTTTAATTTTTTTACCCGACCACGGCAAAGCCAAAGGAGGGTTATGATTTTGACAGGCTATGTGTGTATGTTCATCTGTTCCCTCATAGCTCCTTAACTACTAATTAGAACTGGATAAATGAGGTATCGTTAGAAGTGTCTTGATCGTCCGCTGCTTATAGGCTATATGACGCGTCACTCAAATTAATGTGGCGCCCTCTAGCCGACATAAAGTACTGTATTAGAAAATGAATTTGACATAAATATGCCATGTTTGGTATCATCGGAAAGGGTGTTACTTGTACATTTCAAATATATAGGTATTATTAGTATTTGCTGGTGACTTTGTTCGTATTTATTCATTTTTTTTATATTTCTATGTTAGGTATTTAAAATATACTTTGCATATAAATTATTATTATCACTACACCAAAACAGTTTAAATCAAAAAAGGAAAAAATTTTAATTAAAATAGAAACGTACCATAACTCTTAAAAACACGTGACTACGGCTTTTCAAAACTTGTTTCATACTTTTTCAGCGTTGTTTTTTTGTCAAAAAGTGAAAAAAGTACGTAAGTAAGTAAGATCTATGTAGTAAAATTTAGTCAATATAAGAAATAAAAGCGATCAAAAATTATATTTTTAAGAAACATTATGTTCCATTAATATAACATATATCATACAAATTTTATTTCATAACATAGCATTAAAATCCATTGATTACTATAAAAGATCTAAGCTGACAGATAGCGCGAGCGACTTAATTTTATACTGTGTAAAAATATATTATTTGTCCATGAAATGAATTAAAAATGAATAGGTACACTTGAACCCCATTTTCGGCCGTTGACGAGTTACTTAAAGCCCGCGGGCTTTCCGATATGACTAAGATACATTGCGTGCTTTGTAGGACATTCTAAACATTCTTCAAAGGCGAACAGTTAATGAATATGTAACTAGAAGAAACAACCGAAAGTAAATTTATTAGTTGCCAGGGTTAGTATGCAACGGTGCCCGATGCGTTTGTGTGCATGTAAAATATGAATGTGGGTGTTCAATCACAAATTCCCACGCTCAAGGACTATAGTCTTAATGTTACCCACTTCCCGTATTACGTTACATTCAAATAGTCCCTATGTGATGTCCATCAAAATCTATACTACACACATCAAAAGTGTCTAGGGATCAAGCATTTTTATGCGGATTTCTTGAGATTGAGATGTGGCTTTGGCTCTGGCCTGCTCAGTCGCCAGACTTGAACCCGATTGAGCATGCATGGGATATGCTACAGAGAAGAGCTCTGCCGAATATGGAGGGTATCCAGTCGCAAGAAGACCCTTTTTTGTTGTTGCAACGTACATGGGCGGCCATTCCACAGCGTGATTTGGATGAACTCATTTTGAGTATGCCAAACCGATGTTCTTGTGTTAGTGTTCGCGGTAGAAACACGGATTATTAATTGTTTAAGTTACCTAATAAAATTTTAAAGAAAACTGTTATTTCAGTCTTTTTTTCGAACTTTAATGTTAGTGGTTCAAATGTCAAAAATCCCTTTATTAGGAAAATTGCAAATTTCTTTATTAATGCAAAGGTGACTTGGTTTATCGTTACTGTGACAAACGAAAACACTTTATTTGATGAATCCTTAAAGAAAATTTTAATTAATATCAATCAGGAGAAAAGTTATTGCAAAAATATATGTTGATCCCTAGACACATATGTTGATCCCTAGACACTTTTGATGTGTGTATAATATTATAAAGCTGCATAGTTTGTTTGTTTGTTTGTTTGAACGCGCTAATCTCAGGGACTACTGGTCCGATTTGAAAAATTATTTCAGTGTTGGATAGTCCATTTATCGAGGAAGGCTATAGGCTATATTTTATTTTCAAAAAAATTAGGGATCCGTAAGAAAATTGCTATTTCGTAACCCAAGGTGTGAACTCGAAAACCTATTTTTGCGTGCGCTGCAATAACTATTGACAATAGAACAAAATAATGTATTACGGGTTTGTAGGTCTCATTAAGATCTACAAAAAAGTCCGCGAGAGCATATATCTAACTATCATGGTTTAGTTACAATAACCGCTTTTGTGTTCAAAAAAATTATTAAATCGTCTGAAGAAAGAAACTACGTTAAATGTGTATCGTAATATTAATCCTTATCCAAATTAAGCATTGTGTTATCAAGGGTATTTATGTAGAAGTAAAATACTTTTTGTTTTATCCCAATCGTTCATTTCGTTTAGAAGTTATCACGAGTATAAGACGCTGAGAGTTGGTACCTAATAATGAGTTATTTGCCAAAGAGTTTTTATCAACATAATACCTAATATTAATCTTTATCCAAATAAATGTGTTGTTGAGTATGAGTATTAGATCTTTGAGGAGCATAATAAATACATCTATACAGGTAAATTAGCTTGGAGAAATTTTTGCGTTTGTAGTAGTGTATGGTCAGCAAATAAAAAAAAAACAACATTGTTTTTTTGTTTTTATTTTTTTAAAGGTAATATACGTTTGTGGCTGGAGCACACCAAATGCGTACACGTTACGCATACGCACTACGTACTAATACGGACGTGAAAATGTGTATCCACTGCATTGTAATCTATGAAACTGTATGAGGCAGACAAGCCAGTTCCAAACATTACAAGCAGTGAATGCCGGTTTTCACTTCAGTGAAGACGTGTATGAATTAGGTGTTCTCCGGCCATAAATATTTTATTCTAATAATTCATCAACCCCAGGCATATCACAATCATCCCCATCCTCGCTTTCATCAGATGAATTATTTAAATTAATTATGATTCGTTCTGATATTGTGTCTAAAGCTGCGTCTCTACCCTGATATTTGTTTTCCTCATCAATAGCATGCAGACAAACTTTTCTCCATTCCTCTACAGTTATGGCGTTCATATTTTCTTTAGCTAATGACATTATAACCTTCATATTCATTGCGACATTCTTTTTTGCGACATATGTTTTCACTATCCCCCTATATTTTCTATAGGATTAAACTCCGGATGGTATGGTGGTAAACGCAGCACAGTATGACCGTGCTGTCGTAATATTTCGTCTATCTTGTACTCTACAAATCTCGCCTTGTTTTGCAGAATCAGTTCATATAATTGAGGCTTAAACAACGTGGATGAATGCTCAATGTTTCGCAATGTCAGCCAGTCAATCATTTGCTGTTTTCTAGAATTACTATTCGGTGCAGGATTTTGTATTGAGTTATGATATGGTGCGTTGTCAACAACAACAACACTATTTGGTTGTAAGTTGGGTATTAATTGAGTTTGAATCCACCTTGAATAGTTGTCATAGTTCATATTGTCGTGGTAATCTCCACTTTTTTGGTTGGCTTTAAACATGCATGCATTTGGTATAAAGCCATCCATACCACCAGCATGAACAATGATTAAGCGGTTGCCTTTCGATATATGTTGCTTCAAACCTGAAGTGCTTCCATCTGACCAAGATTTCGAGAGGGTATGTGATGTATGTATATATGTTTCGTCGGTGTAAACAATTGGTCCGCGTTGTTCACGATATTCAGCAATTTTCATCAAATAATTAATTCGCAAGTATCTAATTTCGTGTTTTTCCATAAGAAGTTTCCGGTTACCTTTGTTTGCTTCCAATTAAAACCTAATGACATGACGTGTTTTCGTAACGTGCTGACACAACCTTTATAATCGATATCTTCTTTCAATTTTGCGTGCAAAGTTTTCAAAGTGGGAACTTCTTTATTTGTGATGTGGAAGTCATGAATTGTTCTTCTGATAACTTGCTGATCAAAATTATCGATTACTATTGTAGGATTACGATTCGGTTTCTTTTTAGGAGATTTAAATGTTACTTCCTGATCTGAAGGACGACATTTGCTTTCTGATACTACCTTTCTGACGGATGCTATTGAAATTCCTGTTGATTTAGCAACTAATTGAGTGGGGGTCATAATACTGCTCGGGTTGTTATTACACTCATTTTCGAAATATTTGTACAAACAGTATAAAACTTCTTTAGTTTGAGAAGTCAAAGGCTTGCCTCGACCATGTTTTAACACTGGAGCCATTTTGAATTAACAATATAAAGTTACAACACTTACACACAAATTAAACACTTCAACAAATATTATAACAATAATAACAAACAATAACAACAATCAACAAATACAAAATTTAACAATTAACGTAATAATTATAATTTTTGAATGAAATGTGTGCTTTATGTTCTAACAGTACCAAGCGACTGACGCCGGACTGCACGTGGCACCTGCGGACAGCGTAAACTGGTTTATTCTGGTTTTGTGCGTGTTTCCACTTTCCACTATCAAGTGACGATTTTTTGCTTTATATTGAAACATCTCGGAAATCTCCTAGGCCAAAAATAACAAAAATTTTGACCCCCCCGTAGACGCCCCGGAGTTTTAAAAACCTAGATGAAAGGAAAAAAAAACAAAAATCAGAGTGTTGCTAGGGATAAGTATAAAATTAAATAGTAATGTTAGGATATCGAAACATTTTTGTATAGGCCAGAACGATATAGTGGAAACGCGCTCTAAGATCTAAGTAATATACACACCACTACATATGCAAAAATTTCTCGAGACTAATTTCACTGTACTAATATATAAAGCTGAAGAGTTTGTTTGTTTGAACGCGCTTATCTCAGGAACTACTGGTTCAATTTGAAAAATTCTTCCAGTCTTAGATAGCCCATTTATCGAGGAAGGCGATAGGCTATATATCATCACGCTTAGACCAATAGGAGCGGAGCACCAATGAAGAATGGGGGAAAATTATTACGCTACGGGCAATAGAAGACGCAAACGACATTGCGTGGGTCAGCTATACATACTTTATATTATAAATGCAAAAGTAACTCTGTCTGTCTTGCTTTTACGGCCAAACGGCTGCACCGATTTGAATGAAATTTGGTATACAGGGCTTTAAAAGGGGGATGAAAGGTTGTTCTGGGGGTTTACTCGCCATACGCCTGCGCATTACCTATTTCGGGCGTCTTGGCAACGACCAAACACGGCTGTCACATTCATTAAAAATATTTCACTTTTTCAACGAAGACTTAAATTAATACATACATTCATGAATCCGATTTGTATGTATGTTCATGATATTAGTAAAAATAAATAAGCCATATTACTAAACAGTATTTATAAAATTCAAAAACTCTCTACAGAAGTATCGTCATTTTAAGCGAAAATATAAAAAAATCTTTTTTAGGCTGTTGATTAGATATAAATAAAAATGTGATTTAAATTTTGTAAAAAAATTACCATCAAGGGGTTAAATAGCAATAGGGGATGAAAGTTTGTATGGCTATAAGCAAAGTTTGTGAAAATCTATACATGCTTCATAGGTTTGCGACAGGAGACAAAATATTAGAGCTATTTTGATGTAACATTTACTGAGTTATCACAATATGCCTAAGTGTGCTTGCCCGAACGGGCAGACACGTAAGGGCAGACGAATGTGCCGCATGCGGATGTTGAATTTTGCCACTACGAATTCGTTATTATTCACTGCGATTAGATTTGTTTACATGATTTTTTGTTTATTCAGTTAATGTTCTTCGTGAAAAAATCCGACAGAAAAGGATCCGGGGGGATTTATGCACAAACAAAAAGGAAAAGGGGTACGCCGCAAGATGACATAAATGCCTGTATGAAACATATGTACTATGGGTACATGTTAAAAAGTTTTGTCTTATTACAATTATTTATGAGCAGTGCCAATATGCAAATGCTCTTCTAAAAATTGGAGAAGATTGTATGCCAACTGACAGTAACGACATGATTACACTGAGACGTGAGTTCTGGTATATGATGGCACAGATGATCTAAAAATAATATCTAATCTGATACGCCTACTAATGAGACAGTTATCAAATAAACGAACGGATCATGTCAGACGTGGAGGAAGATGTTATCGAATACCTCTCAGGCAATACAAGGGACACTCAACCAGTCATATCATAGCTTATGCATAGAGTTTCTCAACTCTTTAGAATTATCAGGAGCGCCTTACCATAAGTTGAGACTGAAATTTAATGTTCCAGTCCTATTAATGAGAAATCTTGAGCGCCAAAGCTATATAATGGTACACGGCTACAAAATACACATCTGGGGTACAACATTGTAAAAGCTACAATCATGATGCATGGAATGGCAAAAGGAGAAAATATTTTAATTACACGTATTCCAATAATTCAAACTTATTTGCAATTTCAATTTAAAAGAATGTAGTTTCCACTGAAAACAAAATTTGCAATAACGTTTATCAAAGCCCAAAGACAGACGCGTAAAGTTGCAGTTCATTTAGAAAAAAAACATGTTTTTCCCATGGGCAGCATAATCACGTGTATCAAATCCGCTAAATCTCTATATTTTGGCAAAAGATGGCAAATCAAAAAACGTAGTTAATAAAATTGAAAAAAATGAGAATCTGCTTAGCCTGAGGGAAAACTCAAGCAGAATCCAACCGGAGTGTCAACTCCAATCCAAGTAGAGGCAACCGTACTCGCTGCGAACCCAGACAATCCAGAACCAAACCGTTAGGTTCGAGAGCGTTTTTCTAAGACTGAGGCGGTGACTTCCAAGGCCAGCACGTGTTGTTCTGTAGAGAAAGGGAGAAGGTGGGATCAATTGGAAGAACTCTTCAGAACACTCTCCATGGTAAAGCGGTAGAGGACTGCCATAGAGGCGATGTCACTCCGCAACTGCAGAGGCCCAAGGGACTCGGTGGTATCAGAACTGTTGATCATGCGGACTGCTCGCCGCTGCAACCGATTGAGAACATCAAGCAAATACTGCGTGGATCCATCACAAAGATGAGAACAGTACGCACGAGCGAACCTGGGTCTTATAAAGGAGACACAAATGCTCGGGCGCGAAGAACCGTCTCACCCTGTTCAGGCCGCCTTAGTGGTGCCCTCGATGTACTTCCGTGGGTTGAGGTATCGGCAAACATCCATGCCCAGGACACCAGCATAAGCTGGTGTCCTGGGCATGGATGTGGCAGTTGAGTGCTCTGAAAAGTGGGGAGGGGAAAAAACGGACACTTTTTGGTAGAGAAAGGGCACACCTATGTTTATTTAACGTTGAACTCGACCGAATTCTCATCACCCTATTGTGAAATGCGGTTCAAAACCCGGTCGAGCTCAGCGACGAGCTCCTGTCGATTTTCCTCAATGTCTACCAGCTTGGTTGCAGGGTATCCATAATATCGCCCAAGCACTGTGCTATCGTCTGCATAGCAATGTATATTGCCGAGGGCTAATATGTCATTTACATGCAGAAGAAACATCTTGGGCGACTGGACTGAACCCTGAGGTACGCTAGCGTTTATCTCCAGAAAAACAGAGGCCGCGCCGTCGCAAAGAACCCTAATGCGAAGGCGCTGATGAAGAAAAGCGTCAATCCAGTGACAGAGTCTAGGAGGCAGACCGAATGCTTAGAGCTTAGAGAGAAGCGAACGGTGCCAGACCCGGTTGAAAGCCTTGGCCATGTCAAATGTCGAAATAAGCTCATGTAAAATACTTTTTATTTATGTACTTATAGAAATACTTAAATGTGTTTTTAACAGTGAAACGTGTGTGTCTTATTTTTAAAATAATATTATCCTCAATAATTAAAACTGCTACCCAAAGTCACTATTACACGCAGACGAAGTCGCGGGCACAGCTAGTATTTAATAAATTGCCAGATTCCATTAAAAATGAAACAAATGAGATGCATTTTATACACACAATTAATGAATAATAATAATAATGAATAAAGCTTATTACACAATTAATGAATACATGAATGATAACGAAATGTTATAGTACCTATGTAATGTGCCAAATTATTATTTAAATTAAATTATTATTGTTACTGAAATCGTGATTCTATTTTAAAAGTCTGAAGTAATATAATATACTAGCGACCCGCCCCGGCTTCGCAGGGGTGCATTTCAGATGGCCCCGCCGACGACACGATTCGTTCATTTTAAATCTGTAATATCTTCGAATATATTCATTTAAATTAGATACTGTAAAGGGCCATTTTGATCTAAATAAAACGCACAATGTATTTAATTTACTTAATTGTATAAGGATTCATTCTGTATTGCTTAAAATCACTTCGTAAATAAGCCATTATTTCTCGTAAAAAGAAAGGAATAAAAAATGGTTGTTGTGGGTTATCCCTAAGAGATAGACCTATACCGTCGCGGATTTTTTGTAGTACTTTTTAAGGTGTACAATACTGTAGTACATTATTTTGATCTATCTCGTAGGGTGCAACCAGCGCTTGCAATGTAAGCGCAAAAAATGTGTTTATTTGCTACATCACATTAGAAACATCGAAAATTAATAGTGTTTCCATACTATATTATGCATTAATTATACCTAAAAACCTTCCTCTTGAACCACTCTATCTATTAAAGAAATCCGCATCAAAATCCATTGCGTAGTTTTAAAGATATAAGCAAACAAAGGGACATAGGGACAGAGAAAGCGACTTTGTTTTATACTATGTAGTGATTTTTTTTGTTTGATTTTATTGATTTTAGATTCTGATTAATTTATAATTTACTATTTTTCTTATTTTTTATCTAATTTGATTTTTTGTTTGCATGAACTTAATATTGTTAATTTGTTATAACTAGAATAATTCTGATTGATTGATGTTATGTGACTTGTGATTTGCTGTGCTCTACAGGGTCCACGATTGTTTCTAGTTTTTAAGCCTGACATGTAAACCATCTATTAATAACATTGTGGAATGCAAATAAATGATATGAATATGAATACATTTCTGTTCTTTTTGTATTATTATTATTATTAGGGTGTTAGCAAACTAAAAACAACCATTAAATACGCAAGTGTTTGTTTTAAGAGCACTTTGAAGTGGCGTGATCCACTTTTCTTAAAAAAATGAGTTTTATTTTTTATTTCTAAAACGGTACATTTTTGACTCATTTACCCGATGACAATTTGATAGCTAATGATCTTTACTATCACCCCTTAAAGGGATTGCTACATGTTACCAGTAACCCAGTATAAATATTCGTCAATACTATATAAGAGAAATAATGGCATGAGCCTTTATAAAGTACCTAAGCACTGGTGAGATGCCTGCCTGAAAGAAGTTTGAAGACTGCCGTGCTTAACTGGACCTGCATTCTTCTGCAAGAGTCTTCTGTTGAGAAGGAGTATCGGGGTTGACGACATCAAAAGCTTTTGCTACAAATAACTTTAAAAAAATAACAATCTCTGTCATCTGTATGTGATATGGTCCAGAAAAGTAACTCTTAAAAATAAAATATTTTACCGAATTTATATCCTTTTGCACTTGTAAATACACACATCAAAAGTGTCTAGGGATCAAGCATTTTTATGCGGATTTCTTGAGATTGAGATGTGGCTTTGGCCCTGGCCTGCTCAGTCGCCAGACTTGAACCCGATTGAGCATGCATGGGATATGCTACAGAGAAGAGCTCTGCCGAATATGGAGGGTATCCAGTCGCAAGAAGACCTTTTTTGTTGTTGCAACGAACATGGGCGGCCATTCCACAGCGTGATTTGGATGAACTCATTTTGAGTATGCCAAACCGATTCTTGTGTTGTTAGTGTTCGCGGTAGAAACACGGATTATTAATTGTTTAAGTTACCTAATAAAATTTTAAAGAAAACTGTTATTTCAGTATTTTTTTCGAACTTTAATGTTAGTGGTTCAAATGTCAAAAATCCCTTTATTAGGAAAATGGCAAATTTCTTTATTAATGCAAAGGTGACTTGGTTTATCGTTACTGTGACAAACGAAAACACTTTATTTGATGAATCCTTAAAGAAAATTTTAATTAATATCAATCAGGAGAAAAGTTATTGCAAAAATATATGTTGATCCCTAGACACATATGTTGATCCCTAGACACTTTTGATGTGTGTAATAAAAGCACTGTTACATATGTTTGAATTATACGTTGCATATTTGTATATACTTAAATAACACAAATACCTTATTAAATTATGCACATGTACATATTTCGTATTGTGATGCGCCTGACAATAATTACAGACGTAAGTGTTTTACTGTGAAACATAAATTATTTACTACAATATTTATAATCATTACTCGTGTGTGGCCGTGACATTAGCTGTTTCCGAGCAGAGTGGTTTCGAAACAATGCGAAAACCTTTGGAGTGTTACTGGTTGGATGACGTAGTCATTACTTGGACATAGTCGCTAAATCTTTACCGTTCATGTTGATCTGAGCGCCAATAAGGTAGCGATAAAAAGTAAGTAAAGTACTTATAAAACATGCAGACTAGCTATGGTATACTTAAATGATACGAGACTGGTAGTAGAATCAATTGAAAGAAATATTGCCAAATTGGTGACTTTCTACCTTACATTAGAAATGATTTTTTCTTGAGTTTTGGGGACGCAAAATCGCATTTAAAGAAAATAGATTATCCAGTTATCTGACTACTTTTGGACTACACATTAAAAGAGTTTGAGAATAATTTTATTTTCTTGGCACTAGGCTTTATTCAAAAATCTGGTTTAGAAAACTCATCCTTAGACAACAGATACATTGAATGTTAGCTTGTAAAAAATATATAATAGGTCTTTACCTATGAAATTGCCGTTTTGTATGCAATAAGTGAAAGTGCTTATTTTTTAAAACTTTTTTATTTCTGTTATTCGAAGTAATCACCCATGCAATTGACGCATCTTTGCCAACGCATTGGCAGTTTTTTGATGCCCTTCTTGTTAAAATCAGCTGGACGGGAGGCAACAAACTCTTCAAAGGCATTTTGTACTGCCTCTCGGGAATTGAATTTTTTACCCACTAAAAAGTTGTCTAAATTTTGGAAAAAGTAATAGTCGGTAGGTGCATGGTCTGGTGAGTATGGCGGATGAGGGAGAGCTTCCAACCCCAGCTCTTGCAGCTTGGAGACTGTCTGTTGCGAACTGTACCAAATGATGTTGTCAATTCCCGGTATAAAATCAATTCCCGAGAGGCAGTACTAAATGCCTATGAAGAGTTTGTTGCCTCCCGTCCAGCTGATTTTTACAAGAAGGGCATCAATAAACTGCCAATGCGTTGGCAAAGATGCGTCGATTACATGGGTGGTTACTTCGAATAACAGAAATAAAAAAGTTTGAAAAAATAAGTAATTTCACTTATTGCATACAAAACGGCAATTTCATAGGTAAAGACCTATTATATGATACGCACATACAGTGTATATTTTTATGCATATTTACCAATATTTACACCATCATCACCATTGGCTTAAGTAGTACACTATTGAACATAAGCATCTCTTTAAGAAAAAAGTGGTCATCAATACCACCCTAGCCAGACGGATTGGTATTATATATATAGGGTAGTATATATATATAATAGGGTTTGTTTCAAATTTTCCTTTCAGTGATGTTGTCCTGCGAGGTTGGCTTCCTTCTTACGACATTCACGAATCATATAATGGTATAGAGATGGTAAAATAATAATTTTATTTATATTTCCGTGTTTATATAAGCTACATATTTACGTCATATCTTTTGTAGGAAGGGTATGGGTCTGGTATCAGATGAAAGTAATTGTTGTTACATACAGAGTGAATGTTTGGCAGTGTAAATGGATTTAGGTTATATTTCCCAAAAGATAAAAAGCCGTTCTGGATTTCTATATTATCCGTCTGCATGTCTATTGTACATAAGATGCTATATATATATGTATAAGGTAGGAATTAACATCAATCATCATATCATCATCAGATCATAACATCAAATCTTCTCTATACGAGTATTGAAAAGGCAACCGTTGCTGACTGACTGATCTATCAACGCTTCAACGCACAACTCAAACCACTGAACGGTTTGCTCTGAAATTTGGCACACATACAGCTATTATGATGTAGGCGTTCGCTAAGAAAGGATTTTACAAAAGTCAACCCCTAAAGTGATGAAGTTTATATGGAGCACCAAAATTATGAAGGTGAGAAATTTTGGCCACTGGTAACGAATGCAATATCATGAACTGTCATCATCATTTTAATAAATTAGTAATATGCCCACGCTACTGGCTTTTTTGTGCAGTCGGGTAAAAAAAGTTCCTAAAATCCTAGTTCTGACCTTAAACAGTCAAACTGAAAAGTTTCACCAAAATCGGTTTAGCCGTTTTCAAATAATGCGCGTTAAAACAAAAAACATACAAACAACAACCTTCTTCAGTACACTAAATGTTCGTTTAAATTGTTGGCAAGTGATGTGATGAAACTAAAATAAAAAATATGGGGCACTTTATGGGATTGCCGATGGAAGTGAAAACCAAGTAGGTAACTTGTGAATTGTATCGTCGAGGAACCGATGACGTGAGTTTTACGCTTTGCGTTCACCCAAAAAGTATAGATATGTACACAGTATACATTATAGCTTATGGAAAGCGGTCGGTGACGATGATACCAGGATTTATGTTCACCCTAAAAGTGCTCAACGCGTCTAAAGAAGTTTTCACTTCAACAATTTAGCATATGGTGACTGAGGTTGACTGAAACTAACGGACGATGCGGACTGACTAGTCCAACCAAACGTGTGTTACATTTCGAAGGTGCGGACTGACTAGTCCAACCAAACGTGTGTTACATATCGAAGGTGCGGACTGACTGAAGACTCCAACGGAGCCCTGTCGAGCCCGAGGTGCGATGTGCTACATTAGCTGATCATGCATTTTATTATTACAATGTATTGCATCATCGCGACCCCACAAACAAAAACTATGCAATTTAGATCACGACCTATTCCAACTTAAATAAGGCATAGGCTTATTCTACGCGTGGACACTCCTGTTATGTTCTTGCGAAATTTTATCAGGCTAATAGTCATAGATTTACATAGAAATATGGTGAAATGGAATCAGGCTAATAGTCAAAGCTTTACATAGAAATATGATGGAAGCCACAATTTTAACTGCATGTACGTAAGGAGAAACTGTATATATACCACAATTCCTTTGATTTCAAACGATCTTCCGTTTAAATTTAAACGATTGCTGTTTCCTCAAAGTCGAGTCTCAAGACTAAACACTCAAATTTTCTGGGAAAGATTTAAGAGAAAACTGCTTCTCAGATTACGCAACTATTGTTCTACGTTACTTGCTCCCGAGTAAGCCCAATAGTTTAGTGGTTTTGGCACCTGGATTAGTAAAGAATATTGTCTATAAAGACGCTTTGTATAGTTTTTTTATTGACTGTGTTTGATATTCATTTCTTCACTCATATTCAAATTAACCGCGGGCGAATCCGAGGGCAAAAGCTAATATAAAATTTAATTCATGAGATTTTTTACAGCTTCTAAGGAAAATCAGATACAAGGTCTGCAGTCCCTGTTGATCATGGTCCTTCTATCAAGTACCTAATCGGCTTGGTCCCGACTAAAAATAAACCAGAAAGAATCTACTGCCTTTTTGTGGTGCTCTTTTATTTTATAAACGTCACAAATATTGTGGTATTTTTTTTTTAATAATAATAGTTTATTGATTCATAAATAATTACAATGTTAACTTAAATATAATAGTCAACTGAACATTGGGATCATGCTAGGACGTTAACGAGTCAAACCAGGTGTCGCAACCAAAGCCCTTGCTAAGTAATAAGATAACTTGTATTAAGGGCCCGGTCCACGCCCCTGACATAACTTAGGTAACATTAAAATTAACGTTAAAGCTCATATTAACAAATATTTAGTTAAAGTACGAACTGGTGTTTTATCTTACAGTGGACATTTGTCTGGTTTTGTGTGCGTGTGCGTGTGTAAGTGCGCGTGTGTGTGTGTGTGTGCGTGTGTGTGTATGTGTGCGCGCGTGTGTGTTTGTGTGTGTGTGTGATGTGTGCATGCGTTTATGTGTGTGGGAGTGTTTACCTGTTGGGATTAAGATGGATTGTTTTCAGAATGAAGGAGTCGTTCTGTGTCTTCGTAGTTCTTAGTCAAAAGCCAATTTGCCAGAGTTTTCTTAAGAGAGAACAGAAGTTTCTTTTTCTTGTTTTCTTTTTTTCTAGGTAGAGAATAAAAATTTAGATGTTTATTAAGTTTGTTGTATAATTGAGGGCCTTGGAAACAAAGAAACCGCTTCGTGAATGAATGTTTGTATTTTTTATGGTCGCATATCTTGTCTTTGCGTCTTTTAGTTATAGTAAGAAAAGGAGTCGCTTGATGTTGTAGAAGTACTGTGTTTAAGATGAATAGCTGTCTTACAGATAGCACCTCGCAGCATTTATACAGTTTTTCTGTTGGAAATAGTATCGGACGAAAAGTACTTACTTTTAGTACTGCGCGTTGTGCCCTCTCCAATTTTAGAATTGTGGTCTTAGGAGCTCCACCCCAAACGGAAATTCAATATGACAAAAGTGATTGACAAAGAGCGAGGAAGACTCCTTTGACAACCCGAACCCCAGCTACATGTCGAAGATTCTTAAAGACGAATATCAGTTTTCTGATCCGTGCTGTCAGTGAGTCTATGTGAGCAGTAAAATTCAAGCCGTCATCGAGAGTCACACCTAGATATTTGGTGGTGTCTGCACCTGCCAGTTTAGGGCAAGAGCAGGGCACAGTACTTGAGTTGGGACATGAATGTGCGATTAGGTAATATGAGTCTGGAGGCTGGGTGGATTTGCGCATAGTGAAACAGAGCACTTTGGTTTTGTCTATGTTGAGTGTAAGTTGGTTGTCACGAAGCCATTGTATAACTATGTTAAGTCCCATTTGTGCTGCATCAAATACTTCATGCCAGGTGTTTCCCATGAAGGTTAGTGCGGTATCATCAGCGAATGTTGTGATTTTTCCATTGGGGAGAGGAAGGTCACACAATTGGTTCACGTATATTAAGAACAGTGTCGGACTAATGACGCTCCCCTGGGGCACCCCAAAAACTACAGGAAGGTCGTTACTTAAATAATTGTCAATCTTTACACACTGTGTCCTGTTGTTTAGATAGTCCTTGAAAATTTGCAGTGGAAGGTCGCGTATTCCCAGTCCTTCGAGTTTCAACAATAACTTGGGAATAGAAACTGTATCAAAAGCTTTTTTAAGGTCTAGAAAAATAGTCAGTACTTTCTTTTTTTGGTCCATACTGTTTACTATGAAGCTTGTTAGGTCCAGAACGGCATCATTAGTCGATTTATGCTGCCGGAAACCATACTGGGACGAAGATAAAAGGTTTTTATCTTCCAAATATTTGATAAGTCTCTTGTTGATGATGCGTTCTATGATTTTGGAAATAGAAGGGAGTACAGCAATGGGACGATAATTACTGATACAGTTTCTACTCCCTCCCTTGTGTATGGGATGCACGATAGCCTTTTTCAGGCAATGGGGAAATACTCCTGTATTGAGGCAAAGGTTAAATATGTGCGTCAGAGGTGGGACAAGCAGGCTCTTGTACTGTTTGAGGAACCTAGTAGATACGTTGTCCCAACCAACAGCCGAGTCCGCTTTAAACATCATGAGTTGTGTTTCGACCTCCCGCTCGCCAGTGTCAGCCAAGTAGAATGAATATTACTTAAAATGATTTTTATTCAGCTGTTTTCATTTTTTAATATCCTTTGTTTTAATGAAAAAGCGGGCAAAGGAGTTCTTTTTAAAATGTTTCTGACACAAATTCAAAAATATACAAAATAGTTTATTTTTGTTAACAGAGTAGCTAGCAGTTTATACAGCCATTGATGATTTACTGATTCCTTTGCGAGTTCTCAGTGATGGGAAACAAATGAAATTAAAAATGTAATCAATATAGTTTTGTTTTGTTTACGGGAGACCACTGAGTGATACTCGATTTCATGTCTCTGAAACACAATACGACTGCAAGGACGTCGATCACCTAACCGCTTGCTTCCTATTAGAGAACATTTTATGTGATTCACAAATTGCTATTTTGAGTCTGGGTGTTCTTTGTATCCATTTCATAAATAAAGGTATTACATAGAATATGTGTAGGAATGTCTTATTTTAAAAAGAATAACAGTACCAATGTATCTGTAAACATATTAGGGGGCGTCTATTAATTACGTAAGGCATTTTTAAGAAGTTTTCGACCTCCCCTCCCCCCTTGGTGAGATATCGTAAGATTTTCCTCAGCTCCCTCCCCCTCCCTTAATCTCACGCAAGATTCTCAAGAAGAAGAGATCCGGCTCGTTGCCGTTTCATCGAAAGAAGAAGAAGAAGTATTTGCTTTAGTCAGTAACAAACGATATTTATTTATGAATCAAATTTTATCAAGAAGCCATTTACATTTTTTACAATTACACATTCAGAAATGAACAATTGTTACTAAGTGCATGCCTTTTAAGTTCTGTCGTTTCCATATTTCCCGGCAATTTTGAATTTGGAACTGTTCTATATTCGAATGTGTTTAAATTTTGAGTCTCAAAATAGTTAAAAGTATAAGGACTAATGCTATTGTTTAGTCACAGCGTCGATTGGAATCTATCAGGTTACGTACAAAAATAAATCTTTCTAAGGAAAATGTTCATGCAATAATTTTCTACAACTTTAGAAGAGGCCTGCCACGGCTTCAGTGTTTTGAAGAGCTAACATCTGTGTTCAGTGATGAAGCCCCATATCAGCGGACTGTCCAAAGCTGGTATTTAGAATTCCAGCGTGGACATACTAGTGTTAGTGACAAATCTCGCGATGGACGCCCAAAATCCGCCTTCACTGAAGATAACATCATTGCTGTGAGACAACTAATTCTCGAAGATCGTCATGTGACATATCGAGAGATAGAGGCTTTATTAGGCAACTTAGGGACAATCATTTAGAAGATCTTGCATGAAGCGCTTGGTGTGAGAAAGCTAGTTTGCCGTTGAATACCGCATCTGCTTTCCGACGATCACAAGGCGGCCCGCGTCAGATGGTGTAAGAAAACTCTGCAAAGGTTCAACCGAGGAGAGTCAAATCACGTCTACGACATCATCAGTGGGTACGAATCTTGGATCTATGCCTACGATCCTGATTCCAAACAACAATCTACAATCTGGGTCTTTCAAGACGAGCCAAAGCTGACTAAAATTGTTCGTTCTCGAAGCACTTCAAAGAAGATGGTGGCCACGTTTGTTGAAAAAACCGGCCATGTTGCGACTATTGCACTTGAAGATCGTGGATTGGTTAACGCAGAGTGGTATACCACAGTTTGTTTACCACAAGTCATCGCCGAACTTCGAAAATCTAACTCAAAGCGACGCATCATCCTACACCACGACAACGCAAGCTCATACAGCGCTCGTCAAACGATTGAGTATTTGAAGCAGGAAAAAGTAGAAATTTTTGACCATCTTCCATACAATCCTGACCTAAGCCCTAACGATTTCTTAACATTTCCTAAAATGAACAAAAGTCTTCGTGGTCAAAGGTTCCAGTCCAGTGAAGAAGCAGTCGACGCTTTCAAGTCAGTCATTTTGAACACCCCCTCTTTAAAGTGGAATAAATGTTATAATAACTGGTTTGAGCGAATGGAAAAGTGTATTAAGCTACGTGGTGAATACTTTGAAAAACAATAAAAAATATTATAAGGTTCTAGTTGTGTTTTTTTCTTTAAACGACAAAACTTAAAAGGCATGCCTCGTAATTATTTAAAAAAAAATTAGCTAAACAGGAAACGCTTATTTAACTGTATTCATAATAATAATAATGGTACGGTATGGTATTGTCGTTTGGGGTAATTCTACTGAAATTGAAAGAGTTTTTATAGCCCAGAAAAAATATATTGACTGAATGGTTGAATGAAACGGTTGAATGGACTTCATCTTGTAGACCTGTCTTCAAAGCTCACTGTTCCTTGTATTTATATATATGAAATTGCAAAATTTGTTAAAATTACCGTTCGCTTTTTGAATCTAAAACAAATTTTAGCAAACGTGCAGCAACACAACTTCCATTAAATATGCCAATACCCAGAATCGAACTATTTAGACGAAATTGTGTGTATATGGCTCCCCTTATATATAACACAATACCCAAGTGGATAACTGACCTACCACTCAATAAATTTTGTGTTGTTCTTAGAAAATGGTTGGTAGAAAACACTTATTATTCCGTTAAGGAATTCCTACAAAAAAAATTCGTGTCCGTCTTATCATTTTAGAAATGCATTGTAGGTGTGTATTGAATTTATTAAGTAGTTCTTGTATGTATTTTTAAAGTGTTACACGTAATCTTTTTAAATTGATTCTGATTTAGTTAATTCGTTATTTACAATTAGCAATTAATTTAGTTTTAGTAATTTAGTAACTATTGTACGAAAGACGTGTGCAAAGTGTTGCACACTAAATTTGCATGCCTATTACTGGTGAAATGTGTATCGTGCATATATTTTTTACCATCTTTTTGTACCACATTTATGCAAATAAAATTATATTATTATTATAACTGTATTCATGTGAATAAACTTAGAACCCCAGCCCACCTAACACTCTCATACACTCCAATGACGAACCCCCTTACACCTTATCGGACGTAATTTATGTTACATATATCATTAATGCATTATATACAGTACATGGAAAAGTAAAAAAAATGTTTTTGTCGTTAAAATATGAAGTGGTCTGGCTCTGCAGGTAACAATTCATGCGACAGAAGCATCGTGATTTCACGGGAAATACAGAGGTGCAAATCCCACCAGCTCCCTCACTAGAATGCAAGCAGCAGCAGTAGAATAAAAAGCAGAAGTTAAGTTCGGCCGGCGGCGCTTCAAATCGGCATCTCGGTCTTATCCTGGACAGTCGCTGGAAATACTAGGAGCATTTCGAGTTGAAGGTTCCCCGAGTTCGTGGTGTGGCGGGCTTCCTACGGAGACTGTTTTCTAATAGTGATTTTCAGCCTCTACCGCGCTCATAATATTTTTCCTTCAGCGGCATCATTGCAAACCTTGATTTTTATAATAATAAAAGTAAAGATATCAAAGCACTCTAATGACATCACTCAAAGAATACCATAAGAAAACAAAAACCACTAAAATCTAATTAATAAATAACAATTTAAACCGTTATTTCAAACTCGCACTGTTAACATACAGTTTTACCATAGCCTGATCTAGCATAGATTTAAAACTAGCTTGAATTAAAAATAAAAGCTAAAAGTGCCATACGGTTATCTGTGGAGCAAAAGAATACTCGCTCTCATTTGAAAGTCACAATTGTTATCGCCGGTTCGTCCTCCCGCCGAGCAAGAGGTTATCGCTACCACCACCACTGAGATCCCCCCTTCCGTCCATCCTGGAACACGCCTCAAGCGTCTCTGATGCACCAGTGAACAGATAAGTCCTACACAATAAACACCGCTCTATGATTTTAAATCTTCCTATCGCTTTTTGATTACGCGGGCAATACATAAATACGACGGTAGAAAATTTAGTACAGAGGTACTTCTACGTACTAATATTGCTTGTGAGTTGTAAGATTGTGGTGACAGTTTAATATTTGGACACAAGTATTTGGAGATGTTAAACAGCAAGATTTGGTTCTGCGTAGTTTTAGTTGCTGGTGAGTTCTATAATTACTATGAGTTATCATAATATATTTAAAACATATGAACGACATTTCAAGCGTTATTATATGACGATATTTTTACTCTTTCTAGTTATAAGTTTTGTAAGGTTCTCAAGGAAGTCTTGCATTTACTGTCTTGCTGTTTAGATAATAAGCTATTAATGTGTGAAACCTAAAATAATGTAACATGCTAGGCTCATAATTGGATCAAAATATATTTACATTATAATATTACTTATACAGACAGTTCATATGTATCATTAGTCATGGCCGTGTAACTTGTTATTTACCCTGTACTCTTATAATTTGAGTAAATACCTTTACTAAATTAGACTTTATATATTTCTTCCTTAAGAACAAAGTAGTAGAAACCACTTGTAAAATAAATTAATATTTTTTGCTATGAACATAGAGATCACAAAGATATTTTATCGTTTATTTCAAAGTACAACATGAAACATTAGACCGTTTGGCGTCGTGATCTTATGTTTGCGGGTTATCGCTTCACGCCCACCACTACAGGGCAAGGCAAAGTTATTAATAGCCGTGAGTAATCGATCATAGGACAGACATACAGACGACATTTTGTTCTGTAACACACGCTGTGTAACACGGAATAAATAATAATGTTTTCGTAAATAACTTTAATGATGATACAACTTAGACACCTGAAGAAGTAACAAATTATTGTAGAAAGGTGATAAATTTATCATTTATGTATGTTATTCATACTGCTCTTAAGTTGTACATCATTGTCTTGCATGTACGTTTAGTTGTTTACTTATTTATCATCATATAACATCTAATTATTTACTACTAGCTGTTACCCGCGGCTCCGCCCACGTGTATGTCGGTTATCGCGGCAAATAGTAGCCTATGTGTTTTTCTGGTGTGTAAGCTATATTACTGTAAAGTTTCATTCAAATCCGTTCAGTAGTTTTTACGTGAAAGAGTAACAAACATCCATCCATCCATCCAGCCATCCATGCTTACAAACTTTCGCGTTTATAATATTAGTAGAATTGGTTGGGAAAAAATAAGTCTAGTTTAAATTATAAATATCGAACTAAATTCTCTTCAATGTTCGTAGTCGCAAAGCGATGATCTACGAGTAGGTAAATAAGTAAATTGCCGTTTAAATGCGGCTCTATTGCTTCAGTAGGAAAGAGTGATGTATAAAGAGTTTAGAGTCAATTAATAGCATAAACTTTAACAACAAGTTGTAAAAAACTTTCATTCAAAACTTCCAAAAAAACATCCAACGAAAACTCCCTGCCAAAAAACACTAAAAAGCGTAAAATAAACTGGCTCTTCATAAATTTCTATGTGCCAATTCTTGTCTGTACCTAATTCTTTATTAATTTAAATAGTAGTATTATAATGTGTGCCAAAGCCAAAAAGAATACGAACGAACAAAAATCTAAGCGATAGTCGCTTGGCACCGACTTCAAACATATTTTAGGTACCTAGCACACATTATAATACTACTATTTAAATGAATAAAGAATTAGATATAGACAAGAATTGGCACATAACAATTATAAAAAGTTTTTATTTTTCAGTTTTTAGTGCAAACAGTCTCGCAGGTAAGTAGTAAGTTGAACTATTTCATAAAATTTATGCTGACAACTCCTATTTCACCCCTTAGGGATAGAATATCCAGAAACGCTACGTAATTCGTTAATACTAATTTTTATCAGTAGCCCAAAAATAAAGTTTTACGTTTCTAACTTAAAAAAATACGAACTTTTACACAATCTTTCAACCGCTATTTCACCCTCTTAGGGGTAGAATATCCAGAAACGCTTAAATACGGATCTACAAATTTTTATTAAGTAGCCCAAAGATAAAGTTTTATGTTTCTTACTTAAAACAAACAAACTTTCAATCCCTTATTCACCCTCTTAGGGGTAGAAATTCCAAAATTCCTTCCTTAGTGGGTGTCTACTCAATATAACGATCCATATGAATAACTGAAAGAATACAAATTAAGGTTTATACGTACGTGTAATATTAAAATCATCCTCTAATCCCTAACTGTTGTAGAGTTTAACCTTCTATCATCAGCTCACCTAAATAACTTGAAAGTATACGACTAAAGATTTTTAGATACGTATGAAATTGAAAGAATTATCCTCCAACTCCTAACCGTTGAGGAGTTGTACCTTCTACCTTCTATCATCAGCTTACCTAAATAATTTGAAAGAATACAACTAATGGTAACATATATACATATGATATTTTAAGATTTATCCTCCAACTCCTAACCGTTAAGGAGTTGTACCTTACATCATCAGCTCAGCATCATAAAATGATGGCTACCAGACGCAAATACCGGTGTAACTTCAGAAAATATACGAAAAACATAGTATGTGCCTATAAAAAAATTAGGGTTTCCCTCTATTTCCCCGGGATCTCATCATCAGATCCTGGTATGGCGGCAATGGGACCACCTCGGGAGTATACCCTTTTGAATACAAAAAGAATTTTCAAAATCAGTCCACAAGTGACGGAGTAATCGGTGAACATACATAAAAAAATACATACAGTGGAACATAGAACTTCCTCCTTTTTGGAAGTCGGTTAAAAAGAAGTCACTGCACCGCATATGTCTTTTTTGCTACCTTGCTGTAAGATTCCAAAGGCACCAATCTGATTTTCATTCAGTATTTAGTGGATAAATAGTGAAAACACTTAGCTGTAAAATACATTAGGAAAATTGTTAAACATGTCTTAAGTAAAACATGCCGAATAGGAGCTTAACAAGCGTATACAAAGTACAGGAGAACACAAAGTAAAGCTATAGATCTACCTTCTTAGATAGAAGTACCTACATAATATGCAACGATTACTGAGCGAAGCCGAGGCGATTGACCTTTCAAATCAGTGCAACTGGATCAGCCTTAAAACACCTGAAAAACAAAATGAACAGTGTACGATGAAAAAACTTTTTTTTTCATGGAGTAGGCGGGCAAACGATCAGACGTATCGCCTGATGATAAGCGATTACCACCGCCCATGGACACCAGCAGCACCAGAGGAGTCACAAGTGCGTTCCGGCCTTTGGGGGATGGGGGGGAGATAGGAGGAGGGGTGGTATGGGCCTCCGGAATCCACACTCACTAGGTGAAACACAGCGCAAGCACTGTTTCACACCGGTTTTCTGTGAGGCCGTGATATCACTCCAGTCGAGCCATGCTGAAGCGTGGCTGTACCACGGTAGATTTAATTATTTATGCGTTTTGTTGCCTGAAACAGCCTTCAAGAGGATCGCCAGTAATCTAAATCTCACGAATAGATACGGTATATAGAGAGTCGACATCAAACAAAATATTATCAAGTTTATATAGACTGCCTTGCCTTTAAAGACTGTTGTTTTTTTTGTCCTTAATATCAATAGCAAACACAGTAAGTAATCATAAATAAAATAATTTCATATTCCTGGACCTTCGGCTGTAAACGGTGTAAACCTATTCAAAATTGTTCGAACTGATTCCTGCTACCTCTTTCGGCCATTGTTCTACGCGACAGCAGTTTCATCCCCATCATTTAGACGGTTGGCAGTCCACTGTGCGCTTTTCCAGAAACCTTGCATAAAAAAACTGTGGAATAAACTGTCGCCTGCGGTATTCCTGGATCAATACGACCTTCAAGAAAAGAGCGTAGTCATTTTTAAAAGGCTGGCAACGCACTTGTGATGCCTCTGGCGTTGCAAGTGCGTTGCCAGCCGTGGGCGGCGGTAATTGCTCACCATCAGGCGTCGTTTGCTCGTTTCGTGTAGCTCGGTGTCCTAAGAGCCGATTAAGACGACAGTCAATGTGGAATAGCAATCCAAAATATTCTTTCTGAGGAGAGACCTTTCCAACAGTAGACTGTTGGTGATTGCTTGATCTACAAAAAGTAACACTATTTAATTGGTACATAGATAAACAGTGACGTAAATGAAGTTATCGTTGTGTAAGTAAAGTGCATTCGATAGTGTTATCTATGTAAGCATGTGCGCTGCTACTATATACAAGTATTGATATCCAATACTGTTTACATTATAATATTGATGATTATTATATTTTGTCTGTTGTTTTTTTGAACCTTTGGTAAAAGTTTATGAACTTGCAACAGGTGCAAGATATACTGGCCAATAAAATGACAAAAGAAAGAATTGAGACATGTTGTTAGTACAAATAAGCGGGAAAAATAATATGCTTAAGGCGTGACAGCATCAATCGTCATCTGTATTAAATAATGAGTTTCATCATCTCTAATGGCTTCTTCTACCTAGCCTTATGCCCAAGATTGTTTTCGGACCGCTACTATTTAAATCAATTTTAACTTAGAATCGGTTTTTCCACGGAGCGACTGGCATCAGACCAACTCTGGGGCGAACCGCGAACTGAATTCGATGGTTGAACAAGTTATCAGTATATTCGCGGGCACTGACTTCTCAGTAATTATTGCAGTCTGATGTCGTTGTATTGGTTGAATAAGAATGCAGGTTTCACAGTTAACGTTTATTAAATAAAGGAGCACAAAATAAAACACTCGGCGCCATTAACAACCAGCAAGAGAGAGAGAGGGTTGCCAGAGTTGTAGAACTATTCCTACGAAAAAATAAGCCCGAGAATTAAATTCTTCGTAACTTATTCCAAATTCCTTATATTTTCAACGATTTAAGAATAAGTCGCGATCAACACATGACTATTGCCCGCACAACCTGATCGAACCTTTAGACATATCAGAGGCATATAGGTACTTGAGACCTACCGTCATAGTATTAACTAGCGGACCCACGCAATCTCGTTTGCGTCTCCTATTTACAGTTACAACGTTACAACAGTTGTGAGCCTTCGATTTTGGACGTTCTATTATTGAAATGACTCGGTACACATACAGACAGGTGTGCATAAGGACTGAGGTCCCGTTTTTTTTTAATTAATTAAAAGTTAAAAATAGTAAAAACCTAAAGCAATGTCATAAATTTCTTAAACGTGAAATAAAGCTGTTATTATAAAACAACTTAGGCCCTCAGTTCAGATGCTTGTAAAAAATGACATCTCTAGATCTCACAAAGTACTGCCCATGCTTTTTATTTAAGAATTTAGTTAATAATGTCTTATAAGTTTTAAGAAAATCCCAAAACTGTAGATTACGACATTACGGCGGCATAATATAGGTCAGTAACGTCTCTACTCAGGAATCTGCAAAAAATCCAACTATCTGAAGAAATACGTAACTAAGACTTTAGAATATTTGAATTAAAAACTTCTGTAAATTAGTTAAAAAGAAATAATGAGACAGAAACCAATTGTTAAGAAGTAAATAACAGTTGAATTTCACTAAAACGTTTGAACTGAGGGCCCAATGTTTTTACAAGCTTTTTATTAAGTTGCAATGTATGTATGTATGCTTGTATGTTCGGGTGGAATCTTGCAACTCAATTTTGAAGCAGATATCTTCAACCGATTTTGCTGAAATTTTGCAAGCATATGTATACATTGTGACAATACAATATTATAATGACATGGAGCTGATCTGATGCTGGAGCTGGAAGGTGACCATAGGAACTCTGTAAAGAAACGTCGCAACATCATCGAGTTTGGACTCGTTTGATTCGTTTCGAGTCATTCCAGTAGAAGCTTGTTGTTAAAAAGCTTTTTAATTTAATTTATTCGCTTTTACTGTTTTTTTTTTTTTTTTTTTATGTTTGGCCCGCCAAAATGACTCTGCTCTGCCTGATGGAAAACATAAGCAGAATCCAAGAGTGGTGGTCACCATACTCATTGCGAATGCAGACAGTGCAGTATGGCGACCCACACCATGGCGGCCTAGTGATGCTACTGCATCTTTTAGTCCAGTCAACAAGTATGAAACTTGTTGACTAGACTAATTGGGCCCCCGGTCTCGCACTCACCAACGAAACACGACAGCACGAACGCTGTCATTTTACGTTGATTTTCTGTGCGAGGGTAGTACCGCCCCGGTCGAGCCGGCCCGTTCGTGCTGAAATCAGCGTGGCTCTACTACCTCTGATTAAGGTCAACCTCACAAATTAACGTAAAATATACTAAGGTTTTTAACTATTTTTTAACTATAACTTAACAGTTTCATCCGTTGTCCTCAATGCTATATTTTAAGAGAAAATTGGTTTTCTGTTTTTTTTTCTGTTCTGTTTTTATATGATACTAGTTGTTGCCCGCGGCTCCGCCCGCGTATATGTCGGCTATCGCGGCAAATAGTAGCCTATGTGTTATTCTGATGTATAAGCTATATTACTGTAAAGTTTTATCCAAATCCATTCAGTAGTTTTTGCGTGAAAGAGTAACAAACATCCATCCATCCATACTTACAAACTTTTGCGTTTATAATATTAGTATAGATTTTGTGGAGCGGTCATATTTGTTTACCCGGCTACGGCAAAGCCAAAGGAGGGTTATGATTTTGACAGGCTATGTATGTAAGTATGCAAGTATGTATGTTCATCTGTTCCCTCATAGCTCCTTAACTACTTATTAAAACTGGACAAATGAGAAATCGTTAGAAGCGTCTTGATCGTCCGCTGGTTATAGACTATATGACGAATCTAATGTGGCGCCCTCTAGCCGACATAAAGTACTGTATTAAAAAAAAAATGAGATAAATATGCCGTGTTTGATATCATTCGAAAGGGCGTTATTGAACATTTCAAAAATATATATATTAATATATATACCATTAGCATTTTCTCGTGACTTTGTCCGGATTTATTCGATAATTGTGATATTTCTATGGTACTATTTTTATAAAATATCCTTTGCAAAGAAATTAAAATTATAGAGGCACCAAAACATTGCAAAAAAAAAAAGTAAAACTAAAACCCAACTACGACAAAAAACGACGTTGAAAAAGTATGAAACAAATTTCAAAAGCCGTAGTTTATACGTAGAAATGTAACATAATAGTCCATAACAAATTAACAACGCGTGACTAGGGCTTTTGAAACTTGTTTCATACTTTTTCAGCATCGTTTTTTGTTGTAGTTGGGTTTTAGTTTTTATTATACTTTCAGGACAGATGAGTTCGTGTTTTGTTATTGTTTGTTAGCTCAGCCAATTATTTTTATTTTATTTATTTATGTTTACAAACAAATAGTGTACAAACATAAACAAATAGAAAAAAAGAGTTACAATATACAAACGTGACAATTGGCCGTCTCATCGTTCATGGCGGTCAATGTTTATGAACGTAGTAAGATCTTTGTAGTTTTAAGGAACAAGGCTCCGTATACTATTGAAAACTAACTAAAACTACTTGAAAATAGACTATGCTCAGCTCTATGCCTTAGATTCTGTAATCGGCCCATCTAAGCCTATTTCAAAAATTAAAAATAAAATCCATTACCATAGACCAAACACTCATAAAACTACCAGCAGATAATTAGTTTAACGAGAGGCATTTACAGTTAAAGGTGTGTTTAGTTGGAAGAGGAAAAATCTTAGAAATAAGTGTGGTGGAAACGGGAAAGGCCCAAGCAATATACAAACTTATGTTTTACTCGAGTTTGTAGTAATTTAACAATCAGCATGAGAAATATAACCGCGAACAAAGGCAATTAAACTACAGTGCTAAAAACCTAAGTGACTCATTTATGCAACACTCGACTCTAAAGACCTTCAAATTACGAGCTAATCGCAATACGTACTGTATGACATATGACATTCTATTGAGTCACTAGAGGAAGTTGTATCTAGATTACCCTTTCTGGAAGCCGACCGACACAAAACGATAAAAAGTAATAGTAATTATTTCATCCCGGTCATTGCGCAGTTAAAATGCGCAGTTATTACGGTTATGCAAGGTCCTTTATCTACAAAGGTTCGGATCGCTTTCAGTAATTTGATAAATGGGAAAAATAGGGTTACGCTACGCATCGTTGTTATCAAATAATGTTACTGTTTTACTACAGAACTTCTTATCAGGTGTAAAATATTAACTATGTTTTAGAAACAAGATGACACTGCATTTAAAAGAAATTATAATGTAAGAGTAACTATAGTAACATCAGTTCTTACGACACTCACTTCTTCTCAAGATATTAGAGCCACACTGATTTCAGCACGAACGGGCCGGCTTGACCAGGGCGGTACTACTCTCGCACAGAAGATCAACCTAAAATTACTGCGTTCCTGCTTTCGAGTTTCGTTGAAGAATGCAAAACTGCCTAATGATGCAGAAACATCTCAATAGGCCGCCACAGTGAGGGTCACCATGCTGCATTGTTGCATTGTCTGCATTCACAATGAGTATGGTGACCACTACTCTTGAATTCTGTTCATATTTTCCATCAGAGTGGAGTCACTATTGCAAGCTCATATTTATAAAAAAAAAACAGATGCATAGGATAGTATATTCCGTATTCTTAATTTTAGCAAGTTCGAAGACAGCAAAGTGTATAAATTTATTTTTAATCGCATTTGTCCACAATTGAAGCATAGCTAGAATAAACAAAAATGTCAATTAATGAGAAAGGCAAAAGACAAATAAGTAAATAATTACGTAGTGCGGTTAAACTGATAAGACGTAACTAATGCGTAATATGCATGAGATCACGAGAAAGTTTAGGAAAATAAATAAAAGAGATTAGATTGAAGGGTCATATCACATGTCAAACAATTATCAAGAGCAAGTACTTGAAACAATAATGGAATAAAACGAGAAACAATTAAACTACGTTTATGTTCCCATTAATTGTCTACGTTTCAGTATTATCACAAAAGAGCTTGGACAAAGACTGGAAGCAGCGCGGGCGCATTGTTTTGATGTAGATTTGGGTTTCGGTCAGCGATAGGTCAAATTTTATCACGCGTTAAATTTGCAGATTGTCTCATTCTTGTTTGTAATTCTTGCCGCTATCATTGACGGCGATTAAAGTTGTTTCTCTGATTTTTAGATTAAACTGTTTCATATAAGTAATTGTCACATGACTGCAAAAAATAAACTGTAGGTTCAAGGAGCATTCCTGTGTAATGGTCAATAATAAAATAGAAAAAAATATCAAAAGAAATAAGTATAATTTAAAGCATAATAACAGCTTTCTTCGTGCATTCAATTGTTTTTTTTTGTGTTTGTCCCGCCAAAATACCTACTCTGCCTGATGGAAAGCCTAAGCAAAATCCAAGAGTGGTGGTCACCATACTCATTGCGAATGCACACAATTGCACAAAAGATGCAGAAGCATCACTAGGCCGCCATGGTGTGGGTCACCATGCTGCATTTCTTAGGAACGATCAATCGTTACAAAAGAAAATAAAGGGATAGTTTGCTACTTTTCACATCACAAACATGAGAGGAACCCAAGTTCCTCTAATGTTTTATCGACATGGGGATAGATTCCATGTCGTGTTCAACGTCATCTTCTGATCTAAGCTAATATTTGTCTCAGTGGAAATAATCCTTACCTATCTATGTACACTACTTCGACAGACGCTATCGCCAACTGCCAATATGTATTTTTGAGTACACAGCGAAGAGACATTCTGTATGCTAATTCTGAACTTACAATTTATATACATAAACAACATATAACATTTCAGCATGGAACGAATCACAGTCAGCGAGTCTACCGTTCCTGACGTCACATCTCGGTGACATATACGAGCCTTATGAAGGAGGCGAGGACAACGACGTACGTGCACCAGCTGTGATCATGAGAGCTAAAGTGAGGGAAGGAGTGCCACCTCCACTCTGCGCTGGGCGGTGCAGAGCCCCACCCGTTGGTCCAGTGTGTGCATTCGATGCTGCAGGTACAGCGCGAACCTTCGCTACGATATGTGAGCTGGAAGCAGTATCCTGTCGCGAGAGCACGTGTAAGTATTACTAATAAAGTAGACCAATGCCTATGTATTTTATATAAACTCGATCCTCACGGTAACCACATTCTGTGTTATCATTTACCCCACTGAAAACTTCTGTATTAGCAACGTAAGTAAATATTTTAAATAAATAATAAATATTTCGGACATCATAAAAGCAATCTAGTACCAAACTAAGCAATGCTTGTATTATGGGTACTAGACAATTTATATAAATACATATACACTTTTTTGTAAATACATTCAAATTATACATAGAAAACACCCAAACTCCGAAACAAATATTTGCAGATCATACAAAAATTTGGTCCGAAACAAACGAACGTCCAACACTTATCTGTTGTTGTTTATTATTACTGAATGTTTCAGTAAGATTTCTTGTATTGTTGTTCTATTCGCCTGTCGAAAAATCTGATTAATCATAAACACAACCTCTATGTTATTTTATTTCTACTGGTAGGCATAAAACAGATGAAAAATGTCCAATTATCCCTACCAATTCGATTCGTGATGTAGCGATATATGGAACATGTTGTTTTATTGGTTTCAAAAGCTTAATTCTAATGCCAAAAACATATCGGAACAATAAATATACGAATATAATCATACTAATCACACTAATATATAAAGGCGAAAGTTTGTGAGTGTGTATGTTTGTTACCTCTTCACGCAAAAACTACTAAACGGATTTGGCTGAAACTTTATAGAAATATAGCTTATTCATCATAACACATAGGCTATTTGCCGAGATAACCGTCATACACGCGGGCGGAGCCCGGGCAACAGCTAGTATTCTATAAAACTTATTAAAAGCTTATTTTCGTAACAAGTGAAATTTTTATTCCAACAATTTTATTTTCAGATTACGCGATGACCAGCCTGGGAGAATGTTGATGCAACTTTCAGTAACAAAACCTGTGTATTGGTTCCCGCATTAGTGTAAGCACCCGTTCAGGATAATTCATATCCAATGTTCAATTAAATGTATTAAACGGCAGATCTTCACTGTCTCTCACTCTTAGACATAATTCTAAAAATTGTATACATCTAAATTAAATAGTACCGTTTACAAATACTATTTTATTCATTAGAACATTAAAAAGGATATACTTGTTGTGTATACTTACATATCTATATGTACACGTGTCGTCATTATTACACTTGTTTAAGCCAAGTTCTGGTTATGCAGGCAGTAGAACTGCAATTATCAATTTAGATACTTGAATAGACTTTATTTAAATATCATTTGTAAATATATCCTCTAAATTTGGAGGTCTAGACAACATAGGTTTACTGAGATAATCACGCAAATATTATTTTTATGTGCAATTCTTAATAAAAAAATAATAATAAATAAATTTAGAAAATTATTAAACATATGTTTGTGCAGTTAGATACATAAATATACATTGAAATAATAATGCTTTTCATACACATGTAAAAAATTGCCAAATATTAAATTTACACAACACTTTAATATTGCCACATAAGATTTTAGACATAAATTCAACCTTGAAATTATCATTGCCACTCAGAATATGTCAACTCCTTTGCTAACCAGGAAATGT
The DNA here is from genome assembly GCA_949125395.1 of Diaphora mendica. Classification (NCBI taxonomy): domain Eukaryota; kingdom Metazoa; phylum Arthropoda; class Insecta; order Lepidoptera; family Erebidae; genus Diaphora; species Diaphora mendica. The sequence goes on along the minus strand of OX421311.1, from coordinate 36,368,688 downwards.
TTTATTTTTGTAATTTGTTTTCCTTGCATATAATTTGGCAATAAAAAAAGTAAAATACATAGCTCCTGCTAACTCATAAAAGCTATACATTTTAAATCACAGGATTTAATAGGTGTTAAAAATACTTAAATTAACAGTAGGTACAAACAAGGCTTTCAACGTAATCACCTAAGTTCCGGTTCGTTTACAGAAGCTATGTTGGAAATAAAATAAAATAGGAATTTGAGTTAAATTGAGTTGATTAAATATTCTTTGAAAAAGTACCGTAATTTTTTTAAAATATAATATTTATGGATGTTTTGTAAATTATGTAATATTTTTTTTTAATAAGTCATGGAATATTGATATTTTAAGTGAATTAAAGACCAACAAATGTTGATTTTTCTCAGTCAATACGACTCAGTAGTTAATAGGAACTCTTCTAGTCCTATGTGGCTACTGAACAATTATTTCTTTAGTAAACTAGTAACACTTCTGGTGATAGAATATTGTTCTTTGGAAATTATGTTTTTATATAGCTATTTACAAAAAAAAACTTTCGTCATATAATTTCAGGGTGTGCTTATTCTTTTAAAACTTAATTTTACCAATTTTTAGTATAATTAATAATTAAATTTTGTTTTATTTTATGAAATTCATAAAATCAAGTAAATATTTTTCAGTATGAAAAAATACTCGCTACGAAATATGTACAAACTTAACTATATACATAAGTGTATTATTTAAATGGTTTGGCACCTTTCTAAGCAGACGTGATGTGTTACCAATTGTATGGTGGAATTAATAAATTCGTAGTAAGTATATGTATACTACAACAATAATACAACGAGTAGGTGTGTAGTGGCTCGTAATTGACTAAGGAGCTATTAAAGTTGAGGCAGGCAGTCGACGAGAAAGCACAGCGAATCGTGAGTAGTTGAAATTGTACCAGTAATTTTCTTTATCCCAAACTACATTTTTCGCCCCGTTGCTATCCCTCCCAGCCGTATCTTGCCGTCGTAGCCCCAACTTGTAATCTTTTTTGAGCAGTATTTTGCGTTTTTTCTTTATTAATATTTTGTGACTCAATTCTTGAACGTTGCCTGCCAGCTTCTTATACAAGGTGTCCTAAAAGACTATCGGATATTTGTTAGTTCAACAAAACAAAAACTTCTAGGAATCAAGAATTTATTTTGATGTTGAATATTATTTAATACTAAATGGAAAATTATTTTGGAAAGATAATGTTATCCAAATGGTGACCGTTACGCTGCTGGCACTCTTCTAATTTGTGAACGAAGATTTGTGATAACACGCTGGCACATAGCCCTCGATATTGCTGCCATTTCTGACCGGATGTTTTGTTTCAATTGCGTTAGGTTTGTCGGATTATTGTCATAAACCTTGCTTTTAAGGTATCCCCATACGAAAAAGTCAAGCGGGTCAAAGTCGGGGCTTCTGGGAGGCCAGTTGATGTTACCTCTACCTTATTAGGGAATAATTCTTGAACAGTTTCAATTGATTGATCTGATGTATGGCAAGTGGCCCCGTCCTGCTGGAATCACGTTCTTGAGTTGAAATCTTGGAACTCCTGCAACTCTGGGCCTAAAAAGTACCGCAACATATCGCAATAACGGTCACTATTCACATTGAGCGGTTGGCCTCGTCGAACTTCATTTTTTTTTATTTTTTTTTATTTATTTATTTATTACAATATCACCTTCACTATCATTACAGGTTGCCCTAATGCGATAAGGAGGCTAACTTACATTTCTAATATTATGTCTATTTCTTTACAAATGAATAAAGAAACATATATACAGTAACGAAATATAAACTCAAAAAAAATAACAATCTATCTTAAAATTAAAAATATAAAACAAAGTATTGCAACTTTTATGTCTTGTAACAAATTAAATTTACAAGACATTTTGCGAGTACACTCAATTGACACGAAAAAATATCTAAATCTTTGTGAACTTCGTTAATTAGATGGATAATTCGCGATAATTCATGAAAATAAGGACCGATTACGCCTTTAGCAGACATAGTGGCGCTCACAACGACCTTTGGTCTGTGCAGGGGTCGTTCAATCTTACGTCTCGGATTTTCCTCTGCCCAGTATCGACAATTCTGCTTATTAACATGACCATCATTCAGGTGAAAGTTGGCTTCGTCACTGAACAGTATGTTTTGAAAGTTGATCAGTCACTACTGAATCACTGTTACGATAAAACTTCACAAAATGGCGGACTACACGAATCCCTCCCCGCGCCCCTCCGCTGCTTCGAATCAACTTCTACTCTAAAACAAATACCCGATACTCTTTTTGGACACCTTGTATAAGTCCGTATTTGTGGCGCAACGCAACAGATGTTCAATGTAGGTCATTACTTAACTGGTCTCCGTCGTTGCATAATTTTTTCGATCAGCAATTTATATTTTTTTGATTTCGAAAATTATTTTTTACTGTTAAGTTTAATTCCAAAAAACACAAGAAACCTAGGTATTTCTAGATATATCACTCAAAATAAGAGTTTTTGTTAATTAAGTCAGTCAACATTTAAAAAAAAAACAAAATACCGCTAAAAAGAGATCTCTCTTAACTGTACTGTAATTTTAACTTTACATTGGGTTTACTTTTAGTAACTATTTTAATAAATAAGACTTTGGTTAGAAGTTCCTAAAATTCAAAATTTATTTGTAGTTAAGTTAATAGTTTTTATTTATAGATAAAAATAACGCCAAAGTCATGTTCAAATAACGATTAGTAATTGTACTAGATTTAAGATTATAATATCATGTAAGTTGGTATTTCTATTTATTGTACAAAGTACGAATTATGGTGATGTACAGTGTAGGCCTGTGTAGGTAAGCCCTACGAACATTGCACTGGCAACATTGTCATCGTAATATTACAACATTTAGATTCAATAAAGTTAATAACATACATAACGATCTTTTCATTTGTTACAACGACCTCCTCCTTCTCTAATTCTGGGTCTAACTCTCCAGGTAGGCAGGAATCCTGTGTAAACTAAATGTGTAAATATTAATGGATAGCAATAAATAAATATAATGTATACTATTATACACAAAGCTGAAGAGTTTGTTTGTTTGTTTGAACGCGCTAAGCTCAGGAAACGCTGGTCCGATTAGAAAAAATATTTCAGTGTTGGATAGTAAATTTTTCGAGCAAGGCTATATATCATCATGCTACGACCAATAGGAGCGGAGCCCCTATGAAAAATGTTTCTAAAACGGGGGAAAATTATCACGCTACGGGCAATAGGAGACGCAAACGAGGTTGCGTGGGCTAGTATAAAAATATATACATAACAAACTTAGGTGTATATTTTTCTTATTTTTTATTCTTTTAATGTTTGTATTTATTTATTAACATGAAATACAAAGGCATTATCTACCAGTCAACCTTCAGGTGTTGCAGAAATATGATGCGGTAGGACGAAATAAACCTACATCAGATGTAACCAATATATACAATTATACTAATACATATACAATATACACAAACATACACACATTCAATATTATAAAAATAATATGTATATACGGGTACTAGCGTTGAGACTGTACTGCCAATTCACTCTGAAGAAGTTTGCTCACTCTTTTCATAAATGTTTTAAATGTAGAAACTTATTTTAAAACACTTTTCCGTTCTAGGAGAGGCCTTTGATGAGGATTCGGTTTTCAGTGAGACTTCAATCGTCATCATTTTGCTGTCCTTGTCCCAATTTTTATTTGGATTCGATGCAGTGTCTAAAAATGCGAAATATTTTGACTGGTTTCTTTTTCTGAAAACATAATCGATTTCAGACAATGGATACAGGAATAAGGTAATGGAATAATGAAAACGAAATGGACGAGGTTACAGATATTGTTAAATTCAAGTGGGGGAAAAGGGACTCAACTTCGAGTAGCTCGAAGACTGTAGGATCGTCCTGTGGGCTGGGATTAGAGATACCTTCAGGACAGATATAAATATACTACGTATACATTAGTAAAATGTACTGTGGATGCCATCTTAATACTGATAGACTGACTCGAACCCTCATTAATTTAAAAAATATTAATGACTTGCTACTTTGAGCGTTATAGTACCTTAGTACTATTAGTGAAAGAAACAGAAAGAGATATAATGATAACTTTTTCGGTCATATACAAACTTTGATTTATTATATGGTGATGGGAGCCTGCCTCGTTGGTCTAGTGGTTAGCGTAAGCGACTGTAGATCAAAAGGTCTCGGGTTCGATTCCCGTGTTGGACTGCTGTTGGGTTTTTCTTACAAGAAATTCTTAATAGCAGCCCGGAGTATGGATGGCGGTGTTTCCCGCCCGTGCATCGGAGAGCATGAACATCTATGGCAATCGTTATTGGGAAGTCAGTGCCCTCAAATATACTAACAACTAGTTCAACCTTCGAATTCAGATCACCCTCAGGGTTGCGGAGGTCCGATGCCAGTCGCGCCGTGTAAAAATTGATATTCAGGTAAAACTGGTTGAACTAGTAGCCGACCCCAAATCTTGGGAATAATAAAGGCTAGGGAAGATGATGGGAGCCTACGAGCAGAGGAATCATCTGATGGTTAAGTGACTACCACCGTCCATGGACACCTACCAACTCAAAAGACGCAAGAGACAACCAGGCAAATACAAGAGGGCAATCGGGCAAATACAAGGGGGCAATCGGACCTCTGGTGACCTCACTCTTTGAAAAATAGTGAAATTATTATTTATAAATAAATGAATATTATGGACATCTAACACACAACGCCATCTGGTCCCAAGCTAACCAGACTTGTGTTATGGGTACTAGACAACTGATATAATACATATTTACTTTTTTTGTAAATACATACATATTATACATAGAAAACACCCAAACTCCGAAACAAATATTTGTAGATCACACAAACATTTTGACCGACCCAGGATTTGAACCCAAGACCTCAACCACAGCAGTCGCACACACTACCACTGCGCCACCGAGGCAGTAACTAAGTAATTTGATATTGGTTTTATAATAATAATAACATTTATTGCACAAAAACGAATTCAATTAGTTCAACTTAAAACTAGGTTAAGTTACAAATCAAACATGAGAAAGCCTTTGTTGCCAAACTAGGTAGAAACCTGTAGCTGTATTGCGGCTTGCGGTGCCATTCCCACGGGAATTTAAACCTTACTAGTATCGACAGACTACGTTAGTTATAAAAATAAGTACAATTATTCTATTGTTTGACTGTTGATCAAAAAATTAACTAAATGAAGTGTGAAGTGAACCTCTCTTTGCATGTATATGGGTGTATGTGTACGTGTGTGTTCAGGTGCGTGTGTGTTTGAGAGAATGTGTATGTATTAGAGTTGAGAATTCATAATAGAGTAATTCAACGTTTAAATGAGAATTCAACAATATACTTGTCTAATGTAGTTAAATTACAATATATACATATATTCATAGTAAAATACGCTTATCAACAGTGAACGAATTATAAACTTCAATAAATCACAGAGTGATAGTATACATAGTTGCGGTGTATAATTTGTGGTGCACACAAATATGCATTCATCTTTATATTCTGATAATTCAAATCATAAACAGATTCCATTTTTAATGTTATTTATGTAATAAAGATTTCTCTGGTAACAGCTTTAAGATAGTGATAATAATATTCAACAAAAATTGCCCTCGACCTTGGCAACAATAAATGTAAAACTCGGTCGACAATGACAATAAAGCTATGCATACCTAAAAACATTATGTACCAGTATACTTAATTTAGACTGGCCATGTTCAGCGGTAGCCTGTGATAGGCTGATGATGACGATACTCAAAAATATTGAAGAACTGTTTTTTTTTTTAAATCACCATTAACAGCTTAATGGTTCACTGTTGGTTATAGATAGATAGATTTCTCCTTAGAAAGGTGGTTTGTGCCTACTATAGGTATAGGATACTCGTCAAGCTGAAACAGAAACGGTCTGAACATCTTATTATGTATAGCCAGATAACAGACTAATAATTACAATTTTACAGAATTGACTGTACCCCATGGGACTCCTAGGGATGGAGGGAGGGACTCCTAGTGTAGGAACTAGAGATATTTTTGACTAAATAATTAAATTTACTGATTAAATATGGTGATATTTTCTGTAAACAAACTGGTGTAAAAATAAACGTTATTATTAATTCCACGCAATCAACCTTACCTTTAACTGAATTACTAAGAATCAACACTTTGATGGAAAGCGTTAACGAACCTTACTGAAAACTGTAGCTCAGCAATTTATTTATTATATTTAAGCACAAAAGTACAATGGCAGACTTAATGCCTTAGGCATTCTCTACCAGTCCACCGTAGGGTAGTTAGGACGTTGGCTACTTTTACTGCGATTACCGACATAAAGCAAGCACGCAAGGTAGTAGACCCACGCTGAATTCAGCACGAACGGGCCGGCTCGAACGGGACGGTACTACCCTCGCACAGAAAATCAACTTAAAATGACAGCGTTCGTGCTGTCGTGTTTCGTTGGTGAGTGCGAGACCGGAGGCCCAATTAGTCTAGTCAACAAGCAGTGCCGTCTTTACCATAAGGGCACACGGGGCCAGTGCCCAGGGCCCCCATCATCAGGGGGGCCCCGAGGAAACCGACAACTTTGTCTCAGACATTATGTTCTCGTTATAATTTGCGTACACGTTATATTTTTTCACAAAAATTATAGAACACTAGCGTGGAAGTTGATTATAATTATGTATTTAATTAAAAACTGTAAGTAAGTATAAATAATTTATTCATATTTTAAACGTTTTATTTATTAACTAGCGACCCACCCCAGTTTCGCAGGTGTGGATTTTAGATGCACCCACTGACGACATAATTCGTGCAGTTAAAATCTGTAATATCTTCGAATATATTCATTTAAATTGCATACTGTAAAGGGTCATATTGGTCTTTATTTAATGCACAATGTATTTAAGGTACTTAATTGAATAAGGATCAATGTTGTATCGCTTAAAATCGCTTCGTAAATAAGCCATTTTTTTTCGTAAAAAGAAAGTAATAAAAATGGTTATTGTGGGTTATCCCTGAGAGATAGACATATACCATTGAGGACCTTATTGTAGCCCTTTTTAAGGTGTACAATACTGTAATACATTATTTTCATCTATCTCGTAGGTTTCAGCCAGCGTTTGCAATATAAGCGCAAAAAATGTGTTTATTTACGACATCACATAGGAAATCTTTAAAATTATCAGTGTTTCTCTACTATATTATACATATAAACCTTCCTCTTAAATCACTCTACCGATTAAAGAAAACCGCTTCATAATCCTTTGCATAGTTTTGGGATCTAAGCATTTATAGGGACAGACAGAAAGGAGAAGCGACTTTGTTTTATACTATGTAGTGATAGTGATGTTTAATCAAGAGCCCATTAATAAGGATTTTCATACAAATTTTTGAAGGCCCATGGGGCCATAATATTTTTAAGAGACTACCGAATACATGTTATTGCAGCGTTGGTAGGTACAGGGTAGTCCGACGACCTGGTGAAGATCACGGGACGTCGTGAGACGTCGGCGGCATTGAAAAATTGCGGGTGGAGTAATGAACAGTGCCTGACAACCCTTACTATTTCACTTAGGGGGCAAGCGTTGTCACTCCTAGAAGCACTACCTGATTCAGGTAGCGGATATAAAGAATTGTTAGAAGCGCTCGAGTCGAGAACGCCACCTGAAACACGTTTTTCGCTCCCAGATATGCCCAGGAAAAGGCCTGCAGTAATGTACGTTGGAAATTGAGAACCTCGTACGGAAAGCGTAGATGATAAAAGCAAACAACGTGCAGATTTTCATAAACAGCATCAAGGACTTGGAAGTAAGAGCTACAGTGGTGGCCAAGCCACGACGTTTCAATAAGTGAAGCACTGGCACACGCCCTGGAGGTCGAAGCGGTTCGACAGGTTATCTGGTCGACCCACAAGGGAAGTCTCAGAGGAAATAAAAGAGATCAAGACTTCTTTTAAGAGGGGTTCTGGGATCATGTGCTACAGATATGGTGAGAGAGTTCATCTGCAGCTAAGTAACTCGCTTAAGAGTTAGTAGATATTCAGGTTGAAAAAAAAATAGGTCTGCCTGGAGGAGCTGTTGAGGAAACGTTGCGAAAAAAAGTTTGTTGATCTAAGACGCACGTTCTAAAGCACCAATCTGAGAAAACATGATAAACAACATATAAAAGGTGACTTCATGAGACAATCCAAAGAATATGTCTCGATGAGAAAATGTACTCCGACTCGAAACTCGAAATCTTGCTTCAAACTAGAAGCTTGACTTTTGGGACCCTGTGAAAATGAAACAATGAAGTTAGCAGAGGGGAATGACGTTCATGTAAAGCAACTTATCACATGGTAAGCACAGTGATATAAACCTGCTTGGAGTCATATATCATCTGCAAGCGCTATTACTAAAGTTTACTGGGCACAATGGGAGAGCTTGATTCTACAGAACGGTATACTTTACCGGAAATAGGAGAAAACCAACGGCAGAAAGTTCTACCTGCAGATAATTGTGCCAAAATCTAAGATTCTGGACGTTCTCCGTGAAGTTCACGATGAAGATTCAGGAGGCCGTCCTAGTGTCAAGAAGTGTCGGCAAGATGTACAAGGTTGGTGTGGTAGTGGTGCCCTAAATGTACTACTTGTATACTGCTGTAAAAAAGCCCACAGATGTGAAACCAAGATACCAGCAACTGTATAATGGACTGGAAACTAATTGCAGTATTTGCAGTTGACATCGCGAGCGGGAACGCGAAAACTCGAAACGGCTGGCGCTCAAACAGTTTTGATAAAGGTGCACTGGTTTGGCTGAATAACCGAATAATATGCATAGAAAAGGCCCAAAACTACAGACCATGTGAGAGGGTCCGTATAAGGTTAACCGCATTAATGACACGACCCACAGGATTCAGCGACAATCGAGTTCAAAGTAGTGCATATACACCACCTGACTAAATATAGAATTGGCTAACTAAAGCAGCAATATGGCGTGGTAGCAATAGCGATGCAATGTTAGGAAAAATGAACATTCCAGAAAAAGACTCGTCAATCGATTTAACTGAGAAAGTTGTAGTTGGATTCTTGAGGCACAGAATAATAAAACTTAAGGGAATATACATAGCGCCGAATATAGACTGATTGTTTTTCGGGACCGGGCGTTTCAAGAGGCTGTTGAACTTTCCTAAATAATCTAGTAATAGCGGCATCTAGTATAAAAAGGCAGTTTAGTTTGAGCTGCAGTGCGACAAATATCTGAGTGATATAAGTGATTAACAGAGCAACCTAGACGGTCATTAAGGACTATTATTGTGAGTTATTCTGTGGTTTTAAGAGTGTTTATAATAAAGTCTCTTTAACACGTCAGAAGGCTTAATTCTCAAATTCGGCGAACCCGACCACGTAATAATAAATAAAGGGTTTTGCTTAACACAAAACCTGAAATAAACCATTATGGTAATTGTAACCAAAAAACTAACAGCATACACGATTAATCATAATAAATGTTCATAGTAGAAAAATGTTAGCTTAATACTCTTTATTTACTTTCCAAAAGGGCCCCTAATTCTTATGTGCCCAGGGGCCCCCGCTTAGGTTAAGACGGCCCTGTCAACAAGTTCCATACTTGTTGACTAGACTAAAAGATGCAGCAGCATCACTAGGCCGCCATAGTGTGGGTCGCCATACTGCATTGTCTGCATTCGCAATGAGTATGGTGACCACCACTCTTGGATTCTGCTTATGTTTTCCATCAGGCAGAGTAGAGTCATTTTGGCGAGCCAAACATAAAAAAAAAAAAAAAGCGCACGTTCATGCCTTGTGTTTATTGTGTTTATTTAATTAATAGTTGTTTCTTTTTAAAAAAAAGTAAAAACTAAACCCAACTACGACAAAAAACGACGCTGAAAAAGTATGAAACAAGTTTCAAAAGCCGTAGTCACGCGTTGTTAAAGTGTTATGGACTACGGTACATTAAGAAATATCACAATTATCGAATAAATACGGACAAAGTCACGAGAAAATGCTAATAGTATATATATTTTTGAAATTTACAAGTAACGCCCTTTCGAATGATACCAAATACGGCATATTTATCTGATTTTTTTTTTTATACAGTACTTTATGTGGGCTGGAGGGCGTCACATTAGATTCAGTAACATTTCATATAGCCTATAACCAGCGGACAATTAAGACGCTTCTAACGATACCTCATTTGTCTTATTTTGACAAGTAGTTTAGAAAGAATGTGGGAACAGACAAGCATACCATAGAAATATCACACTTATCGAATAAATATGGACAAAGTCACGGGCAAATGCTAATAATATATATATTTTTAAATGTACAAGTAACGCCCTTTCCAACAATACCAAACACGGCATATTTATCTCGAATTATTTTTTTAATACAGTACTTTATATCGGCTAGAGGGCGCCACATTAGATTCAGTGACACGTCATAAAGCCTATAACCAGCGGACAATCAAGACGCTTCTAACGATACCTCATTTGTCCAGTTCTAATTAGTAGGTAATGAGTTATGAGGGAGCAGATGAACATACATACATACATACATAGCCTGTCAAAATCATAACCCTCCTTTGGCTTTGCCGTAGTCGGGTAAAAAAAAGCGCTCTTTTGCTATCCTCATCCAACGGCTTTAATGTCGGACTCAATCCAGCTAAAACCACACGATGTTCTGCATCAAATAAATCTATTGCAGGAGATTCAGGTGTATGATTGTTACTGAGCATTTGCAACCGTCAATGGTAAACCGTCTGCATATTTACCGCATGTACCATAAAAAGATCTGATCTCAAAATATAAATTCCAGAACCAAGTTTCTTTTTAAAGATAACGACACAGTCCTAATGCAGATTAGGACTATATCCTGTTCGTGTGGTGTCGGATTAAGAATACAAAGTGTCACCACCCTTACTCATCCCATGGGTGTCGTAAGAAGCGACTAAGGGAAAAAACAACGCAAAACAACATCACTGCAAAAAGAAGGAAAAGTTAAAACAAACCCTATACCAACCCGTCTGGCCACCGTTTTACAGTAGGTCCAAACCTCCTTTTGAAGGAGAGATTTATGACAAGCAATGGACTTAAAAAAGCTGATGATGAGGATGACTATATCCTGTGTGAGGAAAGGCTATAAAAACATACAAGAAACTAACACAATTACCATTTAAACTCAGAACAACAATTTTTGGATCATGATATATGGCATTTGAACCCACGATATTTAGCGAAGTAAAGAGCGGTGTGGCAACCGCTTAAAATACTCGTACAACTTTTCAATATTATTAAGATTCTCTGAAGACTCTTCTGAAATTAATTTTATTGGACAACAGTTTACATATATCAATCTATAATGTGATTAACATTGACCTTATTTACCACAAGTAGGCGGACTGTTATTGAGTAGATATATAACACAAACAACATGAAAGTAATTACACCTAAACAGTACATAATCACGTTATAGGCGTCAAGCTGTCTATAACAGAGAAATAGGTCACAACGGGTGGTCTGACATCCGATCTAGGCAATGTCATGTGTAATGTAAACATAGTTAATCCAGTTTCTAATAGATAAACAGATGACATCAGGGCAAATAATATCATTTGCCCCGATGCCCTGATGTTTACAGTAATTGGCACGTTTCTTGTGGTCAACTGTGTCAAGACATGCGATTATGGAATTTTTACTTGAACTGGATTGCATCTGGAGTCACAATCACAAGACTATATACTATACTATATTATATGATACAATGTAAAATGCATCTCTAAGTTCTACGAATCACCGAGTGATCATAGATCAGGTATTTATTTATGCCGCTATGTTTTGTGAGACTAAGTGCTTACTAAAACTCCCTAATAAATAATAGTCACTGTTACAGTATCCGGTGAACAAACTAAGCCTAATCTATACTAATATTACAAAGTGGTAAAGTTTCTAACTTTGTTTGTATGATTGTAGGGGGTAATCTTCGGAAGTACTGATCCAACCCTGAAAACTCTTTCAGTAACAGAAAGCGACACTGGACTGACTTAGGTCATACTTTATTATGATTGAACAAAAAATTACATCACAAAAAATTTACGCCCAACGAAGTGGGCACGGGTTGGCATATAACTATTAATTGTCTTCATGCCATAACTGATTTTATTCACTTCAGTGTTGAAAAATTTCGTCATAATGTAAACGGGGTCAACAAAACATCAAAAGATGGATTTTAACCGATCATGCAAAAGCTTTTACTAATGAATATTAAGTAATAATTAATACGACAGACAAACACTTTGTAGCTTAATTAAGGGTGTAAATTGCTACTAATAATAACTAATATAAACTATAATCTTGGCAAATGTCGTAAAACCTAAGTATCTATCAGAATCAATCAATTTCAATGTACAGAACAGAGGAGGACGCAGTTTCGGAATTTCAAACTTGTCTTCTGACAGAGTTCTGCCGAATTAGCATTATTTTCAATCCTTTGACTATATAAAGATTATTCGAAGATCAATTGGTACTGGTACTACTGCTAATATTTCACTAATATTATAATATCCCTCTTGTTAAAATAGTATTATAATTTATTTATTTTCCAACAATTTTTTCATGCATGGAATAAAATAATCGACAAACATGTTACTACATTCAAAGAAAGGAAAACTTTTTCTAGAGCAGATGCCAATAATATCTAGAATATACCTACCTACCCAGACTAGTACAGGTTTCAGTGCTTGCATTAGCATATAAACAACATACAATACAACACAGTTTCTTTCCGATCAAAAGCATTCCTATCTTATACGGCATCAACAATGGAATGAAACTAATAATTGAATGAATTGTACGGGGCTCTACGGTATCCTCACTCACTCGGTGAAACACAGCGCAAGCGCTGTTTCACGCCGGTTTTCTGTGAAGCCGTGGTATCACTCCGGTCCAGCCGGCCTATTCATGCCGAAGCGTGGCTCTCCCACGGTACGGTACGGTTGAAAAAAAGAATAAAACGCTCGCATTAGGAATAAACGTCCTGTGTCGCGAAGGACTTCACAAACATACAAGAAATGGATACAAGGAACACCCAAACTACAATGGTGAATCACACAAAGTGCTGGCCCATAAAAAAGAAATGCGAGATTTGAACCCACTAGGCGCAGTACAGAACGACTTGGCGACTGCTTAAACTCCTAGTACGCTGTCTGTGCAGTTATCAGTAACATAACATAGACTACTTAACTACGATTCTTTGTCACTTTATCTAAAGTGCAGACTTCAAAGTAAGAATAAAGCTCTATTTTTCAAAGGCAAGCTTTTACTTTGCCGACGGCATAAAGAAAGCATCGTCAGACAAATCCCAGCTATAGAAAGCTGGCGACATTTTCAAAGGAATGTTGAAGACTTAGAGTGCAAAATAAATCTTAAGTGCTGTTTCAAATACTTGGCATAACATCGTCTCCGCTGAGTGCCTACAAAAATATTGATTTTGCACTGCTTACTTAAGATATCAATAATTGATTTTACTAGAGATGGCCTAATAATAGATGGAGATACGAATTTCGACTTATTTGGATTTTTTTTTCATTGACCAGTATATTTTACATCAACCTGTTTCCTATATTTAGTTCTTAATAGTTTACGCAATGTACTTGTTTATTTTATACTGTAAAAGAAAAAATCTTGAAGAAATGCATAGTCCGTGATCCCCGAAACCAATTTTACAAATTATTACTATCAAGCTAATTTTTCGTGAGTGGCTTCATTTTGATGAGTGGTAGATAACAGGGGCAGCAGGGACAAAATACTTTTGAGCGTACGACCGGGATAACGTACCACGCAATTTATAGGACAATGTGGCTGTTAAATTATACAAATACTAGCTGTTGCCCGCGGCTTTGCTCGCGTGGAAGTTGATTATATGTATTTATTTAAAACTGTGTAAGTATCTATGAATACTGTGTTCACGTTTTTAAACGTATTTATTTATAATCAATAGTCCATTAAAATTGACTTTCACACACACTTTCGACCCTTATTTTAACCCCTTTAGGAATAGAATTCCCATAAATGCTGATATAAGTATTCATTTATTTGTAATCAAAAGCCTGAAGACAAAGTTTCAGGCTACTAAATTAAAAAATGACGGACTTCCAGTCTAGCCTAGGGATAGAATATCCAGAAACGCTTAAATACGTATCTCATTATCATCAACGCAGTCCACTGCTGGACATAGGCATCTCCAATTGCACGCCACTTGGTTCGATCCTCAGCTTCTGTCATCCAGCTTCTGCCAGCCGTCTGATCATTATTCCACCTGGCCTTTGGACATTCTAAGCTACGTTTGCCGAGACGCGGTCACCACTCACGAACCCGTTTATCCCAACGGTTATCAGTTCTACGGCTAATATGGCCAGCCCACTGTCACTTCAGTTTGCTTATCCCGTGGGCTATGTCAATGACCTTGGTTCTCTACCGGATCACCTCATTCTTGATGCGATCCCTTAGAGAAACGTTGAGCTTTTGTGATGAGAAAAATTAATCATTATTATTATTATAGCCCTCTCCATAGCGACTTTGAACTTGTGGACCAGCCGTGTCGTGTCCACGTTTCGGCACAGTATGTCATGACAGGTAGGACGTATTGATTGAAGAGTTTCGTATTTAGGCACTGTGGGATTGACGATGAAAAGACCCGACAAAGTTTTCCAAACGCTGCCCAACCCGGCTGAATTCTCCTGTTCATCTCGTCGTCGAAGTTGTTTCTACTTAACTGCAAAGTCTGCCCGAGGTACCACACATATTTTTGAACAACTTCAAGAACGGCACCGTGAACCACAACCGGTTCCGGTAGAACATGTTCGTACATACGTATCTACTCATTTTTAATCAGTAGCCATAAATAAAGTTGCATGTTTCTAACTTCAAGAATGACGGACTTCCAGAATAACCTATATACGAAATAACAACCCCTATTTAACCTCTTAGGGGTAGATTATCCAGAAACGCTTAAACACGTATCTACTATTTTTTAATCAGTAGCCCAAAAGTAAAGAACGACGAACTTCCTTACAAACTTTCAACCCCGATTTCACCCCCTTAGGGGTAGAATTTTAAGAAACGTTTAAATACTTATCTATTCATTTTAAATCAGTAGCCCAAAAGTAAAGAATGACGAACATCCTTACAAACTTTCAACCCCGATTTCACCCCCTTAGGGGTAGAATATTAAGAAACGTTTCAATACGTATCTATTCATTTTAAATCAGTACCCCAAAAATAAAGTTTCACGTTTCTTACTTAAAAAATCACGAACTTCCATACAAACTTTCAACCCCTATTTCACCACCTTAGGGGTAGAATATTTAGAAACGTTGAAACACGTATCAATTCATTTTTAATCAGCAGCCAAAAAATAAAGTTTCATGTTTCTGACTTCAAAAATTACGAACTTCCAGACTGACCTATATACGAAATAACAACCCCTATTTCACCCCTTAGGGGTAGAATATCCAGAAACGCTTCAATACGTATCTACCCATTTTTAATCAGTAGCCCAAAACTACATTTTCATGTTTCTCACTTAAAAAATGACGGACTTCCTTACACACTTTCAACCCTTATTTCACCCCTTTACGGGCATAATATCCAGAAACTCCTAAATAAGTATCTAATCATTTTTATTAAGTAGCCCAAAAATAAAGTTTCATATTTCTTATTTAAAAAATTACGGACTTCCATACAAACTTTCAACCCCTATTTCACCCCCTTAAGGGTAGAATATCCAGAAACGCTTACACGTATCTACTCTTTTTTAATCAGTAGCCCAAAAGTAAAGTTTCATGTTTTTTACTTAAAAAAGACGAACTTCCATACAAACTTTCAACCCCTATTTAACCCCCTTAGGGGTAGAATATTAAGAAACGTTTTAATACGTATCTATTCATTTCAAATCAGTACCCCAAAAATAAAGTTTCATGTTTCTTACTTAAAAAATGACGAACTACCATACAAACTTTCAACCCCTATTTCACCCCCTTAAGGGTAGAATATTCAGAAACGCTGAAACACCTATCAATTCATTTTTAATCAGCAGCCTAAAAATAAAGTTTCATGTTTCTAACTTCAAAAATGACGGACTTCCAGACTGACCTATATAGGAAATAACAACCCCTATTTAACCCCTTAGGGGTAGAATATCCAGAAACGCTTAAATACGTATCTGCTCTTTTTTAATCAGTACCTTAAAAATAAAGTTTGTTGTTTCTTACTTAAAAAATGACGAACTTCCATACAAACTTTCAACCCCTATTTCACCCCCTTAGGGGTAGAATATTCAGAAACGCTGAAACACGTATCAATTCATTTTTAATCAGCAGCCTAAAAATAAAGTTTCATGTTTCTTACTTAAAAGATGACGGACTTCCAGACTGACCTATATACGAAATAACAACCCCTATTTAACCCCTTAGGGGTAGAATATCCAGAAACGCTTAAATACGTATCTACTCTTTTTTAATCAGTAGCCCAAAAGTAAAGTTTCATGTTTCTTACTTCAAAAATGACGAACTTCCATACAAACTTTCAACCCCTATTTAACCCCCTTAGGGGTGGAATTTCAAAAAATCCTTTCTTAGTGCTCACTTACGTCATATGGAGAACCTACATGCAAAATTTCAGGATTGTAGCTTCAGCGGTTTGGGCTGTGCGTTGATCTCTGGGTATGTCAGTCAGTCAGTCAGTCAGTCAGTCACCTTACTCTTTTATATATATAGATTAACTAAGCAACTGTTAAAAAATCAGCTAGTTAGTATAATTTTTGATGACCTCGTTATCGATACATGTTGAAAGGATTAAAGCATACATTTTGTAGGATTTTTTTGTTGTAATTAAGTATTTTTTCCAATAAGTTATTACTTATTATGTTAGTTATGTGTGGGCAATGCTTTATTTTTGTTCATAAAAAATCGTATATATCGATTAGTTGAAATTTATATTGCATTGATTTAGATGCTTCCGACGATTTAATGTTATTTATGACTAATAATGAGAAGTTTGTCGTGTTGGGACCGACCAAGTGTTCTCAGACACATTTTTACTTGCACTCCAGTGCTATCTTTCTCATCACCTGTCAAGGAAATATGCTGGCCAGCACCGCCGGTCATTGTTCCTACTTTCTTTAAATCGCTCATACAAACATAATAATAATAGGTCTTTACCTATGAAATTGCCGTTTTGTATGCAATAAGTGAAAGTACTTATTTTTTAAAACTTTTTTATTTCTGTTATTCGAAGTAATCATCCATGCAATCGACGCATTTTGTACTGCCCCCCGGGAATTGAAATTTTTACCCACTAAAAAGTTGTCTAAATTTTGGAAAAAGTAATAGTTTTGACAACTTTTTAGTGGGTAAAAACTTCGATTCCCGAAAGGCAGTACAAAATGCCTTTGAAGAGTTTGCTGCCTCCCGTCCAGCTGATTTTTACAAGAAGGGCATCAATAAACTGCCAATGCGTTGGCAAAGATGCGTCGATTGCATGGGTCATTACTTCGAATAACAGAAATAAAAAAGTTTGAAAAAATAAGTACTTTCACTTATTGCATACAAAACGGCAATTTCATAGGTAAAGACCTATTATAATGAATTACAACTTTACAGAATAAAATTTATTTACATTGATGATGTAATTGAAGAAAGGTATGTCTTTATCGTGGCAGGTACTAGTGCTCATCGGAATCGCCTGTCATTTTGTTTTTGAACTTCTTAATAAATGAACTAAATTCTATAAAAATTTCAGCCTTACAGGAACAACTTACACTTTTTTTTCTCATATTTTTTACTCTTTCAAAACCATGAAAGATGATGATGTGTAGGGCTGAGGCCTGCCAGGCGATGGTTACGTACTTAGCACGTTATGACTCATCACTACAAGAGTTTCTAGCCTTACAGACACACCGTTAGTCGAAAGGTTCAGTAGCTCTCTTACTATAATGTTTATTTCAAAGTCAACTATGAACATTTTGTTTATTTTGCTTAGTGAGTAAGTTGAGATAACACAGTATGAACCACAGTCGTGCATGTTAT
Source organism: Diaphora mendica (assembly GCA_949125395.1). NCBI lineage: Eukaryota > Metazoa > Arthropoda > Insecta > Lepidoptera > Erebidae > Diaphora > Diaphora mendica. The sequence continues at coordinate 36,350,534 of OX421311.1, read as the reverse complement.
CCTGGTGCTTTTTGGACCAGGAATCGGGAACATTACAAACTCTTGAATAGATATGGAACACCAAGGTAAATAAAACCCATAAAAGCAATTTATATTATGTTGTTACATCTTTATACTGTATACATTTATCGTACGTATTGATTATAAAAAACAAAATGAAGACGACAAACTTTTTTATATTTAATTACACCGTAGAAAACTCTCCGATCTCAAACCCTAAAATAATCACAGCTTCTTTGATGTTAGTGAGTAAGCAAAATACTAAAATATAATTCAACTTAAAATGCAATCGTATGCAGCGCTAAATAATTTTCAGAAAGCTTGTGACGTTTCCGGGTAGACTTAAGACAGACGAATGCCATCTGATCCGGGACATTCACCTTTGCTGATCTTGTGAAGAGCTGGAAAAAAAGAAAAAGTCTTTAATCATCTATGATGTATATAAAGCAAGGGATTATAATCGAGACTAGCTTCTAAGTAAGTTCACAGAGGTAAATCTCATAATGCCTCCCTCATCCATACTAGTCACTATCACTACATATTATAAAACAAAGCCCTCCGAACCGTCTGTCTGTTCGCGATAAACTCAAAAGCTACTGTATGGATTATTATACGGTTTTTACCAATAGATAAACAAAGATTCTCGAATATAATTTGTTAATCTTTTGAGTATATTGTCTTAAATATAGGATGTTTATTGAAGACGTCGGAAAAAACGAAGCCGCAAGTCTTCTCAGAGTAAGATAGACTATATTGAATTTTCCGTAAAAAACCCCTGCGAAGCCGGGGCGGGTAGCTACATAGTTATTTTATAAATACGAAAGTAACTCTGTATGTCAGTTACGGTTTTACTGCAAAACCGCTAAACCGATTTGGATTAGACTCACAATGGACATCCTTTGACTCTTGAGGAAGGACATGGGCTTTTTACGGTGTTAAATGATGTTTACGTTTGTGGAGACGCAGGTACAAGGGTGTGCGTGTGAACTGAGGGACCATAGTGATATTTTTGTTTGATTTTTTTATAAGATTTAGTAGTAGGCTCAAAACAATTGTAGAACAAATATGAGAATTTGTAAAAATATATGTTAAAAACTACAGCCCTTTAAGTGTGGTCCCTCAATCCTCACATACCATCAGCCGGATCTCGGCAAGTATGTATAAAAATAAGGTATTGTGACTGCAGACATTTAGTAGAGAATTTGTAAAGATATATACTAAATAACTGAGCACAAATCATCAACGATTAAAAAAATACAACGACTATACTGTGGTCCCTCAGTCCACACACGAAAGATTTTGTTATACTGAATATTATCACATCAATGGAATAAAATCTTTATTTTCTTACATAATGTTTTAGAACAAGTCTTATAGCAATTTGTAAAAAATAAATAAAATAAAAATATCGACGCACTTTGAAGATATTTATAATTAAAGCTGGTCCCTCAATCCTCACGTTCTCAAACATACTTGCATGTCTAGCTGCTAGACGACTAAAGTATCACAAAGTGTAGTGTATTAAACTTTTTGTAAAAAGTTTCTACAAAATAATAGGTATCTTTAATTGTGTGTATCTTACCTCTAAAATGAGATTATAGCATTTCAGTGATCTTATGAACAGATATACGAGTAGTGTTACCACACAATGAAAAAAAATGTAGACTACCAATATATTTTTATTGTAATAGTCGAAACCCAAGGTTGTATGGTTGATTTAGTGTTATGTTACACCCCCCAATGTATCCCTACGTTGTCGTCGTGGTGGGGCTTGCGTGGGTCGATGATTTCTGGGGCTATGCCGGTAGAGCCACTCATGCCGGATAGGCCCAGAAGGAGACTCCAGACTAAATGGGATACGAGACGGAGTCTTCACAGACTGCCGTGTGGGGCACTCTAAACGTCCCTCTGCTCTAGCAGAGGGCGTATTAGAGTGCCAGTAGTTCCAAGAGGGACAGGGGGCGGACGGATCCGGTCTGGTGCAGACCCCGTCCGGCCCAGCCGTAATCCTGAACGGACAGGACCGGTGGCTCTTCGAAGCCATGAGGACGTAAACCTCTATAAAAAATACCCCAAGCTCACGCTCTGACGCCTGGCAATGAGCTGAATCGCTGGAGGGAGTCCAGTGCCAAGGGCGTCCTCTGTCGGAGGACATTAAACTTCAACAAATTATGACAATGGACAATGATAGGAATAAACCTACCCAGGAGGGTCCTAGACGCGACGCGTCTGGGGAATCCCTCCCGGAGCCAGTCGGCTCCGGCAGCCCCCAATCGTATTATGGGGGGGGCACCCAATGTCTTACACGCCCGTCGCCGAGCGTCAAATCCGGCACCGAAACAAACGCGAAGGACGCGGAAAGAAGAAGTGGGGCAGTGTCGCGCCCGTCGAGGAACAGCCGAGGGCAGTTCCGCAAGGCGGACGCCCACTCCTCCAATGAGGATATTGCTGCGGCTGTAACGCCTGCAGCGGTGTGGCCAGAAGTCGATCCGACTGCTGGGAGCCGAAGACAATCGGAACGCACGCGTTCCAAGTCCGCAGTGGATGTCCCGGGTGGTAGTTGCGGTGCGAGGACGGAGGCACCGGAACCGATGGACGTGGAAGCAGACGGTCGGAAGCGCGGACGCCCCCAGGGCTGCGAGAGCGACATCTCTCAGGAGATGTTGCCTCCGCCTAAGGTTGCCAGCAGCCATAGGGGGCGCTCGCGAACCCCGGTGTCAGCCCCGTCAGGTTCCGTCTTCTGTAAGGCGGAATCGTATAGGCGGGCTCGGGCGGACGGAGAACTGCAGGCGGAAGAGGAGATCAGCGGTCTCCTGCTGAAGATCGGTGAGCCGGTGGATGGGGACTCAGTGCCCAGTACACCGTGCTCCCTGCAGGAGAGAGCGGAAGCGGCGGTGGCAATCATCCGCAAGGTGGCCACTAAGTCCGTCAATCTTAAGGGTCCCTTTGTCAGGGCCCTTAAAGACTCCTCTTCCGCAGTGGCGGGGGTCATAGAGACCCTAATCGGGGACGTGTCTCGCCTCCAATCGGCAAACGATCGCCTGACGGGGCAGGTGGCAGAGCTGAGCTCCCAGTTCGCCCAATTCCAGGCGGAGCGCCCTGGGCGAGAGGACTCGGCCCAGTCCACGTCCCAGCCGGCCCCATCTGCGTCCCGGCCGGCCCCGTCTGCGTCCCGGCCGGCTCCATCTACGTCCCGGCCGGCTCCATCTACGTCCCAGCCAGCCCCGTCTGCGTCCCAGTCAGCCCCATCTGCGTCGCGGCCGGCCCCGTCTGCGTCGCGCCCGGCCCCGTCTACGTCGCGACCGCCCCCGTCTACGTCCCAGCCAGCTCCGTCTACGTCGCAACCGGCCCCTACCGTCCCTGGGGTGTCCGAAGATGTCCTGCAGCAGATGCTGCAGTACATGCTGCACGCGATGGGAAACCTCGTGGACGGTCGGATTGCGGGCCTGGAGGCGAGACTACCGCCGGCCCCTATTATTCGGCCGCCGCTTGCGGCGCCAAAATCCAAGGTCGCCTCGGCACCGACCCCTCTTCCCGTGGTGGGGGGTCGCGTGACATACGCGGCGGCGACGTCGGTGCCGGGCACTGCAGCCGCGCGCAAGACACAGCAGCGGGCGAAGGCGCCGGCCAAGACGGCTGCGCCGCAGTCGAGGCCCAATACGGTGGCAGCGACTGGAGCGGAGATTGCTCCGCTCCCCACTCCAACACCCCTGCCTGGCCCCTCCACATCTGCCCCCTCCAATGAGGGTTGGCAGGTAGTCGGGGGGTCAAAGAAGTCGAAGAAGGCCAAGAAGCGGGCCAAGAAGGCTGCCCAAAAGTGGTCGATCGGTGTTGCCGTAGTCGCGGAGCCCTACTACGTTCCTCCCCGTCCAAACTGGATGGGTGACTGGGACGGCTCCGTGGCAGTCGTCGGTTCCGCGGCGGCTCATTCCCCGCCCTTGTCGCTTAGAGACAAGGGCTCTGGATATCTTGCCGCCGAGTGGGGGTGGGTCACCGTTTACGGTGTTTACTTCTCCCCCAACCGGAGTTTGAGCGACTTCGAGGTCTTCCTTAACAGCTTGGAGACCTCGATGCGGCGATTAGCGTCTGGGCACGTCCTCGTGCTGGGGGACTTCAACGCAAAATCCATTGCGTGGGGGTCCCCCGGGACGGACGCCAAGGGCGAAGCCGTAGAGGAGTGGGCGGCTTCGGTGGGCCTCTGTTTGCTGAACAGAGGCTCCACCAACACGTGCGTGCGACAGCAAGGGGGGTCGATAGTGGACCTTTCGTTCGCTACCCCTGCTGTGGCCGCACGAGTAAGGAACTGGTGTGTCCTGGAAGAGGTCGAGACGCTCTCGGATCATTTATATATCCGGTTCGAGCTCTCCCGGTCCCAGGGCCCCAGTAGGGGTCACACGGTGCGGCATTCATCCCGCTTTCCGCGGTGGGCTGTCGCCAAGCTCGATAGGGACCTACTAGAGGAGGCGGCCATTGTTCAATCTTGGCTGTCTCCGCAGGCCCCGACCGGGGAGGTCGGCGTGGACGTGGGGGCTGGCCGTTTTCGCGATGCGATTACGCAGATTTGCGATACGGCCATGCCCCGCGTCCAAAGTCGTCGGCCTCGCCGGAAGGAGGTCTACTGGTGGTCCCAGGAGTTGGCGGACCTCCGTGCGGCTTGTACTCGTGCCCGGAGGTCCTACACCCGCAGCCGGCGACGTCACCGTGGAGACGGTGGCGGGGACCAGCTTCATGAGGAGTACCGCGAAGCGCGGAAAACTCTGAAGCTGGCCATTTGCCGCGCCAAGGACGAGAAAAAGAAGGAGATGCTGGAGAGTCTCGACCGTGACCCCTGGGGTCGCCCATATCGTGCGGTGCGACAGAAGCTCCGCACGTCGGGCCCCCCCCTTACCGAGACTCTCCAGCCCAGCTTCCTGCAGGAAGTGGTCGAGGGCCTTTTCCCTGAGCGGGCGGAGCACACACCCCCGTCGATGGCTTATGCGGTCATAGATGACGGGGGTAGAGAGGACGATGTGCCGCCCGTTAGGGAATCGGAGGTTGGGGCGGCTGTTCTTCGGATCCGTTCCAAGAACACCGCCCCCGGGCCGGACGGGGTTCCAGCCCGAGTGATGGCCCGAGCCCTCGACCATATGTCGGACCGCCTCAGGGAGGTGTTGGACGCTAGCCTGGCGTCCGGACGCTTCCCTGAGTGCTGGAAATGCGGGAAGCTGGTCCTATTGAGGAAGCCGGGACGGCCTGCCGATTCGGTCGCGGCCTATAGGCCCATCGTGTTGCTGGACGAGGCGGGTAAACTTTTTGAGAGAATACTCTCTGCCCGCATCGTCCGGCACCTCTGCGAGGTAGGGCCCGACCTGTCGGACGCCCAATTTGGATTCCGAGAGGGGCGTTCGACAGTCGATGCCGTGATGCGCCTTAGGGCCGTGACCGAAGAGGCAGTGAGCTGTGGCGGCGTGGTGTTGGCGGTGTCCTTGGACATCGCCAACGCCTTCAATAGTCTGCCATTTAGCTGCATCAGGGAAGCACTCCACTACCACGGGGTGCCAGAGTACCTGAGGCGGCTAGTGGCAGACTATTTAGAGGAGCGTACCGTCGTGTACGAGGACCGAGAGGGCGTCTTGAGACGGCGACCCATGTCGTGCGGCGTTCCGCAGGGGTCTGTCCTTGGACCACTCCTGTGGAACGTGGGGTACGACTGGGTCCTACGAAGTCGTCTGCCTCCCGGGCTGGGCGTAATTTGTTACGCCGATGACACACTTGTCACAGCCCGGGGGGCGAACTTCCAAGAGGCGGCGCGCCTGGCCACCAGGGGTGTTTCTCTGGTGATCGGGCGCATCGAGGCGCTGGGCTTACGGGTGGCCCTGGACAAGACGGAGGCCCTATTGTTCCATGGGCCCCGTCGTGGTCCACCCGCCGGCGCCTCCATAGAGGTCAACTCGGTCCTCGTACCGGTTCGGGCCCAGATGAGGTATCTGGGCCTGATCCTCGACGGTAGGTGGCTCTTCGACGAGCACTTCCGACAGCTTGGTCCAAAGCTGGTCGACGCTGCCTCCGCCCTTGGGCGACTTTTGCCCAATTTGGGTGGAGCCAGCGTCGCAACGAGACTCCTATACACGGGGGTTGTCCGGTCGATGGCGCTGTATGGCGCACCGGTGTGGGTGGCGGCTCTGACTGCCCTAAATAAGGCTCGCCTCTGGCGGCCTCAGAGGGTATTGGCAGTCAGAGCCATACGCGGATACCGCACGGTGTCGACCGAGGCGGCGTGCGCCTTGGCCGGAACACCTCCGTGGGATTTGGAGGCGGAAGTGCTCGCCGAAGTTTATCGACGGGTGGCTGAATATCGGGCGGAGTATGGCTATCGCCCTCCGCCCGAAGAGGTACGCGAGTGGCGTGAAGCCGCCCGTCGAGCCACTATGGCTAGATGGTCGTTCCGGCTGGAGACTCCACGTGCTGGCTTTGCCGCCGTGGAGGCTCTCCAGCCGGTCATCCTCGAGTGGGCAGGGCGGCAGCACGGGACCCTTTCCTTCCGACTGACGCAGGTCCTTTCCGGGCACGGTTGCTTCGGGAAGTACCTGCACTCGGTCGCTAGGAGGGAATTGAGTCCCGCCTGCCACCACTGCGACTGCAGTGAGGACTCGGCCCAGCATACGCTGGCGATTTGCCCTGCATGGGCGTCGCAGCGCCGGGCCCTCACTGCAGTCATCGGAGGAGATCTCTCGCTACCGGCCGTCATACGCTCCATGGCCGGTAGCGATAGCAGTTTTACCGCGGTCGCAACCTTCTGCGAAGACGTAATCTCGCAGAAGGAGGTGGCGGAGAAGGCCCGGGAGGATGATATCCACTCGGACCCAATCCGCCGCCGGCGAACCGGGCGGCGGAGGCGCGCCTATCAGCGCCTCATGCCGCCCTGAGTGTGGCCGCGGATGGTCGGGACGGGCTTTCCCCTCCATCCGCTCTAGTGGCCACCCGCGAGGGGGCGACGTACGCGTGTGCCGTACGTCACCAAATAGAGAGTTTTAACAGCAGACGGTGCCCGCTTCAGTGCGGGCAAGCGCTGGGAGGGGTCCGGACGTGTTAATAACTGCAGTTCCCGGATTCCTCCCTTCACAGGCGCAGAGTGGCACACCGTGTGGTTTTAGTCGGTTCGAGTCCGACACACCGCCCCGCCGCAAGCCCCGGCGCGGGTGAAGGTCCGAGGGGATTTCCACACGTTAAAAAAAAAAAAAAAAAAGTGTTATGTTACATTACGTATCTTTACAAAGCATGAAATAAAGTAGCTTTTAGACGCTTATCACCATTTAGGCTATGTTTCAAGGAAGCTTTATGTACTTATAATACCCCAGTATTTTACAAACCATTATGGTAACATAGTGGTATTATTTATACAGCTCAGTTTTATACGTTTTATTAACACATACAATTGAACATTTAAAAACACAGGATTTTGTAAAATATTTACAAAAAGTCCGCGATAGTACCTATCGCGATCTATATTAATATTATAAATTTGAAAGTGGCTTAGTCTGTTTCTCTATTACGCTTTCACAGCTAAACCAATAACAGTGCCTGCATTTGGTAAGGCATATAACTTATTGTAATACTTTTGTTTAAGTACGTAAAATTTGGTTATAACTTAATGAATGTAAGAAGATTTGTTGGTCCATACTGTAACGCCCTGGCAAAAAATGCGAATTGTGAAAAAAAGTTCTATCTAGCTTTTTTTTCACATACTTAAACAAAAGTATTACAATAAGTTATATGCCTTACCAAGTGCAGGCACTGTTATTGGTTTAGCCGTGAAAGCGTAATAGAGAAACAGACTAAGCCACTTTCAAATTTATAATATTCATATAGATCGCGATAGGTACTATCGCGGACTTTGTGTAAATATTTTACAAAATCCTGTGTTTTTAAATGTTCAATTGTATGTGTTAATAGAACGTATAAAACTGAGCTGTATAAATAATACCGCTATGTTACCATAATGGTTTGTAAAATACTGGGGTATTATAAGTACATAAAGCTTCCTTGAAACATAGCCTAAATGGTGATAAGCGTCTAAAAGCTACTTTATTTCATGCTTTGTAAAGATACGTAATGTAACATAACACTAAATCAACCGTACAACCTTGGGTTTCGACTATTACAATAAAAATTATTTTGGTAGTCTACATTTTTTTCATTGTGTGGTCACACTACTCGTATATCTGTTCATAAGATCACTGAAATGCTATAATCTTATTTTAGAGGTAAGATACACACAATTAAAGATACCTATTATTTTGTAGAAACTTTTTACAAAAAGTTTAATACACTACACTTTGTGATACTTTAGTCGTCTAGCAGCTAGACATGCAAGTATGTTTGAGAACGTGAGGATTGAGGGACCAGCTTTAATTATAAATATCTTCAAAGTTTGTCGATATTTTTTTTAAATTTATTTTTTACAAATTGCTATAAGACTTGTTCTAAAACATTACGTGAGAAAATAAAGATTTTATTCCGTTGATGTGATAATATTCAGTATAACAAAATCTTTCGTGTGTGGACTGAGGGACCACAGTATAGTCGTTGTATTTTTTTAATCGTTGATGATTTGTGCTCAGTTATTTAGTATATATCTTTACAAATTCTCTACTAAATGTCTGCAGTCACAATACCTTATTTTTTTACATACTTACCGAGATCCGGCTGATGGTATGTGAGGATTGAGGGACCACACTTAAAGGGCTGTAGTTTTTAACATATCTTTTTACAAATTCTCATATTTGTTCTACAATTGTTTTGAGCCTACTACTAAATCTTATAAAAATTTCAAACAAAAATATCACTATGGTCCCTCAGTTCACACGCACACGGTACAAGGTAGTACCTATAACTTTACTTAATGCCAGCACAAAAATACAATGCGTCAAACAACTCTTCAACGCGTCTACATATCGTCAGAAATTGTAAAAAAATATTATTTCAAAGACAAGTAGTAGGTAGTAGAGCCACGCTGATTTCAGCACGAACGGGCCGGCTCGACCGGGGCGGTACTACCCTCGCACAGAAAATCAACGTAAAATTACAGCGTTTGTGCTGTCGTGTTTCGTTGGTGAGTGCGAGACCGGATGCCCAAATAGTCTAGTCAACAAGTTCCATACTTGTTGACTAGACTAAAAGATGCAGCAGCATCACTAGGCCGCCATGGTGTGGGTCGCCATACTTGTCTGCATTCGCAGTGAGTATGGTGACCACCACTCTTGGATTCTGCTTATGCTTTCCATCAGGCAGAGTAGAGTCACTTTGGAGGGCCATACAAAAAAGAAAGTAAAATTTTAACAAAATAAAAACCGACTTCAAGTTTCGGCTCGATTTGTCATGGATGCCATCATCAAGTCTTAGTGTCCTTATCATGGTACCACCGTTGAGATATCACCTTTCCATTAAAAAAAATCATTAAAATTGGTTCATAAATGACATAGTTATCCGCGAACACGCATAAAAAAACATATACTTTCGAATTGAGAACCTCCTCCTTTTTTTAAGCTGGTTAAAAAATTAAATTACCAAATCGGTGCACCAATCATAGAGTTCTTCGATCGAGTAATCGACAACCTTCCTCTACTTGATATCGGTTCAAAATGAAAGCTAGTAACCTTTCTTTCTTATATTCTACATAAATGAATCTAAGAGTTTTCAAACATTACTAACTCTTGGGACGACAAAATATCGAAGGAATCAGAGCCTGATCAAATCCATTGTCGTAAACCCTTTACGTACTCATACCTACTTTAGACAAACACTTAGGAAGTAGGTAGATTATTATTTCATACTAGTTGTTGTCCACGGCTCCGCCCGCGTATATGTCGGTTATCGCGGCAAATTGTAGCCTATGTGTTAATCTGATGTATACGCTATATTACTGTAAAGTTTCATCCAAATCCGTTCAGTAGTTTTTGCGTGAAAGAGTAACAAACATCCATCCATCCATCCATGCTCACAAACTTTCGCGTTTATATTATTAGTATAGATATAGATTAGTTAAACACTTTAGCAAATGCCATTTAGCCATGTAAGAGTATAGGTATTATTTTGAATTTATGAGTGTATTGGCCTATGTTTAAACGTATAAAAAACTTGTTTAATATCATTCAAACACGTTTAGCTTATAAATCAAACCACGAAACATTTTGCAAAGCAATTTAAAATGAATGTTATAATTTATTCATTTCAGTGTCAAAAACCGCATGTGCTAACTGCTAATATATATTTTCACAAAACGTCTATTAGTCTTTGTCCAGGGTTCAATGCTCCTCGCTCCATTCTAGTAAGCCATTAGATTTATAAACCTGTCATACAAGTACTTGCAAAAAAGTAACGGTTATAAAAATAGATTTTACCTAAAGTTTCGAGCTTTAGAGTGATGTATACTATATAGGTAGCTTAATGGCACCACTGATTGAGAGTCGTTCACGGTAATTTTTTAAATTAATTTTGTATTCATGACAGTAATTAAAAATATATATATATATATTAGCTTAATGAATGCCGTCTGTGAAGTTGAAAGGCTTTTTACAGCCTATTGGTTTGGTCAACCAAATTACTTATGTCTTTTTTTCTCGATCAAAAATTTTCTTGAACCATCAAGAAGAATATTAACGGGTTATATAAAAGGTTTTTATGGTTTAGAACAATGATATTCTAAAAAAGGTATTTAAAAATTGTAGATGTTCATGAAAAAACAATTAATCTGTAATTCCTCTTCGAAATAAGAGGAATCCATTATAATATTTTTCCTTCGAATTAATCTGGCCATTTCTCTATCCAGTGTAAGCAGATGAACCCCTTTGTTGGTCATTTATTCGCATTGCCAGTAATGAATTGGCTACATTTATATATACTAACATGAGTCAGTAACCGGTCATCACAACGTACCACAATGGAGTTCCAATGTTATCGGTTACATCAGCCGACACACCCTGCTGCGCACGCACAGAAGTTTTATAATTCGACTAGTTGCACAACTGGTTTACCGTGGTGCGAATAATTGCGTTTTTACACTGTACAATTGTGCCCACGGGGATTTCCAGAATATTTTTTTTAACAATTATATGCGGAAGTAAGCTATTTATAGCCATTTGATACAGTCACTATCAAAAAATCTTTGGGAGATTTTAGGAAGCAATTATTCTTTTTTTATTTCTTTGCTATGGTGCATAGCACAAATAATCAAAATTTAGAAAAAACCTAATAAGCAGCAAAACCAACAAAGAGTCACTAGTGAGCGCAACCTATTCTACCAAACCAAACAGTAGGTGTACATTTTTAAGATCATTGTTTTGGAAAACTGAAATCCTTTGGTAAATTAGCATTTTAAATGTCTCTTATTGATTACAATTTATTATATACTTACTAACATATATATTGTGGTTCGCCGTCAGCTTTCTTTGAAGGTCCAAAGACTCGACACTTTTACCTCATCCTAGTCAAATCCTTGCATTTAAATCTAAAAATAGTGCAGTCAACTTTTCTGACATCCCTCTGCCTAGCATAGTACTATAGGCCAAAACATCCTCTCGAAAAGCCTACATAAAACAGTAGACAACTAAAGGACTAGTGATGTGATGATGTGATATAATCTAAAGCATCAACAGTAACTACTGTTTCCAAAAAAAATCGGTTAACGTGCTTTCGAACCAAGAGTAGACAAGATATGATAGACCTTTATTTTTAGCTTTTCAATACTTTAGCATAAGCTTAACAGAGAGATAGAGGCAAGGTTTCTAACCAAATGTTAACGACTATTATCAAACTAAAATTATAAAGTAGTCTTAAATATTTTTAATAGAGTGTGACTCACACAAAGTTAACATGCAGTGTATAATTAGATTATAAATCTCAGTAACATCATCATAAGGAAAACAATGCTAAGAATTGTTCTATTTAAATTCCACTTTTTTGCGGTCACCTTGACTTGAATTAGCACTAATTTCCGCTATTATATTTACTTAGGTAGTGTACCAACATAATGCTTATTGTATTATGTGTTTGCAGTTACTAAAGTTTAGTTACTTAAAATTGTTTTCTGCTGCTGCTTTAGAAAAACTTTTTGCTTTAAAACTGCTTTAGTCCTAAATGAAGTAATATATTTGTAGAAGTTCTTAGTCAGTTCTAAAAGCTCTTAACTGTGAAATTTATGCACAATTGGGTTTAGTTAAATAGTTATGTTCGAAAAATCTGTTCCATGTAAACATTTTGAAAAGTCCCTACGAATTCTCGTTTTCTTGTTTGGAAATGAGATAAGAGATGTTGGATGAATAATAATTCACAACTTGCGTCTTGCATAGATCAGTACGAACGTTTTACGATTGTAAAGATCGCGGATTGTGTGACCGACTGAAGATTCGGTTTCGACCAGTTTCGGAGGGTTGGAAATTTGGAGGTGCTACAAGTACAAAAACCACATTACACCCGCCACATTGACATCAATATGCCGGGTGTACCTATCAATATTTAACCATTATTTATGAATTACGAGTGAGCCAAGAAGTTCGCTGACCGAAGATTCGGTTTCGGTTTCGGCCAGTGAGCTTCTTGGCTCACTTTTACACAATTCTTTAATTTGAATGTTTATATTCTTGATATGTAAAAACATTTATTAGACATGCATATTTTTAACCGACTTCCAAAAGGAGAAGGTTCTCAATTTCATATTTTTTTTTAATGTATGTACATCGATTACTCCGTCAATTGTGGACCGATTTTGAAAATTCTTTTTGTATTCGAAAGGGTATGCTCCCACTGGCAACCATATCAGGATCTGATGATGGGATCCAAGGAAATCGAAAGAAACCCTCAAATTTACGTGAGCGCCTGCAATGAAGTTAAGAGCAATTGTCTGCATGCCTTCATATTATGTAGACATCATTTAATTTTAAATGAATTGATGATGAGAGACTTGAGAAAGACTAAAAAGCGAAAAAAAAAACTTCGTTTAAAAAAACCGACTTCAAAAACTAAAAAGTATAAAATAACTTAATTTGTATGTGCTACCTATTCATAGGTTTGAAGTCGGTGCCAAGCCAAAATGTAATAGTAGGTACCGCACCGCGCGTGACCTTGAGCGGGATAGCTGCTCTTCGCGTTGAACAAAATAACCGAAGCGTCGGTGACGTCGAAATATAGCGAGTGTGGTACCTACTATTACATTTCGCTTGGCACTGACTTCAACCCTATGAATAGGTAGCACGTACAAATTAAGTTATTTAATACTTTTTAGTTTTTGAAGTCGGTTTTTTTAAACGAAGTCTTTTTTTTATGTTAAGTTTGTTTATCTCGGCTTTCTTCGAAGATATATGTCGATTGAGTACAATTATAAAATAATAAGAAATCAAACGAATCAGAATTTAGGATACACTTACTATCTTTATGTTCACAATTGTAGTTGTTCATAACACATTCATTGCCAAAGGACTTTGGTTTCTCGCCTTGCTTGCCTGCGCATACGGGGTCTATTGCCACGGAGGTACAGTCGTGCATGCAAGCCTTCTTGCGTGCTTGCTCGGCTTTTATCTGCTTCAAGTCCGGCTTGTCAGGACGACATGACACTGCCACTATCACTAGCGCTGGAAAATAAATAAACAACCTCTTAAAAAAGTATTAGACATTTTTTATAAAATACCTATTCAGAAGAATACATTTCTACTCTTTATGGCTTACTCTTATGGCAACTTTATAGTTAATGAGTAATTTTATTATATAACTTATGTTATGGTCACACAATAGGATCATTTTTTGAACAATAAAGTAAAAACATAATTATTGTATAATTACATTATTTGCGCTTGCACTTTACCAGAATGCATAATTTACAATTGGTCATGCTTGGGGAGCGACCATCAGTACATAATAATGTACCTACACCTAAAATTAGAAGCATGTTTTTTTATTTTATTTATACAGGCACTAGCCTGTGTTTTTATATTTTTTTTATGTAATCGGAGGCAAACGAGCAGACGTATCGCCTGATGGTAAGTGATTACCGCCGCCCATAGACACCTGCAACACCAGAGGCGTTACGAGTGCGTTGCCGGCCTTTGGGGGATGGGGGTATGGGCCTTCTGTGTCCTCATTCACTCGGTGAAACACAGCGCAGGCGCTGTGTCACACCGGTTTTCTGTGACACCGTGGTGTCACTCCGGTCGAGCCGGCCCATGCATGCCAAAGCGTGGCTCGCCACGTTAAAATTGTATGTGTGAATATAGAGTGAAAATTTAGTCACAAATCTATCACTAAGTTAATTTTAAACCTTCTGCTTCCTATATATCTAATACTTAGACGTATATAAATATACTCATCAAAGTAAATATATTTTTATAAGTTTAACAATATTATAAAAAGTACATTATATTTAATTTAAATATCAACAAGAATGGAACTTTCCTCAAGTAACATAATATATTATTATGTATTTATCTACCTCCATAATAATAATTTAAGACAGATATAGTGACATGAGACAAAGGTCAGAGATACTCGTATAGGCATCGTAAAATTGCAAATTCGCTCGCCTCATTTAACTCCTTAACAAACGGAAGCAGTTGAGAGCTCATCATGTAATCAAGACATCAGAACCTACGCACGTGTCTACTACGAAGTTCCTCTAACCTTAACAAACAGCATTAAGGTCATAACCTGTTCGTTTATATAACAACAGGAAGAAGGATCCACTTTATACCTATTATTGCCAGTTGTGATGACGCAAATACGCTTTAAACCATGTTAAAGAGTTTCTCATGTTATATCTTCGTGTGGTCTCAAAAGCTCATTACAAAGAATTTTATTATTTAATTTTATTTTTGGAGCCCATAAGCACATATTATGTAAAATCATAATGCAACAGGTGCATGAAAACAAATGAAATCGGAGTAGATATTATTATATTACACACATCAAAAGTGTCTAGGGATCAAGCATTTTTATGCGGATTTCTTGAGATTGAGATGTGGCTTTGGCCCTGGCCTGCTCAGTCGCCAGACTTGAACCCGATTGAGCATGCATGGGATATGCTACAGAGAAGAGCTCTGCCGAATATGGAGGGTATCCAGTCGCAAGAAGACCTTTTTTTGTTGTTGCAACGAACATGTGCGGCCATTCCACAGCGTGATTTGGATGAACTCATTTTGAGTATGCCAAACCGATTCTTGTGTTGTTAGTGTTCGCGGTAGAAACACGGATTATTAATTGTTTAAGTTACCTAATAAAATTTTAAAGAAAACTGTTATTTCAGTCTTTTTTTCGAACTTTAATGTTAGTGGTTCAAATGTCAAAACTCCCTTTATTAGGAAAAGGGCAAATTTCTTTATAAATGCAAAGGTTACTTGGTTTAAGGTTACTGTGACAAACGAAAACACTTTATTTGATGAATCCTTAAAGAACATTTTAATTAATATCAATCAGGAGAAAAGTTATTGCAAAAATATATGTTGATCCCTAGACACATATGTTGATCCCTAGACACTTTTGATGTGTGTATATTATATTATATATATATATATATAATATAAGTAGGTACTTTGTAGATGTGATGTAGATGTACATGTAGATGTAACTTGTAAAAGAGATGTAAAAGTTATTCCTATTCGTTACTTTAATCACTATTTTTTTCTATTTTAATATTACTCCAATGATTACTTTTTGGGGTCAAACCGAAGGCGTCAATTGCCAGACATCGTTGGTTTCGACACCAATCAGGTATCTCCAAAATATCATTTAGGTAAAACTATGTATTTATTTACTAAACATGAATACCTAATACTCAAACAGTTATAATTCTGATGCTAATAATGGGGCAGAAAACCATACAAATATTTAACTTTCATATAAGTAATAGTGCCTTCAAGATTCACTATAGCTACGTACCTAATGTTATGCACTTAGGATGACTCAGACGTAGAGAGACACCCACTACACGAGAATGAAATAAAATAAAGAAAACCGGTATTCGAACATACACACAATTTGCTTACTTAAATAATTAGGATAAAAATGATCATGTTAATGTTAATCAGATTTAAAAACCTGTAGTACAATGGCTGGAAAACCCGTCAAAAAGATAAAATGACTTCTATACAACTTGGTGGTTGTATAATGCAATAAATTTAGATCTTTAGTGATTGAGGCATTGATCGTAATGGAATCAGATAGCATAAAACAAAATTGTCTGACGTTTAAAACTCACAATTTATGAAACAAAACTTACCGAAAACAAACAAAGTAGCAGCGTTCATTATAATTTTTTATCACAAACCTGTTCACTCTGAGCTCTAACCGTGAACTGCCAACAGAGATGTCGGGCCAATTCTCTTTATAACACCTAGTGGGGAGCTCGTAAAAGACATTAATTTAACCAATCATTATTTTGAAGTACATTACCTGTTCATTCAGGTCCAAACTTAAACACTCAAGATAAAGGCGGGATTGAAGTACGTTTTGCAAAAGTCTTCGTGACTTATACTATTAGCCTGTGTCGTTTTGATGTTGTAGTAGTTTAGCGAGTTCATTGTTTGAGGAGAATATTTTCTTCTTACTAATCCTACTAATAATATTATAAATTCATAGTTTATTAGGATGTATCAATGTTTGTTACTCTTTCACATAAAATACGCTTTAATATTAAACTTTACTGTAATATAGTTCATACATCAGAAGAACACATAGATTACTTTTTACCGCGATATTAAACATACACGCGGACAGAGCCGCGCTATTTGTTAAAAAATTACGCGACTCACGATTTTTATTCCCACTGCGGGAGTTGTCTTTCTAAATGAAAATAAATCCTCACACACAAATTAAAAGTGATGAGCTGACCGACCTAAAAGTAATTGCAGAATAATTACCTTTAAGCCCGACAGACTTTTCAGCTTTCTGACTTAATTTCCTACAGTTAGATCCAACATTTCTATAGCATGTATTGGAATCGATTTTTGATACGTAGAACTGGGTTAGTTATTAATAATAAATAATAATAAATAATAAATAAATATTTCGGACATCTAACACACAACGCCATCTAGTCCCAAGCTAAGCAGAGCTTGTGTTATGGGTACTAGACAACTGATACAAATACATATATACTTTTTTTTTTGTAAATACATACATATTATACATAGAAAACACCCAAACTCCGAAACAAACATTTGCAGATCATACAAACATTTGGTCCGACCCGGGAATCGAACCCGAGACCTCATGATCAGCAGTCGCACACGGCAACCGCGAGACCAACGAGGCAGTATTAGTATTAATAACTTCTTTTAATTCTAATAACTTTGTTTTTAACAAAGTGACGTGCATCCCATGTCTCTTGGAGGATCGGGACGGTGTCCATACAAAATCCGGTATTGTCCTTTTAACTTGCCCACGATTACCTGAGTAGAACCAAATTAAACGTAGCAAAATCATCGTCACGAACCCATCAGCCATTGCCCATTTGTTGCGCGCGCTATGTGCCCTGCCTACTACGGCTACCACCTCGATTTATTGATTCTATAACAATTTCTTATTTGATCTCTCAAAGAAACCCATAGCAAAAACTCACAGTACCTACACTTTCCTAAATTGTAAGCCATACTCGCCAAAAGCCTAACATTGTGAAGTTACCCAAACGCTTGGTCGAATCCAACTTACTTACATAGATTAGATCTAAATATTATAGGTTTCATAATCGAATATTTCTCTTCAAGTTTTGACCCTGGGAGAGCTACGCTTCGGCATGAATGGGCCGGCTCGACCGGAGTCATACCACAGCCTCACAGAAAACCAGTGTGAAAGATAGTGCTTGTGCTGTTTTTCTCCAAGTGAGTGAGGATAACGGAGGCCCATAACCCAACCCTTCTCCCTATCTCCCCTCTCATCCCCCAAAGGCCGGCAACGCACTTGTGACGCCTCTGGTGTTGCAGGTGTCCATGGACAGCTGTAATCGCTTACCAGCAGGAGATACGTCTGCTCGTTTGCCCGCCTATTACATAAAAAAAAAATCCTACCTAGTGGGACTATTTTCCCCATGTCTCATTTATTACAAGAAAGAATTGTATTCTCAGTCTCATAGGACGTAATTACTGTAACAGCACTAAGTATAACATGTACCCATGTTATGATACACCACGTATTTTGGGTAACCTATATCATGTCCATTTTCAATTTAAAACTTATACGTTACCAGATACAATTGAGTTCAGTGGCGATAACCTACCATGTCGGCGATTGTATTGTGACATCGTCAATAACCTTAACGCTTACAGGCTATTGTTGGTCGTACCGGTTATCAATTCAGCATCGCCAAAGAGACTCAGCTAAAAAGTTTTATCATAGTTTACATTAACCCTCAGAAGTAGCTTTTTAACGTATATAGATTAAATTATGATATCTATTATTCTTCAATAAGGTTTTATCAACCTCGATACATACATATGTGTTGTTTCTTAAAAGGGATATTATTATATTCTCTTATATATTCTCTTTGGCCCGCGGCTCCATCCGCGTGTTTGTAACCGACAAATATAACAGTAAAAAGTAGCCTTTGTCCTTTCATCATCATCATAAAATCATGTCATTCATGCCAAATTTCATTGAAATCGGTGCAGCGGTTTGGACGTGAAAGAGTGACAGACAGTCAGTCAGAGTTACTTTCGTACTAATTATATGCTGATTTTGTAATAAAAAAATTAAAACTAGGTTTTCTTCTTTTTTGATTCCTAAAAATTAGTCATCTAGTTTTGCATATTTAGCCAATTTTCGTACATATTTTGCCAATTCTCGTGCATACTTCAAGCATTTTATGCATATTTGCATGCATAAAACCAGCTTTTTATGTTGTATATAATCCGGTCTCTAATAATAAGTATTTCGAACATCTAACACACAACGCCATCTTGTCCCAAGCTAAGCAGAGCTTGTGTTATGGGGTACTAAACAACTAATACAAATATATGTATACTTTTTTTTTATAAATACATAAATATTAAACATAGCAAACACCCAAACTCCGAAACAAATAAGAGAGATCGTATTGTCATCCTACAAATTAATATGATAATTTGTGGCACTCATCCAGGCCTATTTTATGTGATATCGTTTCTAAAAGAAGGTATCGATAAAACTCCTCTTTTTCCAGAACGTCGAGAGGCTTCTGTTGCATTGAGGTTTTTCGTAAAACCCCAATAAGCCTCATTTACAACTAATCGTCGAATCGAGAGGAATTGATCATCAACAACCCAGAATGTGCCACTGCCGGGCTCGGGTCTCCTCTCAGGAAAGGGTTAAGGCCATACGTCCCCACGCTGGCCGAGTGCAGGTTGGAGACTGGCAAGACTACTTTGTGGTTACGTAATCTCACCATTGGATGTTTTTAAGCCGTCCAAAGGCCTCCAACTCACTTGTTATCATAGGATAACAGCTTCGCGACTGTTATCCTATGATAACAACCGGGACCGACTGCTTAACGTGACCTCCGAATCACGGGGACGCTCATGGTATCATCCCACCAGCTGTCACCCATCCAGGTACTGACTGCGCCGTCGTTGCTTACCCTCGGTGATTGTTTCTAATCCCTGAATGCAACTGGGCTATGAGCGCCTCCGCCAGGAATTGATAGTGAGGTTAAACTGGCAAATATGTTTAACACTTTAAAACAGTATTTTCTATAACTTTACACCGCACTACTAACGGCTACAATAATGTAAAGATTTAAGAGTATTTGCATGTCGTTTTATGATATTGTTTCAAAGAAGACAGATATAAACGGGCAGTCGGATAAAAACACAGCCACATCTAGACTTATTTATACTGGATGAGTTTAAATAAGCTCCATAATAATTATATTGCTTCGGTTTAATTTTGCAGCAGCTAGCCATCTTTTTTTGTAGTTTAACATTATCGTACCAAGTTTCTAAAGTAACACCAAAGATGTCTCTTTCATTAATATTATAGGTACATTACTACGTCAAAAACCTTAAAACCAATAATTAAATTACATAAACGTACGTACCTTATTTTGTAAATCATAAATTAGTTATTTACCAGTTTCCGGTTGAGCTAATAAAATTTAAAGTGTCTTAGTGACATCTATTAGCGAGTAGTATAACGATGTTATTCAAGATATTGAAACTAGTTAGTCTTTTTCTGACAGATGGCGCTTCTTATTTCATACTGAAAATAAGTTTTCTGAATAACCTGTAAAACCTACATTTCCAAACAATCTCTTTTATCTCTTTTCATATGATTACTAGCAGAACCGGCAAACGTTGTTTTGCCATAAAAAAATTGGGGTATAAAAAATAGATGTTGGTCGATTCTCAGACCAAATTTCATAAAAATCGGTCCAGCCGTTTCAGAGGAGTATGGTAACTAACATTGTGATACGAGAATTTTATATAAAATTACTTAAAGGCGTAATTTGTGGAAAACATAGTGGGCGGTACATTTATTAAGTTTTTGATTACCACCTTTACCACCAGTACATTTCACATACTTCTGTTTGTTTTCCCAAACTGAATAAATAAATAGATCTATTCGTAATTTTTTTTGAAAATGCCTTTTTCAATTCTAGTGAACAACAATATTATTATTACCAAAGATGATTGATAAATTAATATACTGTTGTTAGGTACAAAATATTGTGCAAGTGCCGCAAGTGTCCTCTTAACACTTGCGGCAGTATGCCTGTTATTAAAAAAAAACAAGAATTGGTATTAAAAGGTTGATTTTAACATTATAAGACTTATTTTATTCCCCGATTCATACGTATAGATATCGACCGAACTGATTCTATATTCTGTAAAATTCTGAGGACAAACCCTTGAGCTTTTGTTGTCAGATCGACAAAAGAAGCAATGTGGTTGTAAAGTACGTTCCCTGCTATTATCGATTTTGGAACGGGATGTAACCCAACCTAAATTTTTGTAGATAAATATTATATTAAATTTTAACTTTCTTTTTGGTTATTTACTCAGATGGCAAGTTTAATTTTAACCCAGGCAGGTAGGTTCTCTGTAATATGTTTGGCTTCGCTTGTGTGTAAATTCAACAGTGACGAATATAAAAATAAATAACTGAAACCACTCTTTCATATAAACATCTTTTTTTATTCCAACTTATAACCATACATAATATACACAGTACAAAAAAACTTCCTAGTACAGCGATAAGGACAAAAAGAAATTGTCACATATTTAAACTATAGTTTTTTAACATAACCAAATTGAGAAATCTAGAAATAGGATAAACTTATCTACATGCCGTGTTGTAATGTACAATGCTTCGAGCGAATACGTTTGTTTTACTTCAATTCAATAACTTAAAAGTATACAATTCTTAATATGTACTCGATGGAATTCGAATTAAAATTTACACAATACATACATATCACTATAGCTACAATTAAGCTGTAAATAACCTGAAGAGTTTTATTTGTATTTCAATTAAGGAACATAAAACATATCCACATCTCGACGATATCACCATAATCAGACTAATTTACATTGCACATACTCCGATCGCGACCGTCGGACTAAATCACATTTCGAGTACACTTACACACATAACTGGTATACAATCGACTCGGACGCTTAACAATGGCATCTTTATACACGAAACTGCGCACAGCGCGTATCATACTCGCTCCCAATCTTACGTTAAATGCGGAACTTAGCAATTAATGTTACGTTCGAGGTTGAGATCAAATGCGAGAGGGCCACTCGACTTCACTTTTCTTCGGCGAGCGCCTCCTCGAGGCAGCACAGAGAATCCTTTACCGCGTGGTACACGATATTCTTGATCTGTAGCTTGTCCTCCTTGTTCGAGTGCTGGCGGGACAGCCTCCGGAACTGCTGCGCGAGCTCGAAACACCGCGAAACGTTCTCGGGCGAGACAAAGTCCTCGGCGACTTTGATGCAGTCCAGCAGGTTCCGCACCTGGTGCGGGGCGCCGGCCGGGATGAACACGGCGTCGCCCGGGCACTGCAGGATGGGGTACCCCTCCACGCCGTACTCGCGGTACAGGCGCTCGCGCAGCGCCGCGTCCAGGTACCACGTCTGGTCGTGCACCGGGTCGTGCTGCGGCCGCGGCCGCGCGCCGCGCTCCAGCTCGGCGCGCACCAGGAAGTCGCGGATCTTGTCGGCGTCCCGCGCGGCGTAGATGTGCCACAGCGCGGCCGGCGGCTTCTGGCGGGCCCTGCGCCGCGACAGCACGTCCACGCCCGCCTCCTCGGCCGCGCGCGCCGCCTCGCGCGCGCGCTCCGGCGCGTCGGCCGGCGCGCTGGCGTGCACCATCACGTTGACGGCGTCGCTGACGTCCAGGTGCAGGTTGGTGGTGCCGCCCGCGCCGCCGTACGCCGTGTACATCTTGGGCCCCAGGTCCGGCCGCACGAAGCACTCGGGCAAACGCGCGGCGAGGTTGAGCTTCCCGTTGCGCGACGTGTACTCGCCGAGGGGCAGAGCTCGCATGAGATCGTCGAAGCGCGCGGGAAGCAGCTCGGCGAAGTCCTCGCCCGGGGGCCAATCTTTCAGTTTGAGCACCATCGGAGCGCCGCGCTCGTCTCTCAGTCTCTTCGCGGCCAGATCGAACCCGTCCCAGAACTTTTTACCCAGTTGGCACGGTACGACTAAACCGGACGCACAGTTGACTAAGTCCACTCGCGTGTCGCCGAAATCTCGAGAGAAACTTTCGGGGCTCCATAAATCTTTATCGAGCACAGTAGATACGTCTGAGACTAGAACCGGTTGACCACGTTTCCACTGGTCCTGTAAACGATAAAAGGATAAAAATTAGAGACATCGTCGGTGCGATGAATTCCGTGAATACGATCTCGAAAACTTTAAAGCAGCTATTATTGCAACTCATATACAATCAGAATTAAATATTACCTGGAAGGGTTTATAATTTCCAGGATTCATGGGGTCAGTGAGGTGCAGCAGCTTGCCATCGCAGAGCCAAGCGTGCGGCACATCGGGATACAACAACTTTGACTCCGTTAGTGTCATTATACGTATAGGCAGCTCCTCTCGTCCTCGCCCACTACGCTCATATCGCTTAACGACATTCGAGAGTGCAAACGGTTTGACTTCACCGTCCTCATCTTTTTTCTCTTCGACGACACTCGAAATTACATCATCGAGAATGTCGCCTCTGCTCTTTTTCTGTTTTTTCTTCGGTTGCGTTTCGGTACCTTCAGGAGCCGGCCTGATGAGTAACTCCCGTAACGTCGAGAAGTTTCCTCCTTCTTCCGAGTCTGACGAACTCGATTCCGATTTATCATCGTCCGCTTGCGTTTTGAGAGGTATATCCGAGAGCCAACTGACGACAGGACTACTCTTGCCGTTCTCCGATTTCACCGGTGACGATCCGTTCGCCGCAGCGCCCTCCTCTTTGACTTCCTCCTTCTTGATATTCTGCAAAGAGAAAAATGTTATAGCAGACCGTTATATAAATTTTGCGTTTAACAAAAAGGTTAATATTTTTTTCCAAAAGATTCCCAATATCTATAAGTCGTGAAATATGACCATAGTTTTTTTGTTATGTATGGCCCTGCCAAAATGACTACACTGTTTGATGGCAAGCATAAGCAGCATTCACGAGTGGTGGTCACATCATTAGGCCTCCGGTCTCACATTCACCCACCGAAATACGAAAGCACAAATGTTGTCATTTGACGTTGATCATCTGTGCGAGGGTAGTACCGCCGGTCGAGCCGACCCAACCGTGCTGAAATCAGCGTGGATCTGATCCACGCTGATTCTCGACCGACCTCAGCACCACTCGAAAGTAGTAGAGCCACGCTGAATTTAGCACATACGAGTAGTAGCAGTAGTCGTCAAAAACGTTGATAATTTGTACGTAACGGAAGAATCGACAGTAAAGTGGTGAGTAATGTAGTTCTGAGGAATAGTTTGTCTTGGGGAAATGATGTGTATACGCGCACGTACCTTGATGAGTGCGCGGTGCAGCAGGCGGCGCGCGGCGGCTCGCTGGTGCGGCGCGGGCGCGGGCGCGGAGCCGCAGGCGCAGGGCGGCAGCGCGAAGGCGGAGCGCAGCGCGTGCGCGCGGGCCGCGGCGGACGCCAGCGCGCCGCCCGCCGCGATCTGCGTCAGCAGCAGCCGCCGCGCCGGGTGCGCGCCTCCCATCGTACACGTCAACCATCTGAGGAACGCGAGCGATCGTATCAATTATACGACAGGGTCACTGAACGAAGGTCGACTTCGAGAGGGTTGGGAAACCAAAAACTGGTACTATTTAAATTAATCATTTGCGATGCTTGCTGCTCTGAGATACAAAAACACAAAAATACTATTTTTATCACTTTAGGGTAACGAAACTATAACACGATCTATTTCGATCTCAACGCCATCTATCCATATATTGGTCAATATAAACTCTTTATATTTAATAAGTTCATCTTAATATGATGATCGCGCTACGGTTTCGTGGGCTTACAAATAAGAGAATAGACACTCTTAAATTCAAATTCGGATAAAGAAATTTAACTATTTGATACTTGTCTATCACGATATTTTTTCGGACATTTCAGACATCGAACACACAACGCCATCTAGTCCCAAACCAAGCAGAGCTTGTATTACGGGTACTAGACAACTGATATAATTACATATATACTTTAGTTAGTATATGTAGTAAATATGGTAGTTAATCTGATTTGCCTCCTTTTATGTTTTCGCAATGATACCGAAACGCCGCAACTCCCATTGAATAGGTTCGGTGATCATTGCCGTAAGTAAATAATTCAATGTTGCATGCTTTTCAACGAAGTTAGCAAAAAATTTAATGCAGAATTAGCCATCTTAAGTAAAGTGTCCAGTTTCTCCAGTAAAATGTTTTTATAATTTGAAATTAATCAGTTCTCAAACCTGGATGGAAAGCCTGGTCTTTTATTGGTAACGAGAAGATTTCCCTAGTGGCCGTTTACGGAACTAACGTATGACAGATACTTCTACCTGACTGTTTAATGTATTGCAGAGTGCATTGTTATTATTTCATTGAATGACGTCTACGGAGTAGTAAAAATACTATAACCACTTAGTGAGGGTGAACAGTATTTTAAAAGTGGAATGTTAACGTGTATACGTATTTTTATCTGTCATACGTTAGTTCCGCGACTCGCCGCTAGGGAATCTGCTCGTCACCATTTAAATTCTTTCTACAATGATTTCATTGATAGACGTCTACGGAGTAGTAAAAAAAAAAACTTTAGGACCACTTCGTGAGGGTAAACAGTATTTTAAAAGTGGAATGTTAACGTGTATACGTATTTTTATCTGTCATACGTTAGTTCTGCGACTTGCCGCTAGGGAATCTGCTCGTCACCAATACAAAATCACACAATGTACTCACCCGAATGAATCTCTTTCGCTGTTGGTCGTGTTGGAATTAGACGAGTTGTTCGTTTCTGGTGTTGATGTTTGACTAGACTCGCCAGATGTCCGCGACTATAATGAAATTAAATAAATTAAATACAAGATATCTTAACACGCATTCCAGTTTAAAAACGTGTCACAGCGTGACAAATATGATTAACACTGACACAATTAAGATAATATCTTAGGGTAAACTATTAAAACGACTGTAATAATAAACTACATTGAAATATTTACCTTATAACAATCTAAACATACGACGAAGCCACACTTTCCACACGTCCAGTGGAAGTTGAATAGAGTGGTCTCACAAACATCACACATTTCTCTCACGCCTTGCACTACTCTTTTCCATGCTATTGTTTTATCTGTAAAATTTATATTTGCATTAGATTTCACATAGTAATGAAAAATATTCCTTTATGCACACATATTATTTAAATACAGAATAGACAGTTACCATCATTCAAGTGATGGAATTCAGCCTCCTTCTCCTGTTGTAACAGTTCACAGAACTGGTCTCCAATTTCCTTCAAGAGGAAGCAACTCATTTCAATGTCTAGTTCGGCCGCCCCTGCGGATGACGATAGCCATAGCTTTTTATCATCCTGTAAAGAAAAACAATATCGATATTAAATACTTGATGCGAAAACAATCATCGAAGTCGAGAAGTCTATAAAGATGAATAGCTATAAATACGTTATAAAAATACACACCTCGTCGGCATCCTTGTAGGGATCCGAGAAGCCGGCTATAGCCAGCTGCCTATTTTTGGCGTACTTCAGTCTTCGGAAAGCGTAGAAACGACAAAATATGTTTGGCATATCTTTGTCGCGTTGAGCAGGTGACCAACGGCATTCGCGGCATTTAGCGAGGCGTGGTGCGACCTCGAAGCACGGTCCGTTCTGCAGGAAGGAATCGGGTGCAGGCCGGGACGTGGCCGAGGACTGGGGCGTCCGTCGCGGCGGCTCGTCCCGCCGCCGACCGCCGCCGCCTCGGCCTCCGCCGCGCGCTCGGCGGCCGCGAGCTCGCCCTGGGCCCCCGCGCCGACTCGAGGTGCTGCCGCTTCCACTTCCGCTACCGCCCGAATCCGAGTCTTTATCGTCACTCTCCTTGTCACTCTCGCTTCCGCTTTCTGACGCCTTTTTTCGTTTTGGTTCGTCGCTGGTCTTTCGTGCGACTGCACCTTTTTTCCGTTTCGCCTTAGGTGGCTTGCGTTTAGGCGGCGCGGCTGACTCCCGATCCGAACTGGAACTGTCCTCCTCTGCATCTTCAGTGCGACCGTTCGGTTCTTTGGGTTTCCGTGGCTTTGAAGTTTTGCGCGTTCCGCGTTGAATGGACTTGGCTGCCACTGGAACGACTATAGTCGAACTCGAATCGTCCGGTTCCGAAACTCGGTTTATCGTCATAGGAAGCGTTATACAGGTGCCCCCTCCACCGGAACAGTCACCCTCTCCGATGGGAGCGGTCTCATGCCTCTGCAGCCAGGCTTTCTTACCGAGATGTCGCACAGGGGCGCCGCCAGAATCACGAGGTGATGCGGCAGTCTTTGCAGGTGTGTCTCCCTCTACTCCCGATGTTACAGGTGGAGTGGAAGGTGGTGCTGGAGGCGTAGGCGCCATGGGAGGGGTAGGCGCCATTGGAGGAGTAGGCGCCGTTGGAGGAGCAGCCGCCGTCGGCGGTGAGGCGGCAACCGGCGGAACCGGTGTCGCCGGCGCTGGGCTCGCAGCCGGTGTTACGTGCGGCGCTGGAGAAGCTCCCGCAGCACGCTCTGGCGTAGCCACACTTCCATCGGCCGAAGGTACGCGAACGTCACAAGGCGGACCAGGTGCTTGAGGTGCGGGCTCGGATCCATGGGGAGTTCGACCGGCACCGGCGGCCGCTGCTATCAGTGGCTCCAGTGCCGTAGATTCATCTAGCCGTCGTCGCTTAGCGTCCACCTCCGGGGGTTCAGCTGCTCCACGTCGTCTTGGCGATAAACGTTCAGGGTCGTCACGCACTATTCCTAGATCGAGGGGTTGTAGTTGGCAGGGTGAAGTGGAGTTGGCATCTACGATGGGACGTGGAGATGGGCGCGGTTCTGGAGTCCGTGAATGTGCTGGAGGCGGTGGACGCGTGCATTGATTTGACGCGTAGGGCGGAGGGTAGGGAACCTTCGGAGGTTCCACTTTAGCAAGAGGCATTGGCGGTGGCTCAACTGCAACCCCATAATGCGCTGGACTTGGTGAATTGCTCGGCTTACCATATATGTGAGGAGGTGCCGGGCTGGACACTTTTGGCTTCACGGGTGGAGCCGTCTGATAGTATGCTGGGGAACGTGGCGGTGGCGGTTGATACATCCGCCGTGCATTTTTATCTTGGGCTGGCAGAGCAGCGTGTGGCGAGGAGGTCTGAAGTGTTGGATGTGGGTGTGGTGGCGCATGTGGAGACGGTCCTGTTCGGTACGGTCTTGATGGAAGGTAATGCGGGGACGGCTCGCTTCGGGGTTTACTTGGATATGGATGCTTCTGCTCTAGGTGAATTTGCTTGGCATCGTGTTTTACTATCACAGAGTTTTTCTCAGGAACCAGGGGCGGCGGTGCCGGTAAGTGCTGGTCTTTCATTTTTTCATATGCACGGTATGGAGGGTATAAGGCGCTATAAGGCGCGAAATTCGGTTCGCCTTTAGGTAGAGACGGATGAGGGGTAGGTTTATCAGGCTTAGAAGGTATTGAGATCCTCGCATGAGGCGGACAGTAGTCGGCTGGGGAGCCCGCTGGTGGTCGCGGTGAAGGATGAGAAGGGTGCGTGGGATGTTGGGGTGGGTGCCCGGGCGGAGAATAATATCGCCCATCTGGAGGTGGAGCACGTAGACGCTCGTGCTCAGGCGCCGGAGCCCCTCGGTTCGGCCCCAAGCTGTGCAGTAGTGACCATGACATGCGCTCCCGCTGTGTAACAAATAAGTTTTATTAGTTTTGATAATATTAATTTATTTATATCGTCTATATCGTCAAATTCAAAAAAAATTATTTGACCTTCGTCACAAAATTACCTTTTGGTTAGCCAGCCTAAAAGACTCCTCGAAATGTCTCGATACAAGTTTCGAGGCTGCATTTTCTTGATCTCTTCTTTCTTTCTCTTCTCTCTCCTGTTTCTCTCTCTCGCGTTCACGTTCCCTTTCTCTTTCTCGTTCTTGCTCTATCCGTTCTCTCTCCTTTCTTTCTTTCTGTTGCTTTTCCAGCATTTCCCGTTGTTGCTCCTGATCTCTTCGATCTCTGTAACCAATGAAATTATAATATAAATAACTAGACACTGACGTTGAATAGAAGTTGGTTGTATGACATAGCATAATAGTTTTAAGTCGTTGACGCAATTTGGGATAATAGCCGTGTATTTAAAGGTGATTAAGCATTTAAAATGATCGGTAGTTAGTTATAAGTTAAACTGACGGACACCTTTATTAGAGGCTTGGTGAATTCCATCCATTACGATTTACTTCAAAATATTTTACAAAAAATGCTTATCAATTTTATAAATCTTATACTTAACTAACGCACGAAAACGAATACACATAAATAGAAAAGGATATAAGTAGAGTGTGACGAAATCAGTAAAACCTTTACCTAAGTCTCATTTAAAATATGTTTTGTGATTGATTCTCGTAACTTTATAACGCAGTTAATACCTATCAATATCTTACATTTTGACACTACAATAGTAGTTTTAATATTGTCTATGATTTCAGCCAGTGGGTCCTAATAAAAATCATTTAAAAAAGTATTTACTTAAGTCAAAACTATTATCTAGAAGATTTAAAAAAAACAATATCTCATTTTTGTCTAGACTACATCGATTTTGTTGCTTTACGAAAGTACATAATTCTTTCTCTGATAGCTACTGAACCGGTTTTAACGAATGAGGTGTCATTTCGTTATGATGACCCAGATGACAAAAACTATTAAAATTTTTACTACATACGTACATAGAGTCACGAATATTGCGCAGATGGGTAGGCAGAGACAATGGATTTCCACTTACTACGATCCTGACACACCTCTTATGCTTCGTCCATATTAATTATCAATCGCTGCATCCATGCTCTATCAACAGTTTTGACATCGTCGAGTTTATAGTTTCTTTTTTCTATTTTTAATCGACTTCAAAAAAGGAGAAGGTTTCTCAATTCGACCGTATATATATATTTTATTTTTTATGTGAGTTCTCGGATAACTTATAAACCGATTTTGATGATTCTTTTTTTAATGGAAAAGAGCCACTCAACGGTGGACAGAAGGACACTAAGATCTGATGATGGCATCCAAGAGAAATCGAGTCGAACCTTGAAGTCGGTTTTTGTTAACATTTTACTAGTATCTAGTTGCCAATTACTAGGCACAGGGTTTCAAGTTTGAAAAATCGTGCTCAAGTAGCCTTAGCGTGCGTAAGTAGGTACCAACATTTTGACCATACTTAAAGACAAAAGTATCAGTTGTAAATTATTATTTTATTTTTTGATAATCGTTGCAGTATAAGACTAGTCACATCGCTATTCTCTTAAAAAATTTAAGCGATTTAAGTTACATCTTGGTCGAACATTATGCAAAATAAGAATATCAATTTGTTCGTAATGTGTTGTAGTAAATAATGTGGATCAATGATGATAATACGAACTTGTAAAGACCAGTTTCTAATTGTAAATTTAGTCTCAGATTATTATCAAGTGATAAGCCAATAATAATTGTCAAATAGGTTTATTAGTCTGTTAATCCTACTAATATTATAAACGCGAAAATTTGTCAGTATGGATGGATGTTTGTTACTCTTTCACGCAAAAACTACTGAACGGATTTGGATGAAACTTTACCGTAATTAATATAGCTTATACATCAGAATAACACATAGGCTACTATTTGCCGCGATAACCGACATACACGCGGGCGGAGCCGCGGGCAACAACTAGTATTAATTAAATTAAAAAGACATTTAATTATTTAATAGGATACTAGCTGACCCACGCAACTTCGTCTTCGTCTCTTTTCAATCATGCTCGGCTCCTATAGGCCCAAACGCGATGTTAACTATCCTATATCTTAGGTACGCCAGCAAAACATATTTGAGAAAAAACATGAAAATCGGTTAGATAGTTCAGAGTTCACGTGAGCCACAATATAACACGAGTATCATAAATATAAAAAGATTTAAGTGTGCTCGCCAAGCAACCTTTATCATATAGGCAGTGAAAAACAAAGTAATGCAGGATATGCTGGTTAAAAACACAGATAAGTATTATCACTATACATATAGATATGAGTTCTTTACCAAAATTTTGGAGTATATTTAGCGCCGATACTCCATTTATTCTCGTGAACGACCTGTCGTGCGTCACTCGCGCTGATGATAACTACCTTTTTGGTTTAAATGGAACAATGATAAGATTGCATACTTTTCCTGTAGTGATTGAAATAATACTAAGCTTTTCACGATCGAGTGTTACAGATTATCTCACTTACAGGTATTGATCACTTTATAGAACCTTCGAAAAAAGGTTGTTTATTAGCAGTCGTGTTGTTTTTCCTTTTGTTCTGCATAAGGAAAGGGGATTAAACAGGTTACGATAACAATTAATAATTGTTGTTATGATGATGAATTAAATGAATGTGTCATTATTACAGTCCCAATGATTTTACCAAAAAAACGCAATAAGTTAATCATTGTGGATATCAGCGAATAGAATTTTATCTTAACAGAACAAAGAAACATAACTTAATTAAGATCTACGTAACTACTACTTATTCGTAATTATTATAATTACAATTTATTAAGTAGGTACGTTACTATTGAATGAACAAAATGAATAAGATAACACTATCAGTAAATGGAAAAATCCCGATTACAAAAGCACTTTATCGTGTCATTAGTTAATTAACTATATATACTGACTGTACCTCATTTAATAATCTTAAAATGATGTTCTCATTTACATTAATATTCCATCTTATCTGTTAGTAATTAAGATGAATAATAATGAAAGAAAAACTGATTATTGGTGATATTATTTTTATTTTGTAGAGTTTCTTCCCGTGCTGGGCACCAATATGTGATCCATTTAATAGTTGCTTCCTATAACATAAAAATAAACCAATGATAATACTTTTATCGCCAGAAATTAAAAGCAACGATCCGTACCGTGCAATAAACTCTCCATAATAAAGCGTTATACGAACATAATCGTCACGAATCATAAATTTGTCGTATCGGTGTGTGTGTTTTTTTTTTGCAGCTTCATCCATATTATATTTACAATGCATACGGGTATTCTCATAAATATTTTTGGGCATATTGTGAGTTTATTTTACACAACTGTCTCTTGAAGGCGAGCACTTTAGGCGTTGTGATTGGTGAACATTTCAGTGCAGACCAATCGCAACGCAGTCACTGTTACGATCGAGTTGATGAAATAAATTCATGCATCTAGGCCACTTCTCTCACATTTCGGGGAATATCCTTACATATCTATACTTATTGTGTATCCGGATTGATATCGGTACCATAATATGAGTATTTCAAAACACAGTATGTAAATACAATATGAATTGATTGTTCGGTTCTGCGATACCTACTGCGAATATCCAATATACCATGGAGGCCTTCGCATATTTGAGAGCGATAGAGATAGATATTAGGAATTTTCATGCGTTTCTTTCATTCTTTTACGTAGGTTTCCATTATACTTGCTAAGGCGTTGTGGTACAAAAGATTGTAGGAGTTCTATTTACAGTTAAACAATAAGAAGAAGAATTTCCATTATTTCTTGACCTCGACGAAGCATTAGTTAATCATTTGTGTCTGTATGTCTATGTGTATGTTTGTAGTATAGTAGCTAAAAAATAATTCAAGAAAATTTGCTGTATCGTTTGTTTGACCGTCATCTTTTACATTAATCTTGTTGATGTATATTTATATAGTTTGTAAATTTCAGTATCTTTTAGTTTGAAAACGCTCCTTAGATAAAGCATTAGACTTGAGAAGTGTACAGACAGACAGTTATTCGCTCACGTTCCAATAGGAGGGATGAAACTTTTTTGCATACAAACATAGGCGGTGTTTCGAATAAACTATGATAAAGTACTAAAATCCATTACAGTTTTATACAAATAAAAACTGCGTGTTCTACGCCTGAGTACGATTCCCCTGCAAACACTACATACACGCGTTGTTAAAGTGTTATGGTACGTTTCTATATAAAGTGTGACTACGGCCTTTCAAATTTGTTTCATACTTTTTAAGTGTCGTTTTCTATCGTAGTTGGGTTTTAGTTTTTACTTTTTTTTATTTAAAATGTTCTGGTGCCGTTATAATATTAATTTCTTTGCAAAGTATATTTTAAATACAATAGAAATATAACTATTTTTCGAGCAAAGTCACGAGCAAATAATAATTACTACTAGCATTACCTACTAATATTATAAACGCGAAAGTTTGTAAGTATTGGATGGATGGATGAATGGATGTTTGTTACTCTTTCGCGCAAAAACTACTGAACGGATTTGGATGAAACTTTACAGTAATATAGCTTATACATCAGAATAACACATGGGCTACTATTTGCCGCGATAACCGACATATACGCGGGGGAGCCGCGGGTAACAACTAGTAATCTAATATATTTTTGAAATGTACAAGTAACATCTTTTGCAATGACACCAAACACGGCATATTTATCCCAAATTATTTTTTAACACAGTACTTTATGACCTAGAGGGCGCCACATTAGATTCAGTGATATGTCATATAGCCTATAACCAGCGGACGATCAAGACGCTTCAAACGATTCCTCATTTGTCCAGTTCTAATAAGTAGTTGAGGAGCTATGGGGGAACAAATGAACATACATTCATACATACATAGCCTGTCAAAATCATAACCTTTCCTTTGGCTCAAATCCTTTGGCTTTGCTGTAGTCGGGTAAAAAACCAAACACACATATGATAAACGTTGGTCATCTAAATACTTATGTCTCATAAAACACGTTGATGTGCCTATTTCTACTAATAATAAAATAACTAATAGTAGGTACCCAATTTATTTCAAACCTTTGAACCACAAAGAAAATGCATCAACGAATAATATGTAACTCGTAAGTGAGAATATAGGAAAAATGTTAACATTTCCAGGAATGTTATTCAAAACACAATTACATCATACACAAGGAAATAACAAAATTATCACTAAGTATGTTTGTGCTCGTTTCAATTCTAGTTATATAAAATATTATCAAACGGAGTGTGCAAACTCCCACACCTGCTAGCCGATGTTATCAAGGAATCACAAACACACAACTATCGCCTAAACATACTAAATTATTCGAACTCCGAATGCGACGAGTGAAGGTGAACCACGTTTTAATAACATTATTATAAACATATATTTTTTGCTAATGTCACGATATGAACAATAAGAACTGACTAGAAGTATTCAAGGTTAATCAAATATGTACATGTATAAATATATTTTCCTCTTACATTTACTTATAGTTTAGCGTTAGCGTTGCTAAATCAGTTTATCGATTCCCGATTGAGGCTTCCTGAAAATGCAGGCTGTTAAAAGTCAATTTACTAATAGCAGTATGTTTATAAGATAACCTAATTTATAATAGGGTCTTTGTTCTTGGATAACATTATTTAATCCTAAATTGATTTATAAAAATATTCATCATCAAAATGTCATCAAAATGATATTACGCTCCTATCTCGGCTAGTGTAATAACGTTGACTTGTAATTGTTACACTTCAAAAACTCATATCCCGTAGTAGTAACTTCATGAGTCTTCCAGCTAAAAATGCTTAAATTTTAGCGAACGTTTTGCCAAACTAGTATGGTTACCCGTTACGGTGCCTAAAAGTCATTTGTAGTCAAGATGAAGAAGGGAAGAGCAATAACGATTTCGTGTTGTTATTATGTCCTAAGTCTGTAACGAAATGGAATGAATGGTAAATAAGAAAAGCACCTCGCAATGAACTCGAAATATTAGTGAAGTAAAAGTTTACCTATACCTTATCAATACATATAATAAAGTCATAATCACACTAATATATAAAGGCGAAAGTTTGTGTGTATGTTTGTTACTTCTTCACGCAAAAACTACTTGACGAATTTAGATGAAACTTTAAAGTAATATAGCTTTTATATCAGAATAACACATAGGCTACTATTTGCCGCGATAACCGACATATACGCGGGCGGAGCCGCGGGCAACAGCTAGTAATCTATATAAATAAAAATGAATTGCCTAAATGTACCTACGTATGTCGCATATCTTCCGATCGACTGCACTAAATTGGATAATCCTTATCTGTGTTTATTATTGTTAGGAGAAGGTTTGTGTAGAAAAGAAAAAGATAACCGGAGAAGTATTATTTTTTTGACCGGCTTTCCACAGGCAGTATGCCTGTGGAAAACTGAGTTGAGTTCAATTATTACAAGTGTTTCAGAAATCTAGAAAATATCTACCAAAGAAAAATGTTGCGGTACGAAGTTCGCTGGGTCAGCTGGTTTACAATAAATACAAGCTAATTGTCCATTGTATTTGTCAAAGAATAGGTAAACAGCATAGATATGTAAATACATAATAGACATCCGGTTTGCATGTTCAATGTCGGACGAAGAATATTAAAGACATTAGTGGATTGTAAATTAGCACTAATGATGTTATTTTAATGTAGGTAGTCTAAAACTATTAAATTTTGTATGTAATTAATTCTAGCCTTATTTTTCTATGTCAGGGTTTTCTAGCGAGTTCCTGAGTTTTTTGTTGTAAATAGTGTAAGTTTTATTAGATCAATATGCTAATAAGCACAAATTTATTCAAAGAAAAGAACTACTAACGTCAAGTCAACTTTTTATTTAAACTATGATTCTAATTAAGATAAACTTTAAATTAAAAAGTATATCGTTTAAGCAAATACATATTACCTTTGATTATTAAATATCAGAAAAATCAGATCGGTATTTTATGGATCTCATAATTATACTCTCCGAAGAAAACTGGCGATATAGAAATTGTTTTAGATGGATGTGATTGCTTGAATTTGACCGTTTTATCTATCGATATTCATTAAACTTTTATTCCACCATGAGAGAGTGGCCTATTGATTAAGTTTACGAGTATTATTATTGTTATTTTTAAGGCTTTAAGAAATGTGATTTTATACACTATTTAACAGCACTCTATTTAGCATGAAAGTTAATTTTCCGTGTGCATACATTTAATTACAAAAGTCGGTTTGTGTAATCTACCAAAAACTCAAAAAAAATATAGAATGGGAAACCGATGGAGCTGAAATTATCACGATATGCAACACATACGATGTGTCATTTTTAACCGACTTCAAAAAAAGGAGGAGGTTCTCAATTCGACTGTTTTTTTTTATGTTTATTACCACATACCTTGCGACTGGGTGAACCGATTTTGATGATTCTTTTTTTTATTTGAAAGCTGGTGCCCGATTGGTCCCATTTTAATTTGATCCAGATTGAAGTCGGTTCTTTTTTGTTAAAATTTGTGATTATTATTCCTCAGAAGCGACCCGGCCCGGCTTCGCACGGAACTCTTTGTAATTATCAATTTTCCTCTACTATAACATGTTTATACTACCCATAAAAACCACAATGTACATCAGCAAAACGTGGCAGCGCGCATTTATTAGAAAATAAAATACAAGAATGTCAGTATTCATGTTATGTGACCATGCTACTACAACTAGCCACATGCCAATATGACAATGTAGCTACTATAATCCTACTATGTACCCATTGTTTACACATTCTTATCTTTACGACCGGCCTATAAAAAGTGCAGATTACGCCACGGTTATTGTTAGCAGCGACTACATTGGTTTTACTGCCTAATGAAGGATATTTAAAATGTCTACCATTATTTATGAATAGTTTCTGAAATTTATAGTGTAGCATTTTAAACTTTAAGTAGACTGTATTATTAGTATGGACTTATCACTATACAAGTAAAATTTTAACAAAAACCGACTTCTAGGTTCGACTCGATTTCTCTTGGATGCCATTATCAGATCTTAGTATCCTCATCATGGTACCACCGTAGGGATATCTCCTTTCAATTAAAAAAAGAATTATCAAAATCGGTTCATAAACGACAAAGTTATCCGCGCACACACTTATAAAAAATTTAAAAAAACATATATATACGGTCGAATTGAGAACCTCCTCCTTTTTTGAAGTCGGTTAAAAATACTTTTACATGAAGTAAAGGTTTGTTACATTATACAAAGTTAAATTATAATCGGTTAAATGTAAATAAATTAAAATAAAAACAAGCAAGCCGATATTATATACCTATTCTGGTTTTTCTTAAAACTGATAGATAACCTATGTATAAACATACACTGAAAATACCAAGACGTCAGCATTGATACCTGCATAATATTTCCTCATAAATGTACAAACATTGGTAAAACATGGTTCTAGTCACGAGACTTACAGGAAAATAGTTGATTTTAACAGCTTTGCGGCTATTAATCATGTGGTTAAAAATGTATCACATAGGGAAACAGTCCCCTGTTTAGTCGCCTTTATGTTATGTATGCTTTGTATTTTGTTTTTTTTCATTTAAGTACCTAGTTTAAACTTTCCAAAATAGTGATTCAACAGTTCACTATTTTGTGTGACTTTCTCGACCACGTGACAAAGTCAAAGACAATTATCGTACTTTAATAGAAAGCTTTCAATCATCATCAGGCTATTGCAGTCCACTGTTGGGCTTCTCCAATTGCACGTCACTTAGTAATGTTAAAGTTTTTAATGCATATACAATACTTAATTACAAATTTTAACAAAAAAAACCGACTTCAATCTGGACCTAATTTAAATGGGACCATTCGACCATTCGGGAAGCA
This sequence comes from Diaphora mendica, assembly GCA_949125395.1. NCBI lineage: Eukaryota > Metazoa > Arthropoda > Insecta > Lepidoptera > Erebidae > Diaphora > Diaphora mendica. The sequence goes on along the minus strand of OX421311.1, from coordinate 36,313,219 downwards.
CTAGCTTTCAAATTATAAAAGAATCATCAAAATCGGTTCACCCAGTCGAAAGTCATGAGGTAAAAACATTTAAAAAAAAAAAGTCGAATTGAGAACCTCCTCCTTTTTTGAAGTCGGTTAAAAATATTAGAACAATTTCTCAATTTCTTAACCTCTGCTTTTAGCCTTCAACTGTCGAGTCCTTTATCCAAGTATGTTCAATGAGCATTTGATTAAGCATTCCATGAAGACCTCGCTTCCTGACTCCCCAGCCGTTATTTAAGTAATTATGTGTTAGTCACTTTGGTTCTCTCACGAATGTCTCCTTTTTTCTTGTCATATAGGAATACCGTAGCTGTCTCCGTAGCTGATGAGCCTCTTATGAGGCGATATAAGTCTTCACTTGTGACACAAAAGCAACACCATAGCAAATAGGGAGAAAATATCGTGCGCAATTGCCTACACGTATTTACTCATAGACAAAGTCTTCATTCTGTAGTCACACTATTCACCCCAGGTGGATGCTAATATAAACGCTCCAAGAATTTCAATTCACGATTGCCAAATCTAACCCCGAAACATATCCTTGCATACGTTATACAAAATATGGCCTAACTAATATAAATAAATGGCCTTCTAACCTATTAGAAGCAACATTCCAACAAAGAAATAAATTACACAAATTGTAGGACAACGAAATTTAGTTTGTAGTATGAGATTATTAAATTATTTACAGTACTTAAATAACTCGTGGCCGTCTGGGTGATATCAGGTGCATAAATATTCAAGAGATCGTTTCCGAAACATTGCGCAGAAATACCGAACACAACAGAAAGTTGGCGCGCCCCCAATTATGCTACACTGTTTTATTATTGCATACTTTTACCCGACTGTGTGATTCTGCAGAAAGATTTGTGAACCATTAGCACAGAATAAATAATAGTACTTACGTACGCCATTAGTGCCAGTCATGTTTGTGGAATTCTTTACGCCCTCTGGGGTTTAGATTATGTTAAATATTTATAAAATGACAAACACAAAGCTTTCTACGGAGAGGCTTATGTCCAGTGGAATGTGGAGTGGAAACATTATCATCACTAATACAAACTACATCAGAGATTATGTTGATTGGATCGTCTACTATTCACAGTCACAACCGGAAAGTTTAAACCTAAAAATATTCAAAGAACATGAAATTAATTAAAACGACGACAAAATGTAGGTAATACCCTTGAATATTCATTACTAGTTTTTGCTCGCGGCTCCGCCCGCGTGTATGTCGGTTATCGCGATACATAGTAGCCTATGTGTTATTCTGATGTATAAGCTTTATATTACTGTAAAGTTTCATCCAAATTCATTCAGTAGTTTTTGTGTGAAAGTGTAACAAACATCCATCCATACTTACAAACTTTCGCGTTTATAAGTAGGATAGTAGGATTGAACGTAGAAAATTCTTCAAATATTATAAGACAATAATGATTTGCAATAAATAAAACGTTAAAACAATGACGTTTACACAGTAATTTTATAACCTTAGTCATTGCAATGCCTAAGGTTACAGTGGTGGTTATGCTTTCACGCAGATATCTTTTATCGCGAATGAATGCAAGTCAGAACGCACTAAGGAATCCGCTGGCAATCCTTTCTGTAATAAATTAGTAAACAGTAAATAATTGCATCCTGAGTGAGTAATTATATCTGACCCACGTAAAATATTATTTTCTTTCATATTTACATGTGTTTCTTTGCTCACCTTTACGTTAAAATAAAATGTTACTTGTTAATATCCGGAAATGTTTAAAAGGTCAACTGAGCAATTAAATTAAAACAATGCCAAGGTCAAAGATATTATTTTGTACCTATATCAAATGAAGAATAAATAAAAAAAATACATTTTGGGATATAATAGTGGTATAATTTATTATTATTTAAAAACTTTAAGGACAAATACATGTCGGTATCGGCTTACTTAATGCCTAAGGCATATTCTGCCAGTCTGCCGATTGGGCAATGCAGACAAAAGATGAGATAGGTTAATAGGCGAGCATTAAATAATAGAGGTTTATCAGTTTTCTATGAATTTATTAGTTTCCTATTAAGTAACGCTTTTTTTATATTTGTAAAGAAAATTGGCACTTGAAAATGTGATAATTGTTTCAAGATCCGCTATGGGAGGTATGGCTAATTCTTCTTTATTCAATGTTGTACTAAAAATTGTCCTTGTAATCAACACTGAAAACTAACGATGAAAAATAAAATATATATAAAACTAGGTAGGTAGTCTGAAAGTTTATTAGATATTTGAACAAAGACTATTCAATTCAACGTTTTATCAAAAGTCATCGACTTCATTTGGATACGCAAGTAATGTCAAAAGCATATCATTATTAATTTATATTTTTATTGCTACTAAAATATTTTCATTTTTAAAGTTAGTACATACCTAGTTTGCTAATTTATTTCCTAGATTACATTAATACCTACTTCGCGATTAAAACAAAATATGTACCTATTGTTCATTTTAAATAAACCTTGAATAATAATACATAGGTACTTAATACATACTTTAATTTTAAATTACTTATCTTGTTTTTGTTCCATAAAGCGTTCTCTTTATTACTTTTAAATCTATCATCAAATGACCAAGAACGCATACGTCATTTAGGTAATGAACACAGAAGCACATAATTGAATGTGATAGTGGACGACTGTCCACATTTTTTGTTGGATGTGATGTGATGCCAAATAATGCGATGCACGTGAGACCGAGCTGATAGAACTGATTCTTGGTTCATGGCCGTACTTATATCGTTGACTAAACTATAAATTGTATAAGTTCCATTTTACTTTTTTTTTTTTTAATATTCTGATCTCTAAAGTTATCTTTCGCGTAAATCACTTTGTTCTGGTATGTATTCAAAATATATTGGGTCTTTCAGTTTGAATAAAGAATGACCTTGTTATTCGTTTACTTAAATGATTTATAAAACTATTTATTTATCACGGATTTTGGCTTCGTCAAAATACTACTTCATGTTGTACTGTAACTGTTATATTTGTTGGGATTTAATGAAGTCTACGTCATTGAGTACCAATACAAAGATGGTTATTCCAGAACTATGCTAGATTTGTCATCATTTATGATTAATAACGTAGGTAGTACTAATTGTTTGCAATTATAACATAAACAGGCGAAAAAGGTTTTAATAATTTATTCGTACCAATAAATAAATTTACGAACTCGTAAGCAACTGCGTCGTTGATACACCCTCTATGAAATACGTGTACACAATTGTTACATCTACAAATAAAGCATGAGCTACTGAGTAATATATATCTCAATATACAATATAAATAATGAAACACATGTATTTTATACATAATGACAATATCGATAAATAACCAACGTTTTCTATTACAGACATGAATCGAATTGATTTATTGCGATACCGCTCGAATTCCTTTTACACAATATCGCGATTATTCTAAAAGCAAGTGGCATTGATAAAATAAATAATGAAACAATAACGAGGTAGGTATTTAGTGGTATTTAGTCACAATCAACAAAATTGCTCATTGGGAGGTCAATCGTTTGCTTTTTATATCTATTTCTTTGGAAATCAACGAGTTAAGATATGTTTCGTACCAGACCTTTTATTATGTACAAATATGTTATCTATATTTAAATATAAAATTTTAAAGATGGTTTATAGGTGAATCGCTTTAACAACTCAAAAGGTGTACCTTTTGAGCTCAAATTTTGTCACGATGCAGCTACAGGGAGCCGTTTTGCAAAACTCATTTAATGCAAAACTTTTTACAGCCATGAAGACGATTTTTCGGATTTTTATCTATTTTCGGTGTCAGTCTTGTTCCTTATCAATGCGAATGTGTACATTATCATTTCAATATGTGTAGGTACAGTCTTAAAAATAGCACGACAAAAAATATAACTCACCGTAGCAGTCTTTCATGTCTCTCTCTATCGTAGTTTGCAGCGGCCAGATAATCCGCAGCGATCTCATGGTGTAGCGGCGGATGTATAGGTGACTGGTACCGCTGCTTCCACAGCAGCTCGCTGCTGTAAAGTGTGGGGGGCGGTGGCGGGGGCAGGTGCAACAGGGGCGGGGGAGGACCACCGCCGTAACCGTGCGCCATGCCGCGCCACTCGCGCTCCTCCACCGAGCTGGCCGAGCCGCCCGAACGCACTCCGCTCACTCCCGAGTCGGACCTATCGTCCGCATCTCGCGCGCACACTATCACACAGTCGTCCTCCTCGGAGGCCACGGCGCTGGCAACACCATCCGCGCCCACACCACCACTCACTTCACTCTTCACTTCACACTCACTGTTGGTGCACTCCTCCGGCTTGCTCACTTCTTCCTGTTTCACGCACTTGTTTTCCTCACTGACCTCGACGACATCACTTGCACTCACACTTTCTGCGACACCTGAAACAATTCAAAAGTCCGCGTTAGACACTTCTTCAAACAAATGGAATGAGGAAATCTATATTTTTGGCAAAGCCTCAGTGAAGGTGAATAAATTAAACATCATTTATCAAAGGCATGTCTCCTGTCAAAACGAATTATTATCGTTTTATCAACGAGGTGCCAGCTGCATATTTTCAAACGGCTGACGTCAGCCCTGAATCGTGTCGTCTCGGCACGTTTGGGAAGACGCCAAAATAAGCCCATTCACACGAAACCCACGCTTCGATACGTAAAATAAAGTATTGAAGTACGTGAACGATAATAATTCCATTATCTCTAAACATAAAACATCGCAATACTTCCATATGTTATGAAAATATTTTACTCGATAAATAAACGGAATTGTGTTGAGTACTAAGTCGTAAATGGTAGTGTTAACGTGACTAATCAATTTACAATTGCGTAACTAGCTTCATTATAAACTCAACAGATTGTGTGACATGCAGCATACATATAAGTACCTAATACATAAACGGTGAATAAGTAAAAGCGTGATATTTTTTACTTGGTATTCCACGAACGTTACATGAAATATCGATTATTGTAATGAGGTTATGTTGATGTACAGGAACAGGAAGACAACTATATAAAAGGATATCGTGGCATTCGGCAGTAACAAATTGCCTAGTGTATGACACACGTAAATAACCGCTGGAGATGAGCCAAAGCTTAGAGCGCCATCAGTTTAGCAGTCGACAAGCTATTTTGCGAAAGACTATAATGACAAGGAATTCCAAAGTGACAATATCGCAAAAATATTAGGTAAAAGGAAATTCAACAATCAGATAAGGTCGAATAGGTACATCGATATATAATATATTTAGATTCGTGATTCCTATTTTGAAAGGTAAGTAGGTACGTTAGCTATGCACTAAGTACATATTATATAATTACTGATTTCTAAATAATAACCTACCTACAATGGAATTTTCGAAAGCAATAAGTAATTTAAAGTTCTAGGCAGTTTGCATTCACTTAAAACGTCAATACTATAATTTAGATACGGTCGGACATAGGTACTAGAAGTTATTCTTTTTAGAAAATAAATTACTATTTAAATCGTGAAACGATTCAATTAAATTTTATAGTTATGTTTCATACCATTTACATATCGGATTCGACGTGACACCTACACAAAAGAACCAGTCTGCATGTTGAGCGAACAACAATGGAATTTTAATGAGAGAGCTGTTAACGAGGATCCTCATCTACATAATCGCATAAAATAATTATTCATAACAAACAAAAACGGAGAAGAAACTGCGATCATGGTGTGCCGGCGGTCATTACTCACAGAGTGCGTGAGGCAGGAGATCCCATCTCTGCCGGCGCATAATGATATGATAATGTATCGCGATACGGTTGTGGTCGAGCCGCCATTTTTAATGCACCCGAAGATTACTCACCGTGGTTCGTCATGAACCGGTTAGGGCGAAGTCTCACTAAATAATGACATGACATTCCTTTTACGCTCAGGTGACAGCCCACTGACATTAAAAGGAAACACAGTCAACAAAGATACAGACTAGAAATGTAGTCCACAAAACAAATTATCGCAAATAAACTTGTCAAGAAATAGCCATCACTTGTGAAAACAGATTAATATAATTGTGGAAGCACGGAAACAATGTTGACGTAATAGGGACCGATAAATAAACGTAGTTGAGTAGGCGTGTAGGCAAAAAGAATTGAAAAATAACAATGGCTACGATAGCGTTACTTATTGCTTGCCAATGAAACGAAAGATGTTTTAGTCAACAATATTCGATAACAAGAAATTCAACAAGCTCCAGCTGTTTACAATGTTAAAAGAATACACGAGGCGGAGAAAACAAACCTGCCGTATTACAAACAAACGCCTATTGAACGAATGTAAACAAAAGTTGTGAAACAATGCGACAGTGATCAGCGGGAGGGGACAATAGGGTAACAAATAACTTCATGGGGAAGTGTGGCAACGTCGCACAGAGACAACGGGTGACTGACAAGACAAACGCAGGGAGGCGACAGAACCGGTGAGAGAGCTTTTCATTAGATGGAAAGAAAGGGTAAAAACTCCACATGAGGACTGCGAGGAACTCGACGGGCGCTCAGCGTTTCACGACGACGCCGACGCGACGTACGGCAGTAAATCCTGGCTACGACAATTTGAATTATTCATGAAGGGCAAAGCCATAACTCAGAATACACTATACCACCAACGGTTGCAAATTGGCTATAGTAGAAGTACGTTAGTACGTAGTTATAGGAGAGCAGGTACTTAATTTAACTCTACATCTCAATAATTTCATGCAAATAGGTACCTACACTATGTATTAACGTGGTTCTGAATAATTCATTTCAGTGCATTACCGTTTGCTGTGCCATTAGCTGACCGCCTCTACTGAGCTCTACTGGTTTTCCTAGAATATGAAACCGCAAGACCACAGTTAACACTTACGTCAAAGTTTAAGTGCCTATTTGAATAAGAACGCGTCAATTGAGCACTAGCATTCTATTAAAGCGAAGTTGATGAAGTCAAAAGGTCGAAATCATCAGACCATTTTGTCCGCTTGATGCAAGCTATCCGTAACCGTGTGCCTTCGAGCAGAGCGCGTGACTTGTTTCTATCAATCATAAATCAAATATTACGTATACCAAAATCATGGCACGGAAAATTTGTAGGTACTCTAAATGAACAAAAAAGTATAATTAAAGATGCTTAAAAAATTATATGATAATACAGAGCAAATTATGTGCCACGTTTATGATGCATGAACGGTGACGAACCAAGCGGTCATGCTTCAATAATCTCAAATTTAACTTGATACAATGTTATCTGAGCGTGTTTGTAGAGTCAAAGCCATCTTGTTAAACGCACTGGGGCATATCGGCTCGCCAACCGTGTAATGAAACACTTCCACTAATAGAATAACCGTTAATACGACATTTGCCGACGACATAGCTTTCTCAATAATAAAGCAATTAAATAATTTATGGGAGCTTACATAAAGCGATGTATATTAACGTAAGATATCTAGTTCTAAATTAGAGCAGGCCAGCCACAAACCGCACTCGAATCTCACTTTCTAAACGAGGTTCGCAAATTACTCGGCATAGAGTTAAGTTACTATTACCCTCTCCGATGTCCAAAACCGAAAATCGGGTATTGTCATTACTTACTATTCGCTTTGAAAGTGACAATCTAGTTTTAGATCGTTAGGCGTATGTTTACGCCATAAGAGATAGTAAAAAGATGTTGATGCCCTTTTATGTTATTTTATTGCTTTTCTTAATTGATGGCAGATAAGGGGTAAAAAATAAATAGTCGCAGATAATGGTTTCCTTTATCGTGTCTACAGAATGCAATACCACCTTGAAGATACAGTATAGTGTGCGAGATATCACGATTCATGTGGCTCGTGCAGTAAATTGCGCAATGTGCTATTGAAAGCGCACGGAGGCGAGCGCACTGCAATCTCCCTCACATCTCACGACGTTCTCTGATTGTTCGTGACCGGAATTCCTGATTTCCAGCATAGACAATAGCATGTACTTATTTATAGACGTAACATGTGTCAAGAATATGTTAAATATGTATCATTTGGCGGTCTAGACGGCCGTGAGTGTTACGATGAGTTTAAACAAGTCTAACAATTACGCGTGCATTAGACATAAATTAATATTAAGTCATTTAATAAAGGAATAAGTAACAAACAAATTAAATATGTTAACTAGCGAATTAATTAAGTAAGTAGTTATTATTTACAAGGAAATTTATTCCGGGATTTTATTCCGCAAGTTGATCTATCAGCGCGAAAGAGCAGCGACATATCTAATTGTCATTATCAATTAATAGAGTAAACAGCAGGTCAGCCGATAACAAACTTTAGTGATAAAATGCGCAAATTCGATAAGAGGTCGCTATTATACTGCACACTAGGATAACATTCTAAGAACAGTGAGTACATTATGCATAACAAGTCTACCCTTGCAATCATCATCTAATCTAGTTAGCGACCTTCAATTTCAATATTAACTCTGATATAGGTATAACACATAAATTCATACTTAATATTATAAAATCGAGAGTAACTCTGTCTGTCTGTTATGCTAAGCCGCTGCACCTGCTATATGCTGCTTTCAATGATTTTTTTCATGGAGATAGGTACATTGATTCTTGAGGAAGGACATAGGCTACTCTTTAGCGCTATAAATGACATCAAGCGGGCGGAGCCGGGGGAAAAAAACTTCTAAATAGTAAATTGATTTGCCATTTCTAGTATCTATAGGGAGGTACCTACTTATATCTCTTGATACACTTTAGTAAATTAGCGATCCCATTATTTATCAGATATTTAGGTATCAGTCTATCGCGTAATTGGCGCGACGCTACGTTGGTACTTCAGAGAATTGGATACAACTTCAGTGTCTCTTACGTTGTCGATCTATTATATATTTATTTAAGCATGAGAAACAGGTTTACCTACGTTTAAAAACTTCTCTTAGCTGTGTGAATAATTAAAAAGTAATTAATAAATATAAAAAAATTCAATGCATCACAAACCCGAAATCTAAACTTATTAGCTATTTAACTTATGAACAGGCACATACTGTTTAAACTACTGAACTTTTGTGACTAAAAATTGAAGTTTCGATATCCTACAACAATATTTTACACTTAATTTAAAAGTGTTACTTACAGTTTCAGATGAACTAGTAGAGATCAATTAATGTTTCAGCAACAGCTTTGTCAATTTGTTAGATCACAAATAAGTAAATTAAGCACTAAAATCTTCGATGCTCGTACACAATGACAGTCACTATCACAATAAATTTTACACAAAAATCCTCGTAGGCGATTTATTTAAGTTAAAAATCCTTGCTGCGTGCGTAGATGTAGACGAAGGATATTATATTTCAATTGATCAATCACCTCACAGTCACAAAATCCGGTTGGCTATGCTATATATATAATTATATTATGTTCAATTCACGACTGTATCAAAATGATTCGATGCGAACGTTACATGGCACAGCACGAACGTGCGAAAACCTCAGTGGCGCACAAAGAACTAAAATGCGGGGAAGGGAAGTGGTGTACAGAGGGAAGGGGCAGGGGGAGGTGTGCCGCGGTAGTCTCGCAGCGACTACGTAGCAACAAGTGAACGGCGCGCGGGTGTGAGGTCGGAGCCGGGGTGAGCAGATGGGGAGGCCGGGAGGTGCCCCCCTCGCCTACAAAGAGCGCGCACCTGACGGTGATATGCAGCACCCGTCCTGCTCCTATCCACAATCCAGATCCACACACTGTATACCCACCAACAGAGCCATGTTATAAGCACAGGAAGGGCAGATGTCGCTAATCACGACGCCCGATTAACTTAATCAAACAGCATGCAACGACAAAAACAAAATAGGCAAGTAATATAAAGAGGGTTTTCTCTATCCGATTAGCTGTATGGACAAAAACGTCTAGGTCAAGTGATAAGTGTGTGCTACGTAGAATGAAACAAGAAGAGAAGCACGCTAGGTACATACATAAGTCTATTTTTTTAATTTGCCTTCAATGAAGCAGTGATAGCAGGAGCAGTTTATATTTATGTTGTGTTGAGTTATAAAACAATAGATTACTTTTCTTTTCTTAAAGTTGTAGAAGTTAATTTAATTTTGAAAAGACCTACTAATTTTATTTATCAAGAAATTTGTGAAGTAATCGCTAAGATAGAATACCATAAACAGTGATGTTGTGGTAGGTATATAACATCGCGTATTGTTGTATGTATATACAAATAGCGATCGTTGACCAACATACCAAAAACATTTTACAACGCGTAACGATTTGGCACGCTCCCAACTATTCCGTGACAAGCTATCCGTTCTACGTTTGGTTTTATATATAACACAAAGAGTTCAGCTTACAGGTCAAATAAATAAAATTTATGTTTACACTTGAGATTTTGCATAGAATTTTAAGATTAGCTGTTGTTATAAATCTGGTGTATTGTTTAATTTATCTACACTATTATATAAAGAGGTAAAGTTTGTGTGTTTGTATATTTGTTAAATTGTAAGGGGGGTAATCTCGGGATCTACTGAACCGATTTTGAAAATTCTTTTACCAATAGATGGCTACGTTATTTGGGAGTGACATAGGCTATATAATTACCCGAAAAGTGTAAAGACTTTTTCGTGATAGCTGAATTTGCAAAGTAAGTCGGAGAAAAAAATGTTTACCGCCCAACGAAGTGGGCACGGGTCAGCTAGTGGAATATAAACATGTTTAGACTGAAAATCAACACTACAACTTGGTATAAATGTTTATCTATCTTTGTTTTGTTGCCTGTACGGAAGCGTTATACTTTTTTGATTATCCAACCATTGATTGCAAATAGACAACTATAAAAACTTAATTACTTTTTTGTAAGTAGGTCTCGCAATGACTATTCGTATCGTATTATTATTTATTTAAGTTTTATAATCTTGTATCGTCGTGCAAGCATAACTTGCCACGCGTAGATAAATTGGCAGGTAAAACCTGTTTGCAGTTTTTTCAAACAAGCAAAGAGGTCGCATACCTCGTTTTGGCCTTGTGCTAATCGAGTTAGCGGTTACATGTGAATAACTAATGTTCTGTAATTTGCTCATGCGATGCAATGAAAAAAAAACGAGCATATTTCATGTCGCGCGTTTATGTTAAGTGACTCGTATCCACCTACTTATAATGAGTCTAGCGTCTCGTGTTCCAAATAACAATGATAAGTGGGCAATGTCACTGAGATAACTGTATACATACGTACACATATATATATCCAAACAATCACATTTTAAGAGTATGAGTAAAGAACACGACATCACGACATAATCCTAAATAAATAAGTGTTTTATCACTATCGCACAATTGTTGGAGTACACAAAATGAAACCTAAGACAACTATCATACAGGCGTGGTATTCATGATAAGAGAGTGCAAACACGGCAGTCGATAACCTGGTTGCAGGTACTGATAACAGGCCCGTTACACTCCCGCTGTCCGTAGAAAATCTTGTACAAATAACTACGTGAGCGTTTGTGAACTTCTCAGAAGGTACGCGTTGTTGCATTTCATTATTTTATACTTGAGAACCTTAAACAAGTAATAAAATGTTTTCGAGTGTTGTTTGATTATACGCTTTAATACCTAATCACAAAGTTGGTGCTAATCTAATATTAATATAATAATTTCTATGAAGTTATTATTCTGTTTAATATTAAGTTAGCTACAATACGGTTGTTTAAATCCTGAGAGTATTAAAAGTGATATAAAAGACGTAAATGTCTAAGTTGTTCAGGTAAACAGCTGGTATGATTGAATCACCGGGGGAGGGCGAGAATAACTTTACCTGGTATTAAAATAGTAAGTATGTGCCAAATTTGTTGTATATTTAAGCACAATTTGACAAAATGATGGCTGTGATTGTAAGTAACATTCCGGACTCCGGTAATGTGTTAAAATGTAAACTCATAGTGAAATCAAGAACAATGGAATTTTGAAATCATGCATATACGGCAGTGTACTAAATTTTTTATTGTTTCAGTGAAAAAATGGCAATTTATATGAAGTTACGTAAAATTTGATTGACACAGGAGACTTCTAAGTCAAATCGCATTTTGCAAATTTATTTAATTTCTACATGTAAGACGACAAAGTTTCTAATATCAAGACTAAGTCAAATAAATTGTATTAGGTTCTTGCAATAGAATTAAATGATTTCTCTGTAAATGTACAACGAACCTCTTATTATGTGAATATAAAATTTGATAACAACTCTAAGTAAATCAATGTTTATCGACAGTTTATATAAGTGGGCACCGACAAGTAAGCAGACAGGCGTGGTTATGCGATTATATTATTCAAACCATTCAATGTATTTGATGCAATACTCCAATACTCGTGTACTCCAATACTACAATAATTGTGAGTCATATGTTAATATTTTATCAACCAACCACGATTTCATTGTAGGAAGCCACTTAGTATTCAGAACTAACATATTTTATGACAGTATTGTATGTGATTGGATTAGAATCGACCTAATTACACTTTTACCTCAAACTATTAATTGTCATTCATAAAATAGACTACAGGATCAACACAATACAAATCACTAAGCCAACCCTCCATTCTGAACCCATGACTCCACCAGTGATAGTGTGACAGGTACTTTTTAATACCCATTGCTGATTGCACTACCAAAGAGCTCCACCAAGCCTAAGTCATTACATTGGATAAACTTCTACAGTTCTACAAACAGTATTGGATAGTAATGTGGTTCTGTGAAACTGTCAAGGACATCATTTTAGTGTCTCTTTACGTTGTTCTTAATGAGTGTATTTTTATTATTTTTACACTAATTTAGTGCGGTCGTAAATTGTAAGTAGGTATTTCGTCATCGCTTCCAAGACCGGTGCTGGACCGGTCTCCGATCGGATGTCAAAAACCGCACGATGCAATAAATTGTTGTCTCATGGAGAGTAAACATCGGCGTTCGGTCGCATTCATGCATAATTGATGAGGGTTTGGAACGAGCGCATGGATTCCTGGCGGTCACGATTCGGTCGGGCCAAGCGCCTCCGGCAGCCATTTTGTGAAGCCTGCCCGCCCGAGTGCGCGCACCGTGAATATTAATACAACCTTATGATAAACAGTGCACTGCATTGGGATAATATCCCTAATTTAGAAAGAACTCATTTGTCTTTTTCATTTAATTTCCGCCTCGCATAATTGATCATTCATAACGATCATGACACGATAAGTATTGCAATCAGTCTTGGCTTCGGCATGCAACGTTAAATTAATACAGATGATCATTATTAGTTTCTATTGTTGCCGGCTGGCTAAATAGAGCATGCGCCAGTGTAATACATAACGTTAACAGCACAATAGAACGCTTCTAACTCTCACGCACGGCCATTGTGCCGTATAATTGTAATCAAAAGTATTTTCTCTAGGAACGAAGCACTCGTCATTAATAGTGATATTTCACAACAATTAATTATGAGCTGTGAAGAATAGAAATCTTGGTAATCGACTGATACCTCTTTGTATAATTATGTTGTACGGCTCGCGTGTTATACAATACATGGACATTGTGCGATTATCCTACTCTACTAATCCTACTAATATTATAAACGCGAAAGTTTGTAAGTATGGATGGATGGATGGATGTTTGTTACTCTTTCACGCAAAAACTACTGAATGGATTTGGATGAACCTTTACAGTAATATAGCTTATACATCAGAATAACACATAGGCTACTATTTGCCGCGATAACCAACATACACGCGGGCGGAGCCGCTGGCAACAACTAGTGGATTATAATATTCAAAGTTATTACAACAATAACATTGGATTGTTCTTGGTTGGCAGATATTATTTATAGATATGATTCCTTTCCTGAATTTACATTGAGTATGTTTGCGGTCGAGGCCTACCCTGCGGCGCGGAGCACTCATTACTGATGAAAGTGTACCGACAATAACGTGAAATGAAATACCCTGCTCATCCATCTACTCGGCAACCGCAAGGGTGGGCTAACACACGGTAACCTTAACGCTCATAAGCGAATGTGTAACCGTGACCTGAGAATTTATTTATACCTTTTGCTTTCGAAATATTTTTTTTGTTATGTAATTTAACTTGTTAGTTGATTACAAACCTTCCCCTTTTCTATCGAACCCTACTCATCAACAACATTAACGAATAGTGAGGGTGCCAACTTCCAGGATAGTTCGGAGATTTACTGGCAAAAACTATGTAGAAGTACAATCAAACATTCCTTAAATGACGTGTATCAATTTCAATATTCAAGTGTATGTATGAACAACACAATAACAATTATTAACAGTGAAGAATACAATTAAACAAGGAAAATGAGGTGTTCTACGATACACGTAATACACTGTTCTAAGCAAAAGCTATTTATATCCAAATTGTTTTTATTAGCGCTACAAGAATACCCTGGATATCTCAAGAGAACTCGCAATGCTACAGTTACTGCCAATATGCTACGCTGGATGTAAAATGAATTCTGTAATGTCTTATTTTTTTCAATGTCTATATTTTTATATAAAATAGTTACCTATCAATATTCATAATAACCATACAATGTGATAAATTATATCATTTTTTAACTAGACAATTTTAACTAGTTTAATCACTTAGTACTTATCATATCATTCTAAATTACTGTAATGTATAATGTTATGTTAGTATCACATCCTCATGGTCGGGTCGCCGTGTGTTTAAGTTATCGCAGTTTGAAATTTGATTAGATAGTATCTTTAACAACACCACCTCAGATAATAATCCATTCTGTATGAATTTCATTTCCTTTTCATTATTTTATAATATATTTTCTTACCCTAAAAACTGCATTACCTAAATAGGTAGTGACATGATTAGGCAAATGCCTAATCATGTCACTTAAATGAATTTATATCTTCTTTATTATTATCTATCTATATATATCAAAAAACTTTTTATAAAAAAAAAACCGACTTCCAAAAAACCATCCGACGAAAACTCCCTGCCAAAAAACACTAAAAAGCGTAAAATAAACTGGCTCTTCATAAATTGCTATGTGCCAATTCTTGTCTATACCTAATTCTTTATTCATTTAAATAGTACCTAGTATTATTGTGTATGCTAGGTACCTAAAATCTGTTTGAAGTCGGCGCCAAGCCAAATGTAATAGTAGTTACCACACTCGCCGCTGCCGGATAGCAAACGTTTATATATATATAATATATAATATATATATATATATAATATATAATATATATATATATATAATATATAATATATATATATATATAATATATAATATATATATAAATAAAAACAGCGCTATGTTATTTATAAAACGAAGTTATACCTATTTAATAATCGTTTCGAAGGTGAGATGTTGTTCAGCGACGCGGGACAGACAGCTGCGGGCTGCGAATACGCAGTCGCAGCCGTGCTTCCTGTAAGCCCAACGACCCATTGTTACCAGCACATTGCATACTTTTTATGACGCATTATCTTACAATTGTGTGAGCGTTAACACTCCACACTTCTGATCATATGACATTGTACATTTTATGCACGTAACACATGTTTTTTTTTCTATTTCATATCGTGATGTCTCATTGGATTAATATTTCAGATACATGACGCACAAGGTGAATATTAAGTTCCCAAGTGATAATGTACCTAATGAAAATAGCCAGTTTTCGAATGATTCATGCCAAAACTAAATTAGGGAACTTAAAACGCACATTTATGACAAGAATTAAAGGTAACGCTGGTAACGCAGTATAAAATGCTGTTCTAGCAGCGGTTAGTAAACTTTTTAGTAATGTAGCAACACCGGCACCACGACAGCTGACTTTTCTTTATAGTGCTGTCAATTAATTTATAGTCACTCCTATCATTTTTAATCATGGTAATTAACAAACTGCGGTTATGGTCCAATCTATTTTAATATGTTTCAGTTCATTTTGCTAAGCAATAACATAGATGTAAAAGATTTGCGGTTTCATATAGTAAGCGCGTATCGTGCGAAGCGGTAATAGGGCGCATTTCATTTGTGTTTTTTTGCACGTAGCTGTGGCGTAGATGTCCAAACAATTTGTAGTGAAGCGCTGGGAAATGCGGCTGCCGTGAGATCAGAAAGTCGTGATCGCCCGACACGACTCCCCTGCGCCTCAATTCACTAATCAAACAGCACAATGATTCTATTGTTACCAAGTATCTTCACATTCTTTCGCTACACATGTGAATTACTTCCTCGCGCTCAATACGGTTATCAATGTAAGTTTAGACATAGTTTATCATCTATTTGCATTATGCTGTGTCTGTTTAACATACATTTCATATTAAATACAAATTTATTTAAGTACATACCTACTTAAATATATGCAAATAGATTACCTGTGAAGTATGAAGGCCATGTTGGCTACGTTTAGGTAAACTTTTAAATATTTAACAATGTGTATAGTGTAAATAGTGTTTATTAGGTGGAAATGCTATTATAGTTGACGAACATCCAGCGCCTACGTATTGTTAGTTGAAATTTAAATGTATTTCAAGTCAATATTTATAAACAACGGCCTCAATTATTTCAGTTTTAATATGTAGATTTATGTACAATAGTGGTAACTACAGAGAAGTACGTATTTGTATAATGAATGTCTATCACACACGAAACTTTTATAAATTTACATTCATAGACAATAAGCTGATATGAACATGGATATTTCTACGTTTTATTTATTAATCTACTAGCTGTGCCCGCTACTTCGTACACGTGACATTTGGATTTTCAAGTTATTTTTAATTTTTCACCTTTTAAACCTTCCCTGGACTACGACAAACACTTCAAAACCAAAATCAGCTAAATCGGCCTAGCCGTTCTCGAGTTTTAGCGAGACAAACGAACAGCAATAGATTTTTATTTAAAAGAGGATAAGATATACAAGAATATAATTATATTCCGAAAATTACTAATTGGAAGTTTATTTTGACTTTAAATAATGTACTAAACTATAGAACATCATGACACTGCAAGATGTTAAATTCTCTTTGACCGCTTCACAACCAACTTCTGAGTACAACTAGGTTAGAAAGGTAAGTAAACTACGTAGAAGACTAGCTGAGCCCGCGGTGTTACCCGCGGTACAAAAATAACAGCGATTAACGCCGTGGCGAAAAGTAAAAAAAAAAAAAAACTTTGTAAATCCATTTGTAAATTGTGTATCCTATGTCCGTCTCCTGGTTCTAAGCTACCTCCCCACCAATTTTCAGCCAAATCGGTTCAGCTGTTCTTGAGTTATAAATAATGTAACTAACACGACTTTCTTTCATATATATAGACTAGCTGACCCAAGCAAACTACCATCCCCTGTTTTAACCCCAAAAGTGGGTTGATTTCTAAAGATACATAATTAGTACACCTCCACACCGTCTACAGAGTATACATTTTAAATTTCAAGTCTGTAGGTGTTTCTGAGATTTCGTGATTAATAAGTGAGTGGTATTTCGCTTTTATATATATATAGACTAGCTGTTGTCCGCGGCTCCACCCGCGTGTATGTCGGTTATCGCGGCAAATAGTAGCTTATGTGTTATTCTCATGTATAAGCTTTATTACTGTAAAGTTTCAACCAAATCCGTCCAGTAGTTTTTGCGTGAAGAAGTAACAAATATACACACAAACTTTCGCTATTATATATTAGTGTGATTAAAGATTAATATGCGATAAAGTCACGCCACAGTCTAACTGGTGCACTTAAAAATCGCCCCTTTACTTTTAAAAGTAGACTTTTAGTTCTTGGCATTCATTTCGTCTTTTGTTTAGGTATGTTCTAAACATTAAGGCCTTACCCGTTAATGTAAAGATATCCATCGAAGAACGCCACTAATTTCATGAGTTGGAGTACCGCCAACAATATGTTACATTGACTGTTATCGGCTAGCTACTGAAATGCAGACTATAACTACTTCGTATGTAGAACATTAAATGGCTACTTATAGAGATTGAATAATACAATCGTTGAATATATATAATACTCTTTTTCTTGTTCATGTAATTTTGTTATTTAAAGAGGTAATAAAATAATCTAGTGATTAAAAAATAAACCAGTAATAGCCCCAGCTTCCTACTAGTGTTATACATGTTTATATAACTTTTAAACTATTCAACACATTTTTGCTGGTATCTTTTAAGCGTGGGTAAAGTATCTATATAGATCTACACTAATATTATAAACGCGAAAGTTTGTAAGTTTGGATAGATGGATGGATGGATGTTTGTTACTCTTTCACGCAAAATCTACTGAACGGATTTGGATGAAACTTTACAGTAAAATAGCTTATACATCAGAATAACACATAGGCGACTATTTGCCGCGATAACCGACATATACGCGGGCGGAGCCGCGGGCAACCACTAGTACTGTATAAAATTTAAGGATATAACTATTATTTATGATAATTATAAAATTATTACGCTAAAACAAGTTCCTAGATTAGTAGCGACATTTGATTTATTTTTAGCAAAATAAAAAGTATTTAAGTCTTAGAGATTTGTAGGAAATACATAATTCATTATCTACTACTAAATTTGAATAATTGAATAGCTAATCTAATTTTGTGAAATTTTTACAGAATTTGATTAAAACATTATCATTCATCAACTTAATATATTGTTTATCGCGTATATTCGAATTTGTGAATCGAATAGTCAAATAGTTTAATTAATATTATAATTAGAAAACTTTGAATAACGTAACGTATGAAAGTCTCAAATCATAAATGAATTATATCGGCTTACTATTCTAACGGCCCCCGCTGGCATTATAAATGAAAGGATGCAAATAAAACACATACAAATCTACAACTTATTCCCCTCTAAAAGAACCGTATCAATTCTTAAATTAAATAATTATATATTTCATTCCATTTACGCCGTTTACCCATTTATGTACGTAATGCTTTAAACCAGTTTTTACTTACCTATGTTAAAAATGTGACTGTGACAGCAGTATGTGCCCACATTACACGTTTTGCATACATTTTTTACATTTCGTTTTGAAAGTATAATCGATATCGGATAGGCATTTGACGTCATACACTTGTAAAGGTATATTTTCTAAATAAGCATCCCACACACGTTTGGAATCCATTATGGAAGCAGTAGACATATTGATCCATTAAACGCGGTATATGGTCATAATATTTTCTCTAACGTTTATTTGATTTTGTTATTTGATACGAATTTATATTAACCTTAATTTATTAAAACAAAGCCATTTTGAATGTATTACGCAAACCAAACCTGTATGCCAAGTGCGGTTATGTTGCCGCTACCGTTATGAAACTGTGTTAAAAAAAGGTTTACACTTTACTTTTATAAATATATATCTATCCTATACTAATATTATAAACGCGAAAGTTTGTAAGTATGGATGGATGGATGTTTGTTACTCTTTCACGCAAAAACTACTGAACGGAATTGGATGAAACTTTACAGTAATATAGCTTATACATCACAATAACACATAGGCTACTATTTGCCGCGATAACCGACATATACGCGGGCGGAGCCGTGGGCAACTACTAGTTTGTAATAAATATCAACTTATTTTAGAAAAGGAAAATCCTTTAAAAGGCGAAGGGCGTTTAATTTTCGAATTTCATGTTGTTGAAAGATTATTGAACTGTGAGGGGCGACAAGAGGAAAATGTCACAATTGAGGCGCTTTTGAAATGGAGAGATGGGGTGAGCGGGTGGTGGTGGTACTTCGCCCATGCGCCGCTCGCAGCTTGTTTACGTTTTCAGCCGTGAATCGAAATAAATTGAGGACGAGTAGTTTTATTAGTTTCTCTTTTATTATTTATTGTATTTGGTTTTGTTTGCTGAAGGCAATTAAATAATTGTGGTCAAGGTCAAGCTGTTGCAGAAAAGTACACAGATGAGCATTCTTCACGCTATTAATATAAGGTTTAATATTTACGTTACATAGCCTGCATTTAAATGCTAACGGTTAAAAACAAATTCGTGTTCTAGTTTCTGCTGACTCTCTCTTCTTAGTCGTTTACTCTTGACAGAGCAGTCGTGGTTGACGATATGTCTCCACCTATCGCGGTCCATTGCGTCTCGGGAACTCTGGACGATGGAGGTCTGTGTCGCAGCTCTGATGAGGTCTGTCCAACGCGTAGGTGAGCGTCCGCGCGACCGCTTGCCTTCCACTTGTCCCTGGACAACGAGTCCCTCCATGCATTGTTCGTTGCGAACAACGTGACCGAAATATTTGAGGATTCGTATTTGCACAGTCGACGATAACCTTTGTTTAATTTTTAACTCCTCTAGGATTCTGCTGACTAGTGTTCTCCAATTTATGAATTAGCAAAACTCATTTACTTTATTATTTGTCGTGACTAATCATTTTCACATTAAAACCATCGTTGGCAAGTCAACATTTTATCCACAAGTAAACAAGACAGTTCTAAATATAACAAGCTGCAGTTTCATCAGCATATCATCGAATAAACAGCAGTTATCAAGTATTAATTGCTTATCAACTTCAATTACTTCGATAACGTTCGTGCACTGATAAAATATGTAAGTATTAGATAAAATATCTATCATCATGATAGACATTTTAGTAGACCGTAAATAAAACGATCGCAATCAGTAAGAAAAGTAAAATTATTGTAGCAAATGGAATTAATTTTTAATTATACAAAACTTGTTTATTAAGTACACATTTGTAACAAGATAAGAATTCCTATCAAGTATTGATTTAAGAATTAGTAGGAAATGATGTAAATCTTTATTAAAATATTTGGTTTCCGTTTGTGATTAGTGATAGCTTTTAATTTTCGAATAACATTATCAAACTTTAAAAAAATGAGTTGTTTTTGTAAGCACAAAGGAACCTTCACCGTTTTCGCCAAGTAGATCAAGTCTAAGAATATTATTATTACTCCTAGCGATTCCGATCTGTATTAAAGATTTAACAAAAAAAAACATTAAAAGAAATAACAAAAGTTTTTTCATACAACCAAACCCTAAAAAGATGATGACAAAAAAGGGGAACAATCAGAAACAGATGATCCAACAAACTGTGTTTATCTGTCCGGTGTTGTTGCCCTTGTAATAACGGTGGGCATCCGGTGCTGTTGCTAGGCAACCAGCTCATTACTTTCAACAAAACATCCCTTATTGCTTATTCCCACAGCGCGCACCCTCGCGCAGCTGATCCCATTCATTTTTTTTCCTTCTATACAGTACGCAAAGGTATTCACAATTTAAAATGTTTACAATTCCTTAAAATAAAACCTTTTTCAACAATTAGTAATGTTGTTGAACTTTAAAAAAAATTGCTGTAAAATTTAAAATACTCGGTACCGAACCCACTTACCTAGAACAATTGTATTTATAAACATAAAATTGTATTTTTGGTCAAAAATTTTGTTGGAATTTGAATTTAACAGAATTATTGATTAGTTTTTTTTCATTGATTGTTATTGCTGAGATACTTTTTAAAGAGTTAGTGTTGGTTTCTTAGATGGTTTCAAAGACATTTGATAACTACTTGACATAATGAGGGGAGTGATGCAATAAAAAAACAACCTTTGAATTCCGCCTTCGTGTAGAAATACTGTTTCTATATTAACAATAAAATACCTACTTCTTATATCATATATTATAATTATTTACTACGATATGAACACACAATGCTGACACGATCCGTTTCATTTTACGCAGATTAAGTCTTGGTAAACATAAAAAATTCGCGGTGTGTTTGTCATGAATCAAGTTTCAATTAAAATGGAATTAACGCGCCGTAGGTACAATTGTTCCAAATATAGTATGAAATAGAAAAGCCACGTCAACCCTTCCCCTGCGGAGCGCTCAAGGGGAACACAAAAGCCCTCAGCGACCCTCCTACCTCACCCTCTCGTTATACATGTATAAAAGAAAATATTGATGTAAGATATGAGACAGATATTTTCTAGAGTGAAGTATATTTGCTTATAAGTGAGCGATTTGTCTGTTAATGGCTGTCCTTTGTTCGTTAAATACAAAGCCGAATACCGGTTCTTTTCATTATCTTTCATTCTTTGAAGTTATTAACAAAGTAAAACGAAAAATTTGCACTGAGAAAAGTACTGTTGTTGTAATTTAAATCTATCCTAACCGAAAACTGAATGTAGAACTCTTGCATGAACAAAAATTCATGGTTAATAAAAAATAAATAAGTGGTAACCAAAATGTCGTTAATATTTTTCCTTCTATTAATGTTTTTTACAAATACATTCAGTAAAATCATGTTGGCCACCTTCTTAAGTTGCCCAACATGATTGTATCCTAGAAATGACTATTAATTTTTCTAATAATACCACATTTGCAACCCAAAAAATTTGAGTTTGAAGACAATCTACGTTTCTCAGAAAAGTAGAGAATACGTATATTTAGTTATTTCTAATTTTATGTTATATTTATGTAAGTAAATATCTCAATTCTCTAAGTAACTTTGTTCTCTATTAAGTAAGTAAATAAAATAGAGCTAGTTCGCACAAATAAGCGAATTGCGTGAACGTTTTCGTGTCAACATCACATTTGGACATTCCATTATCGAGTCACTACGACCTACATCCATATTGGATTTCTATTTTACTAATAGACAATTCAACCCACGTCATATAGTATTTATGTTTTCTGTCACCAAACCATTTAAGTAGGTATATTATGCTTTCTTAATCAGTCACAATAAAGAAGCATGCGTATCGGAAAATCGGAAGTTTAATACATTATTTTCTTAGTAAACATGAAATAAGAGCAATGTTTGTGTCCGTGTAATATAATTCTGTGAACATATTTGATACATTAACGACATGCGTCATAAAAATGTATATCTGGAGCATATGCTGCTCGGTTCACAATGACTCATTATGTACTAACGATGGCAATAATCGAATACAGAATTAAATTACATTCAAACCGGTTGCATCGAATAAATTGTAGGGTTAAAATTCGATTTATGCAATTTAAATGCCAGTACGGTTAAAACGGCAAGGCCAACGTTATCAAGACGAAAATCAACACGTTTTATGTAGGCCAGCCGCGCTGGCGATAGTGAGGCAGCATAATAGCTTTTGCACTACAGTAGCCAATTACGATTGTGATAGTTTCATTTTCACGTTTCGATGACTATGTTGTTTGCGCTTTTATTCGAATAGTTCCATGACAACCAACAATAAAAGACCTTCGGCAGTTCAATAGGTCGCCTGTTGGTTGAGCTCTTGTGTGTATACGAGCACGATCCAAACAACTTCAATAATAATAGTTTATTAGGTTGCTTCCGTTTTCTTTCAAGCATCGAGTCGGAACGGACAGTAGAGACCTTCATAAGTTCGTCACTTTTTTTTAATGCGGAGTCGTGACGCGTGACGTCCGCTCTCCATAATTACTTGTAGACAATTTGTTGCGCAACTGACGCGCCTAGCCAAACTGTTAGTTATTCAGTAGTCGACGTTATGACTTTACTTTCTCGACCTCCATATAAATAATCTGCACCTCAGTGTTTAGTGAAACTTTCTCAGGCCTTGTTATATGCGAATATCAGAATATGTAGTTTTGTTTGCTGTAATAATAACTTTAAGTATTTGAAC
Organism: Diaphora mendica; assembly: GCA_949125395.1. Taxonomy (NCBI): domain Eukaryota; kingdom Metazoa; phylum Arthropoda; class Insecta; order Lepidoptera; family Erebidae; genus Diaphora; species Diaphora mendica. The sequence continues at coordinate 36,289,564 of OX421311.1, read as the reverse complement.
AGTTATCTTATCGTTGTTTGCCTTAAATCTACGCGGTTGTAAACAACACGAGTTTTTGCTGTGAGTTTACAATAAAACGAATGGGAAACAGTGAAGAATAAAAATAGAAAAATGATGCCTCGTAAAACCTTGACTAAAGATATCAAGGTGATAAGGTACTTAAGATAAGAATAATAATATTACGTAAGTTAATACGTACGTATTTAACTCTTATATTTTTTTCCTTGTATTGTATAACTACCTCAAAGGCCAGTTTTATAGCTTAAATATATTGTTGAGTGTTTATCGAGTTTCGTAGTAACCTTAGAAATGTTATTTTGAATGTTATGTAAAAACTTCTATTCAATGGTGATGTCAACGTGACATCGTTTGGTCGCTTGCACAATCGTATTCCTATTGACTGTTAACAATAGCTACATAAATACGTAGTTTGTACATATATGTATTAAATTGATTCTAAACGCCAACGCTGCAACGTAATATCTGTGCCACGTTAATTTTTGATTTCCCGATAACCCGAAATCAGCGTTAAACGTAATTTATTGTTAAACTAGCTGACCCACGCAACGTCGTTTGCGTCTCCTGTTGCCCGTAGCGTAATAGTTTCCCCCCGTTTTGAAACATTCTTCATTGGTACTCCGCTCCTATTGGTCATAGCGTGATGATATAGATAAACTCGATAAACTTTCTCGATAAACGGGCTATCTAACACTGAAAGAACTTTTTCAAATTGGACCAGTAGTTCCTGAGATTAGCGCGTTCAAACAAACAAACTCTTCAGCTTTATATATTAGTATAGATGACCCACGCAACGTCGTTTGCGTCTCCTATTGCCCGTAGCGTAATAATTTCCCCCCGTTTTTGAAACATTCTTCATTGGTACTCCGCTCCTATTGGTCATAGCGTGATGATATATATAAACTCGATAAACTTCCTGGATAAACGGGCTATCTAACACTGAAAGAACTTTTTCAAATTGGACCAGTAGTTCCTGAGATTAGCGCGTTCAAACAAACAAAAACTTTTCAGCTTTATATATTAGTATAGATGACCCACGCAACGTCGTTTGCGTCTCCTATTGCCCGTAGCGTAATAATTTCCCCCCGTTTTTGAAACATTCTTCATTGGTACTCCGCTCCTATTGGTCATAGCGTGATGATATAGATAAACTCGATAAACTTTCTCGATAAACGGGCTTTCTAACACTGAAATAAGTTTTCAAATTGGACCAGTAGTTCCTGAGATTAGCGCGTTCAAACAAATAAACAAACTCTTCAGCTTTATATATTAGTATAGATGTATTTATTATACTCTTCTAAGATCTACTACTCATAATTAACAACACAATTATTTAGATAAAGATTAATATTACGCATTATGTTGATAAAACTCTTTGGCAAATAACTCATTATTAGGTACCAACTCTTAGCGTCTTATACTCGTGATAACTTCTAAACGAAATGTCGGATTGGGATGAAACAAAAAGTATTTTACTTCTACATAAATACCCTTGATAACATAAAGCTTAATTTGGATAAGGATTAATATTACGATACACATTTAACGTAGTTTCTTTCTTCAGACGATTTAATATTTTTTTCGAACACAAAAGCGGTTATTGTGACTAAACCATGATAGTTAGATATATGCTCTCGCGGACTTTTTTGTAGATCTTAATGGGCCCTACAAGCCCGTAATACATTATTTTGTTCTATTATCAATAGTCTTTGCAGCGCACGCAAAAATCGGTTTTCGATTTCACACCTTGGGTTAGAAAATAGCAATTTTCTTACGGATCTCTAATTTTTTTGAAAATAAAATATAGCCTATAGCCTTCCTCGATAAATGGACTATCCAACACTGAAATAATTTTTCAAATCGGACCAGTAGTTCCTGAGATTAGCGCGTTCAAACAAACAAACAAACAAACTCTGCAGCTTTATAATATTAGTATAGATAAGTTTCAAAAGTTTGCATCGTTGGTAATGTTGATTACATTACCAATTATACGTGACACAAAAACATTTTTTTCTACTAGCGCTACGACGAGCAATGCGACAAAAATCCAATCAAGTTGAAACGTTTTAAAATAGTTTAAAATAATATTGAAAACAAAACATACAAAAGTCTATGGCTATCAATGGCCTCTGGGATTTTATTTATTGCATTTTTTACACTACGACAATTTTATTGAACAATACAATAATTTCTTGCACGTTTTATAACAATTGCTTAAGCAGGTTATAAAAACGAATTACGTAATTTATGTATTTAAATTAATACATACAGGCATTCATGTACCTAATAGGATACCTAATGAGGATAAAATATACATTAGAACCGCTTAAGTACCTATATATTGCAGATCCTTGTATAAATAAGCGAGTTGGCTGCCTTAGACACGGTAAATACATTATTTAAAAGAAATGAAGAAAAAACAAAATCAGGAAACAGTTTCATACAATGTCAATATTTTTCAAGTCAATATTAAACTCGGTCTAGCTATTTGTATTAAGATTGTTAATTAAATTTCAGGATCGATCCTCGGCAAGATTTCGCCAGCTTTTCAGACTTATGTTTGAAATATAAACTTATCTCTTTAAGGAACTGTCGACGTACCTAAGTTACGACGCCAATTTCATCTTTATACCTCCCACGCACACTTAAGTAAAAAGGTAACAAACAGAGGGACCGGATAAGAAATTGACCCTATATAGTTATATGTCCTTTAGTGAAAAAAAGGCAAATTAAAGAAATAAAACTACATGAAATACTTTTTAGACACATGACATATATTTCAGTAACATAGTCACCACGTTGTATAGTAATAAGCTGTAAATAAAAATGGACCCTCTTTTTACAGATAACTTTTTATACGAGGAGATAGAGTGGTAACAAAAAATGAATAAAAAGTCTTCTAAAGAAATCACATTGACTTGATGAAATTCCTGACAGACTGCACAGCTGAGGAGCCCAGAAAGGACAAGATTTTTTGCAGTTTTAGGCTTAGGAAAATAACCAACTTTTAGAAAGACACATATGTTAAATAAATTATCATAACCGTTGTATAACGTACTTATTATCATTTCTGTTTAATCGCCCCTCGATGTAGAACATAATGGCTGATAAAGCTGTATTGCTAACGGGTGTCTCCTCAAACGATTTAAACATGTCAGACTATGCGTTAGTTTTGTATATTATACATACCATTACATACCTGATCAACGGGTTTTGTAACAAAAAATCCCCTTTAATCCCCTTTTCTAAGAACATAGTTTTTCAGCAATAGTTTAAAACTTTTCGCCATAGAAGTGTCTAATGATAACGTATGTCAGACAGTGGTAAATGCTAACGATCGTTACGTTTTAATACCTTTATCGTTAGTACTTTGCTTAGTACAAATACTTTACTAATTAAATATGAATTCAATTAACTTCTGAAATATCCACTAATAGTTATAACTACAGAACAGTATGGGCACACAAACGACAACAAAGGATTTAGTCATGAGCCTAAATGTATGTAAAAAATAACTCGTCTTTAAAAATTCTAGAGTATCGAGTGGGTTATTAACTAGATAAAATCCGTTTCAACACCAGTCATATAGAGGGCCGACATGTCACGGGTCCTTTCATCAATCATTTTTATTCTCCGCTGTATCTTGCGGTATTTAAATTGAACATAATAGACGCATTGATAAAATAATTCATACACAAGAGATTGATAAAAACGGCTCACATTTTTTCTATTCTGTCTGGAGCATTATAACATTTTCGGGCTACTTTTTACTTATTATGTCCTGTTTTTATCTGAAACAACAATTAGATTGCTTGATTTTATTTCAAATTGATCCGAAAAAAACGACCTAAAAATGTTACTCTAGTAAGAGAATCGACAAATCAAATTGAGTACCAGGTCTAGTAGATTAGATTCCCAAAAAATAATAAAACACTTTTAGTGCAGTCATCAACGTTTAAAAGAATGTTGAAAAAAAATATCTAAAAGATTTTCAAATACTCGTGTATGGTATTAAGAAAAAAAAAACTCAAATATAATACATATTAGTATCCTTCATTTTGAAATAATATGAGAGGTCACATAAGCGCGTTACAATGAGCTGTGAATTCTAGCTACATATAAATTAAGTTATAACCTAAATGAAGTCTAAACAAAACAGCATTACACATAATAATTATGTTGACACGCCACGATCATAAAATAAACAGTTTCTTACATAAGCTAATACAGCCGGTTTATTTATAAATATGTTGCTTGTTAAAATTAATGAATCAGTAACAATATCAACGGCAGGAAAACCGACATTTAATAAACCGGTTTTGTTATTACATTCGCTTAAACATGTAAATTAAGTGGACAACCGAATAACAGGAAAAGAAATCGAGGTAAAGTCGGTGAGGTCTTGAGAAATAACCGCTAATATTAATATTTATAATGTCATTCGTATTACAATCACGGAGATAAATCTGAACTGAACTCGTATTTGAATTGCAACACAGCGACTCTGAATAATAGGTATTTATTTCAAAACCTATTTTTACTTCAGATTGTATTGACATTATCTTTGTTGACAGATTTTTAGCAACTGAAATAGTCTGTAAGAAAGTTGTTTTTCCATGTTTATTACTAATTTTTACAACTTTCCTCTCGAGGGCACAATCTTAACTGTTCATAGGGAAACTATCAAATTATTGAACTCGTAACATGATGAAGCGGAGCTTTCGAACGGCTGTGTTACTGCGCTACAAATAACATTCGACTGATTATGATTTTGTGTTGAGACCAAACTATGTAGTAGTTTAGTACTTGCACATATACAAGTTCCCCCTCCTCCAGTATTGTACTGTTGGGCAGTCCCCTCATATGGCTTTGTTGGAGAATTCTCCCTTTGTATTGGATTGTGTTGAACATCGCAAAGCATTCCTCCACAAGGTCTGTATTATTGCCTAGAATATGAGATTGTTTTATGCTATTATCTTATTTTATGTTACTTTAGTCTGTTGAGTTTGAGTCAGTGAGTTTTTTAATTCACTCACTCAAAGGGCTATATCTGATAAACGAACGAATTACGATCAATTTTAAAACTTAGGGTTCCAAAAACACTCCTATAAATATTGCTGATAATAAAAGTCAGTTTGCCAAGACAAATCTATTACTTTTGGATTTTTCCATTGCTTGTCCTATGAAACTTTTTTGCCAAATCGTAAGTGGGCAGTAACGAGGTTTTCTTTTATGTGCGGAATGTGGACATGGTTACGATCAAATAACTAGTATCTTTTCGGTTCCAATCGTAGATTTATATCTGATGCTAATTTCGCCTTCACACATCTATTCTTATGCACTTGAGAAAATCTCTGCGATCTGCGAAATTCTTCTCAGTGAGATGGACAGGTGGAAAACTGAGTCATTCTGAAAAGGTTCCTATTGTTAATTCTGGAAGGCAACCAGAAAGGTTTAATGTAGGTATAATAAATATGTATAAAGACTTACAATAAATAAATCTAAAAATCAACGCCAATTTTACAAGTTTTACTAAAATAAATTACCGTGCAATTAAATGGCAATTTAAATGCAGAATCGATCGCAATGTATGAAGGAAACTCCAATCTCCTTGGGCCACTCTCAATTTGAACAAGGCTCATATCACCTAGTTTACATATTAGTTGCATACATGTAGCAATGACCTGAAAAACACTGGGCACTATCAATGAGTATTTGCTGAGTTTGCTGGTGCTCGTCAAAAAATCGTTTAAGGTGCAATCCACCGAAATTGATGGCAATATTTGTGACAGGCGACAGATTATGATAGAGAACGTGAGATAATTAGGGTGACAGACAAACCCGACACCAACCCGTTTGGCTTCACGCAAGCCAGTAGTAGTAGTAGCAGTATAGTAGGCCTTTCTAAGGAGAGGAATATGCCTAACACATAACTGCCTCGTTGGTCTAGTGGTTAGGGTAAGCGAGTGCAGATCAAGAGGTCTCGGGTTTGATTTCCAGGTCGGACTGTTGTTGGGTTTTTCAAGAAATTTACAAGAAATTCTTAATAGCAGCCTGGAGTATGGAAGATGGTGGTGTTTCCCGCCCGTGCCTCGGAGAGCACGTTAAGCCGTCGGTCTCATGTCATGAACATCTATGGCAATCGTTATTGGGAAGTCAGTGCCCTCAAATATACTGACAACTAGTTTGACCTTCGAATTCAATTCACCCTCAGGGTTGCGGAGGTCAGATGCCAGTCACTCCGTGTAAAAACCGATATTCAGGTAAAACCAGTTGAACTAGTAGCCGACCCAAAATCTTGGGATTAATAAAGGCTAGGAAGATGAATGATGATTTTAATGATGATAAAGAACGTGACGCATATTATGATAATCGAATATGACAATCACAAACTGTCTCTGCCCGTTTTATCGCATGTATGAATTAGTGGTGTTGGAAGATGGAAACATGTTAAATCATGTCAATGCTGTAACTGCTGTAAAACATAGTTAAAATAGATATAATATAAGAAAACAGAGTAATCTGTAGTCGAATATTATGAACTCATTTATATTTTAATACATATGAATATCTACGTCTTTTATGATTGACTTTAAAGCGACTTTGTTGTCACTACCACTTCACATTTCTAGCCTTAAATTAGTTGTCAAACCTGTCTACGCAAGGTAAAATCTTGTCAACCTTAATATAATATAGACAGCAAGTGCCGTCATTCATGCAAATTAATCCTCAAGGTTCAGCAATAATTTCAGTTAAAAAGAGTAAGGTACATATTAAGTGACGTTACATGTAATCTTGAAAATCAAGTTCAATGTTTGGATATGGTCTATATACAAGATCTCCCAACGAATATGACCTCCAATATTTTATGAAAAACGTAAGACGTTTTATAAGTCCATCAAACGGTCTATTGATAGCGTGAAGTTATTATGTGGGTCAGCAGATATTGTTGCCCTGCAAGAAACATGGCTTATGAGTCATGAATTGACATTCCTTGGATATATAGACGAGGAGTTTGCATACACCGGGGTATCGGCAGTGGATTCAACGGCTTACTACGAGGCAGACCCCACGGGGGTGTCGCGTTACTGTGGAAAAAATAAAGCGTTTTTCAGAATGTGTCAGTGATTGATTGTAATTGTGCGCGTACCTATATCGGCTATAATTAATTCATATCGGCTATAATTAATATATCGGAGTTCAGTGTTTATATGCCTATGTAAATTACATGTACTAACATAGTTCTTAAGGTTTACTGTATACTAACACATTATATATTTCCGAAATAAAGGTATTATTATTATATTTCTTTCTATCTTAGCTGTGACGCTAGTAAATGCGAACCTATCACGGGCTTACGCCAATTATTATTATTATTATTTATGTATTACCTACTAATTCAAAAATATAATAATAGTATACTAATAAATTCAAAAGAAATCATTGCTTTAACAACCGTAGGCGTTCATAACTCATGCCTAATTACATGCCGAGGTTCTTCACTCGAAAGCTATGATACCATACACGGGAAACCCATTTGAGCGGAGTTTCGTATACAAAATAACATGTATTGACGGACTACGTACTCAGTCGAATATTGCTCCACGTCCAACCCACGCCGAGGGCTATTATTCATACTTGTTAAATCGACATTTCGACGATAGTCGGCATCAATCGTTTATCTGCGGGCATCGCTGCCGCCTATCTAGACTCGACACCTAGCTCGTCAAAAGGCCGTTGGCCCGCTTTACACGAGCGTGGGTCGCGTATTATGTGCATGCCACATCACAGAGGATACAGTTACGCGTATCTAATGTTTCCTATAGACACACATTGTTTTTGTATCGTGTTTTTTAAACATTTAATTACGCAAGTGCAACGTCTCGTCACGAATAGCTATTTTGCGCCAGCCCGCCAACGCTCACTTGCCAAAAGCTATTAATTACGACCGAAGAATAGAATATCTCGTCGGCTAATCCCCTGGAGACGGTTACGGTTACGGACAACGTTGATTAATGTTCGCAGCGTTCGTTTAACTCTTCTTTGTATACATTCATCGGTTGTGTAAACGCGAATAACCTTCTTTCGGGTTGCTCAGACGTAAATAGGTACGCATCCGTCGTACAAATAAATAAATTATACGCGTTGATCCGGCACAGACGCGCTCCGCTTCAAACCTTGAACACGTGTACGTGTGAATATTAAACAAGTTTTTATAGATGAAGCAATAAAGGAAAGTGACCGTTGAAGGTTGCATCGGTAATGGACACTGGTGTCAATTAGTAAGTCGTTTTCACTGGTATAGCTTGGCAACAACGATTTAAGAAGGCGTTCGAACCCAGAACAATAGAGAATGAAGATGGGCTCGTTTTGTGTAGTTACGTCGGTTCTGGCTGACATTGTGCCGAGCGATAGCGGGCGTGCGAAGAATGCCAATGGAAACAACTTTACTGTTGGTTTCCTCGAAGCCGACACGCGTGACGAACTGAGAACCGGTTACACGACACCAGGCAGAAACAATGCATTAGCGATGCTTTTCATTAATTTTAGTCTTGCTCGCTATTTTACTTATAAACTTAAAGAAAATACGGAGAATTGCGACATGCAAATGTGTACAGTATTATTGACGAATAAAAGCAAAGTATACGCTTCTATAGATGTTATTAATATAGATGAAACTAGACCAGAACATGATGCAATAAAAGCAAGTGTAAGAATAGTTTGAAAGAGGTGTATCCTGTTGTTTAGTCGGCTGATGAACGGTTCAAAGCTGAGAAAGCTATCAGAAATGAAAGAGATGTAAACTGTAAGAACGATGCGAATACAAACGACCTACATAAAACGACGTTTGGAACGTAACAACGTCTGCTAGGCACTCTACTGATATTTAAATCTGTTGCAACTTGCAACGTGGCGTATAATCGTGAGATTAAAATAGGTCACCCGGGAGGCAAATAAACCAAGAGTTATTCAGCAAATGTGGCAAGCATATTACATCCGCATAATATTTCATCTGGTGCTAATTCCAACAGCAAATATCACATATCTGTAAATATATTCATATCACGCTGTTTGATCATACTAATAATTTACATAAATTACGGCCGTACATAAACTAAATAAATATTGCTCAACTAAAATAGCTATCAAATATTTTAACGTGAATATTCTTAAACAGGTAGTATGACCTCCCTATAATAATTTGAGGGGTATATGAAGGTGACCAAGCGAATATAATTGGAAATGGAAAAGATCTTTGTTGTCGCAGAATAGAGTCTAGACGACAGCATGACAAATAGAAAAAGTAGCGACCAAATATTTTATTCTGTATTTTTTTTTATAAATAAGAGCGTGGAAGGTAATGTCTTCATATTTGTCATAAAACAAAAGAAACAGTTGTCTAAGTGCTAAGTCTGTGGAGGCATGCTAGCAGCAATTGTGCAAACAGTGTTGCGCAATCTATCATAGTACTGTCGATTGTCGTCAGGGAATTCAAGCAAGGTTAATAGTTTACAGACGATGTAATTTCAACATGCGCCTCGTGACTATAAATACTTCTCTAATTGCGAATTGCGGACGGATTTACCTGTTTATAATCTTGATGGCTGTATTTAGGTACAGTTGCTATAATCTGTAATATTTAGAAGCAAAGTCTAAACGAAATATACATGTATCTTATAACTTTACGCTATACTAGTTTATGCATATTGTATACTAGCTTTTACACGCGGCTTCGCTCACGCAGACTTTCATCCCCTGATTTACCCCCTTAGGGGTGGAATTTCAAAATTCCTTTCTTCGTGCTCACTTACGTTATATAAAGAACCTACATGCAGGATTCTAGCTTCAGCGGTTTGGGCTGTGCGTTGATCTCTGGGTATGTCTGTCAGTCAGTCACCTTCCTCTTTTATATATTATAGACTACAATAGGTCAAAACCTCCACTCTAAGGAGAGACTATGGCCAGCAATAGAATGTTAAAGGCATAAATGAATCTATACATGAAAAGCTTGAGGACGACACAAAACGTATTTGGAGATTCATAATATTAGTGTTTTTCTATTTCCAGCCATTAATCATTTCACGTTTAGTAAGTGTATTAAGTTTAGTAAGTGATTAACAACTAATAAATGATTTGCAAAAAATCATAACAATATGTGTACCCGTACTAAAATGGATATTTTGAAAATCGTTCTTTAATTTAGCTTTCATAAGAACTTATAACACGAAGTATAACACTTAAAATACGATAAAACCTATTTAATTTTTAACACCTTCAACCTATCTATTGCCAGAAGCAGAGTCCTGCTCCTGCTATAAAACATGTAGATTTACATTAATCATTTGTAAAAAAAGAATAAATCAGACTGCGTTCCAACCTTAGAGTATACATAAGCGAATATACATAGCTTGCTTATGTATACTCTAAGGTTCCAACTCACAACGACTGATATATATATTATTACTAGTGGTTGCCCGCGGCTCCGCCCGCGTATATGTCGGTTATCGCGGCAAATAGTAGCCTATATGTTATTCTGATGTATAAGCTATATAACTGTAAAGTTTCATCCAAATCCGTTTAGTAGTTTTTGCGTAAAAGAGTAACAAACATCCATACTAACAAACTTTCGCGTTTATAATATTAGTATATAGATTATATATCTATATTCAATAAATGTATTTATAAAAGCTACATGAACGAGATTAAAATGAGACGTCGTATATTGAAAAGTTTACGCACACATTTGGCGTAGGTTCAATTCCTGTTTGAAGTATTTTAGGAGCCACGCACGCACGGTGCTCCGCCTCGCCGGCCTGTTTACAAATACTAGCACAAACTCGATTCAATTCCAATAGATTTTGTAAACAGTGTGCCAAAAGAGATTGAGTGAGTGTTTGTTTGTATTCCTACTGTTTAAGTAATATTTTCAAGCTTTTGCAGGACCAGGCATTTGCATCATCAGTCAACTTAGGTGAAATAGTAAAAAAAAGTATATCTCATTTCATATACGAATGTAAACATTGAACCATACCTCAGTTAATTTGCATCCCAGTCATGAGGGAAAAAATCTAAAGTCCCTTTAAAAGTCAAACGAGTATAAATAATTGATGAATCAGGCGATCGTCCGGTTCATTGTCGCGGAAGAAGAAATCGAGCGAAACGACTGCCCCAGTATCGATAAACCAACCGGTTCTACAGGCGCACCACTATATTCGTGGGAGAGAAGGACAAAATAAAACACCAACGTATTCTCACACAAAACTGAGATATTTTACTTGGAATGAAGAAAGGAATAAATTATACGGTATCGTGTTCGACAATGAAACGGCAAAAACATGAAAGATTCTTCTCTACCTGCCTGCGCCGAGGGGGCCCTTTAGCTATATGAAAAACTCTTAACAGGTTCTCGGAATGAAATTCCAAAGTAGTTTGATAGCATATGACTGGATCGATTCGTAGTATTATTATAAAGAAACACGATTCATTAATGAGCATCAGATTAATCTGCGGCCAGATAGGCTTTCTGTTTACATATATTTAATGATATCAAAGAAATAAGTAAATAAAATGTTGGTAGTGGCCATTTTAAATTCTTTTAGCTTCAGGTTATAAAAGTCAATGTTTATTCATATACCTGTCGAAATCTTAGTTGAGAAAAAATAATCCTCAAAAGGAGCAAAAAACAGACCGAGACCACAATACAAGTTTTACTAGTTCCTTTATTAACTTCGGCAAACACGTTTCACGGGGAACGCTCGATTTGGTCCGTCGACTCGCAGTTGACTACTATAATTGAGACTAACCACCGCTCAAAGAAACAACTTAAAATGTAATGTGCTCTTACATCCTAAAGTTCGAAATCGTTTGGACAAATTTCGCATATTATGCATCTAAATATAGAGGTGAAACAAAAAGTCTCAAATCTTGTAAATATTTCGACATTTTTGCCTCAAGCGAGTGGTTATTTTGTGTTTATTGAGTTGACTCTTGATTGCTCCGCTAAGCGATTACTGGATCATTGAACTTGAAATTTAGAATACTTAATACCTATATATTTCTTTATATTATTTACTGTGAATAATTTAAGATCAATATTAGCTATTCAGTAATAAAATTAACATACAGCAAAGCATTAATTTTATCATCTCACCAGTTGTATTAGCAGGTATCAATAGCAAACGTTATTCACTTTTCTATTTTTCTGTTCATAACGGAAAGCATGCTGAATTGTCTACTACACCTACTATTCGATAAGCAAAATCGTCATCTACGGCATCTACCAGGCATGCATAAAGTCGTAATGCTGCTTGAAGAATTTCTATCCAAAAAAGATAAGGGAATAAAGCATCCAAAGCTAAAAAATGTAGTTAGAAAACAACAACACGATTACTAAGAATACGTTTCCAATAGTATATCATTTATTATAATAACAGACAGCTGTTTGTATGTCAGTAATAACCTTGGAACCTGTCGGCGTCCACCGAGTGATCAACCCTCCATTAGAACCACGCGGCGTAACATGTGTTCGAACAACGCGGAGTTATATTTAAAGCCAGTTAGTGTTAGGCTACAGAGACAGAAGATAAGAAAAGGATACGTAATTTTATATGTATCCTTTTTATTATCTTATAGCGGTTTACATAAGTTTCCATCACAAATACAACAGTATTTAAGAAACTCTCAACGTTGAATAGTTTATTTTTAAATTGAAAATAAAGCAACAAGTGAATATCGATAGAACTAAAGCAGGTCAAAAAACAGATGAAATACCGTCTGCAACGACAAAAAAAGGGGTCAGTGACTGCGTCAAGGGTGTTGAGAGGTGGCAAGAGGGCTGTAGAACGCGGGGGCGAAGGAACTGTAATAATACATTTGAAAAAAGAACCCCAAACATCTGCCACACATGTGCGTTTCGTTTCATAGTGGAATAATGCAAGTGGTGCGCGCAACCGCAGCGATACGGCCAAGCCTTTTTGTGCAGTAGCTTTTTGTAATCTTCACGCTCGCAAGCTTTCAAACGTACAATGGTTTTTTATTAGCAAGGAAATCAATACATTCGTGACGTCTGTGATGAGAATATAAACGTTGGAGCGCTGATCCGAATTTGTGATGAAAATTCCTTTAATTTTGTTCCTGAATTAGAAACTTATTTATATCTATAACAGTTGCGTAATAAAAATGCCTATAACCAATCCGCGTAATTAATAATTTGGCGCTGAATGCTTCACTACTGAAGTGTGGATGCATTTCTTGGAAGATGGACATATGCTGGAACGATGCCAAGCTTGCCAAAGCGAGGAAACGTCGAGTGGCACTTGAATCTATGTTCATTATACGTACATATTCACTCCAGTTTATGTTAATTATGAATCATTTAGAAGCAGAGCAGCTGTCTACGTTTTGCTAATAACACAGCTGTTTTCTATTTATACCAAGTAGAGATAGGACTACAACATTTTATGTACAGTTGGAAGTTCTTTATTGTGAGATTTTGTTGAAAATAAGTGCTAAATAATTTTATGCTGTATCCAAGGGCGACGATAGTCACTTAGTATCATGTTACCCGTCTACTCGTTGGCTGTGTGTGTGTTATTGTACCATAATAAACATTGCAACCAGATCTTTTGAAGAGAGTAATACTGTAATACAGAGGCTAGTTTTGAATTTCGGTTGTTTGTGCTTCCGTAAAAAGTGGTAGTTCCGTAGAAGAAGTAGATAATTGAGAGTAGCATTGACGTCTTATTCTATTTCACCAAGAGTTTGAGGTCTCTACTTCAATATTCTCGAATGCTACTAAAAGATTTTGTAAATGTTTAGTAAAGCACATGAATAGAAAAACTCACAGTCCAGGACTCAAACCATATTCAATATCTGGTGCCACGGTAAAACGAAGAATTGCTTGCAAATGAATATTTGTAATCTACTTGGGAAATTAATTACATAGTTAAGATTTGCTTCGAATATAAATCCGATCTGAGAATATTCCCGCATAGAGCGAAAATGGACCGATCTATTCAAAACAACTAATCCAATCTGTCAGACAAAGTCTGTAAACAAAGTCAGGGAACGGAACAAAAAGATTATCTAGTTTGTGTTCAGTGACTGTGACTTTGTTGCCACAATAACTTGAGAGAGATTTTGTTACTTAAATAGATGATTCATTTGTTCGTCGATCACATGACTAAGATTTCAAGCGTCCGACAAATACTTTGATAACCTTTGAATAATAAAATTATAATAATGTTATAACTAAATAGATAAACTAATTAAAACGGTAATATTCTAATCCTTACATTACTTCATTATAAATAACCTTCGTTTTCAATTTGGCAAGTTCTTAATGAGCTTTCTTAAATATTATTTGTATAAAGTGTGTTATCCAGTGCTCATCATCATCATATCATATAAAGTTCTTAATTCTTGGACCCCACAGGAAATAAAATTCTGACCCCTGAGGTGAAGAAACTGATTGAATGAAGAATTTGACGGTGCTGAAATTGAATGGAGTATGAACAGTGAACGTAAGCAAGAACGTGTAGTTAGAGTCAAAGATACAAAGATCATGACACGAGTGGCCTTTGGCTTGAGCTTTCCTGGAGCAAGAGCTCAGATCATACAAATAACTTGTTTATTGTATGATATGAGAAAAAGAGGTACACGTCTACTCACGTTTGCTTAAGTTAAAAGCATTGACCAACGTTGGATATCTATGTTCTTACAATAGGTACAAGTACCTACAAATAATGTTCCGACCCATCAATTAAATCCATGTAAATGAATGACCGGAAAGAGTATTTTTTGAAAAACATAAAAGTTTATTTATGATATCCCTACAACTTCCTGGGATTACCTTCGTATATACTTTAAGCGTATTTAAGACCCCTTCTGATGACTAGGAGTACGGGTAACTTATTAATTACTCGTATACCATTTAAAAAGAGCAAATTTAAATACTAAACAGAAATATAATAATGTAAATAATGAATAATTTACTAAATAACAAGAAACTGTAAAGCCGTAAAAGCGAAAAACACAGCAGTAAATGCATTTAGCAGCGGACGCCAAGAACAATTTCATTTAAAATTAAGGTTAACAAGTATTTGTGACGCAAAAATTATTTCACAACTAAACTAAATTCCGCAGTTAATAAAATTCAAAATGGATGTCGTAATCGTAATCGACGTCTGGGCAGTCGGCAGAAGCGTGGGTGGAGTGGGGCGGGAGGTAAATCCCGTTAGGAGAAAGTAGCTGCCTACACTCCGGTTGGCGCACGGATCGTGACGAGCACTGGACCGGCCGCAGCCGACTCTGACTAAACTCAATTCGATTTTATCATCACTAGGGTTGCTAAGATCTTAAAATTTAACATTAAATTAAACTCTATTCTTTACATAATAAAAAACGTAACTAATTATAGCATAGGGCCATATACCTTGTGAAGAGAAAGCAAACAGTGTTTTATATAACAGAAAATTAAACATGAATTTGTTCACCACTACTAAATTTAGCATAAGTTCAAAATAATGGCGAGGTTGCGAAAGAACTGGTGTTCATTTACATTAGCTTGTAATGTTAAAACGTTTTCGAATCGTTTCTTATCTCGAAAAACTAAAGATGTGTTGCCAAATACAAACTCCTGATGCTCATAAATCATGATTGACCCAATTAAAGTAACAGTCACACAAGGCTCAAAAACATGTTTCAAAGTTCTGCACGTGTTGTATAAAATAATAAATGATAGTGATAAGAAGTTGTAAGTCGTTGTTTAATAACTTTGAATTTAAATAGGAATCGTGTTCGCGGTTATTACTTTCTCTTTTGTCGTCAAGGGAACAAAGAATTGAAATATCACAAGACTATGACCACGCAAAAAATACTTCAATCATCTTACATTGTTGCTTAAATTTGTGAGTTTAGATTCATAATCATAATGATAGTAATAATTCGAAGTCAATGTAACCTAAATGAATGTTTATATGCGTCATTATTTAATTTATAAATCCTGATTCCAATACGTAACCAAACTATACACATTTTTAATTCAACCAAACCTGGGCGAATTTCATTAGATTAATTATCAAAGAAATAATTATTGTGATCAAAATCTTATATCATAGATATTTCCTTCTCATCAATAAAGTATGCTAATTCGAATTTGATACCCCTTGGAATGATACATGTTTATTTTATACAGAGAAGTTATAACTAATTCCATTTATATTAAATATCGGTCGATACAAGTGAAAAACGATACGTATCATTAAATCTAAATTAAAGCACGATCAGACAGTTTCATTACGCACACGGGAGTGCCGGCATTGCATCCATCTCAACAATTATTGCGCAAGCGGTAAAATAAAATCATGGCGTCGATAAATTATGTTTCGTAACTACACGATAGTAGACGATGGCGGTGACGGCAAACTCGTTTCACCGGTCTGCGTGCAGGTGGCGCGGGCGTCGGCAAGCTGACACTTGGCTCCCTACGACCCTGAACAACTGCATTGCTGCACCGCATGAAGGGGCAATTATATTGAAATCTCAAGTATGCCAACACTGGCCATATCGACGATCAGCCAACGGAAAATTTGGTCAACCGTTCGATTTAAAGGTCACTGCAATTATTGAAGATAATTATCGACGTTTATTGAAGGTTTTAATTGGATAAGAATGAGGGGTTTGACACTGTTTTATATTTTTAATTGTAGAAGAAATTTATGTGATATGATGATATTCAGAACAATTTTACTTTAGAGAACGGAAATGTGCATATATACTTATACATATTATATTGGTTATAAAAACCTTAAAAACCAATTAATGTTTAACAAGCGAAAGGATTACCGTACGCCAACTTGATTCACCTTCTCAGAAATAATAAAATAATCATCATATCATAAATATTCTAAGCGATGGTTGGACCAAACGCTATATGAATAAATCCATGGAATTGGTAAGTTTTCCCCTTGTACCTCGTTTAATATTCAATTGGACTCACAACAAGGCATTACCATACAATTATACAGTCACATCTCACATGTTTGGTACCATATGCATGTATTATTTTTCATTCATATACTACTATTTATCGTGACAGTTCCCGTGCACAATCTTTTTTGTCAACGAGTCAGGATTTGCAACCTATAAAAACTTACAGTGGTTCTAACGTAAGACATTTGTCTGGTTTGTCAACTTATACACATATACACATTGGTAAAAAGATTACCGTTGTAAAAAAACAACTAACCATTACTAAATATCATAAGTATGTAAACAGGTATCTACTCCACTATGTTAATAAATTTCAATAGAAATCTATACTAATATTATAAACGCGAAAGTTTGTAAGTATGGATGGATGGATGGATGGATGTTTGTTACTCTTTCACGCAAAAAGTACAGAACGGATTTGGATGAAACTTTACAGTAATATAGCTTATACATCAGAATAACAATAGGCTACTATTTGCAGCGATAACCGATATACACACGGGCGGAGCCGCGGGCAACAAGTAGTATCACATAAAGCGTAAAACTGATTTTTTTGGTATCGGTAAGAAAAAAAAAACTATTTCTGCAACGCACGTTAAATTTAGCTGATCCAAATTAACGAAGTAAACGTCGCCGTCGTCGACTGATAACAAGAAATAATGTAAGTATTGACATTTATCAAGTATGCTAAACCTGTGATAAGTATTTAGCATCTTAGCTCAATGTCAATACATTAACATACTGGTTATAAAGAACCAGCAACGGCTGTGTAATTCGTTAACAACTTAATTTGATGTGCGCTGATGTACCATGGCGGGAGTGAGTCGGATCGCGATAGAAAGTCGTGCAAAATTGTATGTTATGCCCGTAACCGGTTAGGCCGATGTACTGGAAACTCGACCATCAACTGCCACGCTATAGCTACTGCAGGAAGGCAAATTAAATTATATGATGTCATAGTGCCTACAGCTTGAAGACCCATTAATCGTCATGCATCAAAATATTTTTATATGTGTGAAAATAACCTGAAATCTCTACATGTTGCGCGCTTGTAATTAACGTGGCAACAGGGCACTTATCTTTAGCAAAAACAGAGCTATAATCAGTTTGTGATAAATATGCGGGTTTGTTTTTATGTGGCAATTTGGTTTTGCCATAATGAGGTATTAAATTAGCAATTGGCAACTTTTTCTTGTTTTCTATCCATTTAGTCTGTTAGCGAGCGACGAAGGTATATTGCATCTTAATGCTTGCTAACTTCAAGGCTAATTAATATGTGTTGAATAGAAAATAGACAAATAGTTAAATAAATATTTACGACAAAACAGGTTCTATGGCTTCAACATTATGAAAAAAAAAAAGATTCTTCCCAAAGGAACAATCTCAATTATCTCTGCAAACAGATAAAATCTAGTACTCTATTACTGTAAAACAAGAGACAGAGCAATTTCAGATCTAGCCAGAGATAATGTTGCTTCTTGATTTTTATTTTTTGGTACACAAAGGCCCTTCAAGCAGTAAATTTATAGTTTATCTCGTAAACAAAGCATTTATGTTCTTATAAAAACTGTCTCAAGGCCAAACCAATTGAAAGTTACCCATCAGTCAAACAGGTAAGCCAAGAATAACAGTAACGGTTCGAAAGGAGAGCCCAAATCTATAAAATGACATAATAGCCGACCCTCGTCCCTGTCGACTACAACAAAAGGGACAGGTTCGCTTTACAAATCTCACATACATTATCTTTATTATTATTCTTTGGGTTATTATATTACATTATAATAATAAAAGATTACTTTGTGAACCACACTCTACAAGATACCGGTTTGGTTACGAGTCGTGTTATGAAACTCATTTAATAATTCTGTCAGCCGAATTAGACTTGGTCGTACTTTCACCAACGACTTTCTTGTTCGTACGCCGCACACGAAATAGTCGTTCGACTTGTTCTGTTGACCTCCTCTGGCGTTATTGTCCGAATCATTGCGAGTCTTTGAATATCTCTTTGTAGCTGCCAATCTTCATTACGTGATCGATTGTGAGGCTATCAATGTCAATGTTACGAACGTCTTTAAGATAGATCAGATTAATACTAGCCTTAAATTACTGTAATCTTCGATATATGCATTGCTTATATTATACCTAGAGAGAGTTAATAAATATTTAGTAGCTTCAAACTGTCATAGTTAACATGCCATCGTAAGAGCACTAATTAATAGTCTCCACTACCTTTGAATGAATCATTAATGACCGTACTCTAGTGTTTTATAATCGCGTTCGAGTTAATCAGTTAACGAAACGGATATGGAGCAGGTGTTGTTAAATAATAAACATGATTTTATTTCCCAAACGCAAAGTGATAAAACTTAGAATCTTCTCAACGTTCAAACCAAGTTAAATAACGGCCGACAAAAATCGAGAGGCCAGCTCTTGGCACTACCACAAGTAGATCTCAGCGGAGCGCTATGAATTTTCATTTACTAATTACACATTTATACGAGATCCGAGATGACGCATTCCTACATAACTAGAACTATTACAGGTTTTGTATCGTATCGCGATAAAGCAATAATACTATTTCGTGGAATTAATGATGAGGGTTCTACATGTAGACTATATTTAATATGTATTTTGTGGTCTCTAAAACAGCTTTTAACATTATGCTAAAAAAACTACAAAAAAACAGTATCAGTACAGTTCGATATTAAAATAACAAAAAAAAAGATTTTTGTAACTTTGTGCGACTCTGCGTGTATTTTACTATAAAGCTGCAGTGGGGAAAAGAAAACAAAACTGCACCAACGAGGGTGGCACCTCGTGTGTGGTAGCCTTTAACTGCCAAAGTGAGAATGGAACGTGCTCTTTCAACTTATTTCAAACAAGAGTTGAGTGGACAAATAAAACATCATAATCGCAGGATTCCGTACTCGGGCTCAATTTGAATGTTACGTGAATATCATAAATATCAATTAGTAATGTGCCATAGCATAAAAAAGTATATATGTATGTAGATTATATACCTACTGATGTATGTACCTTAAACGAAACGGAGGCACGAATAAAAAATTATGTAGAAGCTTCTATCGACATCGATGTGACCCCGTTACTCGGATGCTGAATTGAAATTCAGATTGTGAAATGATAATAACAAATGTATTTGTCGTCCGCAGTGACCTCTAGTTTATAAAACTCGCCGGTGTGAAGTATAAATACTCCATGCATACGCAGATGAGAGCTGGACAAACAAAAGATACAGATTTGAATGTGAAATTAAGGATGGTGGTCTCGATATTTAAATGTAAACATGTTTATGATTCTCGTGAAAGTCGCAGCACACTGAGGTACAATTCAACTCCAACTGTATAAGCTAAATTTCATTGTAAGATTGCATAAAATTATTACACCATATCGATTTTATTTTCAACTCCTTTATCGATATTTTTAGTCATTAACATTTTTGGTATTTATTATAGATATAATTGTAATGTTTATCGATTTTTCATTCTTCATTCAAAGTAAGTCAGTCAGTTGGTTTATTTTCAATATTATGTTTGATTAAACATTTGTGTATAATCAAGTATTATTTTATCGTATTTGTTATTTGAAGATGATTATATCAATCACCAACCGACAAGAAGCAGTTGCGTTACAGTGAAGGAAGTGGTTTTAAATATTTGGTTTTAAAACCTAAGTACCAACTTATATAAACCGCATAATAAGTGAATACATGTTTGCTAAATATTAATTACAATAATATACAATAAGTGTTTTTGTACCTTTTTTGTTAATTTCAACGGATTCGCGTTCTGGAGATAAACCTGCAACAAATAAGATCACTATTTAAAAACAAAGTACCTATTAAAATTAAACGTAAAAATAATAAAGTTGATGTAAAAAAAGACCAAAGTAAAACCTGTTTTTATGAGACAGTTTTAGACGCTATTATATAAGTACATATACATATATAAATTAATAAACTGAATAACGAAATGTTTTCTATGAATAATAACTGTTAAAGAATTAATGCTTCTTGGAACTATTAGCATTAATAAATGTAATACAAAATTACGAAACCGGCGGTCGTTGACTGTTAATTTATAGTCAGTAAACATTAATTAGATGAAATTACTTGTATAAAATGTGATGGAGGTTATATGCAAATTTGAATTACCGACAAAACGGAACCTATTTCGATTCAAAGGTCAAATTATTATTCGGTAAATATTTATAACGTTGTAAAGAATAGCAAACAACAACCGGTTGCGATAACTTGTTTTGGCGTTTAAAAGACTGGTGTAGTAACCTTTGTTATTGACTGGTCTGCTGCTTATATAAATGATTAATAAAAATTATAAGCCAATCGGGTATTTAAATGTTGTTGGGCCATATAGAGAGTTAATTTCAGAATAATATTGTGGGAAACATGGTGATAAAAACGACTTATCAATTTCGACCAGTTGCAAATAACGTCGTTAATTAAAAAATTCGAGGAATGGGTTAAACATCCGCTATGTTTTTATAAGATGTTAAATTGCTTTGATATTGCGTCATAAACCTACATGACTTTGTGTTGTCCATCTGTTTATTTTATTCTGTTATCCCGAATCGGTCTTAGATCGATTAAGAAGCAGGCTATGATATGCAAGGATATCAATACTTAAGTGGGGGTACAAATATAATAAACTTGTAAGATATCTATCTGTACATTAAAGATATTGAAGAAAAAGTAATGAACTCAAAACAACAGATTTTAGAATTATTTTTGCTTTTATTTGTGCGCGCTAATCTCAGAAACGGATCCGGATTTGGTTTTATTTTATGTATTGTGGTAAACTTCACTTAACATTAAGTTTTTGTTTCACTTCAATGGGTTGACAAATAAACAAGTTATATTACATTAAAGAATCACCGCGAAAAGCGACATATACAAGAGCGGAGCTGGTAATAATATAAATTTATAACATTGTTGAAGTGTCAGGCCAAGAGTGTATATGCTTGAAAGAGAATTCATTAGTATGGACGTTATATCAGTGGGACTACTGGCCATTTCAGTTGAGGGTTAGTTCGAGCAGGTGGGCCGAATGGGCCAAGTGCCATGCCTCTCATGTTTCTGTTTGCCATGCCCGCATACTTGCCAGAGCTTGCAGCTGCCAGTTCACTAACCTGCAGTCATATGCAACTCAACTGCTAATGGATTTGCGATAAATTTTCTTTTAAATTATAATAATTTATACACGGCTAATCACTCTTCCCTCTTCCTTCAATTAATTAACAAAATAATATATATTTAATGCTTGAAAAGCGCTGTAAGTCTTATAGGTATATATTTAAATTAAATTACACGTAGAGTTCGCCGTTACCGGACGCTTGTGCAAATGGAATGTAGCTATCTACACAAAAATTTTGTCATACTTGCGTAAAAACAACTTAATTAGAAATAATAGTTGACAAAAAACTAAATACTATCAAAAAACAAGCTCAGAGCAACAATCTCTTATACAAACCATTAAAGTAAGAAATCTGCTAAAATAGCGCTTGCTTGTTACGTCGAACATCTGTGTACATATTCATAGAATCGACATGTTTGCATAATTTTCCCTTTCATGTAATAAACAACCATATTAGGAAAGCCGATCGTACGAGCCATGCAATCAATATAGAAAAAAACTTGCTGCCGACCGGCCATCAGTGTCGCGTAGGTGTAAACGAAAAGACAGCTGTATATAAACGGGTAAGTCGTATGTCTTGTCTGACATATTATCAAAACCTGTTTTGTAAGTTATGCAACAGAAAACATTATCCTGTCAATGGCATGCATGTTGCTGCTTGTTTAGCATGCCCCTGTCAATTGTATTGACATTAATGGATGTGAGTCGTTATTACACGGATTTAGGATGTTTTTGTCTTCGTTTGCAACATCTTGTACCTACCTAGCTATAATATGTATTGTATAAGTACGTATTAAAGAGAGAGGACTAGAGAGTAAATAAAAGTTGATGTAAGCTGTTAAATAGTTTTCTTTCTCTTATAGTTCCGTTTACGTAAATCCATATAAAGAGTAAGGTGACTGACTGACATACCCAGAGATCAACGCACAGCCCAAACCGCTGAAGCTAGAATCCTGAAATTTTGCACGTAGGTTATGTATATAACGTAAGTGAGCACTAAGAAAGGAATTTTGAAAATTCCACCCCTAAGGGGGTAAATCAGGGGATGAAAGTCTGCGTGAGCGAAGCCGCGTGTAAAGCTAATTTTATATAATTTTAGATTTTAAATACGTATTTTAACTACCAAATACGTTTATTAGCTTTAGTTGTAAATGCATGTTAGATTCATTATTATCTAAGTATGTACCTAAGTGAGATATACATCAGATTTGTGAAAAAAAAACGTTAAAACTTGTTCTAAAGAACTCTAATTCTGACGGTCTTTTTTTCTAAACAAAATTTTGAAAGAAATATGATTTGGCCCTCACTTCTATTGAATGAAACCGTATTCTTTATAATTTCTTATAAGTCTGCTATTTATATTTAGTCGGTACTAATTTATCTTCAAATATTCACTGGACTGGACGTTCGTAAATTATTCATATAGTCATTTAATATTTTAAGAAAGTTCATCGTCCATTAAATATACGTATCGACTGTGAATTAATAATAGCTTGTTGAATCAAGGCAAAGCAATTGGTAGAGGCAAAACCGGCTCAGTAAATGGTAATCTGATCACACGGATAAAACATAAGATTATCGTTAAGACACTTGACATTTTAATTAGTATATTCTCAAATGTCATGAATTTATGACTTTTATTATTGATTTTTATTTATATGATTTACAATAGACACAACTTTTTATCTTCATATTGTAGTACCACTCACGTCATTAAGCAGCTTAAATCACGCTTGCCAGACAAAAAACGATGTTGCCGAAATGATTCGTTAAGTCTACAACCCGCGGGGCTATATCTAATCATTATTTCAACCACACGCACAACTTAATGGTATGGCGGCCAGCATACTTGGGGCGGTAAAAAAACATGGCGTTTTCCCCTTTAAGGCACCGCGCCAGAGCCTTTCTTGATAGGCATGTCGACCGACAACTCTGCAACTTGTTTGAACGTGAGAAATGGGGACTCGATTGCGTTCATTGGCCGATATACCTTCTGGTTCATACTACAACCAAATTTATCAAATAAATGAGTAAATTAATCTCATTACGTAGGAGTATTTGATATTGATGCCCATAAATCGTTGTTAATGAGAAGAATGTTTGACCTAATATTGCTTTATAGGATAAATCATTTATTGGTTAATTTGTAAATGAGTGAGGTGAGTGAGCTTGCTTAATTAATTCAGTAACTGTTTATGTGGTTGTTTATGTTCTTGTAGGATAATGATTAATCTATACTATTATATAAAGATGAAGAGTTTGTTTGTTTGTTTGAACGCGCTAATCTCAGGAACCGCTGATCCGATTTAAATAATTCTTTCAGTGTTGGATAGTACATTTATCGAGGAAGGCTATAGGTTATATATCATCATGCTATGACCAATAGGAGCGAAGCACCAATGAAAAATGATTCAAAAACGGGGGAATTTTTCTACGCTACGGGCAATAGGAGACGCAAACGAGGTTGCGTGGGTCGGCTAGTGTTAAATAAAGTTTAATAGTATATGCTTGATGATAGTGCAATCATGTAGATGCTATCCATGGCACCTGCTTTAATATTTTATTTTTATTTTATATTCACACGACTTCTGACATGCAAATTCTTAGTTGATTACGGTTTTGGAATGTATTTCCAGATCTCTTCTATCTAAACCAATTAAAAGTGTCGTGATCATTTACTTGCTATATATAGGTTACATATGTATATGAATTCACAGAAAGTGTTTTGTGGCATCTTATAGATGACGTAAAGTGTAATAAAATATAGATGCATCCACGAAATCTATATATATAAAAATAAATCGCCGAAATGTAAGTACAGTACAGAGAAAACCCGATTTTTTTGTCCGTGACGGGAAGCTGAGACAGGTATCTATATACATCTATACTTATAATAAAAATGTAACGGGTCAAATTCTGTTCATTAAAGATATTTTGAAAATTTTTTTTGGAGGGCTCTCTATAATCGATACTGAAGCCAAAACTGTAATTTTTTAAAATTTTATCTGTCTGTCTGTCTGTCTGTCTGTATCTTGGCCGCGCATCACGCCGAAACTACTGAACGGATTCAAATGAAACTTGGCATGATTTGAGTTCATACTACGAGGTAGGACATGGGATACTTTTTATCCCGAAATTCAGCACGGTTTCCTGGAGAGAGGGGATGAAAGTCAAAATATGTACTTAGTTGTAATTCAATAACACATAGTCCGATTTCATTCATTCTTTTTTTGCTAGAAAGAAAAGATAACGGGAAAAGTGTTTTTTCTTGTCCGCGACTGTACACTGCCTGTGGGAAGCTGAGACAGATATGTAAATATGGCGGTAAGAAGTTCGCCGGGTCAGCTAGTAATGTATATTTATATGTCTTAGACATTATAATACTAGGTGGTAATAGTTAAAGATCTGGTTCAAGCAATCCTTACTTTTCTTATTACAGATGCTGTTTACTGGTGTACTCAAGGTTACAGTAAATAAGTTAAAGTAGCTGCTCCTTATATCATCAGTCAAAATCGGTCCAGCCGTGCCAGAGATTAGCCAGAACAGACAGACAAAAGTTTTAAAACTTGTTTTTAATTTAAGTATCGTATATACTTTCATATGAATTTAGTAAAAAGCTGTTAATTTAAAATTACAATCAGACACTTCAATTTTACTTATTTGTATAAATATAGTAAATAAGCATTGTCTATAGTTTATAGGCTGCAAAGCACATATACTGTAGGTCTATACTTTAATCTACTCTACTTAAAAATAAAATTCAATATTAACGTAAAATAGTTTAATGTGTTATGCATACGACAACCTAGATCCTCTAAATTTTACTACGTAATAATAAGAATAAAAATTTACATTTAATTTACATCTGCTCACGAAATAAGTTGAAATAACAACATTTCAATAGTTGATGTATACGGTAGGCAGAAATATTTTTATTTCATACTTTTTGGAGCACGATCTTTAAATCGAATGTTGGACGTTTATGTATGTTTGTATCTTCCACCTAAACTCCTGAACCGATTTTTTTAAGGATGATGGTGTCAATAAAGTTATTAGGACCCGGGTATAACGGGCTACATAGGCTACATAAATTCTAT
Source organism: Diaphora mendica (assembly GCA_949125395.1). Taxonomy (NCBI): domain Eukaryota; kingdom Metazoa; phylum Arthropoda; class Insecta; order Lepidoptera; family Erebidae; genus Diaphora; species Diaphora mendica. The sequence goes on along the minus strand of OX421311.1, from coordinate 36,263,289 downwards.
CAAAAGTTTTTTACGTAATCAAAGGTTTTATTTCTAAATAAACGATAGACTTTAAAGAGAATATTTTACAACAACTTTAAGTGTAATGTATATTTCAAGACTGGGGTTTTGTTAAACGACAAATAAATAAGTTGAATATTCTCTTTCTGAGAAGTAGGTACTTAATAGTACGTTCAATATTCAATAGAAAATTTAGTCAAGAGAAATGTTCATAACATAATCTTAATCTAATGTTGAACATAGCTGCTGTCGTCGATCAAAACATCACATTTTTTAGATAATGATGAATTTCTAATTGAGATAAGACTAGAGCATAGTTAGGTATCGTGTTCTGCAGTTAACGGATGTCGCCACACAGGAGTCAGAGACCGGTGGAGACCGGTCAGACCAGACTCACAGGAACGTTGAATTTATTCGAATTAATAAATACGATACTACTGTACTGTTAACTACACAAATTGCAGTGTCTACGTAATAATAATTATGTTGAAATAACTCATGTTACGACAAGTAGCATATATCTAAAATTCTAATTTTCTCTGGTAAGTGTATACGTATACACTGCAAGTTGCGTGGCATATGATGATAAATCGCAAATAAACGAGTTATATTTATCTGTCATCAGTGCCTTTCCCATGAGTGGTGTTTAGCAATTAATTTTTATGTTACGCCGAACATTGAACACACGCATACACTTGGCAGTTTGGCACACGTTCGAACTGTAGCACAAACAAATAATAAGTTGGACCGGTCTGCGGCTTTATATAGTCTTAAAATAGGTATGTTTTCATAAAGCCGATATGAGAGTGTACGCAGAACTAGTCTCGGGAATGAGGTCAAACGAGTTGGCATCCGATCCTCCGTCGGTCTGCTAAAATATGCCAATGACAATAAACAATACGCTGGCATCTTAATGTTTCACAACCGGTGAAGAAATATGGAACTTTATGCTGCTAATAATTACTAATAATTACTAATAAAAAACTATGTGTAATGTAACATAAATAAACGCATAATTAATAGTATATTTGTGCTTCATACTATGACGTATCAGAGATATATTATGTTGAAAGCAAGTGGCATTACCGCATAATTAAATAGTGAAATGATTTTAAACATTTTTAACTCATTCAATTCGTTACGGGTTTCGAACATGATGATTGTACCCTTTTTTTTGACTAGTCTTAATAAAAATAGAGATATGCGTTCGTGGATTACTGTCATAAGCTTATGAGTTTCTTCAAAATATTTACAAATTAGGAGATCGAATACCGTCTCAGCAACCCCATGATAGGAGGAACGACTACGAATTACAGGAGTTCTATTGAATAAAGTAAAGAATGAATCAAGATATCTTAATATATATAAATCTCGTGTCACAATGTTTGTCCTCAATGGACTCCTAAACCACTTAACCGATTATAATAAAATTTGCACACCATGTGCAGTTCGATCCAAATTGAGAGATAGGATTGTTTAAATCTCAAATTATAGTCGCAATTTTAATTTATTGCTAATTATTGTATATAAATATGGCGGTACGAAGTTCGCCTGGTCAGCTAGTATATTTATAAAATGACACCGTCTAGTGAAGGTAAAGACAATTTTGTTTTTCTGTAAAGAAGTCCAAAAAAGTTTACAGAAAAGTTTTTGTTTTGTTTGTCAGTTTTGCAAGTTAAAACTTCTTTTTAAGTCCAACCTTTCCTAACTGGACTAGCCCTGAGAAGAAAGGACGAAACAAACTCAGGGATCATCGTCTCTTTTAAAGTCAAAAGTTGATGACAACGCCAGTTGAAATGCAGTCGAAAAACTATTTAATTGTGAATGTATTTATCAATAATGTCGTCGTATTAAATTGAATGAGAAGTTGTAAATGTTAATGATCAAGTTGCGTAGCGGCCGATATGTTATTCATCAGGTAACAATAAAGTTGTGAATGAAAATTCCTTATTTTTTTGTAAAACAATGATTACAAAAGTACATACATAGTAACAAGAATGTAGCAACTCTAAAAATATATACATACACATAGCGGCCGAATGGATTGCAAATACGTAAATAACGATCTATAAACACTGTCATTATCTATTTTTGCATCCTTGTAGGAGGTTAACCGCCTAATATATATTAAGCATCTATAATCTAGTGTAACCTCAAATGACAAATTCTCGTTTTAAGAATTTTATCCCTAGAACTTTGTGCTTAATGCAAGTTTAGCAAAGTTTTACATTTACACTAATGCATTTGAATACATATAAATTAGAAGGTTTAATTTACCTCTCTACAAGGATAGTTATTTGACATAAACCCTAAATAGTATGTGTAGTATGTTGTTACGGAAAAAGGTATGTAAAAATTATTGCAGTTTGTCACTGTTTATTCTGTACATGGTCATGTACATGTGACAAATCATTGCAGTATTTGAGCATTGGAAATCACGTGCTGAAACCTGTATACTCTATACTTAGTAATCTACACTAATATTATAAACGCGAAAGTTTGTAAGTATGGATGGATGAATGGATATTTGTTACTCTTTCACGCAAAAACTACTGAACGGATTTGGATGACACTTTACAGTAATATAGCTTATACATCAGAATAACACATAGGCTACTATTTGTCGCGATAACCGACATATACGCGGGCGGAGCCGCAGGCAACAACTAGTAGAAAATATAAACCTTCAAACAATTGTATCAAATATTGCCCCCGGGCGATAAGGCCGCCAATTGTACATACTTCTCTAATTTTATGTTAAACTTCAAATGAATCTGGTGAACAATAACGAGATTTATTATTATTATTAATTGTATGTAATTAATACCTACATACATCTACCGTACCTACTAAGTAAGGTTTTATGATTAGGTAATGCAAGATATAAAAACAAACTATAAGAGATAACATGCGCATTGTGATGAATAAAAACTTACGTATTGTGGTCATTTAATATTGCAGCTGTTGATATAGAAACTTTACGATCAATTAGTTTATTGTAGGCCACCCACTCTGACTACACTATCTACACTTATTTGTACAACGATATAACAAGCTAGCCATGAATTTCAATAAAGTACACTAACATTCATGCCATGTGTGGCTGTCGCAATCAAGTCATAAATTTTACGTACACGATTGCTCTTATCTAGTAAATATGTTATTATGTAGTCATTTTAGATAGCAATATATGTTGAATGTTGAGAAGTCAAATGGAATGGTCCAGAATAAACAACAATGTAAAAAATAATATCATCTATATATATAAAAGAGTAAGGTGACTGACTGACTGACTGAAATACCCAGAGATCAACGCACAGCCCAAACCGCTGAAGCTAGAATCCTGAAATTTTGCATGTAGGTTCTTTATATAACGCAAGTGAGCAATAAGAAAGGAATTTTTGAAATTCCACCCCTAAGGGGGTAAATCAGGGGATGAAAGTGTAAAAGCTAGTCAGTAATAAAATAGCAAACGTTTTCATCTGTCTGCTTCACCGCTACGATATATAATTGTAGTTTTGTATTACTTTAAAGCTATTAATATTAAACTATTTACTACTTTATAGATATTAAGGTAAACTTATGTGAACATTCGTTCACCTAAGTTTATTGCGGAATCGGCTAATTAAGGATGAACATGAAGTGTGATACTCTACTTGCTAAATGCTTAATAACTTAACAGCTGCTTCACGAAGAAGGTTATTTCTCATTCTCTCAGTAATGAGAATGATACCAGACCATACATCAATACACTACTAGGGATTGCAATCCGGAAAACCGGATCCGGTAATCCGGCGGATCCGGCATAAATATACGTCTACCGGATCCGGTACTATTACTCCGGATCCGGAAACCTGATCCGGTAAATGTATATTTTGCCAAAATAATCGTGCTGTCACGAATGAAAGCACTTTAAGCGTATGCTGTTGACATTGCCTGTTCGTCTCGTGCCCGCAGGTTACAATTGCAGCTCTATTAAAAGTTGATTGGGAGATGACACAAATAACACCATCTGTTTCTTAAGATCATTGTTCCAAACCAATAGTTAATAAACAACATTTGTTTACAAGCTAAAGAGTTCGAACACAAACATGGCAGACATATAACTAGACATAAATTTTCCATGTTAAAACTTGAGGTCAAAAGCAATCAAACCGACTGCTTTCTATTTTTCATCATATTATTTGACACTTGAAAAATTTACTTAGATGTCAGATCAGTGAGTTCAAATACACACATCAAAAGTGTCTAGGGATCAACATATGTGTCTAGGGATCAACATATATTTTTGCAATAACTTTTCTCCTGATTGATATTAATTAAAATTTTCTTTAAGGATTCATCAAATAAAGTGTTTTCGTTTGTCACAGTAACGATAAACCAAGTCACCTTTGCATTAATAAAGAAATTTGCCATTTTCCTAATAAAGGGATTTTTGACATTTGAACCACTAACATTAAAGTTCGAAAAAAAGACTGAAATAACAGTTTTCTTTAAAATTTTATTAGGTAACTTAAACAATAAATAATCCGTGTTTCTACCGCGAACACTAACAACACAAGATTCGGTTTGGCATACTCAAAATGAGTTCATCCAAATCACGCTGTGGAATGGCCGCCCATGTTCGTTGCAACAACAAAAAAAGGTCTTCTTGCGACTGGATACCCTCCATATTCGGCAGAGCTCTTCTCTGTAGCATATCCCATGCATGCTCAATCGGGTTCAAGTCTGGCGACTGCGCAGGCCAGGGCCAAAGCCACATCTCAATCTCAAGAAATCCGCATAAAAATGCTTGATCCCTAGACACTTTTGATGTGTGTATTACAATTACGAATTTTTGATCTCAGTTAAGGTTAATAATTACTTCATATTTAGTTAGTTTAATGATGTTGATTAATAGTTTTAATCTCTGATTAATCTGTAAAAAGAAGACTGTGTCACCAGCTACGTTATGTAGGTAATAAAGCCATTATTATTTTACTTTTATTATATTTTCAAAATCAAGTTGACGTAACGCTATTGTCACTATAGAATTGGGGAAGATACTAATTCCTGCAACACAGTCTTTACTAGCGCAGGTATAAGGGAATCCCATTATGTATTGAAAATATTTATTTCAATAAATAAATTATTAGTATTTTTGGAAAATTTAATTGCTTTTAATTTTAGCTTGTGATTTTATTTGTTTTGGCGATGAACGACGATAAGTTATCATAATAAAGTCGACTTCGTTTAAAGCTAACGTTTTTTTTTACACTTCATTAACGGTTTATGTTGAAACGCACAAGGAAATAAATTTATTTGGTTAAATCAATCCGACCGGATCCGGCCTGATTTATGAAATTCCGTCCGGATCCGGAAGGTACTCCCGCTATTTTACTAGTTTGTTTTCAAACTTTTAGTTAGGTGAACACCTTATTTATAGCAATGAATTGATCAATAAATTATTTGTTGTATTGGAATTTAAATCTTTATTTCTTCCATTTATGTAAAAAAAACTGACTAATTTTATTTGATATTAAAACGTCATACCAATACAAAACACGTTTTATCTCACGTTAAATATGGACCAAGAACAAATACGCACCTTATCTCCTCTACATAATGTATTAATAGATGTGCCGATAATATATTCATAAATTTGCGTCCCATATAATTTTGGTGGACGGCATACCTACGTATAGGTACCATTTAAATAAACAAATTTAAAATGGAAACAGATCAAGGTGTAGAGAATTTATTCTGTACATAGAGTTATTATCTTCCCGGTGGTTGACTGTATAATTTACCCATTTGCGTCATTCACAGATTGGAATTACATGACTAGTTTTTAAAGTAAATATTTACCAAACTTCATCTTCTGAACAATTTATCAAATTCAAGGTTTTTGATTCAGAATTGATCACTTCAATATAAATTTCATAACAATTTATTATTAGAATAATTGACCTCACAAATAAAACTGATTTGTAATAAAAATAAATGTAAATCAAAACTTTAAACAGCATTCATTTTGTAAGAAGAGCCGTATAAGCAATAAAGGTCATTGAGAACCCACACGTACTCGGTTCCCATGGACGTCGGAAACAATACCAGAATCCCGAGTCTCGAGCGCATAAAACCGAGAACAATCGGTCGAATTGAAACGGGAGAACGATATAAATCAAGCTAAGCATTGCGTGCATCGCCCGACCATAGATCCTCGCGTTTCAGCTCGTCTACCCGCCGTGCTGCGTCGATTATAATTACCGAGTACTTTCGCCAACCGACGCCTCACCGCCATCTTGCTATTTATATTGCAAAATGGCGGACCGAGCGCAGCACGTGTTCCTCTTTCTTTTGTTATTTAAAGAAACCGGGGCTAGTGCATTTCAAAGTCAGAGTGTGCTAATAATTTATACATAAGGCCGCCGAGATATAAATGCTCACTTTATATAACATGAAAGTTACAATTATGAATTTAGACTTTATGAGTCAACAAGGTCTCGCCAAATTTACATTGAATAGGGGAGCTGGTAGCTTGCGAATGTTCTGATGTGACTGGACGTAAGAAAAGTCACCTTGACCGAACACGCGCGGCAGTTTGTATTGGTGACTGAATAACTTGGAATTAATTAAACATAAGTAAATGTTTCATTTCTAAATAACACACTAAGGACGTTATTGATGTGTCCTTAACGGAAATGATATCCCCATTGGAAGATAACTGTATGGACGGTAGACTGTCATCTATCTCTATAAAATTGTAAATGAACGTGGCGGGGTAAACGTAGACGTACTGAGAAATTAGAAAATTTTATAGTTTTAACGGCAACATCGACACCTCGGTTTGACACCGAGTGCTAATTTTATTTTTTACTAGTTGTTGCCCGCGGCTCCGCCCGCGTATATGTCGGTTATCGCTGCAAATAGTAGCCTATGTTTTATTCTGATGTATAAGCTATATTACTGTAAAGTTTCATCCAAATCCGTTCAGTAGTTTTTGCGTGAAAGAGTAACAAACATCCATCCATCCACACACACATACATACAAACTTTCGCATTATAATATTAGTAGGATTTAGAAATTAGAAGGTAAACAGATAAAGTGACGCACTCATTTACATGCATATCGTGTGAAATACATGTCATTGGAATAACTAAGTGCGTCACTTTTATGCAAACAAATAATGGTAGTGAAGGCTAAACAAACGTTGGAACAAGACGTCAGTTTACAAAGCAATGAATAAGAACAAAGGATATTGATGAACTTGAAAAATCAACAATGTTATAAATTGTGGCATAACTAGACGATAACAAAATTGCACAACTAATACCTACGTTGATATTTGTTCACTCTCATACCTAACTGATAACGCTTATCTGAGGCAAGTGGGTCAACGTTTAGCCATGTCGATTATGTACAATAATAATAGTGTGTGTACTGCACGTTTCTGATAAACCAATGTTTTGGCAGTAAGTCTTCCGTTAAGATAGATAACATCATATTTAAAAATAACTGTAAGTTATATAGTGTGAGTATTATTTGATGGCCACATTGTTGATAGCGATAAATTATGGATGTGTATAACCATATTTAAGTTAAATAGCATTTTAGAGATAATAAGATATAGTAGGTATGCGACTATTTTTGAACTGAATGACGTTAATTTAATGTAATGAACTGTTGGTTGCAAGGCCAATCAAGTTACTCATTTCAATTTATCCTGTAACTGTTAGTAAATGTACATCTCAATGGAGAAGCATGACGATTTGATGGCTTCCTGGCCGGACACTGATTGTACGAGCGTGCCACAGGAAACTAAAATCGTATATAATTTCAATGCAGATCTTGCAAAGGCGTTCGATTAGTATTCAGCAAGTTTTACGGGCCAATGGCGAGTGACTATGATCGCACGAAAGCGCCGATAGAATATGTATGAGAACCGCACGCACGGGGTTAGGCCGTGACACACATCGACATAAAATATCTAAAGATTCTTCTCACTTTACATACTTATGAAACTCCATTGCAAAGTCTTTAAATTTCTTACTAGAACAGCTATTACACGTTGTCAATATCAATGAGCCTAAAGATGTTTAACACATTGCTTAGTAGAAGTAAAACTTAAATACGCTATTGTAGTCAGGATCGTGTGTAATAAATGTGTTATTGCAATGCAATACAGTGGAGGCAATGTTCTTATCTTTCATCGTACTACATCAAGAAACTGAATTACCCAGCCATTACATCTGTCTGGAAGTCAGGATCATAAATCTCTCGAATATCTGGAAAAAAAAATAAAAAAAAAATCTGGAAAATAATCGAATATATAACTGGTATTTATTATTATTTAATAGTGTAAATACGTACATTCGTAATTTTATTTCATCGCATTTCTTTATAAAGTTAATTTAGCGTGGTAACTGTCTGTATTTAATTAGGTATTTAATTTGCTTATTAACTTACTAACATGCTTCAAAAGTATTTTTAATTGCATATTTCAAGAACAGACAGGCGTATGACATCACGTCGTTTCAGGTGAGAACAATGGGAAGAACCATGTATTAATGAGCTGGAAAACAATGCACAGATAATAAAAAATGCAAATGAAACGACACTTACGAGTAACCTCGTTCGTTGAACGATTTGTCAAGATATACGAACTACATATTTAGGTTGTTTGTGTATTTTATTAAGTCAATTATTAATACTATTAACTATCCTTGAACAATTTTAATTGGTCATTAATATTTTTTTTTAAATACAAATCCATTTGAGTATCGCACGTCCGGTTCTGTCTCGTAATTCGAGTTGACAACATCTGTAATGCTTACGGTTACGTTGTACGGCTACTCGACTTGCCACGTGTGTGTTAAACCTGGCTATATGCTTATAAAATAAACTAATTTCCATAAAATACTTATGGTACAACGCCATGTTTACTTTAAAAAATAATGTAGTAATTCATCACATAATTAATATAACGGTAACAATGCAAGTAAAAGATAAAATGAAAACGAAGTTAATACAAAAATGCAATAGCAAATTGCAATTCTTATTAGAAAAGAAACAAGAATGAAGCGTACGAAGTGGTGGTGCGCGACGTGGGAAAGCGAATGGCGGCTTTGGTACTGGCACTACTGGCAGCCATCTTGATTTGGGCTTGTTCGGAAAACATCACGTGTCCAGGCGCGTCCGCCTGGCAACAGCATAGGTACATGCGCTAAACGGAGCGGAACAATTCGTGTACACCACATGTTTTTTTGTTTGTGCAACATTCCACCGACCGGCGGCTGCTATTAAATTTAGCGATCGATTCGCGTACCCTTTCAACAGCTGCACCGACATTACCTCTCAATAAAATGGTTATAAAACATTTAATTGTCACGTTGACTATAAAAGTAAATTCTCAATTTTGACACGTCGATTACATTGAAAATAGCAAAGTATTTAAAGTATACTAACCATAAAATCTCAAGCACCTACGTGAATGAAATTCATGTAATGGTCAAATAAAGCAGTCTGACCTCCCGATGTGCATGTTCTAGAATTTCCTTCGCTTTTAATGTGGATCCTTTATGTTTTTCCACATAACTTACATTACAGTGATATTAAAAAGGGTAATAAAGCTGAGAAGGTGAATGAACATGATTCAAGTTAGTGGTTCTGAGTCACCGTCAAGAAATCTACGAGTAATGTAAATTGATAAACGATTGTTTCACAGTTCTAGTTGTTGTTTTAGTACGTTAGGCATCAATAAATAAATAATATAAATATTTCAGACATCTAACACACATATCTACTATCACATAGGTATTTTAATGAGAATCTTTGCAAATACCTGAATCTATGTTGTATACACAGTTTGGTGTCTACGACACCGACGTCTACCAACTCGTATTTTAATTTCCTTATTTATACATTTTCGTCTAAGTATGTCATGCTAAATACCTAACTTTATTATTATTTCAAGATATCAGTTTCTTAATTAATTAGTGGTATTAAACTAGTTTAAATTTAAATGTCTATCACCTAGTAGAAGTAACGGATGGCCTCATTAAACATGTGTTATGTGTTTATGGAGATATTTATGAGAACATAACAAATTTTATTGGCATTTTAAATATGCAACTATATTGAGATCAAAGATTCACAAGATGTAGAAGTTTGCTATAGTTATTAAATGTTTTTCGTGACAAATGTTTCCTCTACGACCCATCACGCCATTCGTGACTCACCGGTTAGTACATTGAATTGTTTATGACATTACTATGTCTACGCAAGCAACGTTGCCAGTTCGACTAATACTCGTATTAAGTATCTTATATTTTTACCATTTCTACTCTTTTTATTTTAACTTTAATGAAATTAATAGTTACTACCAAATAATGCTTACTATTACTTAACATTAATTTCATTTATGTGGAAATATTTTTTAAGTTTTTGGCATATGTGTGGTTCAATTTCTGTTGGCTTTTAATTAATGAATTCTAATTATATAGCAAATTACCAATAAAGGTGTATTTGCTATAAACTTAGAATTTATCCATGATTTTGACAGTTAATTTATTAACAGTCGGCAAGTCTTTGTAGGTTATTTCCCTGTCACTAGGTTTTTTCGACGACAATCACATTCCAGACAAGTTTGCATCAAAATGCCAACATGGCCATTAGTATGTGCGCTTCGTCTCGACAGCTGATAGGCTGGGGCCGAGTAGACGGGGGGCATCAATCTCAAGGCGATCCTAAAAAGGTGGGCTCCGTTATATAACTCGCTTTTGTACCAACATAAGCGGGCGCTGAGACCGAATACATTATGCAAAGAGTTTTTATCATGATGGCTCTCTTGGAGCACGCACCATGACAGGTTCTTGTTAGATCTGAATACAAAATGTACCTAGTTAATAGTCAGATATGTCCCATCTGCAGAATTCTACTTATTTCCACCAATATATTTACTTTTTTAAGTACCTATATACTTCAACTAGCTTTTACACGCGGCTTCACTCACGCAGACTTTCATCCCCTGAATTACCCCCTTAGGGGTTGAATTTCGAAAATTCCTTTCTTAGTGCTCACTTACGTTATATAAAGAACCTACATGCAAAATTTCAGGATTCTAGCTTCAGCGGTTTGGGCTGTGCGTTGATCTCTAGGTATGTCAGTCAGTCAGTCACCTTACTCTTTTATATATAGGTATATATATTTATTTCTTTTATATTGTATCACGAAACAGAAACTCGTGTTCAATGTATTAAAAATTACTCAGATATCAACGTATTTATTTAAATCCGATGAGTTCAGAAATGTCAGAATTTAAATGATTGGTCATTTATAAGTAAATAATATCGACGGGTTATCATTACGTAACCTTAAAAGATAACAAAAAGTCAACAAGGCTGGCACGAGCACCAAAACGCTGAGCTCTCGCTCACTACCATCACGTAATTCGTGAAATTCTATGACAAAAAAGTGAACAAAAAATTAGCCAGTTGCAAAAAAATTAACGGCAACCAAATCTGATAGAACGGGACAGAGGTAGTGATTGGCGACCGTTAGAATGAGACGGGTGTGCACGCCATCTTGCCTGCATCGAGTCTTTAGTCACGCGCAGTAAAACAGCGTTTCTATTTTTTGCGCGCTCTCGTCTGACCTCGTTGGTTTATCGTTATCATACGGCTCTAATAATAAATGGATTTTGCTCGTCATGGAATGTGCGCTCACACAACAAGCGGGTATAGTAATAAAGTAGATAACCTTCGCCCGCTTCACATCAAATTTATTGGCCTGCAATATGCAACTGCTTGATTAATTACGCAGGGGATGCTTCCAGTATATCAATTTACAGTATATGTTCATCTAAACTCTCGTTTTAATGTTTATTACATAGATTAGTTAAGATGTCTTCCATAATGCTCTATATTGTTATGTCTACTGTTCCTTTCGAAAAACTACGGCCCACTTAACCCTTTAATAGTAAAGTTCATAGTCAATTAGTGCACCAACACAGTTGTGAACTTTCGACGTCTGTGTTTCAACGAGAAACAATTGGTCGCCTTTCAAGACTGTCCTATTTTAATAGAGACATTTTAAACTAACAATCACGATATTCCGTGACTAAGTTTTCAATAACCACAAAAAGTAAGTAAACGTACTTCTAAATGCCAGTTCATTATGGTCATGAATAATTTAAAATCAGATAACCTGTTCGAATACATTATTGTTTTCTGAAGAAGTATGACAGAGTTTAAGTCAATGACATATTAAACTCGATTCTATAAAACTACCACTACTCGGCATTCGACTGATTTTACAACTTTATAATTGACTATTAAGCCATTAATCATAATCGAGACATGCTTAATGTTGAAGAACGGCCTAAAATCGTGCAATAACCATAGAGTACAGGCAATATCAGTTCCTAGTCGGTCTATGCGGCATAAACCACTGTTAAACAGTAAATTACATCTTAGTTAGCAGCACGAAACTTTATTTATGCCTTAATAGAAACAAATGGAGGAATTAAACGACGTGTATTAGAAATTCTAAGGTGCACTGGAAACATGCTTTAATATGCGAGCCTGAGTCAGTGTTATTTTATTTTAAACGCAAGTACTTTCAAATTGTATGAAAGCAACTTTTAAGAAAACTTTCCTAGTTAGAATAATTCAGCTCGTTTGGAAAACAAAACTAACTTTAAGCAATGAATAAGAAGACACTATAAATTAACTCGGGTAATGTAATACAAAGTTTATTCGCAGCCAGACAGCAATTACGTCGAGAACTTTAAGCGGTATTCACGAACACCAAAGAGGAGAGGCATCCCTTTCCCGTTCCCACCCATAACTCTCACCTCTTTGAAACGGTTCGTGGCAGGGGGTGAAATTGTCAAAGTTCCACCACCCCTTGGATTCTATCCGATTATTTTAGAATCTTTTAGAGGTTTTAACTTTGTTTGACACTTTCGACTGTAAGAAAAAGTTGATTCTTCAGTGGATTAATTGAATTCGCAGCGATTTCATTATACTTAAGTTGTTGTCGATTAGAACAAAGAAACTTCTGTTGAGAACATACTTGGACTTGGGTTGGGTAGATACATCATTATAAACAATTGACTGAAAAGCATTTAATTAGAGGTTGCACGTAGCACGGATAAAGCTACTGACACACGTTGTCATTTCCACTCGTTATCTTTCAATCGTTGGTTATCTGTTAATTTGTGATACATGAATAATAATGACTTACAAAACAAAACAAAGGAATGTATTTTTTATTACAGGGGATGGATGAGGACTGCTCAAGACCGGGATGGGTGGCGCTCCTTGAGAGAGATACATATATATTACATACACATGTTTAATCACAATTATTTGTGTCAGGTGAGAAATCAAACTGTGCTTGACAGTCGGGGATAATAACAGACAACCGATAGACCAATATGCTAATTAATATAAGCCAAACCCGAATAACAAAGTCGAACAACGCGTCATTAACAAATATACACGTTATTCCAAAGTAAGAAGGCTTTGAGGCGGGCAGCAGTTTGGCAAAGTCCACAAAGTTGGTAAGTTTCAAACTTGTTCCGCTTGGAACTCAGTTCCTTCAAAACTGTAATGGATGGAAGCAGATAATCTGCAAGTTTGTCACTGAGAGCTAACTTCTCTAATATGATTCCTAATTACTTTCTAAGCATGATCAACATAACCCTCGACTATATTTTGCTAGAGAATATTAAAAATGTATTGAATATATACATAGTTATTACTATTTTAAAGTGCTTAATATAGTAATTTAACATTTTAAATTAAAAAAACCTACATATATTCGTAAAAGGGCTACGTTTTCTGTAATAGAATTGAACAAAGAAATGGACAAAGACTGTCTAAAAAAAAGGAATTTTGAAAAGAGTTTGCGACAACATTTAACGAACGATAATAAAAATACTGTGGCAATACAATTTTCAAACAGCAAAAAAAATATTTCGTACCACAAAAATAGGCGAATTCCTTCTATTTTTAATAATAAAATACAGACTGAACATAACAGAAAAGTTTCATAAGGAGGAAGGATGTTTTGGAAACCCTGAAAACTTACTTTGTAGAACGTAAAACCTTACAATATTTTATTTTTAATACCGACTTCCAACTTTCTTAGAAATACATAAAACTGTTACTTTGCATTTAAATGTTTCTTAAGTTAAAGTGAAAATGTATGTTTATCGAAATTTACTGAGATAATAAAAAGCTTTGTAGTCATAACTATTAGGTGTCAAGATATGAATAACAAACAAAGTTGATATGAACGCTAAGATACGTTAGCAAAAATAATATATGTTCGTGTATTTAATCAAACAAGATAAAAATATTCATACAATGTTGCTGATAAACAAAGCGTAAGTCGACCTTACAACTTACAACAAATAACAAGTACAATTAAGTGGACTGGCGTATCTACAGTTTGATGAATAAGTTAGTAAATGAACTCCTCATAGTCCTTAGCTTGTATAATTGAGTTGGTACAGATTCGAAAACTTCGGGAATTGATTATCAACTCAGAAATTGGGATTGCGTAAAAGAGAACTCCATTTTGTTTTTCTTTCAAAGTTTACGAAAACAACAAATTCTATCTCAGAATTAATAAAATTAATAAAGATGAGGAAACAATATTTAATATCAATTGTTTGCTACGTTCGTTTCCGACGTAATATCTCACTTTCATTGATTACTTGCTTGAATGTTGGCAGCAAACAAGGTTGTAAATTGCTTCACCCGGTTTCTCTGCTACAAATTACCTCATGCCATTATTATCTAGAAACGGCAAGGCAAGTAATAAGCTTTGAGGTTACTCTTATACATACGCTGTGTTATCAACATAGTCCAGGTCGAAATGTGTAAAAGTTCACACACGTATTAGTGTAACTTTACTGATGAGTAGGTACCTACATACAGAAAAAATATAGATACACAAGAAATAATAAGAGCTAAGATTAAAACGAATTAGTCTAGTCTACATATATAAAAATGAATCGCAGAAATGAATATACGCGCCTACGCGCATAAATTCCGATCGGCTGCACCAAATTAAATTATTCTTTTTTTTCTGTGTTCGTTATTGTTACGACAAAGTTTGTGTTCAAGAAAAATTTGAATATAACGGGAAAAGTCATTTTTTTTGTCCGCGACTGAACACTGCCTGTGGGAAGCTGAGACAGATATGTAAATACGAAGTTCGCCGGGTCAGCTAGTAAGTTATAAAATGAACGCATGCGTAGTCTACTAAAGCATAATTGCAGCAATGTTTTATATTATACTAGTGACCCGCCCCGGCTTCGCACGGATGGATTTCAGATACCCCCGTCGACGACACGATTCGTGCATTTTTACCCGACTACGGCAAAGCCAAAGGAGGGTTATGATTTTGACAGGCTATGTATGTATGTATGTATGTTCAGTTGTTCCCTCATAGCTCCTTAACTAATTATTAGAACTGGACAAATGAGGTATCGTTAGAAGCGTCTTGATAGTCTGCTGGTTATAGGCTATAAGACGTGTCACTGAATCTAATGTGGCGCCCTCTAGCCGACATAAAGTGCTGTATTAAAAATAAATTTGAGATAAATATGTCGTGTTTGGTATCATTGGAAAGGGCGTTATTTGTACATTTCAAATATATATATATTATATATTAATACCGTCACCAAAACATTTTAAAATAAAAAAAAAGTAAAAACTAAAACCCAACTACGACAAAAAACGACGCTGAAAAAGTATAAAAAAAGTTTGAAAAGCCGTAGTCACACGTTAGATAGAAACGCACCATAACACTATAACAACGTGTGACTACGGCTTTTCAAACTTGTTTTATACTTTTTCAGCGTCGTTTTTTGTCGTAGTTGGTTTTAGCGTGGTTTTAGTTTTTACTTTTTTTTATAAATCTGTAATATCTTCGAATATATTCATTTAAATTAGATACTGTAAAGGGCCATTTTGATCTATATTAAATGGACAATGTACTTAATTTACTTAATTGTATATAAGGATTCATTCTGTATTGCTTAAAATCACTTCGTAAATAAGCCATAATTTCTCGTAAAAAGAAAGGAATAAAAAATGGTTGTTGTGGTTATCCCTAAGATATAGACATATACCGTCGCGGACTTTTTTTTAGTACTTTTTAAGGTGTTTAATACTGTAGTACATTCTTTTGATCTATCTCGTAGGGTGCAACCAGCGTTTGCAATGTAAGCGCAAAAAATGTATTTATTTGCTACATCTCATTAGAAACCTCGAAAATTAACAGTGTTTCCATACTATATTATGCATTTACATATAAACCATACCATACATAAAAACCTTCCTCTTGAATCACTCTATCTATTAAAGAAACCCGCATCAAAATCCGTTGCGTAGTTTTAAAGATTTAAGCACACATAGGGATATAGGAACATAGGGACAGAGAAAGCGACTTTGTTTTATACTATGTAGTGATGATATAGGTACTAGCACGTACTATTAGTTATTCTGTGGTGCTAGTATACATGGCAATGTTATTGGACTCGTTCTTAGAACGATTAATGTTATAATTCCAGTTAGGTAATAACCATTATTTTACTTTTATCCTCATATGTAACAAAAATAAAGATAAAACCCCCAAGTTTAAAAAATGTGTAAATATAAAACGGGTTTTTATATGATGGAGAATGTAATCAAGCTTTAGGTAGTTGGTTTTAGGTCCAATCCAGAGGAGACTCGTGGTTCAAAAATCTTTAACTACTAAGAACTTTTTTGTTGTTAGTAACTTTCCAATACGTTTGCATGCTAGTATTTATCTAGGGTTAGTGGTACAGGTACAAGAGTATCATATGTGCTCGGATAATGAAGTTTCTTAGTATTTTGATCTGTTAGGGCTCTAATCCCTCAGAACCAGAAAACCAGAAGAGAAAGAAGAGAGAACCAGGGTCATCGACATAGCCCAAAGGATTAGCAGGCTGAAGTGGCAATGGGCTGGCCATATTTGCCGTAGAACCGACAACCTTTGGGGTAAACGGGTTCTTGAGTGGAGACTGCGTCTCGGCAAACGTAGTGTAGGACGTCCACAGGCCAGGTGGAGTGATGATTTGCGCAAGACGGCTGGCAGGAGCTGGATGCGAGTAGCCGAGGATCGAACTAAGTGGCGTGCAATTGGAGAGGCCTATGTCCAGCAGTGGACTGCGGTAGGCTGAAGAGAGGGCTCTAAAAGCCAATATCTATGAACTCTATCCGTAGGAGCGTGCGTGTACCTGCAGATTAAAATGACGTAATATATTTTAAAACTATGCACATGAAATTATACATAATTAACTGCCATAATAATAAGTCAATGCTATATTTTTGATAACTTTTCCTTTACATTTTATCAGATAAACAAGATAAGTAAAAGATAATGAAACATAAAGGCATGGCGAGTTATTATCTTTATTATAGATAAACACAAGAAGAGAGTGTTTAGTGCAATTTCAAATTACAAACTGATAAATAGCTGTTATCGTCCAACATATAATCCGATGTATCATTTATTACAGTAGAAATGTTCAATAACAAACAGTTCATAAACAGATCTTGTAATCGGACACAGATATATTACGGCTATATATTTTATGTCAAGATAATTAGTAAATGTACGGACAACAAAGCCGAATCATGGTAGAAAGCATTCTCTCTGTAGTCAAGCTGGAAAAGAGACAATAGCATCCTGCCATAAAGACACATTGTAAGAAAGGTATATTGTATCATATTAAGAACTAATCTGAGGAAAACTGTTTTATATTTTAGACTGCCTCGTTGGTCTCGCGATTGACGTGTGAGACTGCTGATCATGAGGTCTCGGGTTCGATTCCATTCGAGTCGGACCAAATGTTTGTATGATCTACAAATATTTGTTTCGGAGTTTGGGTGTTTTCTATGTATAATACACACATCAAAAGTGTCTAGGGATCAACATATGTGTCTAGGGATCAACATATATTTTTGCAATAACTTTTCTCCTGATTGATATTAATTAAAATTTTCTTTAAGGATTCATCAAATAAAGTGTTTTCGTTTGTCACAGTAACGATAAACCAAGTCACCTTTGCATTAATGAAGAAATTTGCCATTTTCCTAATAAAGGGATTTTTGACATTTGAACCACTAACATTAAAGTTCGAAAAAAAGACTGAAATAACAGTTTTCTTTAAAATTTTATTAGGTAACTTAAACAATTAATAATCCGTGTTTCTACCGCGAACACTAACAACACAAGAACATCGGTTTGGCATACTCAAAATGAGTTCATCCAAACACGCTGTGGAATGGCCGCCCATGTTCGTTGCAACAACAAAAAAAGGTCTTCTTGCGACTGGATACCCTCCATATTCGGCAGAGCTCTTCTCTGTAGCATATCCCATGCATGCTCAATCGGGTTCAAGACTGGCGACTGAGCAGGCCAGGGCCAAAGCCACATCTCAATCTCAAGAAATCCGCATAAAAATGCTTGATCCCTAGACACTTTTGATGTGTGTATGTATGTATTTACAAAAAAAAAGTATATATGTGTTTGTATCAGTTATCTAGTACCCATTTTTTTTTTTTTTTTTTTTTTACGTGTGGAAATCCCCTCGGACCGTCACCCCACCGGGGCTTGCGGCGGGGCGGTGTGTCGGACTCGAACCGACTAAAACCACACGGTGTGCCACTCTGCGCCTATGAAGGGAGGAGTCCGGGAACTGCAGTTATTAACACGTCCGGACCCCTCCCAGCGCTTGCCCGCACTGAAGCGGGCACCGTCTGCTGTTAAAAACTCTCAATTTAGGTGACGTACGGCACACGCGTACGTCACCCCCTCGCGGGTGGCCACTAGAGCGGATGGAGGGGAAAGCCCGTCCCCACCATCCGCGGCCACACTCAGGGCGGCATGAGGCGCTGATAGGCGCGCCTCCGCCGCCCGGTTCGCCGGCGGCGGATTGGGTCCGAGTGGACATCGTCCTCCCGGGCCTTCTCCGCCACCTCCTTCTGCGAGATTACATCTTCGCAGAAGGTTGCGACCGCGGTAAAACTGCTATCGCTACCGGCCATGGAGCGTATGACGGCCGGTAGCGAGAGATCTCCTCCGATGACTGCAGTGAGGGCCCGGCGCTGCATGCCCATGCATGGCCCATGCGGGGCAGATCGCCAGCGTATGTTGGGCCGAGTCCTCACTGCAGTCGCAGTGGTGGCAGGCGGGACTCAATTCCCTCCTGGCGACCGAGTGCAGGTACTTCCCGAAGCAACCGTGCCCGGAAAGGACCTGCGTCAGTCGGAAGGAAAGGGTCCCGTGCTGCCGCCCTGCCCACTCGAGGATGACCGGCTGGAGAGCCTCCACGGCGGCAAAGCCAGCGCGTGGAGTCTCCAGCCGGAACGACCAGCGAGCCATCGTGGCTCGACGGGCGGCTTCACGCCACTCGCGTACCTCTTCGGGCGGAGGGCGATAGCCATACTCCGCCCGATATTCAGCCACCCGTCGATACACTTCGGCGAGCACTTCCGCCTCCAAATCCCACGGGGGTGTACCGGCCAAGGCGCACGCCGCCTCGGTCGACACCGTGCGGTATCCGCGTATGGCTCTGACTGCCAATACCCTCTGAGGGCGCCAGAGGCGCGCCTTATTAAGGGCAGTCAGAGCCGCCACCCACACCGGTGCACCATACAGCGCCATCGACCGGACCACCCCCGTGTAGAGGAGTCGCGTTGCGACGCTGGCTCCACCCAAATTGGGCAAGAGTCGCCCAAGGGCAGAGGCAGCGCCGACCAGCTTTGGACCAAGCTGTCGGAAGTGCTCGTCGAAGAGCCACCTACCGTCGAGGATCAGGCCCAGATACCTCATCTGGGCCCGAACCGGTACGAGGACCGAGTTGACCTCTATGGAGGCGCCGGGGGGCGGACCACGACGGGGCCCATGAAATAATAGGGCCTCCGTCTTGTCCAGGGCCACCCGTAAGCCCAGCGCCTCGATGCGCCCGACCACCAGAGAAACACCCCAGGTGGCCAGGCGCGCCGCCTCTTGGAAGTTCGCCCCCCGAGCTGTGACCAACGTGTCATCGGCGTAACAAATTACGCCCAGCCCGGGGGGGAGACGACCTCGCAGGACCCAGTCGTACCCCACGTTCCACAGGAGTGGTCCAAGGACAGACCCCTGCGGAACGCCGCACGACATGGGTCGCCGTCTCAAGACGCCCTCTCGGTCCTCGTACAAGACGGTACGCTCCTCTAGATAGTCTGCCACTAGCCGCCTCAGGTACTCTGGCACCCCGTGGTAGTGGAGTGCTTCCCTGATGCAGCTAAATGGCAGACTATTGAAGGCGTTGACGATGTCCAAGGACACCGCCAACACCACGCCGCCACAGCTCACTGCCTCTTCGGTCACGGCCCTAAGGCGCATCACGGCATCGACCGTCGAACGCCCCTCTCGGAATCCGAATTGGGCGTCCGACAGGTCGGGCCCCACCTCGCAGAGGTGCCGGACGATGCGGGCAGAGAGAATCCTCTCAAAAAGTTTACCCGCCTCGTCCAGCAACACGATGGGCCTATAGGCCGCGACCGAATCGGCAGGCCGTCCCGGCTTCCTCAATAGGACCAGCTTCCCGCTTTTCCAGCACTCAGGAAAGCGTCCGGACGCCAGGCTAGCGTCCAACACTTCCCTGAGGCGGTCCGACATATGGTCGAGGGCTCGGGCCATCACTCGGGCTGGTACCCCGTCCGGCCCGGGGGCGGTGTTCTTGGAACGAATCCGCAGAACAGCCGCCCCAACCTCCGATTCCCTAACGGGCGGCACATCGTCCTCTCTACCCCCGTCGTCTCCGACCTCGTAGGCCATCGACGGGGGTGGGTGCTCCGCCCGCTGCGGGAAAAGGCCCTCGACCACTTCCTGCAGGAAGCTGGGCTGGAGAGTCTCGGTAAGGGGGGGGCCCGACGTGCGGAGCTTCTGAAGCACCACACGGTATGGGCGACCCCAGGGGTCACGATCGAGACTCTCCAGCATCTCCTTTCTCTTTACCTCTTTGGCGCGGCAAATGGCCAGCTTCAGAGTTTTCCGCGCTTCGCGGTACTCCTCATGAAGCTGGTCCCCGCCACCGTCTCCACGGTGACGTCGCCGGCTGCGGGTGTAGGACCTCCGGGCACGAGTACAAGCCGCACGGAGGTCCGCCAACTCCTGGGACCACCAGTAGACCTCCTTCCGAGGAGGCCGACGACCTTGGACGCGGGGCATGGCCGAATCGCATATCTGCGTAATCGCATCGCGAAAACGGCCAGCCCCCTCGTCCACGCCGACCTCCTCGGTCGGGGCCTGCGGAGACAGCCAAGAATGAATAATGGCCGCCTCCTCTAGTAGGTCCCTGTCCAGCTTGGCAACAGCCCACCGCGGAAAGCGTGAAGGATGCCGCGCCGTGTGACCCCTACTGGAGCCCTGGGACCGGGAGAGCTCCAATCGGATATACAGGTGATCCGAGAGCGTCTCAACCTCTTCCAGGACACACCAGTTCCTTACTCGTGCGGCAACAGCAGGGGTAGCGAACGAAAGGTCCACTATCGACCCCCCTTGCTGTCGCACGCACGTGTTGGTGGAGCCTCTGTTCAGCAAACAGAGGCCCACCGAAGCCGCCCACTCCTCGACGGCTTCGCCCTTGGCGTCCGTCCCGGGGGACCCCCACGCAATGGATTTTGCGTTGAAGTCCCCCAGCACGAGGACGTGCCCAGACGCTAATCGCCGCATCGAGGTCTCCAAGCTGTTAAGGAAGACCTCGAAGTCGCTCAAACTCCGGTTGGGGGAGAAGTAAACACCGTAGACGGTGATCCCCCCCCACTCGGCGGCAACATATCCAGAGCCCTTGTCTCTAAGTGACAAGGGCGGGGAATGAGCCGCCGCGGAACCGACGACTGCCACGGAGCCGTCCCAGTCACCCATCCAGTTTGGACGTTGAGGAACGAAGTAGGGCTCCGCGACTACGGCAACACCGATCGACCACTGCGCCATGGTTTGCAGGAAGAGATCCTGCGCCGCGGCACAGTGGTTCAGGTTCGTTTGGACAAGGAGGTTGGAGACGTGGTCCATTAAGGGATCGTCTCTACAACCTCCTCCATGGGCGACGATGCAGTCGCACGAATGACATCAGAGGCAGCCTGGGTCGATTGGCTAGCCCCTGACGTCTGCTGAGAAGCGCGGGAAGGCTTGCAGCCCCCCCGCCCCATCTGGTGATTGGCGGGCTTATTGCCCGCCACACAGATAGGGCAGTGAGGGGCGGCAGAACACTCTGCCGCCTTGTGCCCCGGTCGACCGCAGCGGAAACATAATCCGCTGCAGTCAAAACAACCGTCGCATTTGGAGCGAGTGTGTCCCGCGGCAAGGCATTTGTAACACCTCATCGGTCTTGCCGCCAGAACTGTAACTCTGGCGTTTACAAAACCGACGAGGATCTTGCCGGCGTCGCCCAAAATTTTGGCCGACGCCACGGGACAACTCACCCACACGGCGCTAAGGCCTCCTGGGCCGGGGCGGATGGCGCCAACCCTGATGTTGTCCATGCCGCAACCCGTCTTTTCGCGGATCACAACACGGACATCATCAGCCGTCACTGAGTCGTCCAGGCCCGAGATGCGCAACTCAGCGCACTTCGTAGGCCTGGCGACCTTGACACCATCCGTGTCTGCAAAAGCTGCCCGCAGCTTCTCAGCGAAGGTGTCCGCCGTCTTTGCGCCGTCGGCCCCAGGGAACTCGAGGACCCGAGCCCCCGTCTGGGCGAGGCGCAAGCGGACACCTGCCGCTCCAAAGTCACCGGCGAGACAGTCTCGGGCCGTCTTGAAGACGGCCGCGTAGGACAGCCCGCCGGTAGCCGCCTCCGGCGACACGGTGACCACAACAGCCGGGGTTTTAGGCGGCTGTAGCTTCCGCGGCTTCTTTGTGGCCACCGCCACCGACGACGACTGCGGGCCAGAGGCTGCCTTTCGGGCAGCCTTATTGGCCCGCTGTCGGGACTTCTTCGACTTTGCCCCCCCTACTACCTGCCAACCCTCATTGGAGGGGGCAGATGTGGAGGGGCCAGGCAGGGGTGTTGGAGTGGGGAGCGGAGCAATCTCCGCTCCAGTCGCTGCCACCGTATTGGGCCTCGGCTGCGGCGCAGCCGTCTTGGCCGGTGCCTTTGCCCGCTGCTGAGTCTTGCGCGCGGCTGCAGTGCCCGGCACCGACGTCGCCGCCGCGTACGTCACGCGACCCCCCACCACGGGAAGACGGGTCGGTGCCGACGCGACCTTCGACTTTGGCGCCGCAAGCGGTGGCCGAATAATAGGGGCCGGCGGCAGTCTTGCCTCCAGACCCGCAATCCGCCCGTCCACCAAATTCCCCATCGCATGGAGCATGTACTGCAGCATCTGCTGCAGGACTTCATCCGATACTCCGGGGACAGTAGGGGCAGACTGCGACGTAGACGGGGCTGGCTGGGATGTAGACGGGGCCTGCCGTGACGCAGACGGGGGCGGCCGCGACGCAGACGGGGCCGGCCGCGACGCAGACGGGGCCGGCCGCGACGCAGACGGGGCCGGCTGGGGCGTAGACGGGGCCGGCCGCGACGCAGACGGGGCCGGCTGGGGCGTAGACGGGGCCGGCCGCGACGTAGAAGGGGCCGGGGCGGGGTGCTCCGCCCGGAACTGGGCGAACTGAGCGCTCAGCTCCGCCACCTGCCCCGTCAGGTGATCGTTGGCTGACTGGAGGCGAGCCACGTCCCCTGCGAGGGATTCCACGACTTCCGCCAAGGCAGAGGAGGAGTCCTTAAGGGCCCTCACGAAAGGGCCCTTAAGGTTCACTGACTTGGTGGCCACCTTGTGGATGATGGCCACCGCCGCTTCCGCTTTCTCCTGCAAGGAGGATGGTGTTTGGGGCACAGAATCCCCCACCATCGGCTCCTTGATCTTCAGCAGGAGATCTGCTATATCCTCCTCCGCTTGCAATTCGCCGTCCGCTCGAGCCCGCCTATAGGATCCCGCCCTACTAAAGGCGGAACCTGACGGGGCAGGCACCGGGGTCAGCGATCGCTCCCTGTGACTGGTTGCCACCTTAGGAGGCAACATCGCCTGAGCGATGTCGCTCTCGCAGCCAGTAGGGCGTCCGCGCTTCCGGCCGTCTTCCTCCGTGTCCATTGCTTCCGGTGCGTCCGTCCTCGCACGGGAACCGCCGCCCGCAATACTCACGGCGGACCTAGAACGCATGCGTTCCATTGTTCTTCGGCTCCCAGCAGTCGGATCGACTTCTGGGAGCCCCACCGATGCAGGCGCTACCGCCGCAGCAATCTCCTCAGTGGAGGAGTGGGCGTCCGCCTTCCGGAACTGCCCTCGGCTGTTCCTCGACGGGCGCGACACTGCCCCACTTCTTTTATCAGCGTCCTTCGCTTGAGATTCGGTGCCGGATTTGACGCTCGGCGACGGGCGTGTGTGACATTGGGTGCCCCCCCCATAATACGATTGGGGGCTGCCGGAGCCGACTGGCTCCGGGAGGGACTCCCCAGACGCGTCGCGTCTAGGACCCTCCTGGGTAGGTAAATTCCTGTAGTTGTCCATGTCATTAATTTTTGAAGTTTAATGTCCTCCGACAGAGGACGCCCTTGGCACTGGACTCCCTCCAGCGATACAGCTCATTGCCAGGCGTCAGAGCGTGAGCTTGGGGTATTTTTTATAGAGGTTTACGTCCTCGTGGCTTCGAAGAGCCACCGGTCCTGTCCGTTCAGGATTACGGTTGGGCCGGACGGGGTCTGCACCAGACCGGATCCGTCCGCCCCCTGTCCCTCTCGGAACTACTGGCACTCTAATACGTCCTCTGCTAGAGCAGAGGGACGTTTAGAGTGCCCCACGCGGCAGTCTGTAAAGACTCCGTCTCGTATCCCATTTAGTCTGGAGCCTCCTTCTGGGCCTATCCGGCATGAGTGGCTCTACCGGCATAGCCCCAGAAATCATCGACTCACGCAAGCCCCACCACGACGACAACGTAGGGATACATTGGGGGGAGTTATCTAGTACCCATGACACAAGCTCTGCTTAGCTTGGGACTAGATGGCGTTGTGTGTTAGATGTCCGAAATATTATTTTTATTTTTTTATTTTATATTTAACTCCACTTTGGTTTAAAAAAGATACTATCATATGAAATCAATCATAGGTTCCTGACTCTAATATGGTGCTTCCTTGTGATGTATAAACAGTCTGCTAATATGACAGGTTTGTATTAAATTGAATACAGAGATCGATTGAAGTCTGGAATAGGATACAGAATCTATCTATCTATTCTATTTAGCAGGGAAAAATTTATTGCCAAATCTAACATTATCGCGTGCGAATCCTCAGGCAAAAGCTAGTAGGTACAATCATATTTTAACAAATACATAGTTTAACGACGGTATGGATCCTTACGGTCGAACAATATTAAGTACAGTAAGCTGATATATATATAAATGTTTCAGCTAATCTAATATTGTAATCACTGATCACAGTGAAGTTTCTACACAGACTCTATTTGGAATTCAAGGGGTAACGAGCCCAAACTTCACTGGCACGAGGGTAAAGCAATAACTGTAAATTAAGCTCGAAACTCATTAAAAGCGATCCCAGGAACGATGGGTATAGTTCAACATGTTTTATACGATCGAACTTTAATTGGTCGAGCCGACGACGTTCTCTTGTATTTGTTAACTGTTGTGTGATTCAAATACATCATTCAGAACACTTATTTAAGATTTTACTTATAAAATTTAATTACGTAAATATACTTTAAAAAAAAAGAATGGCGTTAATGACATTTAAAATTGAATTAAACAACAAAATAAATTATATGAATCATGAATAAATTCGTTTGTTTCTTTATAACAATTTTTTTTTGTAAATTGAAAGTAATTTATAACATCCACGAACACATACATATCTGATAAGAAATAGAAATATATCGACCAAGATAAAAAAAATATATTATGATAAAAGCTATTTATGTTATGATAGTAATGCTGAGTTTAAGCCGATTGCTTTCTGTCGTATTTTGATCATAGATACATTTCTTTGCTCAATGCTATTTAAGAAATGTTCTTTACATTTTTCCCTGTATTGATTAAAAATTTAAAAATTTACGTTATAGTTTTAGCGCATCACTCAATGCAAAATTAAAAATCAACAATTACATAAAACTATTGCGAAGTAAGTTTTTTGATATAGGTTTTCCAACGAAAATGGCTTGGTTTCTTAAAAAAAACTGCAGTGTAGGCCGCTAATCATCATAAATCCAACTACTTCATCGTAAGTCACAATCTGAATACTCCTTGAAAAAATGTCGTGATGTAATCACCTAATTTCATTTAATCTTACTTTAAAATAATTAAGAGACATTACCGTGTGCAACACACGAAATGTAATAAATGACTAATCACCTAATCGCAGTGGTGAATCTTAAACACGTTTATACTATTATTCCACAAGTCAACCAAAGGTCGACTCAGCCGTTTACGGAGAAGGGAAATCATCAATCAACATTTAGTTGATACGAGCACTTAGAATACGATTATTTGAACATCGATGTTGGCTCATTTCCAATTCCACTTCAGATAGCTATTTACAGCCATGGAGTTCATGCACTGCTATAAATAAATGTATGCCAGATGAAAACGTTGTACTGCGGATACGTTTAATCTAGAAGTTGACTTTATGTCATCGTTTGCTTTAATACACTATGCGGTTTATGAAAGCGCACTATGCGCTTTCTAGATACTGCACATTTAGCAAAAATATTATGAAACAAGAGACTGAAAGAAAAAACTGTATATATTAACAAATTTTTTTTTTTTTTTTTTTTTTTTTTTTTTTTTTTTTTTTTTTTTTTATGGAATAGACCGGCAAACGAGCAGACGTATCGCCTGATGGTAAGCGATTACCGCCGCCCATGGACACCCGCAACACCAGAGGCATCACAAGTGCGTTACCGGCCTTTGGGGGATGGGGGGGGGGAGATAGGGGGAGGGGATGGGGTATGGACCTCCGGTATCCTCACTCACTCGGTGAAACACAGCGCAAGCACTATTTCACACCGGTTTTCTGTGAGGCCGTGGTATCACTCCGGTCGAGCCGGCCCATTCATGCCGAAGCGTGGCTCTCCCACGGTCAATGGCTCTCCCACGGTATTTGATTCAACATATGATTCAAAATATTTGATTCAACATATGATTCAAGTTTCTTGATTTTAAACGGGAACAAAGCAAGAAGGGAAATACAACGCTGTTATTTGAAACACATTCCTGAAAAGATTAGATAAGACTGGATAAGACTAAAATAATATTGAATAATCTTTATCTTAAGATTTGATTCGTAATTGATATTCAACTGATGTTATAGCCATCAACATGTTTACTCATGAAAAAATTAAGATAAGGAAAAGTCACAGCCTGCACAATTACATTAATATCGTAATATAATGTTCGTAAACCGTGTCTGCCTTATACAGTTTAAAGGAAATGTACAAATGTCAATAGGTTTGTCTGATAGCTGTCACGGCTAAACCGCGGCACCGATTTCAATGAAATTTGGCATGGGGATACTTTGATTCTTCTGGAAAGACGTAGGTTACTTTTTACCGCGATAACCGACATACACAGGCGGAGCAAGAGCTAGTTGTTATTTATATTTAACCGACTTCCAAAAGGAGGAGGTTCTCAATATCATCGTTTTTTTTTTTTAATGTATGTACATCGATTATTATTTAAATTATCAGTAAGAACAACTGAGTAAACGAAAAAATAAGTAAACTAGCGTACCTAGACTTTTTTCATTGTATGTAAATTAAAATACTTTACTACGCTTTCAAAAGTTCAATTATGTATTTAATGCTGTCATTAAAAAGACGTTTCCTTTTTAAATTAATTTAAACTAAAATATAATGTATAATATGTATGTAATATAATTAGATTTACGAGCTTAGAATTGCTTAAATATTTAAAATTGTATCACTTAGCATCAATTGTAATGAAAAAAGCAAGTAACGCTTTTGTAATAAAGATACAATGGTATCTAAATTGACATTGGATGATGAAAGACAAAGAGTGGATGGAATTGAGATAGAAAAGAGAAAGAGGGAGCAATTCAGGCACAGCAATTGACATGTACATTTTATTATCGCCCTTAAGACCGAGGTTTCTTTCTTTTTTTTTTAAAGACAACTCCCGCACTAGGAATAAATCCTGTGTCGCGGGGGACTTTACAAACATACATGAAACGGACACAAATAACACTCAGAACATCAATTTGTGGATCACACAAAGTGTTGTCCTACGTGGGATTTGAACCCACGACACTTGGCGAAGTAGGAAACGGCGTGGTGACCGTTAAACCACTAGGCCAAACGTGCAGGTATCTTATAAATACTACAGACTGGTGAGAACGTTTTTTAATTTGTACAAGATGAGGTTTTCGAAATGTGTATATGCAATCTGTGTTAACAAATTAAGTGGACTGAGTTAAATGTGTTATGTATTCAACTTTTCTGTGAATGATACGTTAGGGCTTTTAAAATAAAGCAAAAGTATCGGTCAACGTTAAAACAGCGGTTTATTATCACCAAATTAAATGGTGTAGTAAATCAATACTATAATAGAAATAACAAAACCACGTGGCAAAAAAGTAAGCCAGTAAATAAATCAAATACGATTTGTAAAATTGATTAATTTATATAAATGTTTCCTATATTTGATTGACCAAATAAATGTAACTAGTGAACTTTAAATGCCCTTGAGATCGCGACCATATTCTCCAGCTGGAGCGGAGCCAACCAATTCGTGATACCGTATTAAATTAATACTTTGCTTATTTAATATACAGTTTTACGTGTTTAGCATCGAAGTATGACAATGCATATTGTTAGAATATGTTAATATTTACAATAGTACAGCAGAGTACGACAGCGTAAATCACACAATGTATGTTTGTTACTTCTTCACGCAAAAACTACTGGACGGATTTGGATGAAACTTTACAGTAATATAGCTTATACATCAGAATAACACATAGGCTACTATTTGCCGCGATAACCAACATAAACGCGGGCGGAGCCGCGGGCAACAACTAGTTACGAATAAACGGAATAGTTCAATTAAATGTAGTAGTAACTGTTGTAATAATGTATTGTATTTATGTCAAACAGCAATAACAATTATTTTAAAATCATGGCTACATTCACGATCTTGATCTTTTGTCTGGGTTTGGCAATATTGTCCCCACAGCACATTGTTTCCTCATCACTAAAGGCCTTGACCTCTTACGTTGTCTCATTATGAGTTCCAACTCAATTTTATAAGTTCGACAAATTACAAAAACTTTAACAACCTGCTAAGTCAAATTATATTCATTGAAGATTATTTAAGCGAGTCATAATGAGCCATAAATATTACGTTCAGTTGATAGTTGTCAATAAAAAAAGAAGTGATAAATGGCATCCATTACTGTGGGCACGTTTGGCGTGCCGCCACGGTCGACAGCCTCGCCTTGACCAAGATCGAAACGTGATCCGAGGCGTCCGTTTCACTGTATGCGCATATTGATTACCAGATTAAATGCTTATTTCGCTTAATTCGTTTAATCTGTGTTGATTCTTATCATGCTGTAACCAAGTCGAATAGGTCTATGAATATTTTGCCCAAAAATATAGAAGTTATGCCATTTCTATGGCAAGTTTTTTAAAAGCAACTTAACTTTTCTTATAAAATGGTACTGAAGATTAATTGCCAATGAAACTGTCGACTATTTTTAAATACACCGTTAGGAAGGTGTAAAATATGGGCAAAGATGTAAAGTTTTATACCATTAAATTTAGTCACGAACAGTCATGATGCTAAATATTAAGCCGTTAGACAACTATTATTTGTCATTTGTGGTTATTTTGTCTAAACTTCAAATTAAGTTTGAAAAAGGGCAATTTTAATGCCCAAAAAGTCTCTATCATTAAAAATATACTAGTAACTGTAATTATATACAAAGAACAAAAGTGACATATTAAAAAACTGTACATCTGGAGTCTGTGTCCTTAATATATTTTGCAGGCAAGTGTAAATAGAGACAAGAATGGTACGCACATAGATAATGGCATAATGAAAATAAACTACATGTTGTGACCTAGTTCACAATCGTACGACAGTTTATACAAAGCGATAACACATCGTTTCCAATGATAAATTTAATAATGAGGATATATGTACGTTATATCAGGCACTTAGAGATAGCGCGCGTTTCTAAAAACACGACGTCACCTAACAATCTGTACACACTCCATTATCTTTTTTATTACAATAGCAAGTCACATGATTTAAAGATACGCATGTAGATAACTTCTTCAGTATTTGTAATACAATAAAACTCTGTTGTAATCATAATTCTATCGTTGTTTATTACGGATATTCTATGTAAATTTAACGACTAATTTAAATTCATTGCTATCTTAAAATTTTGTTTACTTAAGAAACCAAGAACCTGAGGTCAATGTTAATTATGAATATCTAAAAACTTGTGTCAAAGAGTTTTTCTTGGCGAAGCTTTCTTTTGGCAGTCTATGTATGTTTGTATGTTCCAACTTAGCGCTTAAATTACTGCACTGATTTTAATAAATGAAGTGTCGATAGATATGTAATAATGCCCGGGTTACATATCTATACTAATCTATACTAATATCATAAAGCTGAAGAGTTTGTTTGTTTGTTTGAACGCGCTAATCTCAGGAACTACTGGTCCAATTTGAAAAATTCTTTCAGTGTTAGCCATAGCTATATATGTTAGCCAGTATAGCCCATTTATCGAGGAAGGCTAAAGGCTATATATCATCACACTAAGACTAATAGGAGCGGAGCAC
Source organism: Diaphora mendica (assembly GCA_949125395.1). NCBI lineage: Eukaryota > Metazoa > Arthropoda > Insecta > Lepidoptera > Erebidae > Diaphora > Diaphora mendica. Next base: position 36,232,401 of record OX421311.1, on the reverse strand, counting down.
CAATGAAAAATGTTTCAAAAACGGGGGAAAATTATAACGCTATGGGCAAAGGAGAGGAGACGGAGACGCAAACGAGGTTGCGTGAGTCAGCAAGTAGCCTAGTGCTATATAAAAAGTTTTTACGTACTCGGGTTATAGTTTATTTAAACTTTTTGTGGAATAGGGGGCAAACGAGCAGACTTATCGCCTGATGGTAAGCAATTGCCGCCTATGGACACCCGCAACACCAGATGCGTCACTAGTGCATTGCCGGTCTTTTAAGAAGGAGTACGTTCAACTTACTTAGCTTCTGCTTGTAAATATTATGATACTTTAAGGTAAATTTTTAGTTGATCTAATGGATATATTTGATTATTTTTATCTCATCATCTTCTACTTATAAATATGCGATAGGTACTCATAAAGAATTAGACGTCTATTCTAATGAATTCCCCGGATATTTCCCCAAGTTAAGCTCCTTACTTACTGAGAAGATAAAACCCGCTTCTAGAAACCTAATTAACTTATATCATTATCATGTTCGGGTTAATAAATAATATAAATATTTATTTATAGTATACGAGTACAACGATAAGTAACATAATCACTTTACCGGTGTTTACATTTTAGTTTAATCGACGTATTTTTTTTTAACAACAACATTCTATTTAATGATATATTATTATCAAGGCCATTATTATGATTTAAACCGGATACAATAACGTCACCTAGCATATAAACTATTCTACTGCACATTTGGCGTAGTGGTTTAAGCGGTCACCACATCGCGGTCGCTTCCTACTTCGCCAAGTGTTGGGTTCAAATCCCACATGGGACAACAATTTGTGTGATTCACAAATTGTTGTTCTGAGTCTGTGTGTACGTTTCAAGTATGTTTGTAAAGTCCCCCGTGACACAGGATATATGCCTACTGCGCGGGAGCATTTTTTTTTGTGTATGTACCTGCTCATATAGTCTCGAGCTCTATAGTCAAGGAAAATGTGTGCACACAATAATAGGTAGCAGATGTATTTAGTTTACCTACTGTAACATTGCATTAATAAGAAATCGAATAAATAACACAGAGTATGTATTTAATGGTATAGACAGAAAAGACTCACTCTATGAAACTATTTTATTAAATAACGTCCGTTGCTTCGAAAAAATAAAGGGCTGTTGGACTTAATTCCGGTCCAGAGCTAATTACCTACAACTGCCTACCCTTTACCGATAAGTTGCAAAATTTTATATTCGGAAGTTCGGGTTATTTTATTTGAAAATATATAATGTTCTAAGATAATATAATCAGTTCAATACCGATGATGTTTAGGGTTATCTCCGTGCACAGTTCGACTCATTAGACAGCGACAGGCATAGTCCTGTCAATCAACTACATAATATCGGATTGTACACATTGAATTTCGGGCGTAGATATATGTATGTAAGTATTGGTAACCGAACATGACGTAATAGAGACTGTTTGTATAATAATGCCCTTCCTAAGGTCAAGTAACGTCTCGTTAATTACTTCTACTAACAATTACTTTTTGTTTAAAACGATTAAAGAGGAATGTACGTATTCATGTTTGTTCTACATAATTAGAAGTAACACGTTATGCTATTTCACATATCGATAAAAGAATCGATATCGAATCTTTTTACATTTCATCAATATCAACATCGTATTTAATCTATACCTACATATCATAAAACCATAAGAGATCGAATCGAGGTATTTATTAGAGCAACAGAACTCAAAATTCAGTTTTTAGAATTTTCTCTATGTTTTTGCGCTCTTCTCAGAAGTGTCTTAACCAATTTGGATGCGGTTTTGTCTTATATACTGTGGTAAACTTCACTTGGCATTAACTGTTTGTGGACCACCGTGATAACAGCCATATCTATATATATAAAAGCGAAATACCACTCACTTATTAATCACGAAAACTCAGAAACTATAACACCTACAAACTTGAAATTTGGCAGATAGTTACCTTATAGCGTGTAGACATCCGTTAAGAATGGATTTTACAAAACTCCACCCCTAAAGGGGTAAAACGGGGGTTGGAAGTTTATATGAAAGTCCTCTGTTTTTGAAGTAAGAGACTTGAAATTTAAAATGTATGCTCTCTAGATGGTGTTGAGGTGTACTAATAATGTATCTATAGAAATCAACCCCCTTTTGGGGTTAAAACGGGGGATGGTAGTTTGGACGCAAACGAGGTTGCGTAGGTCAGCTAGTTATATATATGGGGGTACAGGTAAAATAATATCCATATATTTCTAACGATTCTGTTGAGTGATAAAACTGAGAAACCGCTATCGCTATTATGAGCTATGTATTTAAGTTTCAAGGCGTGTCAATGACATGAGTCAAGACCAATTTTAGTGACTTGAATCAATTTAGTAGGTATAGTGCTGCTTCTGTGAATTTTATTCAACATGATTTACAATGAAAACATTTGAATGCTGTCTGGCAAATGTAAGGTCGTTTTGGCATTTAGCCATACAGCATACATGTGTAACGTGAACGTGTCTGAAAATGTAGTTACACTAAACGAAAACTGACATTGGTTGATTTAGTGCATATATTCTTGAGACATTCGAGTGCATTACGAGTTGTTTTGATCAAGCGTTGTTTGTGTATGACTCATGATACAAACATGAAACTATGACAACACAACACAATAAGTACAGACATAACATGAGGATATATTAACTTGACTCATTTAGCTACCAGCCAATGAAAAAAAATCGGTTTGGGCTCGGCAATGTGAACAACACAGGGATATCTAAATACACACATCAAAAGTGTCTAGGGATCAACATATATTTTGCAATAACTTTTCTCCTGATTGATATTAATTAAAATTTTCTTTAAGGATTCATCAAATAAAGTGTTTTCGTTTGTCACAGTAACGATAAACCAAGTCACCTTTGCATTAATAAAGAAATTTGCCATTTTCCTAATAAAGGGATTTTTGACATTTGAACCACTAACATTAAAGTTCGAAAAAAAGACTGAAATAACAGTTTTCTTTAAAATTTTATTAGGTAACTTAAACAATTAATAATCCGTGTTTCTACCGCGAACACTAACAACACAAGAACATCGGTTTGGCATACTCAAAATGAGTTCATCCAAACACGCTGTGGAATGGCCGCCCATGTTCGTTGCAACAACAAAAAAAGGTCTTCTTGCGACTGGATACCCTCCATATTCGGCAGAGCTCTTCTCTGTAGCATATCCCATGCATGCTCAATCGCGTTCAAGTCTGGCGACTGAGCAGGCCAGGGCCAAAGCCACATCTCAATCTCAAGAAATCCGCATAAAAATGCTTGATCCCTAGACACTTTTGATGTGTGTACATCGCTTTGACGTTCTAGAGTCTAAATCTAGAGCATCTGCTCTGCTTGAGGAAACTACAATTTTTTTTTTGCTTGAATAACGGTTATCGAGTTTTCAAAAGTTTTTTTTTTATTATAAAATAATTATTAAATAGTAAAATTATATGTGGCATTACAGTATATAATTAAGACAACTCCCGCACTAGGAATAAATCCTGTGTCGCGGGGGTCTTTACAAACTAACATGAAACGGACACAAAGAACACCCAGACTCAGACAGTTAAATATTATTTAAATAAAGTTCTAGTGTTTTGTCTACCAAAATAGTTTTCCCATTGCTTAACACGGCGGGAAAAGGAAGAGAAGACCATAAAATATGAATAATTTTATTCTGAGTTATTGCTCCGATAATGCATCCAAAGGATTAAGAGGAAACAACCACAACAACAAAGAATTCCATTCGCGTTCGATCCATTTATTAAACATTTAGCCCATTCCTTGAAGAACACGAGTATATACCTAGTTATTGATCTGCGGCAACGAATGCGTCAACAGGCGTCAACACTGTTGACGTCAAACTGTCTAACGAATGTTTATTTTGGGTCATCAGAACATAATAGTCATTTCTCATTGTATCTAATTGGCTGCGTCTATTACGATACTTAATTCAATTAACTATATATTGTTGTTAATTTTTTTTGTTTCAATGAAACGTAACTCGAATAAAAAATTAATTTAAATTAATGTAAATCCACAGAAATCTTTCTTTAGATTTCTGTGTGTAAATCACTCGAGATAAATTATTTCTAGGTATTGCTCTTAATTTGATTTACTTATATATAACAACTAGCTAACCTACGCAACCTCGTTTGCGTCCAAACTACCATCCCCCGTTTTAACCCCAAAAGGAGGTTGATTTCTAAAGATACATTATTAGTACACATCCACACCATCTATAGAGCAAACATTTCAAATTTCAAGTCTCTTACTTCAAAAACATAGGACTTTCATACAAACTTCCAACCCCCGTTTTACCCCCTTAGGGGTGGAGTTTCGTAAAATCTGTTCTTAGCGGATGTCTACACCCTATAAGGAACCTATCTGCTAAATTTCAAGTTTGTAGGTGTTATAGTTTCTGAGATTTCGTTATTAATAAGTGAGTGGTATTTCGCTTTTATATATATAGATGTTACATTGATACAAAATTTCGACCATTTACCATAAATAAGTTACAAAGCTATAATCAGGTTGACAAATATTGGTCGACTTACATACAAAATGAGGCTCATGGGAAATTAATTTGCTACGCTGTCCCTAATTATGGTATGGACCATAAGTACAAGCTGCGACCACGCTACAAAACAATACTCATTACGTCAGACATAACTAATAAATAACATGTTTAGACAAGTATTATTACTACTAATGTCATAATATTTTTATTTCATTTGACTATTTAAAAACGATACGAAATAAACTAATAGAAATGAATGGAATGCATGTTTACAAAGAGATACTAAACAGATGTTCTGTTCTTCAATGCTTTTGTCAGCATAAAATAATTAGAATTGCTTGTAGTTCATGGAATGTTATTTTTGGCTTTGTTTTATAACTTTTACAAGACAATCAAATAGCAATATAACCACTGCAAAAGTTTTACAGGCTACTGTTGAATTTATTAGTAAATAAACAAAAGTTTATTTCTTTAAATTTTGTATAGTCTCTTAGCCTGTTAAACATATTTAGCCTCACCCTAAGCAACTTCTTTAGCACCTATTGTAAATTAGCAACTTTTTCAGAGAAGTAGTTTAAACAAGTGAAAGTTTACCCTCGATCCTTTGAAATTGAAAAGCCCTTTAAGCATACCTGAAACAAAAAGTAAAAATGTTGCTTCAAGCCAATTAAACTACCTTGTAACAGAACATTTAGAAAAACATAATAATAACATACTATTATTGACACCAAATATGAACATTTTAATAGAGTTTTTGATGTTCAAAAATAATAACTAAATAAACGCTTTCACCATAGACATACGTCAAGAATGACTTGATGATTTTGTGCGCGTTGAGATTCCCATAGATAATTAAGGATCATTACTAGTATTCTTCCATTGTTAGCGTTTGACATTTGATTTTTTACATTGAATTTATAAGGTTTTTATATTATGTAACTAGCTGTTGCCGGCGGCTCCGCCCGCGTCTATGTCGGTTATCGCGGCAAATACTACATAGCCTATGTGTTATTCTGATGTATAAGCTATATTACTGAAAAGTTTAATCTAAATCCGTCCAGTTTTTGCGTGAAGAAGTAACAAACATACACACAAACTTTCGCCTTTATATATTAGTGTGATATGATAGTGTGACATACTCACCGTGAACTCAAAATCGTTAAATAATATAACTCGTGTTTCCTTAAGATATTTGTGCTGTTACATTAAGAAAAAGACAATATAATACATAATCTTACACGCACATTATAGTAGTAATACATATCGCGGAATTAAACATAGGTATTTAGTATAATATAATAATAGGAACATAATTTATATCGGCCAGCATTCCTGCTGCGATAACCTGGCTTGATAACCACAACTAAGTTCCCGGTTTTCAATTAAAACAACTCGCTATCAACTTGAAACTGAACAGAACATTGTTATTTATTGAAACAACTACTTGCTTAATAGTATACCTACAGGTGCCCCGTGCCTTGGCAGAATTCACGTAAGTTTGTATATTTTTAAGGTACCTCCACATTTTCGCGAAGCAATCCAAAATAAAAATTGTTTTAATACAGTTCTAAATAACTAGCTGACCCACGCAACCTGGTTGGCGTCTCCTATTGCCCGTAGCGTGATAATTTTCCCCCGTTTTTGAAACATTTCATTGGTACTCCGCTCCTATTGGTTGTAGCGTGATGATATATAGCCTATAGCCTTCCTCGATAAATGGGCTATCTAACACGGAAATAATTTATTAAATCGGACCTGCGGTTCCTGAGATTAGCGCGTTCAAACAAACAAACAAACTCTTCAGCTTTATAATATAAGTATAGATGTGAAAACAGGACCATCATAATTCAGTACCTGTCCTTCTTAGGCCAACGTTAAACATACATATTTACGGTTAGTCTTGCGAACAGTTTATTATTTAAACAGAGAATTTTCTGTTATATCGAAACTATATTTAAGTTTTGATTCATTTGCTCATGTTCCTGAAGGAGCAATGACACATTATATCTATGGAATAACTTTCGCTAATTTGAATTTTAATAGCACTATAAATTGTGAGCCTGACATCGGTTAATGAGAGCGCCACTCCTTCGGGTCACTCCACCCAAGCAACGGTCCATTGCGCTAATTAATTGGTAGTTAAACTGCAGTTCCTTGTATATTCATTCTTGATCTTGTAACTGAGTCACAATCTAAACCTGTTTAGTTTTATATGGGTGTGTTATGGCAGCTACAGTTTCCAAAATCTAAGAACCGATGAGACGCAAATTACAAACAGTCTCCTATACTGATTTTGCTGCAAATAACTTGAGTAATATAATTCTTACAGTATCAACTTACATTTTAGTAATAAACGTGAAAACCATGATTTTCCTCGTATAATGAATAGCGTTTGACTTTGCATCATTCATACATTCCGTATCAAAATGGGCAGTTGGACACATTATCTTGTATATATTGCACATTTTAAATTGTGTATAACACATCGCATGATAGAAAGTGAAACGACCTAGAAAGCATTAGCTGAAATATTCTGTAAGCAACGAGACCGTAGTCTGATTTCGTTTCATCCATCAAATTCAATTTAGATCGTTGCCTGTCACGGCTAGGTCATTAGATGCGTTCATCTGAAGAGAATGAATTTATTGATAGTTATTCAATGAAATGTTGTTGAACACTTCTACAGCTGTATATAAATTTAAGTAACATATAATATATACCTTTAATATAATACCTTGGAATCTATAAAGACTCGAAATCGTACGCATAGTGTGTATACCGTTAATCGCTCGCTGTAAGAAAAAATAATTGTTGTCCTCAAAAAAATTATTTCTTTGACTGTATGAAAAAAATATTGTACAGACTACTGTCATAAAAACGCAAACATTGGTGCAACAGAATTGCGTTTGCAATGATGATGAATCATGTCGCTTTACTCGTAGTAAAATTTTGTATGTTTGTTTTTGTTGTGACAGCTCTGTGAACGTTTTGAATTCTTTGCCGATTCCTCCGTAGAGACATTACTGAACTGAGGGCCCTACATTATGCCGCCATAAATCCGTAATGTCGTATTCTACAATTTTGGGATTTTGTTAAAACTTTTAAGAAATTCTTAACTAAATTCTAAAATAAAAGCATTGACCTAGAGGCAGTAGTTCTGAGATCTAGGCATTGTCATTTTTGCAAGCGTCTGAACTGAGGGCCCAAGTTATTTGATCATAACTGCTTTATTTCACGTTTAAGAAATTTAGGAACCATTGCTTTAGATTTTTCCTATTTTTAGCTAATTATTATTTGAATTTTATATCTTTTCGCTTAAATTTAAAAAATGGGCCCTCAGTCCAGATGCACAGAAATTTTATATCGTTTCGCCTAAATTTAAAAAATTGGCCCTCAGTCCAGATGCACACAGTCATTATCAATGTTTTATGACTAAGTACAGAATACAAATTAGCCTGACGCAACTATTTATCAAAAGAGACATTCCGCCATATGAAGGAAGTACGATAGCTGTGTAGTACCTAGCATTATAAGGCCAACGGATATAAAGTGATAAACTATTAATAAAACTCAATGCTGTCATAGGAAGCGACAATAATAAAAGCTAGAACTTTATCGCAGGGTTGCGACAAAGGATACTCAAACTGTTATCGGGCGTGCGATAAAAACTGATAAACGCATATCGTGCACTCTATAAGTGATAGCAATAACGATTTAGCGGGTAGATTACAAAGCGCATGCATGTCTACTTATGTGTGAGCGATTTCACCGATAATAATGATAACTGTAGCGATAAACTATGGGTAGTAAACGTTACGTATAAACACATTTTAGGATATTTTCTTCAATTAATAGATTAAGCAGTTATCAAACAGAAGATGCGAGATGTAGGGCATATAGGTTTGATCCGGAGTTTGAACGTAAAGGAAAAGTTAAACTATTGAAATGTTTTAAAGGTGAAAACCCTTTTTACATTGAGGTGAACTCTATTTCGAATTGTTGCCAAAATGAAAGCCAAGACCAGTCATTGTTTGGCTTACACCCAGGATCGATCCTCTATTCGTAACAATAGGTCTAGTACCGGAGATATTTTACTCAGTTTACGTATGGATATATAAGAAACCATGGCCTCGACCAAATTTGTGCGGCTTATAACTAAATAAGGATTTTAAAGTACATCTATAATGCAATAGTTAATAAATGTCGGGATTAGTCAAATTAGGCATGTGGATAATCTGTTAAAAGAACGAAAACCTCGAAATCCATGTGAAAACTAAATGATAAGTGTTAATTACAAAATTTAACGAATAAAAACCGACTTCAATCTGGACCAATTTAAATGGGACCATTCGGGAAGCACCAGCTTTCAAATAAAAAAAAAATCATCAAAATCGGTTCACCCAGTCGAAGGTTATGAGGTAATAAACATTTAAAAAAAAAAACAGTCGAATTGAGAACCTCCTCCTTTTTTTGAAGTCTGTTAAAAATAAATGACACATTCGTTATCCAAATAAGGACAGTTACTGATATGTATACCTGTCTTAATTTAGATAGTGTAGGAATCTATTAGGATTGTGGGTCGAGGTCTAGCTACAAACATTGTAATATATTCAAACCTGGTAGTTAATTTGAATACAATATCTAAAAAGATGCATAGATGCTTCCATAAAACTAAAATAAATTGCTAATGAAGCATATAATTTGCATAATCTTTTGCCTAAGTAGATTTATTTGGAAATCCATAAAATTTCGTTAAATTTGAATGCTGTCTAAATTTTAAATAATTGCAAATGAGATTCATTTCGAACCTACAAACTTTTACAATACGAATTGAATTACAAAATAAAATACCAAAAAGGAATAACGATTAGGGACTAATTCTTTCCATTATGCATTTAAAAACACGGTGACTGATATGAAACGCGACGAATTCCAGCTGTACGAGGATCAAATGTCATAATTCGTGATAAAGCAAAGGTCATAATGTTAAGTCAAAACATTGCAAGGCTTATCTTACAAAAGCTCGTTAAGTGGAAGTCGGTCATCTGATCTGAGACATAAGACTTCAAGACCCGACATGCCGCAGTAGGGGACATCGCGCTGGTCGTATTTCTAAATAAACATTTCACTATTACCGCTAAGAAACTTAACTAATTTATTTTAGAATGTGTACTTATTCCACTGTTTTTAAGTTTACACCTTACATAAGTGTCGACAATCGAGAGTATAAATTACTTAACTAATTGAACTGCATAGAGCCGCGGATCGTTACCAGGAAATATAAAGTTAAAATTATCTATTCACTAGCTGTAGCCCGCGGCTCCGCCCGCGGGTATGTCGGTTGTCGCTGCAAATAGTACAGTACAGTACAGCTTATGTGTTATTATGATATATAAGCTATATTACTGTAAAGTTTCATCTAAATCCGTTCAGTAGTTTTCGTGTGAAAGAGTTACCAACATCCATCCATACTTACAAATTTTCGCGTTTATAATATTAGTAGGATACATAAAATGTTAAGTAGGTGGTGAACTTCAACAACTCAAAAGTTTTTGATCGACTGAGCTTAAATTTTACGAAATACAAACGCTCCAAAGATGGTTTTTTGGTTTCTTTCGTGTCAGTATTATTCCTCATTATGTCGTCAACCTTATGCAAAAATGAAGCGTGTCTTAAATGACGAGAAATAAAATGCACATAACAGTCGCTTAATGTTAAATTTAGGTTAAAAACATCTGTTGTGCTAAGCCCCAAGAAGCACTCCTACTACTAAACAAATCAGCGGAATATGCATACAGATACTCGCGCCTATATGTCATAAATAAATAAAAAAATTTAAGATAGAGAAGAATAGTCATCGCTTTCACTAAAGACTAAATTGAATTTCGAAAATTAACGACTTCTTGTCACAGAATCACGAAAATCATTTCGTTCTGAAATATATTAATTCTTTAGAAAGTTAGCTTAACGAAACGTGATAGATTGAAAAAAAATACAGTAAAACTACTAAGGGGCTAACATGAAGCCCTCCTTGTGGTAAACTTTTTTCATAGCGTTTGGATAGTTACAAAAGTAGAAGGTAAGATTTGCTTGTATCCTGGACAAATGTGTTTTCCTACTCTTGAAGTTCATATTAATGTACTTAATTTGTTCTATAATAGTTAAATCCAAACAAATGTAACAAATTCCACCGAAGAAGTTCTCTAAAACTGCACAATATGCAATCGTGGCGGTTTTAAAATAAGTGGGTATTGTATGTACTATTCATCAGAATACACTTGGCACAGCGTGTCGCACCGGGGGTTCAAGTGTTCATAAGTAGTAGCTGCTTTTCTAAACTCTCTAGGGGCTTGCATAACAATGGTTGGAAATCGTTGTCAAACAAACTGTGCACAACGAACGCTTAATTTGTTACCACTACTTAAATCGATTACATAAAAATACATATACTCCGATATTATGACCATTAGAAAGGTATTTTTTTATAATAGTAATTTACTTAATATTTTCAACAAAGAGAAGGTCAAAACATAATAATTGCTGAAATAAATATGTAATATATTTTAATGCAAGAAAAACAACACAATTATTTTAAACACGATTCAAAGTCAAATTAGAGGGCAAGACACTGACCGATAATTATTATTCAGTCAAAATAACTACCGTATTACAATAAATAAGATATTTATACCCATTTATTGTATGTATGTATAAATATTGTTTGGGAATACAAAATACATACGTATAAAGATGTCTATCAACCTTGTCATTAACTAAAGAAAGTAAAACCTCATAAATGACTTAATGATATGTTGTTGTTTAAAATCATTTAGTTGCAAATTTATTTACGTTATGTAAGATAACCAGTACTGAGAATTTGGAAGCTTAGTCCTCGACTTACCTTATCTAATTTTGCTTACTATATTTTACATTTGAAGAAACAAAAGCGTCGTCATAAAAAAATCATTAACGTTTATGTAACATAAAACGGACGTAAAGATAAAAAGAATAATTTCTCTTTCCTTTATAATGAGAACGAATTAAAAAGTAATTAAGTTTGAATACAGCTCGTATTCATTTGTAAGGGAGGCCATGATTAAAATTCATGCGTCCTTTGAGTCAACCGCGTAAGGTTACAATGTTCAGTAAATTATTTCCATTGTCAAGCATACGGAAGGAAAAAGACATAATATTTACTTCAAAGCGTCAATTTAATTCTGAGTTTCTATAATGTAAGGCGAATTAAATTTAGTATTCTAGTTATTTCATTAAAGTAAGCAATAACAGGTATAATTACAACTGTATTATGCTCGAATAGACCTTTTAAAATGGTTTACTTTTCAAAGGATATCCTAAGAAATTACGATTGCGAGTGTTAGAAGAACATTACATATATTATTAATTCGAGTATTTAAGTGAATTTTAATTAGTGATTATACATAAAAAAAAATCAAATGTAAATTCATTTTGTAAATATGCGTGAATTCAAAAATTACATAATGTATAATGAAGTATTTGCCAAACAGGTTATGAATGCTGCTGCACTCGAATCAAAAAACTTGATAGTAAAAGGTTATACAGTGCACGGCACACTAACAAATTAAAAGCAACGAAACTTTCACAATCAAGTGAAACATTACAAACGTACAGACAGTTGTCAAAGAAGTTATAAGCGGATATAAATTTCAGTTTAGTTCGATATTGCCCGCAACTGCTCCTAAGAACTTTACAAAGTTCTCCAAAGAAATGCCAAACTTTTAATGCTCTTTCCTCGGATTCTAATAATAGGGGAGGGAAACTTTGTCCTTGTGGTACTTTTGTAATACTTTGTACTAAATATTCCAATGAATTATTATATAATGCCATATAACCATTGATTACATTTTTCTGTGTTTAATGGAACGAAATATAAAGAGATTATTCATTTTATTTGACATTGTAACGTTAAAACCTACTTTAACTTTTGGACTAACCACATGTTTTGAATAAAAATGATAATCAATCACGATTACTATATATACACATATGTTTGGCGTCATTTCTAGTTTAACTTTATCACAAATCACAAGATAACGAAAAAATCTAGGCCAAACCCCTTTACCACAGCCATTGACACAGCTGTTATTATTTTCTGAGTGGTAATTTAAACCGACTTTTCAAAAAACATGTGATTGGCAACTTTGACATTAGGGTAACCCCTTGTTTCCTGTATTCATATAACTAAGTTTTATGACAAGCACAAAGACCTTCTTATTACGAGCCTGACTGCTGCATATTGATTCTTGCAGCGAAAAGTTCAACTGATACCCGCCAGCTATCCTATCACCACATCAATGAAAGTTAACGCAAGTAGTCTTAATAATTTTAATAGATGATTACTTAGAATTTACAAATAATATAACAATATAAATAAAATTTTAAATATAATATGGATTACGCAAGAGTTACATGACTAATGCAAACGTTTGGAAGTGATGCTTAGATAACCAAAAATTGCTGCTTATATAATTTGTGTTTTTGTTTAGAGTGTAGTTAAAACAAGCATATATTATGTATATATATATATATATATATATATATATATATATATATATATATATATATATGTATATATGTATATGTATATATATGTATATATGTTAAAGTGTTATATAGTAGCAGTATTATAGTTTAGTAGTAGGGTAGTAGTATTAATATTTTATATTATATTAGTCTATATATATGAGCAATATTTAATAATTGAGTCGTTAAAAAAAAAACATTTTAAATCTCTGTGCATCTACCATGTTTGTCTCTGCATCCCCCTAAGGTTGACTGGCAGAAAATGCCTACGGCATTAAGTCCGCCTTTGCAACATCTATGCATAAAGTTTAAATAAATAAATATTATCTACCGCAGGCTGTCATTAAATTACACGTGCACTCTGGGGAGTAATGATAATGATACTGGGTCTGGTCTAGTCGTCGTAAATTCCCTAGGAAAAACACGCGACCAGATGTAACTTGAATGTAACTTTAGTAAACTAACTTCTTTTAAAGTCTAGACTTTAAAAAATAATACCCATTAGTTATAAGTCTATGTAACATATTATATAGACTTATAACAAATAGGTATTATTTTACTTGCAGGCACCGAAAAAGACTTACAAAAATGTTCATTATTATTATAACAAAAAACTTTCATATAGGTGTAGGCTTATATCACACAAAATATCGTCAAAACAACATGTAGTCGTAGTCAAAACAAGCCGAATCAATATGCATTTCTTGAAGATAACAATGTCACATATGACTCTGAACATGTACAATCTGCATGTCGATAACTCACAAGCGATATAAAGAGAGCTGTCTGTCAAGTAATCCTTACGCGTTCAAGGTCCATCTGTAAATTATTTTCTTTTTTTAAAATGAATGTGTAGTAAGCTTTCATATCCCACGCCATCCTGACCTCTGCCGTACTACAATCATGCCCCTGCCATCAACAATGGAAATCGTAAATTTTTCATACAATGTGTTTCCCTCCATTGTTATCGATCTGTAGATGACGATATCGATCTCTCAGTTTATCCCGATTCCGCGCAGCACGAAATGTTTACATTTTTTACACCCCAAAAAAAAACAGGTTCATATAAATCCATATTTAAGCAACAGAATGCCTTTTACTAAAAGAATTTAAGGGTGATTTTTTGTTAGCCGACAAAAACGTTGCTTTATGCCCGAAATGCTTTGTAAGCTGTAATTATAAGTAAGAATAACTTTGGGAATATCTTTTGTTACGAGAGGGGAGTTTTTCTGTGCGGGTAACGACCGCGGCAGGTGGTATATAAAATGGCGGATGTTATACAAATTGTTAGAAAAAAATGTGCAACAAAAACTATAGAAGCGAGGACGGCTTTGATCTTCAATGTCAAATAAAGGTCACTGAATATCTTTTACTATTATTAATCTATTGCACATATGTACTTGTTACTGGTAATCTGAAGAGTTTTAACGACACAATCTTAGGAAGAAATTGGTATGGAAGTTATGCACATGACATGTTTTTCTTTAAAGTATGACGTATGACGTTGTGCATCTAAAATAAGATACGATAGATGTCAAGAATCCCCCGAAGTCCCGATATATTACGTGGGAAAACTCTCTTCACAATTGCGAGCAGATTAAAAGTAAAGTAAGTACCTACATATAGTTAGCCTACTTATGAAATAAAGTTAGACGCTTCATTAGATTAGGCTATTAACCTATATATATGTACCTACATATTTAAAATTTAAACGGCCAACCAATTTTTTGAGTATATACCTATTTATGCATTGTATATTAAATAATGTGTAAAAATACCAGCTTTATGTACTATACATATTAATTTTACAGTTTTTGTGGTAGTTTGTGCAGCTGGAAGAAGGCAATACCTGCTTGATATTTAAGAACTTTAATTTTTTTTTAAACTTTGTGCTAGTTACTGTCGCTAACATCTGTTTTAAGAAATTGTTTTGGTTAATCATACAATTGTTGACGCTTTAAACAGGTGAAGAATACATTTATATAATAAAACAGTTCCAAATGAATTCGCTCTTCATTTATTCGTAAATTAGTAGTTCCAAGATACGTATCATTTTCATAAATTCAATTTCATGCCGCGGCGCGTGTACCGGGGAACACGTATTCTACACGCGATAAAGTTTAAAGGCCCCGTCTTTGTATTCATCCCGTCGAGTCCATTAATATAATGAAGCCACAACGCCATCACATCACGTTCTAGCAGTGCCCATGTCCGCATGTGCTACAAAAGGAATGTTTAGTATTATTATTATGAGTAAAAAAAGCTGACACTATATTTTTTCCGCGGTGCTCAGGTAGCACAATAAATTGAGCGAGGGAGGGCAGAGTAAACCGGTCTAGTGAAAAAAAAACAGGCTTTGTTAAGGCAAAGGCATAAATGATGCGGACTCACGACTCAGACCGGTTTGATGCGTAGTCTCGCGCGCCTTGGCTCAGCACGGCTAATGAGCCGCGAGTCTTCAATCAAGGTCGATTCTTTGGAATAACGACGTTGCTACTCATTTATAGCGTGCCTTAACCCGTTGTTTGTGTTGTTGTAAATTAATTATAATAATGTAACCAGTTTACATTTCGTACATACCAGTTTCATTAGTCTCGGCTATTTAAATTTCTCATTAATGTCTATTTTTCATAAGGAAAATAAAAATTTGAATTAGGTAATTTATGTGCAGACATTTAAATGAGTGGATATAAAAACATAAGAATGAAGAACTTACAATAAAATGTGCAATATAAAGATGTAGACAATAATTATTTTTCAAGTTACAATACTGAATAAGATAATAATAAAAGCAACAATGAGCAACATCCATTGTATGAAACCGAAAAACAAACATTTCTTCATAAAGCGAGTAGCGCGAACAATCTATTGTTCTCTCAGAGGACATAACGGACCGTGTCGGTTTAACGTCAACTACTCGACCGACGACGACCTTTGGAATTCCAAAAGATTTAACCATCAATTTTATGATGACAAATAGATAACATTTACTTACCTAATTACCGGAATAGAAATTGTTAATATCAGTTTCACTTGGGCGTCCGTGGATAGTACAGTATCCAAAAAAAATAGAGTAGATTTAGTAGGTCGCTGTCGTTTGCAATCGCATTAATCCAAATGGTGTACTTTTAATGAATATCATTAGCAATATATCCCCAAAAAGAAATAATTTATGTATGTTGGTCACGTACGAATATAAATACAAGTAATATAATATAAAGTAAAAAAAAAACGAAAAGCAACACGAACACCTACGTTATATAATTTAATCTATTAGTCTACGGAAAGAACGTTAACAACGAGTAGAGTGGAACGGTTAGGTCAACGACCGACAGACCTCGAACCAATTCGCGACATGAGATTGAATAATAAGTTGATTGCGAGTACGACCCAAGGCCGGCGGCCATTACTGCGCGTGTCGCGTCCGCCATTTTGCGCAATGTGCACCCTTTACAGACATTTCTGTTGTTAATAACTCTCCCTCTGTGCTAATTCTTTCGATTATAATACTCGAACTTGCTATGTCCTCTATTTAGTTAGTTCTAAAACAGACCTAAAATATTTAAATAATACCATTTTATAAATATTCTGTGGCAAAATGGGTGCTTAACGCCTTAACAACAACAATCTTTTCAGGATTATATATCTTATGCCTATAAATGTGTTTCCTTATAATGTAAAACAAAAACAACAACAGTGTTCAATTCTGCGTAACCTAAATACATTTGTGTTACTCGAGCGTGGTCGACACTAAAAGTTCCATAGCAACAGTTAATCCTTTTAACAGCTCATTTAACATAATAATAATAACCAGAAACAATGCGGTTTATGTTGGTACATAATAAGGTAATTTGTGTAGGTAGGTACTTCAGTTTCTTATCAACTCATTTATTCTGTACTTGAAAATGACATTTTACCGCAGAGAGACTATTTACTTTATTACTACTAAGAATAACTGAATAGTTAAATAAAAACATAAATAAGGATAATGCATTAATAATTTTAATTTAACATTTTCGTACATATTTAGAAATTATTGGTAAAATCAGAAAAAAATGTCATCAAAGACATAAACAAAAAAACCCAAAAAGTTAAAAGGACTAACTTTTGAATGTATTAACGCCGCGCTGTAGTAATATAAAAAAAACTTTGTGTAGACAGTGCAAGGTGGGAGATGACATTGCCAAATGCCATGTGACACTGACAACTGGCAGTCAGAGTAAATTGAAAAAAAAAAGATGTGAACCCGTCAATTTATTGCCTCTCTAGGCTGTTGTCCTCTGCTTAACAGTATCTACAATTTAATACGCTTCTTTATTAAATACTCTGAGTTACGACTTTCCGAAATAAACCGTAATTATTAATAATGCATTGTTTACCCAAGTGTTAGTTTCGAGTAACACGTTTACAATTTTAGTGCAACAAAAGCAGTATAAACATGAAGTAATACTGTTTTGATTATTATTATTATTGATCTATTACGATGTAGTCAATATTATGGCCATTGATGACACCTATTACGTTAAGGTCCCACAGTCATTAAGATCTGCACATAGTAGGTAGGTATGATACAAAAAAAGACCCTTTTTTTATGCGGTAATCCCCTCGGATACCACCGACTGGTGGTTATGTCGGACTCGAACCGACTAAAACCCTCGAAAGGAAATCCCTGGAACCCCGACGTACCTCGGGCCACCCACTACTTGTAGGTGGCCCCCTCCTGTGTAGGAACCCTAATACCTATTCACAATAGGGCGCGAGCACTTTAAAGAACTCGCGCCGCCGCCCCAGCCTGCTTCTGCTAGGGTGACTGGTGGCCTCACCTGTCACCCTCAAGCTTGCGCTTATGGAGGACGGAGATCGTTTAGCGATCTCCGGCGCCTGAGTCGTCTGCGGTACCTGGCCCGTTGCTGGGCCTGGCGGACAGGGAGAGTCCTAAACCTCTCCCGGTCCCGTTCCGCCATCTCCTTCGCAAGCATAACCTGCTCGCAGAAAGAGACGGCAGAGTTCCACGCGCTCTCGCCCCGCAACATGGCCGCAATCATGTTACCGAGCGAGAGAACCCCCACTCCGATGGCCGCCACGAGATCACGCCTCGGCTCGTCCCACGCCGGACATTCTGAAAGCGTGTGGAGCGCCGTGTCCTCGGTCTGGCCATCGCAGTGGTGGCACTCAGACGTTGGCTCTTTTCGGATCAGACACAGGTGATCCCCGAAACATCCTTTTGCAGTGATCACCTGCGTCAGCCGGTATGAGAGGCTCCCGTGATGCCTCTCGAGCCAATCCTCCATGACGGGTCTTACCGCCGCAATAACGGCGTGCCCAGCGCTCGGTTGCCCAAGTCGGTTCTTCCATTCCTCCACGAGGACCTGGCGGAGTTGGGATTTTTGATCTTCGATTTCTCGAGTCTCAGGACTCCTACCCAACTCCAGCGCCTCCTTGCGCCACCGATAAAGAGGCCGGAACTTTCCGGCCAGGAGACTTGCCGCCTCAAAAGAGATCGTGCGGTACCCCCTTATAGTCCAGACAAAAAAAGACCCTGTGCATCAATCAAAAGATCAATTTAAAATGCGCCCGCGCTCGTTGGCCCCCCGCGCGTCGATGGCGTCGTCACGACAGCTGACGTAATGCCCACTAGCAGCCATCTTGAAAATCTTAGTTTTGATAACGCCTGAAGAGTTTTTCGGCACAAACTTTCAAAGTAGTAGCAAGACACCAGTATCCATCAAATTCATCCCGTTCTCAAGGTGCTTATTATAAAATAAAACAATAATAGATACAAGGGATATCACATATAAGTATATTAATTTAGTTTAAAAGTATATCTTATCGCTTAGTTACAGTTATCATATATTTTTTTGTTATTACTGTCTAAAAGAAAAGAACACATTCCAACCTAATTAACGGTCCATACCACATAAAATACGTTTACAATAAAAATACAATCTCATAAGCCTTTAAAGTAAAGGCGGCCGCGTCGAAACAGGTTCTATGAAAAAGGTTGGTGATAAATTCTTCTAGGAACCGATTACGATTCGACAGCAAAATTCCCTTTAAGGGTACCATGAATCTTTCCGTTTACGGCGATTAGAGGGAGATGAATGTATGTGGAGATTATACTGATAGGCATGCATGCCTCACCCTACTCGTATTTATGGAGCTGGTTTTAAAACCTGTTTATACTGGACACACTTTTTACGGAGGGCAAATAAAAGTCATAACGGAGTGAAGGAGCCACCGACTTCAGCAGCGTAATAATTGTGTAAGGAATGCATTTGTGTTGAAGTGTAAAATCTCTGTGGTGAGGTGTCATTTTAATAACTACCTGAGTCTAAATATTTCTTACACAATCTAATTTCTTTTGTTAAATTTCGCTAAAGGGACGCCCTATTTAGCGCAATTTAACGAAACAAATTACTGCCTTGAGTCTTTATTCCCTCTGCGATTTTATTAGCCTGTTTCCAAAGACTTGGGTACCTGAAATTAAGTTAAAAGAAAAAACGAGAGAAAGGGAGGCAAACAGCAACTAAGTTTGAATTGAAGAGTTAAATAGATTTCATGTATTTGTTTATAAACTTTTAGACACTTTTAAGTTAAGAGAAGTTTTAAATTTTAAATTTTAACCTCAATAATCTGTTAGAAATGTTAGAATGGTAAAATATCAATAAATCTATATATATAAAAGAGTAAGGTGACTGACTGACATATCCAGAGATCAACGCACAGCCCAAACCGCTGAAGCTAGAACCCTGAAATTTTGCATGTAGGTTCTTTATATAACGTAAGTGAGCACTAAGAAAGTGTTTTTTCACGAAAGGAATTTTTGAAATTCCACCCCTAAGGGGGTAAATCAGGGGATGAAAGTCTGCGTGAGCGAAGTAAGTAGTCCGCGTGTAAAAGCTAGTTATATAAACTAGTAATATATAGTAGTATATAATAAGTATAAATAATCGTCATGTAATGAATAGATGTTTAAGAGACTTTTGTTCCCATTCAAAGCTCGTTAAAACGAGGCCAGCTATCCGGCCTGAATACAAGTAGGTATAAATTGTGCTGATTCTTTCTGTTCAATAAATTTCTAAAGAGAACAAAACAAAGACATTGGTTATTGCCAGCAATGTCTCTCTTCGGCAAACGCCATTAGAAACAAAACACAATAAGTGTACTCCAACTGACTTTAAATATATCTACTGAAACTCAGTATTTTAGCAAAATAACTAGTTCTTGTAGTATTAGTGAACTGTAGAGCTTTACTGTACTTAATATATATATAATTTAATATGTAATAGTAAATTAATAAGTAAAATTTTAACAAAATAAAAACGACTTCTAGAACTGGACCGAATTGAAATGGGAGCACACGGGAAGTTCCAGCTTTCAAAGAATCATCAAAATCGGTTCACCGAGTAAGTTCTGAGTTAAGAAACATAAAAAAAAACAGTCGAATTGAGAACCTACTCATTTTTTGAAGTCTGTTAAAAAAAACAGTTACAGGACCAAGACAAAAAGGCAATGAGTTTTCGACATAAATGTGAATATATAAATCCCACCAAAAACATTTTCATGTAAAATGTTGCCAAGACGACTGCATAAGGCTTACCCTGTGAAAATGATATCAGATCTCATGTAGTGCCAAGGTTCTGAATCTACACGGCCTAACTCTACCAACCCTTACTTCACAAGCTCTACATGTCAGTAAAAATGTGTGACCCCAGATTTTATGCCGTTCTTTCTCCGTTCTACATCTAATTATTTCGGGGATTTATGACCTATGACAAAAGTACTTTTTTAAGAATAACACCAAACAGCACAGAATGTGTTCACCAATAACTTTAGACTTATATATCTACTAATTTGATTTTTACGTCCTCTTCCAAGGCGTTCTGCTGTTTAATCTCCGGCATTCTTGTTAAATCTATGTGATATTGTCCTTTAATATATCCGACCTCAATCCAAGTAGGCAGACTGTGCGTAAAAAGGGACCTGGAAGAGGGTACACTTAAAAATATTTTGTCAAAAACTTGTAGTGTCTAGAAATGTAAGTGAAAACGTTTGTTTCATCTTAAAGTAGACAAATTGGTATTCAATTGTTATAGCTTGTATAATTACTATTGTTGTTATGAATGAAAATATGCTGATTATATTCAAATTTGTCGTTCAGCCGGATAGAATATTTAGGCTGGCTGGATAGTTTCCATATAACCGTTTCACCTCCCATTTTGATTTAAATAAGAAATTCGATTTTATTGAATAATGCCCAAAGTACAACAACAACATCTCAAGTAGTGATATGATCGAGATTGTGTTTATTAGAGTGAGTGAGATAGAGATATTCAGTAGTTCAAGTAACGGTAAAACGGGGTGAAAGTATACATAATAAAGTAACGACGTTCAACTCAAGTGCGCTGTTAAGGACTGTTTGGTTTTTAGACGTTTTAATGTACTCTTCAAATATGATTTTACATTTCACATATTATATTGTGTACTAAATCGTATACCCGTTTATATTATTTTGAATTTGAAAAAAAGTGTTTAATATGAAATTCCCAACAGATTAATTTAACTGTATGTTTATAAGTAACATATAGCTACCAAAAAACGACCAACCAAAGCAGCAAACCAAAACATTCCATGAAATAAATTCCTTTTAATGTTAACTTTATATTCTCAAAATAAATGAGTTCTATAAACTTTAAAAAAGATCCATGAATGTATTTAACAATTGAATAATTCGCACGCTGCACATGGGCAGACGAAAATATGCAAATGGTGTTGTTTGTGCAGGGAACTGAGGACGGAAACGGTACTGCCGGCCATTTGTGATTCTACACCGATAATTGTACAAAGCTGAGACGTCGCTATGAATAAATAAATGGAATAGATTCTGTGTAGAGGATTCGCGTCGCGTTCACGGCCGCGTTCCCAGCCGGCCATTGTTCTTTACGTAACGCCAATGTGACGACCGCAACGATTTATTATGCTTACGCAGGTGCCGGGCTCTTCGCTGTGTCGATTTCCAACCAACTATTGTTCTCGTAATCGTGCTAATCTACATATCAACATTCATACACGGATATTATTAAACTGTTTTAGTAACATTGCTCGGAAATTCTAATCAGCTCAATCAACATAAGTATATGTTAATTATGTAGCGCTAGAAGACCTCGTTATGTAACAACAATGTGTAATAAATAATCAGCATAAATTATTTGTCGATTTAAGATTACATCAATAACAGAGCGTTCCTATCACGTTTTAACACGACCTCGATGTAATTAAACGAACTGTCTGAAGTCGACTCCGGTGCGCCCTCATAAATCTTCTATAACGGTCGATCCAACATAAAAAGGGCGATTGTCTGATGAATTGAATGAGGGGTCGGGAAATATATTAACCCGGTTTTCTGCTATGGAAAAAAATTTAAAGTCTGTATTACAAATTTAATGCATAATATATTTGATGTAAAGTTAGAAATCATATTCGTAACTTGATTATATTATATAACAGCTGTAACAGAAAAGCATGTAGCGCCATCTGTTATCTAATACTTGAGTCACAAAAAATAGAGTTAAAAATTGGACCTAAACCAGTTCAGGTAATCAATTTGTCGCAGTTTAATTTTGAAATATAACCTTAAATTAGGATCAGCGATATAATATTAACCAACGTATTTAAATGAAAAAGTGATAACCAAAGTTACGTTATTTGTAAAAACTTCCTCTCAAGTTTATAAGCAAAACTTGTTGGTACCAGTTTAGTAAATATGAATGACAATAACAATGCCTCCCTTTTCATTCCTCGTGTGTGACAGACGGTTTTCTCAAACCAAGTTGATATTGATTCACACTCGTGTAGCTCGTCTGGTGTCACTGACCTTCACGCAGTAGTAGGCCGGATACGGCTGTTATACGTTTGTGTACTTCATCATGGAGACTCGATTGCTTTATATCAAAACAAACCAACATGCGAACGTGACTCATCGTTACTTGACATTAATTAGTACGCGTTCAAAATTTACGCCCACTTTCACGGCGATAATAAAGTAGCTCTCTCTCAGTTGATTTACACCTTAGGAAAGTTAAGAGGACATTGACGATTATTCAAATATAATGTGTATTTTAGTCCTTATGATACAGTTAGTGCGTGGGATCGGACTTCAAAAGTTGAACATTGATATCCGTCTTTGCCTCTAAAACTTGCATCCTCCACGTCTTTATATCAAAGTAATTGTAGCAGGTGACTATAATTGTGCAAAGAGTGGGGTGACAGTGCATTCCTGCACGAATTCTAACGCCACCCCACAAAACGTGCACCCGACATGTCACAATTTCCCTATTCGCCTCGTTTCCCCCTAACCCACCTTACGCCCCCGAGAGGGTGCGTCGCGTGCCTCAGCAGGTTTCGTCGACATGCAAATTTAATATTGTTATTTTTATTCCAACTTTACAAGGGCAGTGGGGGAAGCAAAGTATGATAAAGGGGCACAAAGTATATTACTGTATGCTCGGTTTCCTAAATTCATTTAATATTTACGTATAAAGGCACTGCCATAGCGATGTTTTATTATTAACTATAACAGTTTGCACTTAAGTGCGATAACGTTTCTTCGTGGTCAGAAAACGCATAATAATTTTACAGTTACGTCAGTAATTTAGAAGGTAAAGGTCCTCACATTGAGGTTAACGTAATTGTTTTAATTTTAATACGTTCCATTGAATAACTTTGGAAGTAAAATGTAAGATAATTTTGGAGGAAGTGTGCTTATTTAGGATAAAAACACGTACCGCATTCAGGTATATATCGCGTTTAAACGTAAATATGTAAAGTTATGCAAACTACATGGTGATGGTCGGGCGCGCACGTAAAATTTGCAATGTTCTACTGTCGGAATGCAGATTACTTCGTTATACTGAGTATCGTGATGGCTAGTTTATATCTGACAAAGAGATTAAACTTGCGTTACAGTATATATTACGGTATTTACGAGTATATGTATGTAATTATATAATAAGGGCAACACTACTTTACCGCTTTATCATACGAGTTTGGAGTAAAAAGACTATAAAAGTGACCACGTATAATCAATTTACGAGAAATAGGTAAATACTATTATTATGGCGGAAACTTCCCATTACTGAGTATCAACTTTCCTATTTTTACTGAAATAATTACAATCTATACTAATATTATAAAGCTGAAGAGTATGTTGGAGTATGAGTATTTATGGAATTACTGGTCCGATTTGAAAAATTCTTTCAGTGTTAGATAGCCCAGTTATCGAGGAAGGCTATATGCTATTTATCATCACGCTACGACCAAAAGGAGCAGATTACCAATGAAAAATGTTAACAAAATCAGGGAGGAAAAATCGCTTGAGAGCTTCCATTGTGTGCGCTGTGTAAACATATTAACATATTATATTTATTTATACCAATTAAAATGATTTATAAAATAATAAGGAATGAATAGATTAAAACTATATTTAAACATCAATTTATATTCGTATGATTGTGACAGCCCTATAACAGTTAATATCTGAGGATGTACACATATGACATGACGCTAGGTTTTAACTTATGTACGTTATTAATTTCTGCACACAGAATTATTACTGACAAATATCTGAGACATGTCACAGAATTAGTTCAAATTAGACACCAACCGATAGTAATGACGTAATTACTAGCAGTTCAATAGGCAGCCATTGTCGTTTGCAATCGGGATTGATCACTAGTTTCTCTAGTAGATTCACTAGTATATCATTTTTCAACACAGCGTTGAAGAAGTCTGATAATATTTAATTGAAGTCATTATTAGTGCCACCCTCCGAATTGTAACCATATTTGATCAAACTATCACTGTTTTTGAAAGGGGCGCCCGCCCTTTATACATACGAGTATATTATTATGTTCAAGAAATTAACCACGTAATTTATTTCAATCATGCCGAAATTTCGCGTTATATGACATATATACCGTGGGAGAGCCACGCTTCGGCATGCGTGAGCCGGCTCGACCGGAGTGATACTACGGCTTCACAGAAAACCGGTGTGAAATAGCGCCTGCGCTGTATTTCACCGAGTGAGTGAGGATACCGGAGGTGCCCATCCCCTGCCCCCGTCCCCCTCCCCATCCACCAAAGGCCGGCAACGCACTTGTGACGCCTCTGGTATTGCGGGTGGTAATCGCTTACCATCAGGCGATACGTATGCTCGTTTGCCCCCTATTATATAAAAAATGTAGTTATATAAACATACAGAAATTAACCTAATCTTCATACTCCTGATCGTGAACTATATAAAAATGAATCCCCGAAATGTATGTACGCACATAACTTCCGATCGAATAATTTAATAATTTGGTGCAGCCAGCATTTTTTTATGTGTTCGCTATTTTTAGGACAAGGTTTGTGTACAAGAAAATTTTAAAAATAACGGGTAAAGTTTTTTTTTGTCCGCGACTGTGTATGTAAATATGGCGATACGAAGTTCGCCGGGTCAGCCTAGTTTGAATGAATGGTGATCAATAACAAAATTCAATTATAAACAGCCGACTTTGATTTCAATGCGACAAATTAATTTAAGGCATACCTACATACTACAAATGGAACCGACACGATACAGACACTAGTGGTTGTAGTACTTGAAACCAATTAAAATCACATTGTTAGGTAAACCAACAAGGCTCCCAGAAAGCTTATCCAATATCCGAATTCCGTTAACACAAAGGACTGTCGCTTCCACGTCGCTTTGTGAATGCCCAACACATGTATTTGAAGACGTACAGCTTATAGCTTTGCCACTAGTACCGCCTACCACTTTGGCTATGTAGTCAACTGAATAATCATTATCTTGTATCAAACAAATTTATGCTCTGATGCGTTTGATCATTACCAACACAATGCATTGTTTGGTAAGTACCTACTTCGTCTACAACTCTACATAATTATAAGTTAAAATATTTTATATTATATAACTTTATCATAAAATATGGATACAATTAAGATTCATTTTTGAATTTGCTATTTACAGCTCTAATTTTGTTAATACGGCCTTTTTTCGTACAAAATGTACAATGACACGGAAATCGAATCCAGTTCATTATTATTTTACACAAATATAAATATCAACTCAAGCTGATGAATAAAAGATTTAAAAAAACAATACAATAATAATAATAATAAATAATAATAAATATTTCGGACATCTAACACACAACGCCATCTAGTCCCAAGCTAAGCAGAGCTTGTGTTATGGGTACTAGACAACTGATACAAATACATATATACTTTTTTTTTTTTGTAAATACATACATATTATACATAGAAAGCACCCAAACTCCGAAACAAATATTTGTAGATTAAACATTTGGTCCGACCCGGGAATCGAACCCGAGACCTCATGATCAGCAGCCGCATACGCCAACCGCAAGACCAACGAGGCAGTCAAGTCAAGTCAAGTCAGTCAATAAGTAAATACTCTGTACACTACTTGATACAATAGGAGGCAAAGATCGTAATCAGTATACATAGTATAAAACTAAGTCGCTTTCTCTGTCCCTATATCCCTTTGTTTGCTTAAATCTTTAAAACTACGCAACGGAATTTGATGCGGATTTCTTTAATAGATAGAGTGATTCAAGAGGAAGGTTTTTATGTATAATAAATGCATAATATAGTATAGAAACACTGTTAATTTTCGAGGTTTCTAATGTGATGTAGCAAATAAACACATTTTTTTGCGCTTTCATTGCAAATGCTGGTTGCACCCTACGAGATATATCAAAATAATGTACTACAGTATTGTACACCTTAAAAAGTACTACAAAAAAGTTCGCGACGGTATATGTCTATCTCTTAGGGATAACCCACAACAACCATTTTTATTCCTTTCTTTTTACGAGAAATAATGGCTTATTTACGAAGTGATTTTAAGCAATACAGAATGAATCCTTATACAATTACTTAAGTAAATTAAATACATTGTGCATTTAATATAGATCAAAATAGCCCTTTACAGTATCTAATTTAAATGAATATATTCGAAGATATTACAGATTTAAAATGCACGAATCGTGTCGTCGGCGGGGGCATCTGAAATCCACCCGTGCGAAGCCGGGGCGGGTCGCTAGTTTACTCCATAAACGAGAAATGTAATGTAAATAATCCAGCGAAGTTTATGCAATAACATTTTGAGAACGATGTACGGATACGAAACGTGACTTGCTACATATGTATGTACATACGTATGTTTATTCAACGGTTAGTAAATCAGAAGCAAACATGCACAATTATGTAAAACAGTATTGTTTTCAGAACGGCTGGGATGGCAAGCGAGTGAAGTTTGTAACAACCTTGGAACTTGCCTAGTTTCCTATTCAAACGTTAGCCCCCCTGCCGATGAGGCAGGTCGGGAAGGCAGAAGGAAAGTGACCGAAGTTAGAACTTTGAACAACAATCCGTAGAAACTTCTACTTTCTAAGAAATATTTGCTCGAAGTATACGCTACGAACATAATAGTTTCAAACTAATATAAAGTTAGCAATGGATCGAATAAATACGTAAGGAAATACATATAAACCACACCAATAATAAATATAAAACTTCACGGTCATTTTAAACAAAAATTACAACAACAAAAAATCCTTATTTATTTAACAAAGCTGAATTCTACACTAAGTGCTAAATGAAAATATTGATTAACATATAAAGCATGTTGCTATTATGTCATTTAAATTCAAAAGGCAAGTATTTCTGGTATAGAACGACATAAATTCAGGCAAAGAAAAGGGCACATGGATTAATATATCTAAATGTAGATGAAAATTACGAAAGTAAATACCACAGCAAAAGCATGAAAAAAAAAGACCCGTACTCACTACTTCCGATAACAGATATTACACTTCAAGTTTTTGTGAAATAATAACTGGTGTGGTTCCCAAGACTCTTCAAAATAGTCTCAATACCCTAATGCTGATTCAAAAAGCAGTTCTTTTAAATACATGCCGTCTCACACGAAAATTTCTCGCATCATCGTCATCTTAATCTCACACCATTTCCCCCCTGGCACACTTGGCTAAGGCCCGTGTGTTAGATTTAGCATCCCCTTTAAAATAAAAGGGAGACCAGAAAAGGTATAAAAACATAATAATAATAAATATTTCGGACTTCTAACACACAACGCCCTCTAGTCCCAAGCTAAGCAGAGCTTGTGTTATGGGTACTAGACAACTGATACAAATACATATATACTTTTTTTTTGTAAATACATACATATTATACATAGAAAACACCCAAACTCCGAAACAAATATTTGTAGATCATACAAACATTTGGTCCGACCCGGGAATCGAACCCGAGACCTCATGATCAGCGGTCGCACACGCCAACCGCGAGACCAACGCGGCAACGAGCAACTAGCAGTTCAGTAAAGAAATCGACATACAAGGATAACAAACTATGTACTTAATTTACAGTCATAACCTTAGGATTTTGAAGTTAAGTCAAGCGATAGGTTACTTTTCGCTCGATCAAGGTGTTCTTAAACTGAAATTGTCTAAGAACATTTTAAAGACTTATTTTATCTCTTCGGTTAGAGTCAATACCCTGATGTTGACAAATATACCTCTAGACAGGCAATAAGAGGAACAATTGAGAAATTATAGGTGAAATAGATATTAGGGGCCATGGTGTATTTCAATGAAGTCGGCGAGACTCAAACACTTTCTAAACAGAGTACTGGAAAAAAATTGTATTATGTATTTAGGACCACAACGTGTAGTGATTACATATTAAAATCAACACGTGCCGATGCTACTATGAGACTTATATTCAATGATTTATATTATTCATGTATGTGTCACATGTATAATCTCCCCTCACTCAGCGTTCTCTGACGTCACGCCAGTCAGTTGCACCCGTCGTACGAAATGAAGGCACGTTTTATTTGCTTTTATCGAGGAAATAATCTTGTCAAAGGAAGAGATAGGATAGACCAGGGGGAATTTTATGTTCTATTAAATTTTCCTTGCAATTCTTTGAATTTAAGTAAAACATTAGGATGTTACAAAAGAGCAAATGAAATTGAATTAGATTTAGAAAGTTCAGAAGCAAAAAAAGATTTTTAAGCTTCATTTCTAACTTAGTTGGTAACTAATTAAAGTCAGAAAACAAACGATAATTTAACTTTGTTTTCTTGAAAAGCAAATATACTCGTGTACGTACTTAAATAAGATATTCAATTTGCGAATAAATTACTGTGTACTGCAGTCAAAGATTCATTAAGTCTTTATACAAGATTCGAGTAAGTAAGGAATTTATTTATTTTGCTTGTAATTAGCCATTTATGTAGGTAACATAAGCAGGGATATAGACGATCTTATACCTTGAAGTGGTCTAGTTCATTAAGCTAATACTGTCGGTTGCGGGTTCTACCTACTCTCAATTAATGCGAGATCCGCTTTTACTTAGGATTACTCAGGTACGTACTCTAAACGAGGGCTTCAGTAGCTCTGATTGGATACGATACAGATACGTGTATACATGCATACATACGTGAAGTAGTGTATCAAAGGTAGAGCTCTAATTTTTTAAGTTGATACTGACGTGTTTTAAAGGGACTCATCCATTCAAACGCACATAGTAACATCGGTTGCAAGATTCAAGTTATTTTATACATATTACGAAAGAGCGAGGGCTGTAGATAGAGAAAGAGAGACAGCGAAAGGCTTTAACAAATGAAAGAGACATAAACCATTCCAGTTAGTAATTACCTTCTACTCCACTTAGTTGACACGCAACAATGTATCTACTTTAAGTGTTATTCATTAAAATTGGAGAATAGCATGAATTCATGATATTCTTATATAAAAGCATAAGTATCAACTATATGGACTACAAATATCATAAATAATTGCAACACTTGAAATAACACTAAAATACGTAATATGAATCAATAAAATTCGTACGATTGTTATTCATAAGGATGTCATCTTTAAAATAGAATATTATGAACATTAGAAAGATTAAGTGATCACATGGACAATGTCTCAAAGGACTAGCTGAAGGAAATGGATGTTATCCGTCTTAGATGCAATGAAAAGACGAAGCAGGATCATCCATTAGCGAGGGCGGTATGGGGAAAATGTACATCTTATATTTATTACCTCACCAACACAGATTTATTTATCTGACAACTATTTTCATCCTAAAACTGTTTCAACTTCAGACAATAAATTGCAATGATTAATATTTATATCAAAAACGCTAGCAATTTACGTTAGCCGTACTTGTGTGCTGCTGAATATAGATTTGTTTTGACGTTTAGAATATATTTTCTGTTGGAAGAAATGGATTCATAGTTTAATTGGAGAACAATATAAATAATTTATACTCTCGATTCGATCGATCGGCACTTGATGGAACTTGTTGCAATGCATTCTGGAATCAAACTCACTTGTACTTGTTCCACTATTTTTATCTTTTCTTTACACCTGACCGGTTTCGCCTTATGGCATTCTCAAAGGTTATGGTTACATAAAATATTTTTACATCTAAAACCTAACAACTGTGGGTACATAGAAATATCAGTGTGTCAGTGTAAGAAATTCTCCCCGAAAAATAGGGAAATAGAAACTTATAAAATTATATAAAGGATCTGGAACACATATAGGAGATTTGTCCTATGTACTGTAAACGAGCCCAACGTTCTTTTTCTGTATCTGAGGTTGGTCTGTTAGCTTGATATGCACAATTTAAAACCATTTTCGATGTCTTATGTTTAACCATTGCGTCTATTAGATTGGACGAGTAGCCATTGTTATGTGCTATTGTTTTTATTATTTCCAGCTCTTTATTAAACTCCTCCTTAGGCATTGGTATCGACAGTAGTCTATGTACCTTGGCATGGAACGCTGCATGTTTGTGACTTACAGGATGACAAAACATAATACAAAGGCCAATTTAGCAATTGAAATAATTACTCCAACGAGACAAGACAATTGTCTCGCGGAATTAAAGCTAAATATATTTCATAGCATTTAATGTTATGGATTTCCGCAAAGTAACGCCTGATTCCATAACTTCTCTGAGATGTTAAGTAGTATTTTCGACGATTTAAAAAATTTCCGATATTTAAAAAAACCGTGATTGAGTATCAGTTACCAAATGTTGTCGGTGATCAATCCAATAACTTTCACTACAAAAACGTTTATTTCGTAACGTGGCCATTGATAATAATAGTATTTATTTTTAAAAGAATAATAAGCTCACAGTTAGGAGATAATAGCCTCAGAATGGTGCCATAAATTTTGATGTTAATTGTTTTTTTTTTCTGAAGTTTGCAAGTTTGTGGGCAATAAAAAACAAAAGAGGTTTCCTTTGTGTAAGGCAATTTAAAAGTTTTGTTTACCTGCTGGTTGTGGTGGTGGCTCTGTCGGTGCGATTTGTCCGTTACTTCTCACAGCAGCTGATTTTTTCCTGCCTCCGGTAGTCGCTGGGCTCTTTGTTGACTCGCGCTCAATACGCTGTAAAGAAATAATCCTTAATTAATGAAACCCAGAATGGGACTTTTGACCAAAGAGATAAAATTGGGAATTAATTTAACTTTGTACTATCAATTACAATATACATCATAATATAGGCACACTAATAGAGAAATGTATGTACGGTTTTGGAGTGTTTAAAAGAGATCCCCACAGGGAATGACTCTGTAATGATTTATTTACAAGTTGTATTATTTTATTCTTTTGACTGCCTCGTTGGTCTCGCGTTTGGCGTGTGCGACTGCTGATCATGAGGTCTTGGGTTCGATTCCCGGGTCGGATCAAATGTTTGTATGATCTACAAATTGTTTCGGAGTTTGGGTGTTTTCTATGTATAATATGTATGTATTTACAAAAAAAAAGTATATATGTATTTGTATCAGTTGTCTAGTACCCATAACACAAGCTCTGCTTAGCTTGGGATTAGATGGCGTTGTGTGTTAGATGTCCGAAATATCTATTATTATTCTATTAATAGACTTCCTACAAACAGCTTTTACAGGTACAACATTTAATTGAAACCTCTCATATCTTTGACGGAAAACTGCGTAGGCCAGGCCGGCCTACGCAGTTTTGTACTTCTACCAGATACATATTCTAATGAACACCGAATTTATAAATAACTAACAACAACCCTTGATGGTAATTGGAAACTGTTTTACCAGGTATTCATGGGGAAATGAAACCCAAAGCCATTATTATTTAAGTTATGGTAATGATATCGGTGAGCCGGTAGGAAGATCACCCAGTTATTATAGTCTTGCTCGGTGGTGAATAAAATACGTTTAAAATATTGAAAGCTCATAAGTGAGCCCCATGGACAATTGGCGCCGAAATAATTTTACGATAAGACACCGTATTGGTCGAAGCAGTTTTATTTCAAACTACTTTGGAATATTGAGGAACCTTCATTGTAAGCTAACATGCAGACAAGTTTATGTGGGTGAGACTTAAATTGATACAATAAATCATCTAAATAAAAATTCCTGATGGTAGAAAAGTTGGAACCGACTGAATAAAAAATTTAGTCCTTTCTCAAATGTCCAAAATTCGACAAAAACTAAAATTGTTTGTGATTATATGAGTGGTTTGTTAGCCACTTATAAATAATAGCAAATATGATACAATAATATGAACCAAGTTTTAAACTCTAAAAAGCATTAATAAACCGTAAGCATGAAGTAAGTAATGACATCAGAGGGCGTCCTTTAAAAATGAAATCATTCAGTCGTAAAGCAGCAATCCACTTATTTTAGCTGACGACAGGCGATCCCAGTCCGAATTACGCCGAGTCATGATTCATGGCGGCGCATGCTGACTCATTGCCGACTCGGCAAGAACTACCCAGTCATTGCCGAGTCAGTGCTAGTCTGCGGCCAGCTCGATAGCAGTTATTACGAAGCTGACTGGGCAGAAAAACGTCAAATGTTATGGACTCATACTAATAAACATTAGTGCAAACTAGTACAGTATCAACTACTTGAAAACTCAAATCAACGCTTTTAGGTCTGTTTTGTTTTGCATAAAAAATACAATAATACCTCCTTAGTTATAAAAGGTTCTTAAAAATGATTCAAAAATAAAAATAACTTAAAAAATTATATAAGTTTAGATTCAATGGACGACGGTTTGGATTCATGAAAAATAAGACATCTAGCTTTTACGTTACTATTCTCAATTATGAACTTAGATCAGCGAAATATTTTAGAAGGTTCAAAGGAAATAAATTTACTAAATGTAACCGATTTAAATGAAGTATAGCTTTATGTGTAAAATGAATGAATGAATAAATGATTTAAGTAAAAAAAAAAAAAAAAGGTCCAGTATTATCACTAATTGGTACCCTATTCACAAAAAAAGACGGAAAGGAAGACCATTCAAAAGATGGAGTGATGACATAGTTGACACGGTGGGAAATACTTGGAGCAGACTGGCAAGAGACAGAGCGAAATGGAAGGAATTGGAGGAGGCTTTTACCGCCAGAGCGGTCCTTACAACAAAACGCGTTAACGCAGTTAATAACTTAAACTAACAAACTAGAATTAGTATAATACTAACACTACAAATAATGTTTAGAATTAATGTAAACTGTGTGTAAGGAATTAATAAAGCTTTATTATTATTATTATAGCTTTATGTGAGAAAAACGTATATGTGATTTTGTATTTACAGAATAAATATTGCCTGCATGGCTCAGCTGACCGTGTGTTGTCATAACAAAAATTTATGGCATAAACATGCGAAACTTGGGGAGGCGGGTCGAGGGCGCAGACCACGACATGGTAAGTACTCGTGAAAAATGGGGCAGTGGGGGCGGAAGGGTGTTTTCCCCATTTGGAGGGTAAGTGGGGTGTGGAGGGCAGCCGTCGGTCGCGACTGAACTGTTTATGTGCACAAGCGAGCACTACGCTCTGACAACTTGCTGCGTCATCGGGAAATTGACAAACAACCTGTTTGTATTGATCTTAGGAGTATGGCTGGCTTAGTTTGTAGTCCACAAAGTTTGTTTTACATTAGACAAGCGCGAGTAAACTGCCTTATTACAACTTGTGCAAAGTTTTACACTATTAGAATATTTTTTGAGATGTACATGTACAAAGTTATATACATCCGTATATTACCTACATTTCTTATACATTTTAAAATCATGTTGCATTTTTGTCTGTAAAAGGCAGTTGGCATTAATAACTAGTTTTATATTATTGCTATATATACTAACCCGTTTTGCCAAAAGTAAAGTACTCAAAAACTTTCTTCCTAAGAAGATTGCTTTGAACGCTTCTATTCATCAGAGGACTGTTACATATTGTTTATGATAATGATTATGACGTTCCGAAATAATAAACAAATTAGAAGTAGTAACCCAGGATTATTGTTCTCAAGTCTCTCTTATCGAATACGTTCGAGTAAAAAATCCACGATTTTCTCTACTGTTCTCTGACCTTAAGCTGATGTAGCAATAAACGAAGACGTTCCCGTCTTTCAGTCAATTTTAAAGTTCAAATACCTACAATTGAAAATAATCAAACTTCAAAATTCAATTAAGTCTCAAAACTGAAACCACACTCACTGAAACTTTGCGTATGAATAGAAAGTTTTAAAAGGCTAATTAAAACTTTACATTCGTACTGAATATGCGGTGAAAGTTGAGTCATTTAGTTTTGTTTGATATTGACTTTTGTTGTTTATAAAACTCGACTCGTGTTACATGACGTAAGGCACAAAGAAATAATAGTGAATGTCGCACCCACGGATTGATGGAACGAATCTTTGATTGCTTTTATTGTCATTATTATAACTGCGTAACTTGGATCATTATATCCAAACTTCTGTTCTATCCAATACTTGTAATTATAATACATTTTTTTTATTAAATGTTTAAAATTAAGTAAAATCTTTAGAACAAATTATGGCATTTAAATTCTGTTGTTTTCGTTCAATTACTAGGTACGTTAAACTTAACACACTTTGCATGTAAAACAGTTATTTATACACAATTTTTATTATAAAACGCATTACCTTTTCAATTCTTAAAGAAATGTATTCTCTATTGTTAGTGTCTTGCAATAATTCCCATTGCTTTGTCAACAGTCGATCAATTGCATTTTTAGATGACAACAACATAAAAAATGACATCAAAATGTCGATCAGTTAGTGAAAGTGAAACAGATTAAGGAGAAAGTGTAGGCGCACGCCACTCATGAGTTCATGACTGACCTACGCAATGCGCGGTAAACTAGGCCACGGCTCTACTTGCACAAGAAATGCATATTTGCCTTACACTTCGTACACTATGCTAATAGTCTTAAGTGTTTACGTGTTGTAAGCATTACGAGTATTTATTGATCAATTCAATTAATTTAACAAGATCTTATAACAAGTATGTTTAAGCCGTTAACGTTTGAAGAATTGTTTGTTTCCTACAATGTCTCTCAGCTCTCTCCATCTATTGTGAATCGGTTTCCTATGATAAATTTATACCCGGTTTTTGTATTTATGTGTAAATTTTTAGTTAATTTCATTTTAAGTTTCTCTTCCGTATTTTGTTTTTGTATTGATCAATTGAAAAAAGGATGAAGGAATTTTATTTTATAGTCTTATTAAATTTAATTTTGTTTTATATTTACCTCCTTTCAGCAGTGAAATATTAACAACTGTTGACGTGTATGATATGAAATTAAATGTTATGTTTGGTATTCTTGTGTGTAATTACGACATGACGTTTATAATAGTGTGTGTAGATTAGCTAGGTCCACATACCATGTCAGTGATATAATGTTTTCATGTTTTACATCGCAGATCTATTTAACATTTAATGTGTTACTATTAAAATTTGTAGTTACTAGTCGTCATCCTAATAACTTGTTGGGATGCATTACCTAAACATACTATTTATTAAAAAATGCCATGTATACATCTTTCTTCTTAATAGTTTCTAAACTCCAATTCACTACATCTAAAATAATAACAAATCATAATATAATAGACACACAAGATACTTTTAAAACCATACAACTATTTTTGTTATTAAGCTATTGCATAGCTTTTATCGCGGGCTTTGAGGCCTTTGAGCGCGGCGACCGAATCAAGAAATTCCGTAACGTAACGAAAATAAAACCTGACACCCGAAGCTCGCACGGATCGAGACGAACTGCTCCGAACGACGAATCAACGTGCGTGACAGAGACAGACGGAATAGGTAGAGGTAGGTAGTAGAGCCACGCTGATTTCAGCACGAATGGGCCGGCTCGACCGGGGCGGTACTACCCTCGCACAGAAAATCAACGTAAAATGACAGCGTTCATGCTGTCGTGTTTCGTTGGTGAGTGCGAGACCGGAGGCCCAAATAGTCTAGTCAACAAGTTCCATACTTGTTGAGTAGACTAAAAGATGCAGTAGCATCACTAGGCCGCCATGGTGTGGGTCGCCATACTGCATTGTCTGCATTCGCAGTGAGTATGGTGACCACCACTCTTGGATTCTGCTTATGCTTTCCATCAGGCAGAGTAGAGTCATTATGGCGGGCCACACATAAAAAAAAAAAAAAAAAAAATGTCAACAGACGACGAAGATTTGTTTTGTCATATAATGTATAAAATATATATGGTAGCCATACACTACCGCATAAATAAAAAATAAATAAATAATTATAATTGCATAAGTTGATAAAAAATGCAATGCAATAGGTTTACCGCGGCAGTCCCCGAGTGCCACACGTCTTTTTTTATGCATGGAATAACACAACCTATTAAGATATTATTTTCGTAACTCAAGCCAACCTTCTAAGCAAAAAACTATGAAGTAACATTTAAAAACAGTAAATAGACGTAAAACTCAACTGTGAAATAGGGCGCATAGTTTGTTTAATTGTTTTCATAACTCTGTGGGTGGTCTGCCATGGACTGTTCAGTAATCTATAAAAGGCCCCATTAAACACCACCAACGCATTCACTATTT
This sequence comes from Diaphora mendica, assembly GCA_949125395.1. Taxonomy (NCBI): domain Eukaryota; kingdom Metazoa; phylum Arthropoda; class Insecta; order Lepidoptera; family Erebidae; genus Diaphora; species Diaphora mendica. Next base: position 36,195,282 of record OX421311.1, on the reverse strand, counting down.
ATAGTTTCAAATTAAGATAGTTAACATAGAATTTCAAGACAGAAATGAGTTCTTTTTACTCAGAATTCGTTCAAATATTTGGCAACGATCCACATCGTTTTGTATGAAGTATGACTGCTGTTAATCCCTCATGTTTGAAAACCGCTTTCCAATAACATCAACAATAGAGTAACTGTAGATTGAATTTTATTTTAAGATATTGCAGACTCGGTGTTGCCAACTTGTGCGTATTATTCCCCTGGAGTGATTTTCAAAGCTAAAGTAACTTCTAGGCACAATCGACGGTCTAGGATAGAGCATGGTTAGCCGCGGTGTCGATCCTGGGAAAGACCTAAAATAACATGGCCCAGGACCTCCTCAGACTACTTGAGATCAACCAGGGGGTTTTTAGTGGAAACACCACATACTCCTGACTCCTGAGTTCCCCAGGAGTTGGAGATCCGAAGGGATTTTTATTCGTGCCACCAAAAAAAGGCACAACGGACGTTAGTCCTTGTTTGAAATAAAATGAAATGCAACGAGTATTTATATTTTCTTTGGGCTAAAAACCCCGAAATTGGCAACGATACTTGTTTCTGTTAAAAATCTAAATATATTGGCCGAATTACAAATATGTTTTTGCTATAAAGAATTCGTAATGCAGCGGTCTTTTATAACTTTAATTTGCTTTCTTCAGGGTTGAATTGAATTGTAATAATTTTCGTTGCATTATTATAAGTAGCAGTGTTGTGTAGTCATATCTGTCGTGTTTGCGTGGAACTATGCACTTAGTTCTAGGTCAGCACACAAATTACAATAATTACAGTAAAATTTGAATTTATAATTATTATTTAATGCACTCTACGTAGCATGGGTATCGTTAACTGAATGCTTTTAACATTATCTATATTTTTGTTAAAGTATATATACAAATAAATAAAATTGGAGTGTCTGTTTGTAATATTAAAATAACCAAACATATACCAAAATATCAATTTTTGTCTGTCTGTCGGTCAGTCTGCCTGTCTGTTTGTTTGTTCCGGCTAATCTCTGGTACGCCTGGACCGATTTTGACGGGACTTTCACTGATAGGTAGCTGATGATTTAAGGAGTAACTTGGGCTACTTTTTTTACTAGCTTCGCCCCGTGGCGTCACCCGCGGTACGACAGTTACTCGCGGGACTCAGCTAGTATTACATAAAGTGCAGTAATTCTTTAGTAGCATCTGTTAAGGATTTATTGATCTAAAAATAAAACAAATTTAAAATAGTTCCTGGAATAGCACGTAAAAATATTATGAGTGAGTTGTCCTTGGAATTTAAAGCTTCAAATAAATACGTTTTACTTGGCACAAGTTTTTATAAAAGCGAACGATCTGTTATAAGTCGTATCATCCTTTACATGCCATTCACCCCGGGAACGAGGTGCCATCGTCCCTTTACCTTTTATCGGAATTCTCTAGATTCGATGCGCGTGACGGATTAAAATGCATCACTAATAGGATTACATACAAAGGATTTTAGTTAATTTTTAATTTGTTCCGTAATTCTTTTTACCTAATTGCTTTTAATAGTAAACAAAAATTCCTAATTAACTTTAATTAACATCATAGTCATCTTTTTGACAGACAATTAAACCGACGAAATTATAAAAATGAACTTCATAAACCAACTTTTACACTACTGTAAAGAACTAAATAAATAGTTTTGAGTCTGTGCCAAATATGTTTATACCTACATATTTGCACAAATATCGGAAGTGGGTCGATTAAAAAGACATACTTATTTAATGCTAACGCATTACGTTGAAACACAGCGTAACATAATACTCGATTAAGAATTAACCTATTTTACTATATATACAAACGCAAATCTTGCAGTAAATATTGAGACATTAATTCTGAGGAGAGATATTTGCGTTCTCCGATTACATACTGGGGCGAATTGGCACTATATCAAAATATTCTAGAATCATAAGAGCATCTTCCCTGAATCTGAAATGAGACCGTTATAACTTACTACAATCACTATGGACATATTTTGTTTAGAAATGTTTCAGTGATCGTATAAGTCCAATATATTTATTTTAATTTTTATAAAAACATTAAAGATTAAATAAAATAAATACCGCACCTTCTTTGTTAGAGAATGTAACAGTACAAGACAGACAAAACAACAGTTCCCTATACTTTTCATCATTGAGATATAGATCAATGCTTTTCATCCATGCTCTTTTTTCCATTCAATAGTTGCCTGTAGGAGAATGCCTCTGGGCGATAAGGCCGCCAATTGTACTTCCCTAGTTTAATTTTCCTAGTTAGGTTAACCTTGTTACTAATCTGGTGTACAATAAAGAGATTTATTATTATTACAAGATACTTAAAATAACATAAAAGTTTTATATAAAGTAAAATGCATGCCCTACTACTACATAACGAGTCAACCGCAAAAACTTTTGTCAAGAAATATGTACCACTTTTCGCTTATTGTTCAAGGTTTTGTGTGTTGCAGTTAAAAGCAAAAAAGTTTATAACTAAGGTTAAGCAGTATCAAATATCAGCCAGTAGTAGTAAAAGCCACTGTTGTAATTATGTTTTATTTCTATACAGATATTTCTGACAATCACGTTCAATATTACAAGTATTGGTCTATTCATACAGCGATATCTTCTTTATGTAATGACGCATAAGAACTCGTACTATGAACCTACTATATTTACATCCTTAACTAAAAGATATCGCTATATGAATGGATCATTCTTAAATGGTCAATAACCGATAATAATAAATATTATTACTGATACAACACTTCAAATTCAAAACAATATAAACTACACCTCGTTAACGATATTATGTAATAACCGTACCTTTAAATTCATTTCTATCTTCTTATTAAATTCTTTCTTTAATCTCGAAATTGAATTCTTCTAAAAAATTGATTCATGTCTGATACTGGTTTGAATGTAAGAGACCGGCTTCAAGTAAGGTACTTTAAAGGCCTTGGTTTAATGGTGTAGAAATGTATACCTATGATTAATATTCCAACATTCGTGAAAGCTGTATAGATTGCAGTCAATTGAAATGGGGATACAATCAGATCGTTTATATTGTGGGTATACTACACCGCACGTTACACGAACTCTGTGTATCGTGCCTTTGTACAGAGTTCCCTTTGAAACTCACAATAAACAATCTGAGTATTGTGGACCGAGTGTACTGAACTGTGTTCTATAGACATTTGCATAAAAGCACTAGCGGTAAATTTTGCTATCCAACATCTCTCTTATCGAAATGACACAAATATGAAATGGGTAAAACTTGTCGGCTTACACCCTATGAACTGCACTTTAGCCAAGTTAATTGACATGAAATCTATACTAATATTTTAAACGCGAAAGTTTGTAACTATGGATGGATGGATGTTTGTTACTCTTTCACGCTAAAACTACTGAACGGATTTGGATGCAACTTTACAGTAATATAGCTTATACATCAGAATAACCTATAGGCTACTATTTGCAGCGATAACCGACATACACGCGGGAGGAGCCGCGGGCAACAACTAGTAAAACATAATTATAACAATAAAAAAAAACCAAGATACAATCAAAATAAGACCCGTAGCAATGCAAGCGATTAATGGCAGAGGACATTGAAAATATCTCAACTGTGTAATTTTGTTCTGTTCCCAAAATGACTTCCAAAACAGTGTTCACTATTTGAAGTAATTTAATTACCTTTCGAACTATTTTTGCTCGTACAGTCAACTAGTCGCTTGAAAGTTAACTTAAAAGCAAAAACGTCTAACATTAAACTTTAAAACTACACTTTGTAAAGAATCCGGTTGGTTTAGATAGTATAAGTAATAAAATTCAATAAAAAAGATCAAGTAAAAATAACGGGCTTCTAAAACCTGTTTGTAGGAGGAATAATATTCCAAAACAAGTCTGTTCAAAAAAGGTTTCAAAGGCCCAATTGCTTGGGTTTCCAATGAAACGAGAGTATTATTATGTAAAAATAGATTTTCATTGACTGAAGCTTTCTAACATTTCACAAGTCATAAAATATTCATAAATATTTATAGTAGTTCTTGATATTTGCGAAAAGTATTATCGTTAAAATTTACATTATTATATTTAGATGTTGTAGTCCGTAGGCCTTTAAATTATTATTATTATTATATAATTTTATTATTAAAGTTTTACTTTTAGCACTTATAAGAATTTTATGTTTAAGAAACTAAAAAAGAAATTCTCTACAGTTGTTTTAAGTATCAAAATATTTAGCAGTTTATAGTGGGATCAGGATTTTCTTATTATAATAATAATATAATAATGCTTAATGGTTTATCATGGTTAATCTTTTCATAAAGAAGAAGCTGGTGCCTTAATTAAAGCTAGTTTATGAAAAGTGTTTTCGTCACAATCCCTCAATTTGACTCAGACTACTGCCAATCCCTACAGGCAAATAAGTTGATGAAATAAATTTAGAAAGGGCCTTGCCACTTCGTCAAAAGTACGCAATATTCTCAGGTGAACGATCACATAAGCATTCTAGGGTGATTTATTAGAAAATTCTCCTTCTAAAGCCCGGACGTTGCCCCCGGGAAGGCAATATCGACAAAATAAACTGTTCTACCTCTATGAGATTGTGAGATTGTGAGGATAGATATGTATAGGGCTCGCCACAGACTACGCCTTGATTAATTGGTTAATTTGGACATGAGAGGTTAACGGCATGGTTCCGCTTCAAAGCGCTCGAAGCATTATGGAATACACCTTCAATTTAATTCTTCATAAATTACATTTTGTACGCAAATGATAATAAAGGAAGCTTCAAAGAGTTGACTTTTAATTAAAACAAACTACTATTATGACCTTCAAAAGCTCGGAACATTCTATACAACTAAAAGGTTTTTGTAGATGATTTTAAATATAGAAATAATATTGATATAATTTAACAGACACATCGACCTTTTTTTTTTGACGAGGTGGAAAATCCCTTCGGATCTCCGGCTCCTCGAGGACTGAGGAGTCAGGTATATGGTGATCCCATTAAAAACCACCTCGGCGGCCGTTCTCAGGCGCCCTGCTCTGAGGAGGACCCGGACCATGTTATTTGAGGTCCCCCCAGGAACGACGCTGCGTCTATAGAGACTCTACCCTGGGCATTGTTCTACAAATTGCCTGGTACATTATCCCAGTCCTACGCTCAAAAGTTTTTTTTTTGCTAGCTACCACAAATTTTTTGTAAGGTAAAAGGTGGGCCCCCTCAAAATAAAGCCACTCATGAAATATTAGCTTCATAGTAATAACTTGTAAAATTTGTTCCGGGGATCCCGGACTACTAGCGTACATGAGATGATTGCATAACACAGATGCACTGTCTAAGCAAACGCTGAGTAACACACTTCACGAGTTACACAACTGCCGTACGCTCGCCTGACCTTTGTCTAGCAGCATAATACCAAGTATACCAACTATGCAGAATGCGTAGGTATGGCCATCACAATTTATATAACATACTGCATAGGTTTGCAATAGGTTACTTTAACATGACTATTGTTGCTTTTAACACGCATAATACATTATCAACATTGATTTAAGAGACTAAACTTGTGATGTACCTAATAGTTTAAATTATTATTTTACAAAGAAACATTTAAAAACCCATAACCTGACTACGTAAAAAGGTTTGACAAAACTGCCCTCATTGCAGTGAAATCGATGTAGGTATATTCCTACTGGCACTTTTATTCTACGATGTTACACTTGGATATTAAGGAATAATATAATGTTTATGGGTCATATACTTCTAATGTAAACACATTACTTTATCTTCTTTGTTTGTGTGTTCCTTTTCATTTAACATGCGTCTACACATTCATAAAAATACACACATATATATTATTTATATTAAATGCAACAAATCATTATTACGCACTGATTACTATTTCTGAAGGATTTTGCTAGTATAAATGACAAGAAGAAGGAAAGTTGAAAATTATGGTAGCCATGGTAGGTATGTTTCGATTAATCACAGACCGTCGCTCATACTATTCTATGGGAACTATTGAATAGTTTTGTAGAAACTTTTATGCAATGAAAGGCAGTATTTTAATGGATCAGATTTGGCAATGTTTTATAAGGAATCCTAAACAAAATACCAGTGTATTTCTTAAATAATTACCGCGCTAATAGTCACTGGTAATAAGATTACCCGATTAACCGCATAATAGCATAAATTAATTGTTTACTACGTCGTCATTACACCAATAAGGATAATTTACAAACATGTATTTTATCGTTAAATACAAAAGCATTACTAGTGAATTCATTGCATTGTAATCATTCTACAGTACAATTATGTCCATTACGTAACACGTGGATTGTTGTTGCTCAAGAATTCAAGATGATTAAGCGTTTATCATTGTTTAGCTAAATGATATACGCCCGTGTTCCGTTTACACGTGGAGTATGTAATTTCATGATCTTTCTCAGAGTTAAAACCAAAAAACACAGTGCCTCGGGTCGTAGTATGATCATACGAATTCGAACAGTGTGTTCCTAGTACATTTATTTCCCAATCTCACAGACCCGGAGGGCAGGAGTGCAACACGACTCGTTGGACCGGTGCCCCCTCCCTCCTTTCCTCGCCGTTCCCATTACAAACCGGTATTTCTAGTCTAATCTTAAGCCTCAGCGGTCTCACTTTGCTAAACAGATTAAAAAGTGAAGAAACGACTACGTAAAAACAACCTTCTTTTACATCCTCGCATTAACATTAATAGTGGCTTTAAAATGCGGCATTCACAATTTATGTAAGCGATATCTAGTTATGTCTAATTTTAAACATGAATTTTACTACCAGTTACCTTATTTGTGTTTAATGCTTTTAGTTTTTCACATAGTGTTTGTAAATGGGTAAATATTTTTTTGTTTCTTTTAAAATTCTAAGCTAACATGTTGAAAGAGATTTTCAACATGTTGTTCAATATTGCTAGTTCTTGTCAATAAATATAACAATTTTTCAATCACGAGACGGGACAAGGACATGAATATTGTCACTTCATTTTAAGTAATTAATTACGATATTGAAAATTTGGAAGTAAAAAGAACGAAGAATTATGTATTAATTTAATACTCGACAGGCAAGAAGAAACTCTTAAAAGGGAGAGATAATTCAATTATTTCTTGATTTAAACTCTGCTTACACTTCTGAGAATATCAAAGTGACCATGTAAGGACCATTTAAAACAAACGTGATATTTAAAACTCCATCAATACAAGCCATCAGTATTTTCCTGAATGTAGTGTGTTTTTATTGCTGTTTTATAAATCAACAGAAACATCTGCAGAAAGAGGAAAATAAACGTCGCCGAGTTCTAAAGAAAAAGGGTATTTTTGATTATTTATACCAACAACCGTTGACTGATCATCAAAGTATATGAATAGTGTAGGTAAAATCGGCTTAAGTAATATTTTGAAAACAGATAAGTCCAGAAAATGACGATTTGTGCGAAGAAAACACGATTTGTAACAACAGAAGTGATTAGTTATAAATGTATGATTATAAGATAACAATATAAAACAAACCACATGCTACATATACATAACACTACGCATAAGTTCAAACTTACGGACAAAGACATTTGGATCAGTTCCAAACATGTTTTGTTAATGTCGTGTCGCAGTAATAACAAGTAAAAGAGAATATGAAAGTAATATATAAGAACAACTGGGTCAAGCCAATAAAATTAATATCAACCTCATACCTTTGTAGTTTACATTGTCTTTATTACATTTTAATTGTGTTTTTTTATCTTATTCAGTGAAAGAAATATGTTATTAGTTTTCAACACAATTTCTTTAATCACATTATTTTGTTACTCGAAAATAATTATAGTCCCCTCAAATCACACTTTTTTCAAATGAGTGTCGCCAATATCGTTTGAAGGCGTAAATCGATCTAGGTTATAAGTTTTTACCTACTACCCGTTTACGCTAAGTTTGCCGCTGGCGATTTGATGTCACACTCACACACGAAGGGTATCGTAAGCATAGAAATACAAACTATATATAAAATATATTTTATTTATTTGTAACAATAAAAATTGTGTATTTGGGTAATATTAGACACGGTAGGCAGTCGGGGGAAGGGACGCGTATTCCGCGGACAGCCAAACTTATGGCGAACGGGTAGTACATCATAACTTATCCGTGTGGTGGATTAAGAATATAAAGTATAAATCACTACCCCCATACTTCCCTGGACTGTCGTAAGACCCGCCGAAGGCCACAAACTAAGCAGGACAACATCACTGCTAAAAGAAGGAAAACTTGAAACAAACGATACTATAAAAATACAGCTATGGCATTCCGAGATACATAGAGGACGAGATGACGTCATCATCACTATCGCTGGTTCTGTGTTACCAGTAGTGTGAAATAATAACTCCCCATCATCATAATCATTAACTTAAGAGCTATGCTCTTGTCGATGCAGCTTTATCCAGCTCTCCCTATCAAGAGCGGTTTCCTTGACCTCCTTATACGTCGCAACCGCCACTTTTTCCTTAATCTGGTCAATATAACTTTGTCTCGGTCTTCCTCTTCCTCTCTTTCCTTCTATGATATTACTTAAAAAACTATCGTGGCGTATAAGGTGGCCTACCATCTTGCCCTTCTAATTTCTATAGTAGATATCAGCAGCCTTTTCTCTTTCACTCTTTCTAGAACTTCTTCGTTGGTATTTTTTTCCGTCCAGCTGATTGCTTCCATTCTTCTCCAGCACCACATCTCAAAGGCTTCCCAGTCTTTTCTTATCCTGTTGAACTCCCCAACCACCATTATTCCCTTTGTGAATTCGATAGAACAAGAAAGTTTTACGTTATCATATCATCATCATATCAGCCGTAAGAAGTCCACTGCTGAACGTAGGCCTCCCCCATTGATTTCCACTTCGACCGGTCGGTAGCAGCCTGCATCCAACGAGTCCCCGTTATCATATATTTAAATTCAAATATTTTGTTTGATTATGTACACAAAACAACAATTTAAATGCATTTTACACTTTTTTAAATAGAATAATGACTGAAAATGTTTCCATCATTTCATGTTATGTTGCTATAAATGGTAACTGGATAGTGACGTCACCCTGGGTAGCTTTCGGAATGTCATACCTGTATTCTTATACCATGAAACAAACCAAACCATCTGGCCAGCGTGGTATAGTAAGACAAAACCTCCTTTCGAATGAGAGGTTTATGAACCAGCAATGAACTATTAAAACTGTTGTTGTATTAAATAAAAGGTCACTAAATCATTGTTTGCCCGCTGGCTGTAAACATTTATTGCTTGCAAGCTTGCCACTATGAAGTTTCCGGTTTAATGATAATCTTAGTGTTGTGAATTTCGTTCGTACTATGTAATGGACAACGTCACAATTGACGATATTAACAACACGTTAAATGGTCGTAGCAAAAGATGTTATGAATCATATTAATATTTAGTCATAATAATGTTTCATTAAAAAGTAGTCACATTCCTATTCGTCTATTTTACTTCTAAAAATTCAGTTGTTTTGTGATACATTTAAAACACTCAACTAATAACAATTTAATAGTATTAGGTTAAGTGGATAGCAGCTTATGATAAAACGATGTTATTATATTATCATTTACCTCAATGATTTTTAAAGGAATGTCTATCTGTCTACAAAGGTAGTAGAGCCACGCTGATTTCAGCACGAACGGGCCGGCTCGACCGGGGCGGTACTACCCTCGCACAGAAAATCAACGTAAAATGACAGCATGCTGTCGTGTTTCGTTGGTGAGTGCGAGACCGGAGGCCCAATTAGTCTAGTCAACAAGTTCCATACTTGTTGACTAGACTAAAAGATGCAGTAGCATCACTAGGCCGCCATGGTGTGGGTCGCCATGCTGCATTGTCTGCATTCGCAGTGAGCATGGTGACCTCCACTCTTGGATTCTGCTTATGCTTTCCATCAGGCAGAGTAGTCATTTTGGCGGGCCAAACATAAAAAAAAAAAAAAAAAAAAAAAAAAGCTTGCTATAATTTGTTAACAAATTTTGAGTATAAATTTTAACAATATCGCAAGGTTTCATACATTGACTTGGCAAGACAAATTCTATCGCAAATATATTTTATTGTTAATTTTTGGTCGAGTGCATATTTATCTACTCACGACATTTTTGCGGAAGCCTTGAATTGAGCATAACTCAATTTACTTAATCCTGTTCCTCAACAATGGAATTGAATGAGAATTTTCACATCGAGTTAATTATTATTTTATTGTATTGTTAGTATATTTGCCAGAACAGACAATCAAAATTTATATTTTCTTAAAGAAAACGATTTTTCATTTAGTACCTATTAGATGTAACTGGGATCAATTTCGTCGAATCGCTCACGTTTCCATTAAGTCCGCAAACAGGATAAATATCGTGCCTCTATTTCCATCCGTGCCTATGGAAGGTTCGGCCCGGGCGGCACGCAGCGTTGTCAGGTGAGATTTATTCACGTATAGCCTTAACATGCGCGAGTGGGCGTACGTGGGATGTAGACGGGCCTTGTGGTATTCATGTACCGTCTTTATGTCGCTGTGTCTAGCGAACTATTCAACTCCTTATTTGGATTTTATTGGCCTTTATGGTCATATATTATTTCGTAAGAGTAAATTATCATAATGTTAAACTATGTTAGGATTGCCCCAGGCAAGTGATAACTTACAATTACGGTAGTTAGATTTGAAATCTAATAACTTTGTATGTATCTTAAACAAACTTATATATGTGGTTTTTATGAAATTCAAAGTAACAAATGGATCTTAATTAAATAGGAAAATATTTCAATCGAAGAGTGAAAGTTTATAAATAGTCTTCTCCGCAGTGGTTGCTTTATCATACCGAACAAAGGAACAATAACGACCAACAAAGAAGTTAGAAAAGAACAAAAGCAAACATTGAGACCGAGTCAAATGAGCTGTTTCCTTCTAAGGCGATGTAATGTAATAATAATAACAATAACAATATGGCCGACATAGTGCGTGCGTGTGTCGATTAGTGATGCGCGCAACACTCGCAAGTCTTGCAACTGATCTAGTTAGGTAGGTAAAGACTCGCGAACCTTTTCAGAAAGACTCGTAAACATCTTTCCGGAATTAACGGTCTGTTATATCATATCGTAGGTACATACTGAGAGAGATGTATGTACAAGTACATTACTTTCAGTGAAGGTGGAAAAGAGACAGTCCTCTTATCGGGGTGTGGCTATCTCTACTTTGTATGCACTGCGCCTACATAGCTGCATGCGAGCATAATATGTGTGTGCATGAAATGTATATTAGATGGTCGTGTTCAAGCCATTATATGCTAACTAGCTTTCCGATGAATGTGCACTGTTGGAGATTAAACGTTTACTATTTAGAGGACAATGAAAATTAAGAAGTACCTAGTATGTACTATATATATATATTATATATGTACAGTAATAGGAGTAAAGGGTTGGAGACTGCCAACGAAAGTGAAAATCATTATTGATCTACTAAGAAATTGTAGGTACATGTTATTTAATAGAACCATTGTAACTATATACATAATAAATAATAAAAGATAGTAGACAGAAATCAGAAGATATGGCCAGCATTATGCAACGAAAAATTATCAAAAATTGTAAGGTCACGATGATAATAAATATACAACTGAATTACCATAACAAGATAAGTATATAAATAAGAATGAAGATGGAAGATTTAATGACAAAAATATCTAGTAAAGGTATAAATAATAGATGCCAAATAATAGGTGATAGTAAACAATGAGTCATGACATGACAAGTACCGGCGGCAGGCTGGAGGAAGGCGCACGATCCACAATGCCCACAAAGCACCAAAATCACTTCACGACGTCACACGACACATTAGAAATTCCAAAAACATGTGACGTTAGTGCGGTGAAAGGTAAGATGCGTTTAGTAAATCGTTTCGAGTAACGAGTAACAGAGCGTAGTCGTGCCGGCGCGGGAGAATGGCGCAAACTGGCGTTGCGGGGGGCGGGGGGAGAGTGCAACCCCGCGCCGCTCCTCTCCTTCCCTCCACCTGCCCCCTCATTCGGCAGCGAGGCTCAGCGGCCCGGCCACCAGACAGGTTTGCATAATTAATTATACTTCACACACATTGCACCTTCAGTACCAACAAGGTCGTCTTTTAATGACATGGATTTGAGATATCACAATATGATAGTAAATTTCATTGTTGGTTAAAATTAATTATGTACTTTAAAATTGAAAAAGATAAAATACTACAACATGTTATATTTTGAATCTAAACCTAAAACTGATAAATAAGTTATTTACATTACAATCTTATCTTTTCTTTTAAAACTACAATAAGTGCATAATGTTTACACAAGTTCGACATAATTAAGACTTAATTTCTTAATAACTTACTTGTATCACTTATTATCGAGGTCAATATAACTAATTAAACTGCACTTGAAAGTAAGCAATTCAAACGAATACAAAAGCTAATGTTTGAAAATTAAGTAACTGTCATTGAGGTCAAAATGAATATTAACCTTCAAACAAACAAGAACAAAGTAGTGGCGCTTTAATTCAGACCCTTGTGACGGGTGGCGGTGGAGCGGGGGGCGTGGGATGAGGGTGTTCGGTTACCCGGGCGCGCCAGACGAATCCCGGCGTCCCGCACTTGTTTCGATCGATATCCGTATCCGCTGCACGCCACGGGAACTCACATTAACTAACTCCACCGGTTGAGGTGGAAAGTCGGCTGATGTTGTTTCAAACTTTGTCGATTACAGTGACACGAGGATACTTACCGTCTTGTTATTTCAAATAAATCAACAACAACTATTAGTATAATAACTTGAAGACATTGAGAATATCTGTTTAAAATTTTTGATTTCTAGGCGAAACAATATAACATTTCATTTTAGCGCCAAGTGAAATCAAAACGATCACGTCTGACTCGCCTGAGCAAATATGAATAGAGAGGTTGCCAACCAAGCAATACGTAGACGTATTGGTTATTTTTGACGTCTGCTAGAATAAGCCAGAATTTAGGCATGTCTTGTAACATTTATAAATATGAATAAAATTATCTATTTTTTTGGAAAATCATTTTTTCTAAATGTTAATCAATTGACGCAATCGATGTAGCAAGATCACTTTAGTTTATAAGAAAGAAGATCAATGATGCATCTATTTTAGATACAAATTGTTCAATATAAAACGATCCAGCCTAGATTCTCCATGTCTAAACAAGTTCGAATTCAAACAATTCACAGATAGTTATCAATCAAGCTTAGTCACCACCAGTTCTTAATGTAAACGCGTTTGTTTTTCCTCTCGAATCAGTTTGGCGCCAACCCAAAAAAAATAAGGACCAATGGTAAGAATCAACGAACTACAAATACCTACAATTCAGTCCTTGATATGCCATTCTGGTTGGTTCAATACAAGTTTCAAAATACAATCATTAAACATAATAAAACAGTCCACATACGTAATATGGATGTCTCCAAAATGAATATGACGATAGCGAAATAAATTGCAAATGTGAACCATTTATCTTTGTTACATTGTCACCAATGACCCGATTGCCAGAGGGGGAGTTTATTTATTAGACACTTGTGGTATTTGCATACAAAACCGTATGGACTATTTTCTATCTTTGTGGAGTAAGTGCCTGTAGTAAAAATAGTTATGCGTACATTATATAAAAGTATAATTTCAGTTTGAGACTGTGTACATTCGTTTTATGTCAACCTTCAGTGAAGAATAGAAACGAATTAAGGATAATGTTAGTTAGATATTTAAAACTTAAGAGGGAATTCTTATCATCTAAATAAGTTTATTTAAGTTTGAGTTATTACATAAAACCCTGACTTAAGCCCATCACTAGAAGTCATTTTAGAGAATACCTATAAAATGGAAGATTGTGTCCTATTTAAGGTTTATTTATACGCGAAACTTAAAGAAGAACCTTAATAATATAGTGCCATTTATCTTCTCAGAATTCTATTGTTATATTGAAACAGTTGGTTTATAAACCAATATTGAAATAAATGATTATACTTTAAATACCACACGTATTGTATAGGTACATATGTATTAACAATATAATTAAAGTAAAATGCGATGTCTTAACAAATTTCAAGGTTATTATAGAAAAACACATGTCATTCTCACGATATTTTATGTACACAGATATGTATATGGGTAAGATGCCAACCAGTACCTACTTCGAGCAAATATTTTGCCGCTATATGTGGGTTTTCCTACACATCATAGATTATTTAAAGATAATAATTTAACCGAAGACAGGATAAAATACTAAATTATGTTTATTTTCAAATAGTGAAGTTTCAAAATTTTAGATCGGTATTTTTATAAATATCCATTGAAATAGGTACACGAGAAATTATTAATTTATATTTAAGTACACACACATATAAAATAATAAAGTTCTCGTACAACAGTGTTGAAGCTTTTCAGTTAGTTCTCAAATTGACCACTAGGTTGTAGTCGTTGTAGAGCTTCGTCTTGGCACAATTCCAACTTTAAATGGTTTCTCTGAAATGTTCCGAACGCAACACTTCCATGCCTCTCTGTTTTATTGTGTATAAACACACGTATGTATTACTATTCATATTTAGCACCATAATAGAATATAAAAAAAGCTTGCTAACTAATTCACAATTTCTCGCACATAGCTACCACTGTTTTTACCCGACTACGGCAAAGCCAAAGAAGGGTTATGCTTTTGACAGGCTATGTATGTATGTATGTTCATTTGTTCCCTCATAGCTCCTTTACTACTTATTAGAACTGGACAAATGAGGTATCGTTAGAAGCGTCTTGATCGTCTGCTGGTTATAGGCTATATGACGTGTCGCTGGATCTAATGTGGCGCCCGCTAGCCGACATAAAGTAATGAATTAAAAAATAAATTAAGATAAATATGCCGTGCTTGGTATCATTGGAAAGGGCGTTACTTGTACATTTCAAATATATATATATTATATACTAATGACGGCACCAAAACATTTTAAATAAAAAAAAGTAAAAACTAAAACCCAACTACGACAAAAAACGACGCTGAAAAAGTATGAAACAAGTTTGAAAAGCCGTACGTAGTCACACGTTGTTAAAGTGTTATGGTGCGTGTCTATGTAACGTGTGACTACGGCTTTTCAAACTTGTTTCATACTTTTTCAGAGTCGTTTTTTGTTGTAGTTGGGTTTTAGTTTTTACTTTTTTTTATATATAAGTAAAATGCACTTCTCAGTTTATAGGTTTGGAGAAATTCAGAAGAGAAGGAAACGAGATAGTAATTTATTTGACATTAATCTCATTAGTAGTTATTAAAAGCTCAAGGGTAATGTATTAAAGGAACCATAAATTTTAATCAGGGCTTCTTTAGTGTAATTAAATATTCAAGTTTATGATCTAGTTAATAAAATATATATATCATTTGTAATGTACTTTTGATTGCTTCTCACGTTAGTCTTCTTCGATAAGAAGTATATATTGTTGAGTATTAAAAACTAATGATCGACCACCACTCTATTAGAATTCGATTATTTCATATTTATAGTTATATTTTTATATTTCATAATCTATTAAATTCGTTTGTTACGTGTCATGCTACGTTAATTAGCTAAGGAATTCAGGAAGACGGTAATAAATCAATTTGAAATAGGACACACAAATAACCAAGTAACGGCAAAAACAAGAAGAAAATATTGTTACACATTCGACAAAGCATCTAATGTTGCCAAACTCATTACGTCAAAACCATGTTTTAATTTGCTAAAAGATTGTAGTTGGTAATATCGTGACTAACCGTATTTCCCCACACCGAATACTTTGGGTCATTAGCAAAGTTTAAAATGAGTTGTAAATAAACCTTCCCGACGCTAACGGGGTGGCGGCAACTTTCGATTGAAATCTTTGCCATAAAAGACAAAAAGTAATTCAAGATATTTCTTGACCGTTCAATGCAGAAAAGTCAATACAAAATGGAACTCAGTAATAGCTGTTTCACGAGCACGAAACACCTGCAGCTACCGTCTTGTGTAATCTAAAAACCATCTAAAGTGCACTTTTCAAAGTAGTTTTTACTATTCCCGAGGTATGTGCAGGAACAACTCGAGTTAGGATTACAGTTTAACATTTTGCTCACGTAAGGAAGGAGACGGAGTTATTACAGTATAGCTAGATGGAAAAGTGGGGATGATTTGTTTGAATAAACTTTTGGAATTGATACCCTTTAAGAGCATTCTAAATGTTCTATTCGGATGTCCATTTAACAATGTAGATTTTGTAAGATAAATTGTTTGTGATTGCGAGCACAGGCAATACTCTGTCTTCAAAAAAGGTCAGTGAACCAGACAAATTGCTACGACGAGAATTGCTTAGTTCCCCCTTTGTCAAATCGGCGTGCAATGTTCGACTTAATCGCATTATTTGCAGGATTTACGTTGAGTTGAATTTTCGGCCGTATTAGAATAGAAGGTAAGAGAAACAGGAATTTGCGCTAATGGAGCATACATTTGGTCTTTATGAATGTCAAACTAGGTATCCGTTGAATGCGAATGTGGGATTGTTTTGAACGCTTTGTTGTTGGACGAGGTGGATGCGGAGTGTGAATTATTCACATCACAAACTACAGGAGCTTTCAAACGTCTTGTTTATGGTTACGTATCTGGAAAAAGCATAGTGAAGTTGCTAACAATGTCGTATGTATATTTATATAACGTTTTAACGAATTTCGCGTGTAAAGTGAAACATTTTAAATGACGTTTTTTGTCAGATTGGTGCCCCGCGCGGCAAACTTAAGCCGATGAGAATTATAGCCGGGGGGTATTGGTCGCATACGAGATGAGCACTATCGGGTATTGCACAACTGTACGTGACATCCATATACAATGCACTACTAAATCTCTTTCATTGCCTCCTGGCTTTCAAAATATACATAGATTTTATACCATGGGTGTCACGTATTCAAATCCCGATGTTTCTGTTTTAGAAAATGTCCATTATACATTTGAAATATCAGTAAGCTACAAGTAATTAAAATTTAAGCGAATCGTAATATATTGTAAGGACAACGAAAGAACATGGCCCGCAATTAAACTCAGTCATTATACTGATTTAATTGTTTAAGCCTTTTGTATTTATGAGCTTTACAAATTACTGTTTTGAGTTTGGGTGTGCCTTCTGTCTGTTGATCGTGTTTCGTCTTTTTGTATACTTATACGAAACGTTACCAATCGTAGGATATTTATATGAACTTTTGCTCGGCAACTTTATCGCCTTGCAGCATTAAGAAATATTTCCCTAAAACTTTGATCAAGGTCATGACCTTAGCTTAAGCATATTTCAACAACTTTATAGATTCAAAGGAATTAGAAAGAGCGCGTGGGTGTTACGAAGACCAATTTTCGTAGACCGTTTTGCTGGACTTATATTGCGTATAATATGTATAAAACTTAAAAAAAAATACTAAATAAAAACCAACTTCAAGGTTCGACTCGATTTCTCTTGGATGCCATCATCAGATCTTAGTATCCTTATCATGGTACCACCGTTGGGATATCTCCTTTCCATTAAAAAAAGAATCATCAAAATCGGCGCATAAACGACGAAGTTAACCGCAAACATACATTTAAAAAAAACGGTCGAATTGAGAAACCTCCTCCTTTTTTTGAAGTCGGTTAAAAAGTAATCTGCTAGATATGTAAGGCGAGGGTGCTTGTGGTTCTGGCCGTATAGAAATATAACTACACATTTTGAGATGGCTTGATGCGCAATAACTGACGACTTTCTTTGTCTCCGTTATATTTTAAGTTGAGCTGAATCCTTTGTTGTAAGCCACGTGTTAATGTTCATTTAAAGCATATATATACTGTCTTGTATATAAGTACCTATTATAAAACTAAGTTTGTTGTTACTAACATTTTAACCTACTACATTATACTAGCCACCAAACTAGAACTCACACCAACACAAAAACAAATCAACCTGCCACCACTGAACTATCCCACACCTGTCTGCCTCGAGGAGTGCCAACTATTCCAGTCTTGGGCAGTAGGGCATACATCCGATGCCAACCACTTTCTTTTAATTATCTAGAACTCACGACCCCAGTTAATTACTAGAAAGGCTGTCTTGGAGTGGGAGGAGGAGTCGTTGAGTAGTAGTTGGACGCTTAGGATTAAGAGTATTGTTTGACTGCACAGATACTTCAGGGACAAAATATACTGTCTGAATTGAACTAATTACTTAATAAATTTTAGCATACATAGGTATTACTAAAGTTGAGCCTGCCCATAAATGTCAACGCACGCTTCTATACTTATACAGGAGATAAAAGGGGATGAATAAAAGACGATTCTACATACACAAACTAATAACTTGACTACTTCACTATTAATAGTACCTACATACCAAAGCCAAAATTAATCGATGGGAAAACCAAGAGGCAAGAATTCCACCTTTTCTATTATAGGCTACTCGTATGAAGGTTCTGTACAAAACAGATCGTCATGTTCACGTAATATAAACAATGTCAATATAAACAACTGAGATAAACTTGTTGTATCGGCCTCCAAAATAAATAAACAAGCCGTTATGAGGTCAATGCGATCAATTAATTCAGCAAAAAAGGCATGCTGTGTAAAGTTAAGTTGTAATATTTTTTTATGTTTAAGATGGAGAAATTGAACGTCAAATGTAAAGCAACATGTATATTAATTAAATTACCTACATAAAATATTGATGATGAGATGACAGATAAATATGAATGTGATAAAAATATTTGAAGAGGAACAAGTGAAATATTACTTAATATTCATTTTCGATGCCATATTTATCTTGCTATTGATTCATTGTAAGATTCTTGTGTACAAATAAAGTAATATTTCATTGCCGACTACGGCAAAGCCAAAGGAGGGTTATGATTTTGACAGGCTATGTATGTATGTATGTGTGTATGTATGTATGTATGTATGTATGTATGTATGTATGTATGTATGTATGTATGTATGTTCATCTGTTCCCTCATAGCTCCTTAAATACTTATTAGAACTGGACAAATGAGGTATCGTTAGAAGCGTCTTGATCGTCCGCTGGTTATAGGCTATATGACGTTTCACTGAATCTAATGTAGCGCCCTCTAGCCGACATAAAGTACTGTATTAAAAAAATAATTTGAGATAAATATGCCGTGTTTGGTATCATTCAAAAGGGCGTTAGTTGTACATTTCAAATATATATATATTATTAGCATTTTCTCTTGACTTTGTCCGTATTTATTCGATAATTGTGATATTTCTATGGTACCTATTTAAAATATACTTAAAGAAATTAATATTACATAGGCTTTTGGAGCCTATGTAATATTAATTTCTTTAAGTATATTTTAAATAAAAAGAAAGTAAAAACTAAAACTTTAAATTAAAACTAAGCTTTTGAAACTTGTTTCATACTTTTTCAGCGTCGTTTTTTGTCGTCGTTGGGTTTTATCTGGAAATGTTTACTAAAACAAGGTCACATTTCTAAAACAAACTTTATAAAATTTATATTTGAAGAGCAGATTAGAATTTAATTCGAGAACTATTTTCAGCCGGCAATTTGTCTGGGCGAGTTTTTATACGTAGAGATATATGTAAGTCAGTTAATTTTAAAAGAGATAAACAACATACCATGTTAATAAACTCTGAAAGCCATAAATAGAAAAACTGTCCCTGCGCCGGGTGTTTTTAATGGTCGCTGTAATTTACGCCTGTGTACACGAGCGAATCCGTTTTGTACGTATGTACGCAGTTAGTAAGACTTGCTACCAGGATTAGTCTAGATTTATATTGGTTTGCGACTTAATTATCCTCCACTTGTGAAACCAGTAGCCTCAGTTTACAGTATTCAATTAGAATTTTGAACTTTGTGAGGAATAGACACTTTATACATTTTTGTTTTCAATATCCTAATGATGCTAATACCCCTTGTTCACATTCGCCTTGTACTCGAGTTTATTATAATTACAACACTTCCATTGAAATTATTTTTGTGTGGTTACTTTAATATTGTAATATTAATTTATTTATCTTTTTGATGCCCGTTTATACAGTTTTTAAAATTATGTATTTTAAGAACAATCAAAATTGTTGTTAACAACTTATGTATAATGTAATCTACTGATTTAGGGTTCTTGATTAGAAACCATTGACATATGGAAGTGCCAATTACATTTAATTTAAAGTATATCAAATTTTGTTACAGTAATTTTGTTTTGAGCTACAGAATTTTAAGATAATGGAGTAAAGTTTCAGTGTAAACGATAGTTTCTAATGTTTTTAAAATATACATTGCTTTCTACTATATGCTTAAAGGCCTATCCGCACACAACAGTGCCGACACGTGACCGACAGTTCCTTACCGTACAGTTCCGTGACGTGCTATTCATACATGTCAGTACCGACATTGAGGCGTGCAGTGATTTTCACGTAAAAATGCCTCGATATTCAAGATCACAATTATTATTATCAGCAGTGATTGCTGCCACACTTAATATTAGATGAACATGAAGAAATTTATGTGAGAAGAAGGCAATGTAGGATGTCAAAACATTGTTTCGACAAAGTTTTATCTAAACTTACTGAAAGGTTAAGAAAACAAAATGCTCATTGGAGAAAAGCTATACTACCAAGGGAACGTCCAGCATTCTGTCTATGCTATGTGTCAATAAACCAAATTATAATCAAATTATTTATGTTAGTTAACGTATGTTGGCTTTAAAATTATTGTCCATGTATTTTATATGTGAAAGGTCATAAATTGCAGGATGTACACGGACCAATTCAATCAACTTATTGTCCTCCATCTTGAAATACTGCGTCCGTGTCAGGCAAAGTATTGTCTGCAAGAAATTCACGTCGGATCACGGCAAGCGTCGGCGCAGCACTGACATCACTGAACGTCACTGTCACTGACGAGTACGAACAGCGTCGTACAAAATGGCTACAATATCATTTTTCACTGACACTGATGGATACGTTACTGATCGCCACGTGTCGGCACTGTACCGGCACTGTTGTGTGCGGATAGGCCTTAATAGTGCATGTTTAAAACAATAATTTGTACAAAACTAAACCTCATTGAAATGTTCAATTGATTTTTATCCAACAAATGTGTAAAAAGTCATGCTTGGACTTCTTTCCGTTTATGTTAGTGCCAAAAATATAATTAATTTATTATTAACTCATGCATTATTCAATAGGTTCGTTCCTACGGCTGCCAGTTAGTCATTTATACCATATTTAGATGAACCATATTAGATGAACCACGTTTGGGTCGGGAATTGGATAATGGCGGCGCATGCGTCACTCACTAGGCGCCGACTGGAAACCTGTCGCGACACGTGAACACCAAAATAAGTAACGGATTGATATGTTACATAAATATGTATAAACTTATTTGCATTAAATCATTACGTGTGTATATTTTAAAGACGTCATCTGCTTTTTCTGATAAAAATAACTTTACCCACCCAAAAAAGGTCGTAAGAGAAATAGCTGTGGATTTCTACAATAAATTATTATCATTTGGGCTACGTAGAAACAACCGACATCAACGCTTATCTAAGCTTGTAAAAGTTAAGGAACTTTGATACTAAATCTGAACCTTAAACAGTTCTAAATTTCTTTAGGCATCAAATTGTAAGTTATTTAGAGTAATTATGTCTAGTCTCTGAAAATTAAGAATTCTATCTTTTTTATAGCTAAATTATATGGGGGTTCAAAAGCTACAATTAATGAGAATAAATAACGCACAAAAGTAAGCTGTGCATAAACGAATACCATGATTTTAATTCCAAACATTTCGCAACGACATGAGTTTTTATAACGGGTTATTTGCATTCCGTCCCCATTCAAAGACAAAATAAACTTCGGTTTCGATAAAACTGTACGCTGACTTTACTTTGACGCTCGCATATTTACTAGATTTGCAAATCAAAATTCAGAAGAACAACGATATAACACACAAGAATTTTACGCTTTAATTTCGTCTTTATAAAGAACAGAATTTATTTTACGAAACATTAAAATGTCTTGTTCTATCAACAGCTTTTACTGATTGCTATGACATTAACTCTTCATAAGAAGTTCACAAGCTATTGAACTTGAATGCACTGGAATATTAAATATCTATAATATTTCCACCCTTCTGATATCAAAGCTTCTGTTATACTTAGGAGGTAGAGCAAAAGAAATTCACTTTGACGTAATACCTTTGCCAAAAGGACGGTAGGCAGCATTTCATATTCCATCTAGCGCACAGTTCAAAGCAGCTTTGCTCCTTTGAATTGTCTATACTCTAACATTCGCGGTGATTTCCAGCTAGATGGCATTTTGTACTTGCACGTGTTCATCTCTAAATGACAGAACTATTTACGTTGCAATAATCGCATACGATGTACGATTTAACTACAAGTTTCCTACAATTATGTATAATCCGAATTGATCTTTTCAAAGACATTTCAAGGTTTTACAAAAATATCATTAGAAAGAAAAAGATGAATGTAGATCTCTTACTCAGCTAAAGGTTTTAGTCTTTAATGATTACTGCACTTAATAGTACACTTACTTGGAGGCTAGAGCGCGATCTTCTCGGCATAACGCCTACCACTTCTCCCTTCATAATTGATTCGATCACTGAAAACACAAAAGAGATTTAACAAAACAAACATTAGGCAAATACATTTTATGGTAACCCGCGTGTATGTCGGTTATTTATCGCTGTAAATAGTAGCCTATGTGTTATTCTGATGTATAAGCTATATTACTCTAAAGTTTCATCCAAATCCGTTTAGTAGTTTTTGCGTGAAAGAGTAACAAACATACATCCACAGTCCATTGTTCTGTGCATACATCCATCCATACTTACAAACTTTCGCGTTTATAATATTAGTTTAGATTTTTAAATCTACTTTAGTACTTATATAATAATATTATACATAAGTTTAAATTGGCTATGGCCTAGTAGTTTAACGGTCACCACGCTGTTTCCTACTACGCCAAGTGTCGTGGGTTCAAATCCCACGTAGGACAACACTTTGTGTGATCCACAAATTGATGTTCTGAGTCTGGGTGTTCTTTGTGTCCGTTACATGTATGTTTGTAAAGTCCCCCGCGACACAGGATTTATTCCTAGTGCGGGAGTTGACTTTTTTAAATAAATAAAAAAATATTCTTATAAAAACGCATGATTTTACATATTTTATTCTTCAGAGTACTGTTGAAAAATGCATGTTTGTCAACATAACCATTAATGCCATTATGATGACGTATAATAAAAACAACAAGAAATGTATCCGATGTCACTATTACCGTTGAGTGTACAACATGGCGTTGATGTAATGTAAGTATTATTCCTACCATAATGCAAAGTCAATTACTAAGGTTTCAATCCAATTATCCAATTTGCAAACATATCGGTTCCAGGTTTTAATACCTCTCACTACGATCAGTAGTTATACTTTGCGCTGTAGCTTATACCATGCTACAGCGCAAAGAGTATAGGAAGTCTTTTCAAATCAAATTTGAAATTTGTCTGCTTAGAAATTGATTTCACTATGCTATGCGGTAAAGCTCTCAGATGTCGAACTACTACCATTTAAATTGGCAAACTAGAGCAACTACGAGTAGAACATTTTCTTTACATTCACAGTGCACGGACCTGATAGGTAGAGGTGCAACAGACCATTACGTGAAGAATAATGTTAATATTATAGTAACCGACAGGAGAAATATCATCATAATATAAAAACAAGATTACCAGAGCAATTTAATTAATATAATGCTGTTACTACGTGTAGACAGAGTCGAAATAGCTCTATGGGGACGAGGATAAAATGTGACACAACGCGACGTTCAAATGACGTCACTGATACGCTCCTAATTAAATGAAACCCCGGGGTTTAATTTAGGTATAATTATAATACATATCATCAATTTCGATCGAAGAGTTACGATCGTCGGCCTGTAAATAACTACGGTAGTAGTAGATACATAAATTAAGGTCAGGCTGTCAGAAATTATTGTCTTGCTCTATTATTCAATAGATGTATTTAATAGCTCTTCAATCGATGAATCAGACAATTTATCGGTTAATTGCATTGCCTTTCACGACTCGCATGTATCTAAAAAGCGTGAGAAATAAATATTAATGCATACTCTAACAGTTTCATTGTTGTACAGATGACCGAAGACTGTTGAGTGCAGCGAACAGATTATGTAACCGTTGCTATTGTTTCATGTACCCACACTACGCTATCGTAATCAATCACGACGACCCTTTCAATCTTTGTTCGTGATAAATAACAAAGTGGAGCTCATTTTTTGTCAATTCTGAATTCTGAAAAGCTATATTGTGTAGTGTATTAATCAGAATGGATTTACACCGAGTAAAACAGTTTTAAATAAATATATTTGACCTTTTTTGATGTAAATAATTATTGTAAGATTCACTTACTACTCACTTTCTTAAACAATAAATTTCGTATTACTATTTGGCTCCTAACTATGGCTTGAGAACTAAGATTATGCGTAGATTATTTGCACTCATTCATTCAGGACTAATTAAATGTCACATACATAGTTATTTTTAGCGTCTGTTGGTATTATTTAAATATGCGTGAGTTTATAGACACCGGTCAACATACAAACTAAGGATAGGGGTGCAGAGAACACCTGGTTTTTATCATCCGGGCCACGTCACCCTTGTAACCGCGTTCCCTACCACATCCTCCCACATGCCTGATATGAAATCTTTATAAAAGCGATAGAACTAATTTTCCTAACATAAATAAAACCTAATATTATTAATCATTTTATTGACCTTGTTAACTAAACGTGCTTTGTTTGGTGCTGAATGATTTACAACGGATTTTTTTGGCGTTGTAATAGCAGCAAAGCTAATATTAAACGACGTCGGTAGGTTTGGTAAATATAAGGAACGCATGTATTCAAGCCTTATAGTGTAATGTAATGTTGTAAGGTTGTTTACCTCCATCGCCGAGTAATCTCATCTGTACCAGCGAAGGATCTTCACTGTGCTCCTCCAAAACTGTGTCATCCGTTACAGTTAACTCCTGGGAACAAAATGTAAATTTTATACAATAAAATTGTTATTCCACCGTGAGGATTATTAATTGCAGGATACATAGTAAGAAAACCAGATATGATAATGTTATTCACCTATGATGAGATGACACCGTTATGTCTTTAGATCTCCGTCTCCGGTACAACCGTGGGAGTTAGTTATTATGTAGCTATTAGCGCCATCTAGTTATGGGAGCCCGCTCTAATAATAAAGTGGGCGGCGACTAACTCGATTCAACTTAAATTAGATTCTCTTTCAATAAATGAAAATCGATATTAACATAGAAAAGCAAACCGGTATTAAACATATTATGTTTGTGTAATCAGTTTTGTATACCATGAATATTTGTTTGTTTAGTTTATTTATGTATATAGGTGACGTACCAATATAGTTTATAACGTGTTTCAATATGATCATACCAACGTTAGAAGGTTTAAAAATGGATATTATAATAAACTAGCAGCCGGCCCCGGCTTCGCACAAGTAGATTTAGTTATTTAACCAAAAATTTAAATATTATAAATCGTTACAAACAAACAAAAATCAAACCTTTCATCTTTATAATATTAGTTTAGACAAACGGACGGAGCTTTAAAAAATACATGTTTATTTTAACACCGCTCCTGTGGACATACCAGTTGAACATCTGAACCTTGTCCTTTTTTCCATATATAAGACCTTTCTTCGCCAAAGTCTTTTAAAGTGCAATTTGTTAGTTTCACATTAATTTATTTATTTAAAACTTGTTGCACTTATTGTACAAAGGCGGAATAATACCATGGTCATTATCTCCTAGTTAACCTTCAGGTGATGTAAAATAAGATGCGGTAGGTGCAAAAATATTAATTTTTTCATAGTAGATAATGATTTTGTAAATAAAATATATTCTACGTCAAATGCAAACCAATTAATATTAATTTACTATCTCATAAATTGATTCATTCATCTTCCTAGCCTTTATTATTCCCAAGATTTTGGGGTCGGCTACTATTATATAAATTAATAATATAAAATACATATAATCGCACACATACATAAATTTAATATTTATGAATGGGCCGGCTCGACCGGAGGGATACCACGGCCTCACAGAAAACCGGTGTAAAATAGTGCTTGCGCTGTGTTTCACCGAGTGAGTGAGGATACCGGAGGCCCATACCCCAACCCCTTCCCCTATCTCCCCCATCCCCCGCCTCTATCCCCCTCCCCATCCCCCAAAGGCCGGCAACGCACTTGTGATGCCTCTGGTGTTGCAGGTGTCCATGGGCGGCGGTATTCGCTTACCATCAGCCGATACGTCTGCTCGTTTGCCCGCCTATTACATAAAAAAAAATATATATATTAAACGAAACACAGTCAAGTACTAGGGTTGTGACTGTGTGTGACTCATCCCGAAGAAGTTCGTAGTTTAAAGTTAAGTTATATTAACATTTTAACCATCCCTCTACTTCTGCTTTACTTGCTTTTTTTCACTTTCTGGTAAACTTTTTTCGTCCTTGTTCTAACAACAACAAAATTATAGCATACACATACACATAGCAGAGCAAATACGCATAATCACACCTAAAAATAACTCATACATAGCGGTCTTATTCTTTCTTTTCGGTTCTCAGACAAGTACTTAGGTACCTACATGGGAATATATTATGTAATACTGTTAGAGATTTTATATATAAGATCTAACATTTCATTAAAGTTTTATTTTGTTTGTGCACACCTGTAATTAAGATGTGAGATGATGATAATGATGCGAGATGATGATAGATGGAATGTGGCTGCCTCATGGACTCTTGATCATTTAATAGACATGATATGGCATTCCTCTTCAAATGACACTTCACGTAATAAAATTGAAGTATCATTAAAATCCCTAAACTCTTTGAATTATGCTTCAACCTCGCTTCAACCAACCTAGCGAAGACTTCAAAGCCCATACTTACAATGTTCATTATCTCATGAGGCAAAACAAAACTTGACATTATTATATTTATTTAATTGGTCAACTATTCATACATGGATGGATATGCTGGAATATGGAGTCGTGCCAGGACACTTAACTTTGTATATAATGCTATCAATATTTGTAAGATTTATTTCACACAACTCATTTTAAAAAGCAGATACAGCAAGCAGTTTCCCAGGTATTCTATGTACATAAACAAACAGGATACCCTAAATTCTTATTTGAAGTTTCTCACGCCCGCCGGAGTGCGGTTACGTGGCGTAAACAAATACTTTTCTGTTTTACGTCGCTTTCATCGGATGAGTACAGGTGCTAGCAAATATAGCCTTGAACAAACTTGTTAACATAGTTGAAATTTCGTGGAAATTCACAATATATCTAGAACTTACTGGCAATCTTATTTGAGTGATGTATCGATATGTATGTGTTGAATGAATTTGTGAATTTACGTCCTTAAACATTGTAAGGCCCGTATTTTAAAAGGCGTCTCAGTCGTGAATCTAGTTTTAAAAGTAGTTTTAAGAAGAGATTTTATTATTGAACGCCTCTTGAGACAAGATTCACTGATCGTTAATCAAGTGAGTAAAGATCAACGAATCTCTGTCTATAGCTTATTTTAGAACGATGTTTATGTCAAAATCTCCTCTCATCCTCCTCTCTGAGACAAAATCAATCTAGTCTCAAGTGGTAATTTCTAAGGCGTTTTAAGGGAAACTAACATATTTTATAATTATGTTTCTGAATAACAACAACAAAAAAAAAATACTTTACCTTACTTTATTTACGAAAGAATTACTTAACAAACACATTTTAATTCACTTTAATTAACATTAATTGATATTCAATACACTTAAAACACATATTTAACCATTTGTTTCAATTAATATCACCCACAACCTTTTGGTTTATGACAAAAAATGTAGATTTAAAAACCAAAACATAGTTTGATACTTCAACATGACAAATATTGATAACAATTTGAACGTTCCGTTATAGGTAATATCTAGCCATTTTTATTTTAATATTTTAAAATTTAATTTAGGGCGAGTTGCTTGTTAATATTATGTTTACATTTATACACTAGCCAATGGTGTATTATATATAAACTAATAACCAATAATATATAAATTATGTTTGTTCAATATATTTTGTTTATTATAATTTGATGCGTGATACGGAACAATAATTTTAATAATGCAGAAACGTAACTGAGAACATACTGTGAGTTGAGATTAGATATTGAAACTAGTTTCAGCTGAGTAGAACTCAATTCTCATTCTATAATAAGAGAGACGCTTGAGATTTGATGAGAACTTGAAACTCGTTTCAGCTGATCAGAGTTCAACGGATACTTGAGACGCCTTTTAAAATACGGGCCTAAGTCAGTATGGAGCGTTACTTACATAGTCATAGTTCTCATGAATGATAAAAGTGTATCTCTTTAAAGTGGGAGGGCCACACTCTTAGACAAATATATGACCTAGAACTCAGGTCCTAAAAGGGTGCGGTACCGCTTCCTAGGGTGCGCTGGAGCCTTTCTGGGCGATAGCGAGTTAAAAACTATTTTACGTGACAACTGCTTGTCGTTACTGGTGGTCATTTGAGGTCTCGACACCAAGGAACTCAGGTGAGAATATAAAATTAAAGTTTTCATCCTAAAGTGGAGACAGCACATGTTTTATGATTGAATTGTACGAGGTTTGTCCTTTAAAACTGCTAGCCTAAAAATATGTTTTTAAACGAGCAGGCAAATTATTATTAAATTGAGTATACTAAAATTAATAATATAAATTGCCTGCTTATTTGAAAGCTGATCCTCTATCATTCTAATATCTCTCATTTAAATAATGCAAAAGATAGCCTCAGTAAACACGCTCTTTAACCATACAATTTTCAGTAGTAGCAATTATATTTTCAATGTGAAATTCTCATTTACCATCTTTACCATTTATATATTCATCGGTTTGCCCGTATAAACTTAAATAATTTAATGTTTTACATTGCTTTGTTTGTTCCAATTTGCTGAAAAGGGATACAAAGAACGCTTCATGTTTTAATTTGGGATTAATATTTGCCTATAACTACATAATAAAATATGAATGCAGACGTGAGTATTCAAGTATTCGTAGCTATCCACTTCTTATTAAGTTTTAAAATAACAAGTTACATTTAGCCGCTCGTCAAAAGTGGCAATAAGCAAATCGAGTAGCCAATAAACATGTCGGCGTTTACAGACGAAGTTAAATACAAACTTGCGAGAAACAAAGAGAAAAGTTTAAGAAAGTAACTTGGAAACCGGGAAAGGGGCGAAAAGGGGGTTATTCAAAACTTCGACGTCGCGGACCAGCCAGTAATACGAGCCTCGCGAAGTTTTCCACTCTCTAATTCGCAGTATAAATTTGTTTAACGTCTCAACTTCTTAACTGTAATTACTTAGCAAAGTTCAAGATAGATTGAAGTACTCAGAAACTCTGACAGCGACGTCAAGAGTTTGATGAGTTATTGTAATAATTGTAGTTTACAGTTCGCAATCACCTACCCGAGTTTTAATACTTTTGAGCAAAGGCAACTTAAAGTCGTACGGTTTATGCAACTGCTTAACTCTGTCCCGCAATCTACTCTTCTTAACATTTATTTTCAGGCAGACAAGGCCCCTTCCCACAAAGTTAGATTAATCTTGAATAATAAATCCAAAGTCTGGCGCTAACTTTTAATTCAATTAGTGGAAAGTATATTAATTTATAAAGATATCTAAGCAATAATCCAAGTTATCGAGTTCATATGTCAATTTTTTCTTAATAACATTTGCAATGCCAATATTTACTGTATATAGCTCCGTTAGGCCTATATTTGACGGTTGAAGTTGGGATGTTGTATATGCTTTACGGCGCGAGAACTTCTATTGCGCGATTCAGGATTAGTAGTGTTGTGTACTCCGTGTAGTAACGTCACTCCGTAGTTCGGTGTATCTTCGGTAGATGGCGCTGTAGTATGTTGCGCTATGTGGAAGTTGCCACAAATCCAATAAAGGCAGCGATAGGGTTAACAGTGATAATTCCTTTACTGAGTGCTTATAGGTAGTCTGCGTTTGGTGCGTTCTTAATATATACTACCAACATAACCTCTTAGAAAAAATCTTTAGCTATCGAATTAGAAATGTTATTGTAACCGTGACTTGTGTACGTGAGAATCAGAGCAAACGGAATTTGTTATTGCATGCATATGTAGGATGGTCACGAAATCTAGTCTAGTGCTATTATTATCCGTTGATTGCCATTCATTATAATTATTGACGTATTTCTATAACTTGTTTTTTTCACAGTTCATTTTTCTACGACACTTTTTTTTTGTATTTACGCTGCGCCAAGATGACTCTGCTCTGCTTGATGGAAAGCATGAGCGGATTCCAAGAATGGCGATCACCATCCTCAATGTGAATGCATGGTGACCCACACTATGGCCGCCTAGTGAGATACTTTTTTACTCCTCGCTTAAAGGACCCGGGATCACAGTGGGAGGGAAACATGTGCGCTGGAAGTGAGTTCCAGGTTTTGACCCATTGGCACAGAAAGAAGGAACCGAAGCGATGAGTACGAGATCATATGTCTACCACTCTGAAGCGGTGACTTCCAAGGCCGGCACGTGTTGTGTTGTCCAGTAGAGGAAGGGGGAAGAGGGGACCAGACACTCTCCATGATACAAGCGATAGAGTACTGCCATAGAGGCGAAATCTCTACGCAACTGCAGGGGCTCAAGGGACTCGGTGGCTTCGGGACTGTTGATATTGCGGATTGCTCGCCGCGGCAACCGGTCCAGAGCGTCAAACAGGTACTGTGCGGCACCATCGAAAAGGCGAGAACAGTACTCCACGCACGAGTGAACCTGGGTCTTGTAAAGAAGACACAGATTTAGGGCGAGAAGAACCGTCTCACCTTGTTTAAAACACCTAGCTTCCACGAGGCCGCTTTAGTGACACTCTCAAAGTATTCGCGTGGGTTGAGATCTCGGCAGATATCCATGCCCAAGATATCGAGCCTACCTTGTAATGGCATTTGAGTGTTCTGAAAAGTGGGAAGGGGAAGGAATGGAGAACTTTTCGTTTTCCATAGTACCTAACGTTAAGAGTTAAGACATTTTTTTAAAATCTTTATTTAAGGTGCTTAGCCACAATTATGACTATGTCGCTCAACGTTAAGACATTGTGTTACATAAAAACGTTCTAAAAATATTAATACATTTACGTTAAATGCGAAAAATGAATAACTTTCACTCCAACATGAAATTATAGACAAAAACAATATTCAATTACTTAACAAGCAATACCATAATATAAAAATGTACCGTTTGGTAACGTACAACATAAGGAACTTCGACATTTCATGTCCTCAAAGGAGAGAGATGAAAGAAAAACAATGAAGTGTTTCAATAACGCAAAACAACAAAGTTTGTTTATAGAAGTTAGCAAAGGGGTGAAAGGAGGTGGTAGGGGGTGAATCGGAGGGCGAACACGAGTTACCCCACTCACGGCGCGTTGTATATTTCGTCTTGATAAACATTATAAATAACTACCCTGAATATATGATGGGTTCTGTATGTATAAGCTGATTACACAGGGATTGAGATTAATAGCTAAGCAACGAACGGAAAGTGATGTTTAAATAATTAAAGGCGTGTTGTACAGTATTAATATTCATCAAGACAAAACATACACAAACTGATATAAGTTTATTTATACACCCCAATTTTATTTATTTGTATAGATGTATAGATATAGAATCTATATCTTATACAGACGTAATGAACCCATTATTTCGTTATGCATCTGTTGGTCGCAATCACAGAACAGAGAACATAGGGTCGCAATCATCTTGTGTGTAGTTTTAAAGGGCGCACATTTGAATACATATTATGTACTGCAAAAACAATGTTTGCCTGAGATGAGTAAAATTTGTGGCAAATAAATCACTTTCTAGTAACCTTTGTTTAACACATATACATACACATAAAAAACATTATTACACGCACCACACCAAATGTCATTCAACAAGAAACCTAAGTAAGTGGTTTTCGGTAAATTAACTGTCGTGCTATTTAAAAAAGGAAGAAAGATAATATGTTCAGAAATCATTCATATTATGTCCATAAATAAGTAGCGTAAGTGAGATTGCATATAACGATAAGTAAAGATCGTGTAGTGCTGAAGTAAAACCAGTTTAGTCTAGAAACTTGTTTCGACTTCGGAGGTCATCATTTTTACTAACCAGTATGGTATTGCAATTAAGTGTCATAGTAATTTCTGATGTTAAAAAACACGTGGCTAACTTTGTAAGTATAATATGTACTTAATGGAGAACCCTGTACCACCTTGTACCGCATTTATGTATGTACCTGGTATGTACCTAAGTATGTCGACGACAATACATAATGTATTATGTAAGGCTAACAAGTTAGTCTGTTTAGAGTGTTTAAGTATCGACTTGGCCTTGAATATAATCGAAATGCTTGTAGTATTTTGATACGGGTTACCTTACATGTGCATAGCTTATAACATTCTGAATTTAAATTTAATAGAAGTGATGTAGTTTTTAATCCATTTCAAAAACCCCCTTAGTTGATTACCCGTCATAAGGCAAGCGGTTATCAGTTACATCAGCAACAGAAAAATTGTCACTAAGATCTCTATTTTATTCAACTTTTTATGCGTTATGTAATATCCTACTCAAGGCGATTAATCGAGTTTATTAGCAATGTAATATTATTGACGATCCAATAATACCAAACCCGTTTTATTGTGAAATAAAAATACGGGTTTACAAGGTAAGATAAATAACAATTTTAGAAAACGGTGGCGGAAACCAGTGTTTGTGAAAGTTACCAACTATCTCAATAACAAATCTTACAGGTAGCTTTTACCACAGGCCTTTAACTTACTACAGCCATATTTTTCAATTTACTTAATTTTACTTATTATTTTGTTTCAGGTTCGTCAACTTCGTCCAGACCTTCGGTCGCAGACGTAAACCTAATTATTCGAACTCTACTTAAATGATATACTAATATTTTTTGTGTACTTGTGTATGAATTTTGTAGAGGAACGGGAGTCATGTTCCTCCGACACAAAGGGAGACCAGGCAAGGTGATCATGCCTGGCGGGCCACTGCCCGACGATTGATGTAGGGATGTTGTATACATATATGCTAATCGGAGCAAGAACTTCTATTGCGTGATTCAGGATTGGTTGTTCTTTCGTTTCCTTGGTTACGCCGTAGTTCGATCTATCTGCGGTAGATGGGGCTGTAGTGTGTTTCTGTTTGCTTTGTATGCGGAAGTGGCCACAATTTAATCGAATTCAGAGTCTTAAAAGATGAGAACGAGAAAAATCTCTAAAAGTTTTACTGATGTATCGTTTTTTTATCTTCATCATATCTCAATTTAGAATTACATTTATTAAATATCTTCACATCACGAGATATCCATATTTTAACTGCCATCATTTTTATGTGGATGGATGGATGGTCGTGGATGTGAATTAATGCAGATAGTATTCTAGCGTTATGGTGGGAGCACACTATTAAGTCCCCGACTTAATAGTGTGCTCCCACCATAACGCTTTCGTTAAACGTGAGTTCGTGACAGTTGATGTACACATTAATGTGTCGTGTCTCAGCGCACATAACATAATCTAATAATCTTTGTAGTATTTATATATGTACATAGGGTCTCTCCCTATACAAATAAATAAAATTGAAATGTCTCTTACGCAGAAAAATATGAATTCATGAAATCGATATCAACTTATTTTGAAGTACAATTATGATTTGGATTGCGAAATTCAAAGTATTACACATTTTTGATGGTATTACTTCTTCAAATGGTTGTTCTTACTTATTTTTATGGATTGATTTTATTTGTTTTTTAATTAATACCTTAAGATCCAGATTTATGATTATTAATAAGAGAGTAAAAATAAATGAAGCTGCCGAGCCAAAAGACACACAAAATCAGGATATTGAATGACAAATAGTATGTTTCTTGGCGAATATTAGTCGATTTCGTTAGAAATCTATGGTTTCTGCAGTGTTGCCATTCTAGTAGACTTTCCACTGAGACTGCTATTTGCGAACCCCTTGTTAGAGGTCATATGTTATTTTCTGTCTGTTGATTATTTTATAATGCGATTCCTGGATGTTGTACGATTTATTTAAAAAGGAAAAAATATTTAAATAAGTAGGTGATTTGTGTTAATGTATCCAATCTATAAGCTTATAATAAAAATGTAACAAATTCTGTACATTGAAGATATTTTGAAAAAAAATTTTGGAGGGCTCTCTATTATCGATACTGAAGCCAAAACTGTAATTTTTTTCATTTTTGTCTGTCTGTCTGTCTGTATCTTGGCCGCGCATCACGCCGAAACTACTGAATGGATTCAAATGAAACTTGGCATGATTTGAGTTCATACTACGAGGTAGGACATAGGATACTTTTTATCCCGATATTCAGCACGGTTTCCTGGGGGGAGGGGATGAAAGTCAAAATATGTACATAGTTGTAATTCAATAACACATGGTTCGATTTCATTGATTCTTTTTTTGCTAGAAAGAAAAAAATAATAGATAACGGGAAAAGTCTTTTTTTTTTGTCCGCGACTGTACACTGCCTGTGGGAAGCTTACGTACGAAGTTCGCCGGGTCAGCTAGCAGGGAATATGCATAAAACTTTTATTTGTCTCAAAGATTTTTTCTAGATTCTCTCTCTCTCTCTAGGCTCAACAAAAAGACTTCACACACACAAAAGCCGTACTCAATTATAAATACCGCCAGTGACTGGTCATTATTAGCGGATAGCGGACACGTATGAAAATCACTACAGAATACCGGAGGATATCTGTGCCTCGGCGTCCAGACCAGACATATTTCTTTATGCAATGTCAATTAAGCGTGTAGTACTAGTAGAACTCACGGTGCCGTGGGAAACGAACATCCCTAAAGACCACGCTTTAAAAAGAAACAAGTACTTTGACTTAACCAACGAAATAACTGAAAATGGTTATGTTGTTGCGCTGTATGCCGTGGAAGTGGGTGCGAGGGGTATACCAGCTAAATCCCTCTATAACCTGCTTAAAGACCTTGGATTGCCAAGAGCTTCAGTAAGCTCTTTTCTTGAACGAATATCCAAAGCGGCATTGCTAGGCTCACTTCAAATATGGTTAGGTAGAGGGGGTAACACGGCGGACAGTGGAGGTGAGCGTTGACGCGTCGTAAGGAGTGCTCCTTGAACCTAAACCTGGGTCGCAATTCCCAGGCACTGTCGAAGTCGCATGTGTTGCCCCCATCTATCACGCGATGGACCCGGCACCCGCACGGTGAATCCATGGAACGCTAAGAAATAGGTCTCTTGTCTTTACAATATACATAAGGTTCTTTTTTATTTAGTGGTTTAAACCCAGAAAATATTAAATAAAAAGTGAAAATTAAAGGAGGGCAATTTAAACTTACAAAACGCGTCACTATTGGTCGAAACGAAATGTGACGTCGATGGTCACTTCATCGAAATTATCGGCGTCGACGCCGAAATACTACTGTGTTTGTGAGAAAAATTAACTTTCATGATTTTTATAGCAACACTGTAAATAAGTATAAAGTAACTGAAACACTGAATAGTAAACAAACACGAAATGACAATGACGTCATTGACCGCATCAAAAGCGGTAAATATTTATTAAGGCCGATTAATATACTACACCGTCTATAGATGACATTGATCACAACATTCACAACATTTAATTAATCGTTGACAACAGCTTTATACCGCCACTTTCAACTTAAATTGCGATCGTTGTTTTACTAACTCCTTGTAATTGGAAACATGTGGAAAGTTTTGGATTCCATATACATTAAAGGTAACAGGTTCTCATGTATTAATCGAGTAACGAACACCGTATGCAGGTTGTTCGGTTACTTACAAGTACCCTTATAAATCGTGGCTTGTTGTCGGATGCCAACGCGTTCAATAAACCAGAACCGGTTCTATCCAGAGCTTCCCGCTTTGAATTATCTTGTAGACTTACTATACAGTTACTCACTAACCAGCATTTAATTATTTTAGGATATTCCAAGAATCCTTGATCCATTGTTTGCTGTAGTAACAAGCTCCAATAATTATAACGAAAGGTAACCCTTTCGTTAGTTAGTTAACACTTAACGCGTTCTATTTAATTATTATACCGTTATACAATACAAACTATTTTTATCTGAAAGGAAAGGAAGATTAAGCCTTTGATTTTATTATTTACTTGCTTGAATTTCATTGCAATTTTAGTAGAGATAAATTTACGTATAAACAGATACACACAATACACAAGGTAAATGTATTTGGCAGCACAGTTAACATAGCTTTATTGTGAATGAGTTGATATTTTACGTGACCTTATACCCTACTAAAAGCTATCGGAAACGGTTTACGTTTCATTTCATACTGCCTCGTTGGTCTCGCGGTTGTCGTGTGCGACTGCTGATCATGAGGTCTCGGGTTCGATTCCCGGGTCGAACCAAGTGTTTGTATGATCTACAAATATTTGTTTCGGAGTTTGGGTGTTTTCTATGTATAATATGTATGTATTTACAAAAAAATAATAATATATGTATTTGTATCAGTTGTCTAGTACCCATAAAACAAGCTCTGCTTAGCTTGGGACTAGATGGCGTTGTGTGTTAGATGTCTTATTATTATTATTATTTAAAAAAACTTATATCGAAAACTTAATTATTTAGTGTACTACATTTCACCATTTTGTATTATGAGCAGAACTCAAATGCTCTTCGGATATTGAAGTGTTATAGAGAGTAGAGTTCCTTTTTGTATAATAATAACAAATACTTATATTCTTAAGATATGGTACGTAAATTGCAAAACAATATTTAATAACTCATTTAGTATTTATTAAAGGTTAATTTTCTATTAAAACCCTTTAAGATATTTTTCTCTAGGCTACATTAACGTAGGAGGTATATTATCGCTAAATTAGCCATGTTTATGATATAGAGTAGTACTAGGTATGATATTAAATCTGTTCATAGGGATCTTGAAACCGCTATTACCGTTAAAGCTATACGACCTTTTGATACCATTTTATATGTTTTCCGTTTTTTAATGAGTTACATAAGCTTCTAGCCAAGGAATCGTAACTTTGCTGTAAAGCGTATAAACAAACCCGTTAGATATATTTATTACTACGGTTTAAGATATAGTGGTAGGCAGGTCATGAAGACGATAGATCATATTATATATCAAATATTTTCATCTATACCACAGAACAGAGAATAGAAGGTAGAAATGCTATGTAGGCGGTTAAGTTTGTTGAGATTATGTGTGTTACGTCTATAGGAAATTGAGTAGTGTTGAAAAGTAAGAAACGTCAAACTCTTATATTAGATGTACATTATGTAGGTACATACGATACGTTTTGACAAAAAATGAATTATATTTTTTTAATTAACAAGAAACTAGTACCATTTACTCAATCCATTTCTAACTGAGTGACTCAGATATAAAAAAATAGGATAACTATATTTAAAAGTAAGAACTATTCCTAACATAAATTTAGTAAATTTAACAATTATAGAAAGGACTACACATCTCTACTTTGTGTACTAGGTATCTAGAAGACACGCCTCTAAACACAAATTGCAAGTGAAAGGCTACCTAGTGCCCAGAGCATAAGGTTGTAGGTACTTTTAAATTTATATTCATTAAATCCCTTGGACGAATTAGAAGTGACTTCCTATGTGTGTATAATATTATTAATCGTTTGTGTGCGGCCCTGTGACAAAGGATTACTTACAAAATTACGTCGAAGGCATTTCTATTTGTTCTGTGATCTATACAAATAAATATGAAATATGAATGTCTGTTTGTAATATTAAAATAACCGCTTTTTACTAAATGCATGTATGTATAACACGGTACAAATACCAAAATAACAATTTTTGCAATTTTTGTCTGTCTGTCTTTTTGTTCGCGCTAATCGCTGGAACGGCTGGACCAATTGTGACGGGACTTTCACTGATAGGTAGCTTATGATATAAGGAGTAACTGAGGCTACTTTTTTTGACTAGGTTCGCCCCACGGCGTTACCCGCGGTACGACAATAGCCGCGGGTAACACCGCGGGGTTCAGCTAGTTTTACATAAGAATGAGACAAAAGAACTTTAAAGAAGGTTGTATCTGGGCTAATGGTGTAAAAGCTTAAACAGTAGCAACAACTGCGTTGTTTTAGTTTAAAGGCAGAGAGAAATTAGCGGGGAAATATAAGTACAAGTAATCTAACTGGTGTGCTTCTTTGCAACATTATAAATGCTAATGTGAGTTTGTTTGTTATTTACGCTTACACGCCTAAACCACATAAAATATTTAAATAATACTCACTCCTGTATGTTCATTGACTCCAACGATGACGGCGGTATACCACTGTGTGGCGCCTAAAACTCTGTACACCTGAGCTCGACAACCACCGAGTACGGATGGTGTCGTTGTCAGAATACGCTGGCCATCTTGTATTGTTCGCCATTCTGCTGCATCAGAAGATAAAGAAGAAATAACTGTGCTGTCCAACCCAGCTTCGGAACCTGCGAGACGAGCGTCCCATTCCTGTAAAAAAAGGCTAGTATTATTATACAAATTAGTTATTTTACATTGTACTTAGGTACTAATGTCGTATGTGTCCAAGGTAGTAGAGCCACGTTGATTTCAGCACGAACGGGCCGGCTCGACCGGGGCGGTACTACCCTCGCATAGAAAATTAACGTAAATGGATTCTGCTTATGGTTTCCATCAGGCAGAGTAGAGTCATTTGTAGTATTTTTATAGTATTTTAATTTAATTTTAAGATAATATATTATGTTATTCAAAAGCATTAAAAAAAGTAATAAAAATACTTAAAAGTGAACTAAGGATTAAATAAACTTCTTCAATCTTAGTAACATAATTAATATTTATCTATGTTACACTTTACTAAATCTAGGTCCAAGTAAGATTTATTTCAACATAGGACAGGAATTTCACTGATATTTATCGAAACATATTAAATTTAAACCTACTTGAAATCGTAATCCATACTAATATTATAAATTCGAAAGTAACCCTGTCTGTCTGTTAAGTTTTTACCACTGAACCGATTTGAATGAAATTCTGCACAGAAATAGATTGGACCTTGGAAAAGGACATAAGCTTTTGTCGTGATAACCGACATACATGCGGGGTAACGCTAGTGATTATAATAAAAATACGTCTCGGGAGAGATAACTGAGAGAAAATCCTAGATTTTTCCTGAACACAGCCACGGAACCTCTTTCTTTATCACAGTTTGTATTCTTCTTTTCAACCGACTTCAAAAAAGGAGGAGGTTCTCAATTCGACTGTATTTTATTTTTTATGTTTGTTACCTCATAACTTATGACTGGGTGAACCGATTTAGGTGATTCTTTTTTTATTTGAAAGCTGGTGCTTCCCGAATGGTCCCATTTAAATTTGGTCCAGTTCTGACATGTCATCCATGAGAAAACCATATAAGTCTTCAATTTGCATTATGTATGTACGCGACAAATTAACGAATAACTCAATATTCCCATAAGGTCCCATTTAAATTTGGTCCAGATTGAAGTCGGTTTTTTTTTGTTAAAATTTGTGATTATTCCAAACTACTTCTGCTTGTCCGTTACTTGAAAGCTCAACATTACTTTGATAAAAGCTAAAAACAGTTGAGTCTAGGCAATTTTATCGAAACCCTTATTCAATGAGAAATTACCTACATACAAGTAAGTACTCTCTCCTGAGCGATAAAAACCTTTTCTGTGAAAACGGATAAGATTTATATATTGTTAATAAGAAGACCTGTGTTGCGTATCCAATTCGTGACAATCCTTTGTTACAACCACTAGACAAGATATCCAATTGGACCTAAACAATGAATCCTATTCCAATATATGGAATAGGATTCATTGTTTGTCCTGCGACATCGGTTAGATAACAATAATAGTAAAGCTCTAAAAAAATAGTCTGTATTTCTTTTTTTATGTATGGCGCGCCAAAATGACTCTACTCTGCCTGATGGAAAGCATAAGCAGAATCCAAGAGTGGTGGTCACCATACTCATTGCGAATGCAGACAATGCAGCCTGGCGACCCACACCATGGCGGTCATCTTTTAGTCTAGTCAAAAACTAACAAGTATGGAACTAGTTGACTAGACTATTTGGGCCTCCGGTCTCGCACTCACCAACGAAACACGACAGCACTGCTGCTGTCAATTTACGTCGATTTTCTGTGCGAATAGTACCGCCGCGCCGCCCCGGACGAGCCGGCCCGTTCGTGCTGAAATCAGCGTGGCTCTACTACCTGTATATCAGGGACCTTTATCGATTCTGCTAATGGCATTTCATTTTTATAAGTTTATGAAATTAATATGTATCTGCATTATTAGAAGTGATTCGAGGTATCCGTCGGTAACCGCAGATATCCGAAGGAGAAAAAAGCTGTATCCGGATACACACCCGTTTGCACCCGTTACTTTCTGTCTTTCAAATTAAATGTTTAAAAGTTATAATGGTGACTTACTGTCAATATATTCATTTTATGTTAATAGACACTAAACTACGTATAGTTACTTACATCAAATCAAATTGTAAATACTTTGTGTACCTATTGTTAAAAAGTAATTAGTGTTAGAATTTTGACATACTGTGTTCCTAATCTATAAAGCACTATTCGATTAATGACGCTCATCGACCTCAAAAACTGTAAAATAAACAAGAGATTCGTATTCGTTTTAGCGGATCTACTCCTACTACTACTAATGAATCCGTTTTTATTTATATAAATATCTTAACACATTTATCAAATTTATACACAACCCTAATACAAGATAATACATTATTTGCGCATGAATTTGCGAACTCGTTTTATAAGCAACGTGAGAAACGGTTTTAATAACATAGATCATAATCTGTATTTAATATTAATAAATGCAGTGCATTGATAGTTGGTGCTACGACCTCGTATCACATGTAAACATTGTGCCCCACATTGAGGTACACCTCCACAAATCAACATTAGTTACTTGCCCACGTATATCGTGTTAAGTGCAGTAATAATTCACCGTTCACACACATACATGTACCTATCCATATGTGGACAGTGGAGTTAATGTGTACACGCTTTGCACTAGTATTTATGTCAATGTTACCTACGCACACATTGATGGAAAACGCACACCTGTTTCAGTGTGTTGCATATACAAGCCTTTGCCCGGCGACACACGTATCCGGTGCGTTGAACCCGCCCCTCCCCCCACACCTCCCGCCAGGCCTCCCCACAAACGGCTGTTATATCTACTTGTAGATCTACTGTATCCGCCTGTTTGCTAACTAACGCTATTGGACCATTCAGGGTCACCGGCATTTGTGTAGACAGCTTGCTTGAAAGTATTTATATGGGGCAACTTAATGAATTTTAATAAGAAATACAACTAAGACAATAGATTTACAATTGTGCAATTATAAAAGTAAAGGATACAAATAATACCTTCATAATATGGTGTACCTAACACCTTTTTAGTACTTATTGTAATAAATAAACTATTTTCTAAACAATAAAATATTTTCTAAACAAAAGAAATGGGTCTAATTTGCATGAAAGTATATATGTATTCTGCACCTAGTAACTCTTTTTTTGCTTGCGTGTTCCATCGATGTCACTAACAATCTGAAATTACATCAAGGCATTGAGGTATGCTAACAGGCAACAGCTATCTAACTCATAGAGTTAACAAGTA
The DNA here is from genome assembly GCA_949125395.1 of Diaphora mendica. Lineage (NCBI taxonomy): Eukaryota > Metazoa > Arthropoda > Insecta > Lepidoptera > Erebidae > Diaphora > Diaphora mendica. The sequence goes on along the minus strand of OX421311.1, from coordinate 36,153,311 downwards.
AAAAACAATTGGTGAATATTTAATATACTATTATTTTAATATATAATAACATACTATTTTGTATCCAAATCGAATGAGATCTCGAATGACCGATTAAGAACGATTAAGTAATTTCACGGCCAAATCAATTTTAGTTAGAATAATAATATTGAATTTGGCTACGTAGTGAACGTAACCGGTAAATATTTGCCCAGTCACGCATTGATGAGCGTCGCTGAGCCTGTGACTCAGCGGTTACACAACAGCGCCTACATCCATTTCTGTTTATTTTGCTCGGCGCTCTACTTGGAGAGATTACGTCGTGATTAATACCGAGCCGTAGCCGGGGATCAGGAAACAGATTATGCTCGTTCTATCGAGAAACAAAGTAATGAATATTAATACTTAGATTTAAGGTTATGGTGCATTTTAAAATCGTCGTAAATGAATAAAAAAGGCATGACAATGTTAAAGGAGAACAGGAGAACAGATAGTGCATAGCATGCACTGGTTTTTGCTCCAAAAATATATATTATATATTTTAGGAGCAAAAACCAATAAGTGAGTTGCAAGGCGAAACGTTCGCTTTATAAGTGTTTGACTGCCACCGGGCTACTGTCAATATTTAAAACAAGTTTTCTACTAGAAGTTGGTTCACTATAAAAGATATCTTAATATTCATAGAATCTTAACTTCTTTAAGAACAGATGACGCTTGCTCTTCTTGTATGTGTAACCAAAACGTGGTTTAACTTAATACAAATGCTTCTTTAAAAGACAATTTCCGCAATAGGTATATACGTGCTGTGTTGCGGAGGTTTTACAAACATACATGAAACAGACACAAAAACACCCAGACTCAGAACAACAACTTGTGGATTACAAAGTATTGTCCCATGTGGAATTTTTAATCCACAACACATTCTGCTGCGCCAAAGAGGCGTGGCGACTACTTAAGCCACTAGGCCAAACGTGCAGTCAAAGTAAACCAAGTAAACCAACACGACAACACACGACCTCTGAATCAATAAAAATCATAACAAATTTGGTTAAATCCCCTTACATAGATATCGTGAACTTAAATGCAAAAGTTTTTCGATTAAACCCTCTAGCTTAACAATTTAAGTATAACAGAAGAATTAGGATTAAGAACCAGGAAGCCATTACAGCTGGCACACATTCGCGCGCTCCCGCGGCTCTCATTCAATTTCCTGCTAACGCTGACTCCACCTCCAATAGTAACATAACCGCCGATAACAGCTTTAGATACCGTAATTGTATTTTAGTATGTATCAATGCGGTACCTCTTCAAGCCCTGATTGACGATGCCAGTTGTGAACCTTAATGATACGTTATCATGAAATTTCACTCCACTAAGTACATGCTAGTCAGTGTGACCCAAGTTATTAGATATCGTTCACCAAGCAAATAATTACAGTGCACCGGTCTCATTAAGGTGTGGGTTAAAAGTAAAAGAAATTTACATTCAAACCTTAAAGTTACAAGGCGACTCAAAATGTAATTTAAAAACTCAACAAATATGTAGTTGTAGATTACCCGCTAAGAAAATCTTAGAAGAAAACAAATATTGTCTTTACTTTTATAATTAAAAGCCACTTGAAAGAAATCTTAAAATGATAAACACTGATATATCCCCTGTGATATATGTGTTAGTATATAATTACTTAAATATTATGTGTACTAGTATCCTAATGAATATCGTATTAGTAATAATGTAAAATCATTATGTAATTTACATTTGTGAGCTCTCTCTCTCTCTCGCTCTCTTGAAATATGATATACTATAATGGGATTATATTATTTAACATTTCTAAACAATGTGCATCTACCATTCTTAGCTCTGCATCACTGGTAGAAAATGCCTACGTTATTAAGTCCGCCTGTGCAACAATTATACATGAAGACTTAAATAAAAAAATCCCCAGTTGGCAATGCATTCCGACATTTTATGTATCCAAATAATTCATGTACATCATGTACCTACTTTCAACAGAACATACAACTACTTACAATCCCTCTATTAATGTTTCTGCATTATCTAACAACATCTAGGCAACAAATAAGGTTCGTAAAAGCCGAGGTAATTCTAACAGCCTATAATTTAGTACAGCGATACCACCCACGTCGTAAGTGGATACTCCGACAAAATGTATTGAAACTAGCTTCTTGCAGCTTCGATATCGCTTGATACGAAGACCACCTTTGCGTAATTCAAATGCTATTGACAGTTTATCTACAACCTTATACATGCATGCAACAGGACCGCATTATGATATTTAAATTTTGGAACACACAGAACATCCATCCCCACCCAGAAGCTCTTAAGAAACCAGACTATTGAACCTCGTACTATTTTTACCAGAAACCATCGATGAAACGGTTTTTAAGCACCGATGACAACTTACAGACACCAACTTTTACGAGTAATAGGGCCTGTCGTAATTTGAAATATTATGTTATTATGCAAACAAGAATTTATTCCTGCAATGCGGACTTTTACAACGTTTGTAGACACAACAGACACTAAGAATACTCAAATTCGGGGCAACTACTCCTGGATCTGCATCACATAATTAATTAACACTGTCATGGTAGGTTTCACAGACAAAACTGATTAAAATTTCGATAGTCCAACAGACATAATATTACCTGAATTTGCGTTGAAGCAATTATATATGTATTACTTATTTGGCGCTTCCGTATTGTGTGAGATTTTTCTTTTTGATTTATGTTCGGTTTACGTTTTGTTTCTCAATATGTTATATAAGTCTATAACTATAAGTGAAAACTTGTCATTGGCTCTCTGATGACCAATCTGTTTTGATTGTACTAACATATCTAGCTGTAAGTTTTCCATGAATAAATAAATAAATAAATGTGGAATGATAAAATGTTTGGTCTGGTCTACTTGTGTATATGATTATTTATCAACCGACTTCAAAAAGGAGGAGGTTCTCAATTCGACTGTATTTTTTTTTTATGTTTGTTACCTCATGACTGGGTGAACCGATTTTGATGATTCTTTTTTCATTTGAAAGCTGGTGCTACCCGAATGGTCCCATTTAAATTTGGTCCAGATTGAAGTCGGTTTTTTTTTTGTTAAAATTGTAATTATTTTTTAAGTCGTTTAGACTGTAATCAACTTGTTGTCAAGCGTATATTATATACATTAGTTGAATAAAATGTTTTGATATTAAATTATATCCTTAAACTGTTAGCAAATATCAATAATAAATTTTAATTTCTTAAAAAAATTTGGTTTTATGGTTTTTAAGATATAATTTACGTTTAGTTATTGCTAAAGATAAACTCGGTCTGTGTTAAACACATCATTTATTATATTCAATATTTAAGACTGTGTTCATTAAGGGGCCGGCGGTCACTGAGATCTCCATACAAATTGAATACCAAATTTTTTTTGTAGTTTGAACATATTTCCACCATATTATGTTGATATCCAGATTTAAACAGTATTTATCCAGGCTCCTTTTCCCTTTTTATTTAAAAAAACTTACGTAAAGTAACGAAAAAGTTGAATTTAATTTTGCACATTTTTACAGCGTAAATGGCATGTTTTAAGTTTGTTTTTTCTATATTATAAACAGCAATACGTATAATATTTATTATAAAAAAGCATAGCTTGTATTATCAAATTACTAATTATCGAAAAGAAAATGAAAAAACATTGAGTTTTCGTTGATGATTTTTGGTAGTCTACAACACATCCATATTTGTTATAAAAACCAAATAGTTAGTATTGCTATCGCAGCAAACAGATTTCAATATACTACGCCAGGTATGGCTTACCGAGATACAGTGACGAGATATTAGATATATATTTTATTTTATTATATATTAGATACAGCAATATTCCGAACAAATTTCAACTTGTGTCGGTCGCCGTGCTCTTAAGTGACCATAACAGATAATGGCGCTTAGATATCATTAACACATAGCAATTAACATTCACTTTTAAATTAAATGGGACTTGGACGAGCAGACGACTGAGTAGGTGATGCAATCGGATCGGTCACGGGAGCACTTTCATTGTTACCATATACTGAATGAGTATCTAATGGCATCAGTCCTGAACGGATTAAACTTTCTTCCTCATCGGATACAAGGTTAAATATTCCTCTTTTCAATTTATGACGACTCAATGCTGGCATGTTTTTAGTCATAACGTACATGGTATTAAAAAAATGACGCATTTCGTCATCCTGATCATTATTATAAAATTTGTTACTTGATCCCATTTCATGACTGATAAAAGCGGATGTCCTTGAGTCAGGTTTTGTTATTCCCATCTCTTGAGGCGATGTTAGTTGAGGTATATGTACCTGAGATTCATAGGGAAAATGCAATTGTGGTGACGTTACTTCAAGCGATGTACTAGGACTCGTTTTGATATTTTGGTAAGATTCCTCTATTTCTAACATTCCTCTCTGTTCAAATTCTGCATCAAACTCACTATCGGGACAGTTATTCGCATCCTCCGACTGAGTTGTAGACGTCTGATTTGAATTTTCTACCGAAGTGTACTCTGTTGTTGCTCGGCTATTCATATGAGATAGCAGAAACTCCATTTGTTTGTCATATTTCCACCGTTTTGGAATTAATCCAGAATCACTTTTAATTAGTTTGTGTTTTCTCCTCATTGCGTCCCGGTGACAATTACGCAGCTTTAACCATGCATCTTTCGCAGCATATCCTGTAAATAAGATGTCTTTTCAAATTTTACTCCGGTCAGGAGATTTGTTAATGATATGTATGTATATCTGTATATTAAAAATAATTACTTTCTATAATTAAACCCATTTGTACTTATTTCACAATTTTAATTCACTTCAACAACAAACTTTGTACAAAAAATGCCATTTTATTTGAAAAAAATATTACTCACCGTTCTTGTACTTTGTTTCTTTAGCAATTTTCGCCCAGATTAATGCTTTTAGAGTTCTATTACAATAGTCTGGATGATCGCAATCATACAAACTAGGTTCACGACGCACTAAGTCAATAAAATTGTTCATTTTTACTAAATTATACGAACACGTCGCAGCTTGATCACGTTGCGCAGACATTTGTGCCGCAGTGCAGTAAACCGAGGCTCAGAGCAGCGCAGACGTATATTTGCGTCTCGCACGCGTCACACGTACGCAGCGCACGTACCTACGTCTTGTGTTTGTTGCAAAGCTATACGCACAAGTACAGTGGGTACAGGGTACAGCAGTACAATACATCCTGGTTACCGTTACATACTAATACTGTGCCTAAAATGTTTGCTGCAAGCTGCAAGTAAAGACTTTACTTTATCGCAATTGGATGCATAATTAGTAGTATTCATTCAAATTATAGTTATATTCAAGCAAATCATTTATGTTGAATTGTAGAGTATAATTATTTTTTATTAAGTTAGAAAAACAGTATGCAATAACAAACACGAAACACCCATTAAACCCATACTGTACGAATTGAAAATATGTAATTATTGAACTTGATATTTTAAGTTTCAGTAGTTAGAAGAGTGTTAAGATTTAGCTACTTTAAACATAACTTATATGTAAGATGTTACAGACTAAAATCAATAAGAAATGAATTGTATAGTTGAAGAAAGGTTTACTAAAACTTTTTAAAATTTGAAACCAGTTTCCGTCACAGTTAATGAGTGCAATAACAAAAATGAAATGTGTAAAAAAGATGTACAGAGTTGGGGTAAGAGTACAGAGAAAGAGTTCCAGGAAAAAATTGTAAAAAAAAGGAATCAAAAATTGGTTGCAATCTGTAAAAGAATATGGTTTATGTGAATGACAGTATGGCTTAAGAAAAAAATATTAATACTTTGAGACTGTCGCCATTTTACTGTTAATAAAATCTTGTATGATAGTATGGGAACAAGTAAAAGGCCATGTTTTAAGATTCAAAATGTCGGATTAAAAATATTTGTTGTTGCTTCTAACTGTTCTTTATGTTATTGTTTAAACAAACATTAAAAGTCAATGATTAGCTAATATGTAAGAATTGGCTAATTTGGCTAATCATAGCCTAATTATTTAAAACGTTTCTATGTAGTTAAGATTAAATGCTATGAAATATATTTAGCTTTAATTCCGCGAGACAAATATCCAGGTCTGAAAGCAAGGCACAAATCCCACTGTCATGCATACTCACATACACATATGGGTATCATGCATATGTACACATACAAAACAAGTGAGAAATAATTAGCATGCCATGCAACCAAACCTATACTCGACACGTGTTTCGCCCCTCCACGGGGCATCCTCAGGAGATGTTTACTCGTCGAGCGTTTTAGCTCAAACGCTTTGGTTTGGTTGCATGGCATGCTAATTATTTCTCACTTGTTTTGTATGTGTACATATGCATGATACCCATATGTGTATGTGAGTATGCATGACGGTGGGATTTGTGCCTTGCTTTCAGACCTGGATATTTGTCTCGCGGAATTAAAGCTAAATATATTTCATAGCATTTAATGTCATGGATTTCCGCAAAGTAACGCCTAATTCCATAACTTATGTAGTTAAGAGTTTTTCTAAATATGTATTTATTTAATATATTTTTTTGGCTTTTAATATTCTATAAACAACTTAATTTGTTACATAGCTTCTTTATAATCCATTTCATTTCAGATGTTGCCACGTATATTCAGTATTCCCAAACAAGTTCACAACTGTTCAAATATTAGCCACCAGTGTAAAGAAAGAACAAAGGCCACAACGCAATCAAATATTACAAAAATGTCAAGTAAACTGGCTGAAAATGTACGCACTTTGAAACAAAGCTGCTTTATTGCAATCTCTGAAAGTACTCGGACTGGTTTTTAACAAAAGGTTGAGTTCCCTAAACAATGCACTCATATTGTATCCATCTAGGGAGATGAAACGCCTGCTACGCTCTCTCTAACGAGGAGGACGTAAACACATACTACAAACATGAATTGAGCATTTGTAGCTGCTTGTGTTTTTATAGCTATTTAATACTAGCAGGGTCTGTTTCTATCTATACTAATATATAAAGCTGAAGCTTTGTTTGTTTTTTAGCTTGAATCGCTAATCTCATCAACTACAAAAAAATATTTTTATATACCCATTTATCGAGGAAGGCTATAATATATCATCACGCTCTAAGACCAATAGGAGCGGAGCACCAAAGAAGAATGTAGGAGACGTAAACGAGGTTGCGTGGGTCAGCTAGTCATTTAGGTATACATAGGATAGGATGGAGTTGAAAAATTAGTTGACTATCCCGAAAACTGCGCCTACTAGGTTTTGCGTTCTATGTGTGTTGTAGTTTAATATTAAACTTGGGCTAGGTATACATATATGAAGCCACGCCGTGCCCTCATCTCTGTTGTAGGTAATGACCTCTCGCTGCCGGCCGTAGTTCGTTCTACGTTCGTTCGGTCGACGGCGGGCCGGCACCAGTCGGGGATTGCGGTTGTCTCTTATGTTCCCGCGATCCCCGGCGTAGGTGAGAGACGGAACACCGGGGGGTTTTAGTCAGTAAGAGTCTGACAGACCCCTTTTGCCCTCTCCCCAGGGCGGAGGACATCCATGAGGATTTCCCCAAGTCAAAAAAAAAAGGTATACTGCACGTTTGGTTTAACAGTCACCACGCCGTTTCCTACTTCGCTAAGTGTCGTGGGTTCAAATTCCACGTAGGAGGACAACACTTTATGTGATCCACAAATTGTTGTTCTGTCTGGGTGTTCTTTGTGTCCGTTTCATGTATGTTTGTAAAGTCCCCCGCGACACAGGATTTATTCCTAGTGCGGGAGTTGTCTTTTTAAAGAAAATAAAAAAATAAAAAATATACTTTGTATTCTTACTTTTTATATAATAGCTTCAATAGCACAAGAAAACAAAAATTGTTTTTTGTGAGTTAATACTGTTCTATAGAAAACATTTATTGTTGGAGATCTGTGTTTTACAAAACAATCATGTTTTATATATAAAAATCATAGCTCTAGTATACTCAAATAAAATCTACCTATATTTTATTAATTCACTATGATCAGTCTTCTATTTATACACGAGTTTTTGTCTAGATGTATCTATGTACGTAATTCTTCACTTATTAATTTCTTGACTAGATTGTACTGCAATTGAAACGATCAAAAACGTGGGTTACAAAAAATACATAATAATTTAATAGCGTATGAGTTCGAGCGAGGTAGACGAACAAAGTAAACAAAATTGCTTATTGTTCCAAGTTTTACTTTGGTGAACAATGGCTACTTACAATTTAAATTTATTCTATTCGAAGTCATAAGTTATTTTAAGAGGTAAATAAAATAATTTAATTATTCTTTTTATATTCCAAGAAGTAAATACCTACCTAGAAAGTATAATAAATTAATGTAATAGAGTGAGTGTTTATTAAAGACAAAACTCTAAACCTAAAAACCCCTACGCAAATAGTGGTTAGTTGTCTAAAGGATTGTACGAAAAAGTAAAAGTTTGATATGAGTTCATTTCTAATCTATTTGAAAGATAAAAATAGACGTACATATATATTTTATATGTTATTCGCATTTCGCATTCAACGATACGATTGCAAACCAACACCTAATTTACCTATGAACGCGTAGAACATCACTTTATATTTACTTTCTTTATTTGTATTCAAAACTTGCCTATCCGTCAAATCTCCCCTACCTACATCACACTAGAGTTGATGCGTAGAGACTATTTGGCTCATAAATCCTGCCCTACAATCACGCGTACCATAGTCAATAAATTAAATAACAACGTTTAGTTACAAAGATCCGTCACTCAGCGTTCCTTGGCAATTGATGTCCTTCATAAAATACGATCACGATCAAAGTAACATTGTCTCGTGTCTAACACACGCCTACAACCCCTTTCCAATCGTTTAGCCCCTACGTGGAGTGGGTGGGACCGGACAGTTGAGTAAGCTAACTGAAACAAACTTTACTCGTTTAAATTTTGCGGAGAACAGTTTCTGAGTTGAGTTGTGTGCATGCTGACGACGGCAAAGTTAAGAAACTGGCGATAAACTTTCATTGCCGGTTAGCTAATTGAGTTTTTTTTTTATTTGAAATACTTTACGTCAAGTTTTCATGATTTAATTATACATTTTTTACGGTATGACCACCAAATTGGCAAATTATACAGTTGCGCAATGAAATTATTCATATTTTATTTGGCTCTCCCTGTGGTAATTAAAACTTAATATTGCTTTGTTTAATACTATATCGTGGGATTATGAAAAAATAATATAAGATACTTTACATCATTAGGTACTTAATTTGTGTTGAGTCATTCCAGTCTAGTTCTATTTTTGTTGTTAAATTATAATACGTACGAAGAAGTCACGCCAATATCAATATCAAGCATCATTCGTCGTTACAGCAATAGGAAGTTACATAACACCAGTTGTTCTCGCCTCGTTCCACTAACCGAACAGAGCAAACATCTTAATCTCGAATACTGCAAATTACATCTAGTCTAGTTTACATTTTTCATAATATCTTGCTTAAACGGAAAGACTCATAAATTTGTTTTCATTAATTTTTGTTAGCATAACCTTCATAAAAATAATTATTTTAATTAAAGGAAAGATCGTAAAATGTAAGAAGAGACTACTATTCTCAATTAAATGAAACTTTGTATTAAATAAAATGTCAAAGGCATGAAAAAAATACTGAAGATCACGGTTCGTTGGCGATGAAAGGAAATTGAACATTAATGAACATCCCTTTTCGTAATAATATTCTGCTTAAAAGCACTGAACCGTTTATACGTTGTGCTCTACACAAAATAAATTACTTTTCAGCGAACCTTGAACGCACTAACATCTTGACTTTTAAATATTACTAGTTATTATAAATCTATTTATCACAGTGATGTCTGAATATAGTTTATGTTTTGACTAACATGCGAATTCCGGTGAATGTAGACTAAATCATGCAAAAAAAAAAAAGACATTTAAACTTCAAATTGGATTTCAATTTAGATTCTAGAAAATCAACAAATCAAAGAGCTATCTAGGTGATGAAATAGCAAACCAAAAATGAGATTGGCTTTGCTGCTAGCGGCCGATCAATCATAATATTTCCACGGGCGGGAGGCGGCCGGGCTAACCGAAAATAGCACGACTGTCGGCTACACCACCATCCACCACCTGGCTCAGAATATGTATATAATAAAGGGGAGACGGGTGGCCGGGCGTGGAAAATCAATAAAGCGGGCGGCGAGCATCAAAACATACCCTTCCCCGCTGGCCAGATCACCTTCTGCTCCCACCCTGTACCCCTCCGAGCCCCCGTCTCCCGGGGAAACCCTCCCCATGTTTGGCAGACACCGTCCTTGATCTCCCTACTTTTGCTCAGCTAGCAAGTTTGGATAAACACTCGTATCGTCTCAGTGAAAATTGGGTCGTTTATGCGTTTGACTTTATACTATTCCGTACTTTTCATGTCTATTATAGATTACCGGTTAAGAAAATGGACTAAATAAATAAAAACATCAATATAGAATATATTTTGAGAATGATAAATATAAACAATGTAAAATGACACAATTATTAACTATTTTAAGTGACACAGCGCTGCAGCGCATTGCGCTCGTTCGTTGTGTAAAATTATAGCTAAACAATGACAATAGCACAATTAGTTTTTATAGTGTTCATAACATAAAACTTAGCTTCATAGATCGCAATACTTTATTGAGTGTCTGTAGTGTTCATTTATCTAACTTATGTAATTTCTAGCTACTTTATAATAACCATTATTTCTTTGAAAGTCATACATGAGTCGAGGTGTGGTGTAGGTACATAAATAATTAACTTGCATTTAAATCTGCAGGCATAATATTATATTTACAACCTTGTTTTCCTTGATCTATAAACATGCCAGTTCAATAACATTAACATAATTATTTACCTTATAATTAACGGCTGTTACGACCTGTAAGTAAAAGACGGCTCTAGTAAAATTTAAAATTCATCCACAAGTGAAGTGTTAGTGTATTTTTTATTAACTTTTCAAGACTTTTAGGTATTTTTCTAGAATATCACTGCGTATACATTATTGGAACGAAGTTCCTTATCGCGCGTTGCGAAAGGGGGCTAGACGGAAAAAAATGTAACGACACTTTTCGCGCCAAAAGTTGTAACGACACTTTTAACATTGTGTTGCCGTCATAGTGCTGGATACTGAACGTTAAATATAACAAACTGATTGTCAACGTCCATACCATGTTGAATACACCGGTTCTCGTCCGATCACCGAAGTTAAGCTACATCGGGCGTGGTTTTAGTACTTGGATGGGTGACCGCCTGGGAATACCACGTGATGTTGGCTTTTTGCATTTTTTTACAGAAAATATATTGTTTTATAGTATATTTTGTAAAGTTTGATTATTTCTAAAATAATTTGAGTTTAATTAAAATTGAGTGAATTAAAATTTTATGCGCATTTTTATTAGTAGTAGCATATGAAAAAAAAAACTTTGTATCATCGGCGCGTCACTTGACACCTCTCAAGTTTTTATTCAAATAGAGATCTTCTGCGTGGACAATTAAGAGCTGTCGATGAGATGTGATATATGCGTATTCTTTGTGCTAACATAAAAATATTTCTGAAACTTACAAAACTTACCAAACGACACAGGTTTGTTCTCTTAAGTGAGTGTGAAGTACGTATGTGTAGCACAATACACTTTAAATGTCAATCACTCCTCAAAAGAACTTACGTAGTGGAATTTACCAAACAAATGTGTATATTTGTTCCGAACAAAATAATTTTCTATTTAATCATATTTGCTTTGTCAAAGTTTTTGCTACGTCAACGTTCTATTGAAATAATGACTTCCTTTATAAAGTGAAATAGGAAATACAATGGTTTCAGAGTTTATTCTTAACCGAGCACCGTTTGGTATCAAAATAAGTTGAAATAATTTAGATTATGAGAGGAAAATTCTAATTAAGAATACCTTGTTGTTTTTGACCTTTGCCAAATAGAGCTGAGCTAATGTTGATTTGCGTAATCATTAATTCATAGCTATTTATAGAGAACGAACAATGTTTATAAAACTTTGTACATACTCCGTTGAGTGTTGAGGAGAACGGGTGTCATGTCCCTCCAGCACAAAGGGAGGATCCTCCGACCAGGCGAGGTGATCATGCCTGGCGGGCCCAACGGTTGATGTTGGGATGTTGTACATATGCTAATCGGCGCGAGAACTTCTATTGCGCGATTGATAGTTTCTTTGTTACCTTCGTTACTCCGTAGTTCGACGTGTCTTCGGTAGATGGCGCTGTAGTATGTTTCTGTTGCGCTGTATGTGGAAATCACCACAAGTGTTTTATATTTGTCTAACTCTACATAATTCAGAAGTCCGACGATTAGCTGTCCGACTCGACTTTCTAAGTCTCAGAAATTAAATTTCAATGGCATATAATTATGTTTTACTATATTTATTAAAGTATATGTCTATGGTTATGGTTATCAGTGACTATAGCTTATTAAACGACTTATTTTGGAAGTGTAAATGCTAAGATCAGCATACACCATTATTTTTATAAATGAATTCACTCACATAAGATTGTATATAAATATGTAGTTGAGAAACATAATTTGCTGGCATTTTGAATAAAATTTCAGGAGTGAGGGAGAAATGCGAGAATAAGAAATCTTAGAGCTTATGTATGAAAATAAATGTTACAAATTTTAAAGTTAGGTAGTCTTGGCTAGATGTACGCTAATGATTAGTAAGCTAAACGAATCTAGTTTAGCTTATGCTGAATGTTTTTTATTTCGTTTAGCTATATGTTCATTTATCATGCATGGTACTGTACAAGTTCAAACGGTCAGTTAAAATGATGCAAAAATATTAAAGCATAATGAGTTATGGTCGAAATTCTATCTCCATGTAATTTCAACTGGATACAAAATGGTCTGTCAACGACCTTTGACTTATCGCAGTCTGGTTTCACATACATAAATTAGAAAGTATCACTTTGACAGCCAAGAAATATATATATCACAGCGAAACTGCACACCGCTTGAGTTCCCATAGTATTTATTAGCAATGGTTGTTTTCTATTTCATCGTCGTGATCGATGAACGATAATTTTTAGAGGTAAAAGGCCCAAAGAAACATTACCTTTAAGTAAGGAGAGCTTAAAATGAAATAATATAATAGAAGAACCAAATATTAAGATAAAGATAAATAAAGAATAAACACGACATTAAATATTGAAATACATAAAAACAACTCATACGAATACGTACACACTTTCTTACATACGTATACATACACAACAAAAGCAGATGATGCTTCTCTTAGCTTAAACGAGTTGAGTAAAATTAATCAAAGTTGAATTCAACTACGTTTTTATAAATAAAATACGCGATTTATTTTTAAAGAGACAGGTTTTTAATCGCTTTAAGAGCACAAATTAATGCTTTTTTCTATGAATGTTTTAAAAATAAACCACTGATTATCCAAATAGCTTGCAGCTGAAATGAATAATGAATATCGGTTAAAATCATTAAAAACTTGAAATAAATATGAAAAGAACAGCAAAAGTTTTCTAAAATGATTCCAAATGTGTCATTACAGAAACATACCATGAATTTTTAGTTTTCGCATCTTTATCGATGACGTTTTTTCTTACTCTTTTAAGTTTCGGTTATAGCACATGGGTTACTCTTAGCCAGCGTTGCCAGACGTTCCGATTTTGGCGGGACGTCCCGCTTTTTGAATAAAAATTATAATGTCCCGCGCGAGACAGGTTTTAACCCGTTTTTTTTTTGGGGATAACTGACAGGACGTCCAAAGTGAAGTTAGTTAGCCGTAGTGCTTTATCGTCAGTTAAATTGGCAGGCAAATTATGAATTAGGAATGATGCAGCATGTAGTAGAAAAACAAAAATATTGTGAATGAGTTTTTTTAGGTAACTCGTACTTTTACTCTATGTCCCGTTTTCGACGTAAGAATCCCGCTTTTTTTTACTGAAAAGTCTCAAAATCCCGATTAAACTATAAAAAAATCTGGCAACGCTGCTCTCCTCTCAGCACAAGTCTGACTTATTCGGCAACACTCATAACATCCAAAAAACTTTAAAAGGGGAAAAAGATGGTCGTGAATCTAACTTACACACAGTAACGACATCTATAAGCGGATAGTAGTAACCATATTTCGCGTCTTGCGAAAGAACCTTTGTTGTTCGCGTTGTTATTCCATCCAACACTGCTTTTAGCACAGCATTCACATGATTTTACTCAACATAACTTAGTTTACATAATATTTAAGAAGCAAAACTGGACGGAGAACATTCTCAAGTAAGGACACCAAAGAGTAGTCCTGCCCTGCCGAGGTTCTTCGGGATTTTAAGGGTAGTACAATTGAGACCCTGGCAATAAAAATCTACCAAACAGTAGGTTCTTGAACGTTAGTGTTAAAATTTCTCTTATTATAAAAAATGCATTTGGATACAAATCATTGTCATCACATTTGTAATTGTAAAATGAAATAAACCTCACTAAAAAAAATTGAAACAGAAAAAAATATTTTTAAAACTTATTTTCAAGTGTAGTATGCGTTAACAGTATCAGGCGAAAAAAAAATTGAAAAAAGTAATCCTAATATTTAATGTATGTCACTACAACAATATAGTTCACTGATTAACACTAAAGCGCAGAGAGGAATTTCCAAATGCCATTTAATATTTATTGTAACCGATTTGAGACTTGAACAGACGTAACTGTGCGTCTACGTGAATATATGCGCCCGGTCGCCCGCATGTTCGATAATTTATTCTGTATGACTGGCGCTGGGAACGCTGACCCTTATAACCACCTGTCCTTTTAAGCGAGTTGCAATACTTGCAATGTGGGTACATCGTGCTTACGATATAATTGCCAATAGTTGTGATATTTACGAGTTCACTTACATTAATGTAGAAGCAGTATTTTTTTGGAATTTGAAAGAGCATAATGCAAAAACCGTTTGAAAGAAATTAAAATGTGTGGTTTCTTCGGTCGTTTGCTTGTTTTAAATTGTTTTAAAAATGTTATACTTACATACATTTATTTTTAAGAATAATCTGAAATACAATAGATATTCATTGAAAATAGACTTTTATTTAACGGCAAAACTCACCTTCATGTCGGTATCATTTAACATTTTATAATATGTTTCGAACGTACTAAATGAGCTTTGTCAAATGATTTACCTTTATATTCTTAGTTATTTATTTACTATCACTGTCAATAACATCAAATTAAGAAAAAGTGTCAATGTTCCCAATTGTTTAAAGTAATAAACCATCCACTATGTACTAAGTTACCTGATAAGGAAGTAAGTTGGCGTAATCCAAGAATGCCAGCTGTTTGTCATGGAGAAATTCCACCGGTTGAGCATCCGCTTGCAGCGTCAAGTCAGCTGCCAGCGGAGTGAATGTCTAGAAAAATAAATACGTAATTTGAATTTATTTGCTGCATATTAAAATAATTACATAAATTGCTACTTTGCTATTGTCTGTTAGATGTCCGAAATATATTTTTAATTTATAATGTTAATCAAAATTAAACGCATGGAAATACCTAATATAAATGTTTGTTTGTTTTACCATACCATGATTACAGTTGACAACCGTTTAAATTGGAGAATAACTTGTATTTTGTACAAAATATTGTAAAATGATGTTCGAAACATAATGTTTAATGCAGTTTAAAAACCATATGAATATTTTTCATAGTGTTAATTTGACAAAAAGGTTTTATGAAAAAAGAAAATTAATTATTTTTAGATTAATTTTATGGGTTAGGTATCATCATATATCACTTGTTAGAAAGCACTTTCTAAACCTTAGGTGCAAAAGGTCAAGACTTGTATTTTTAAGAAATATCAGTACCTAGGAATTTGATTTGTTCTTTTATACGAAAGTGAATTAAAGCAACATGAAATTAATATTTTTAAATCTAAAAAAAGCGACGATATGTTTGTTTGTTTATAAGGCTTAAGAGTGGAATTGAAAGTTTAATAGACTATTATATTAATTTAATCCCTATTATTAATATCATGAGAATTTAAATCAGCCTTAGACAGATAGAAACGAAAACGTAGCTCCAGCCAGCATTGAATGTGTACTGTTATGGATTTTGAATGATAACAAACTGAATTTTCATCATACTAGTGACATCTAGCGTCGGATAGTTATAATATTCAAACAAATTTCTCAACAAATAAAATAGAAATACTATTGAAATCTAAGGTTGAATACTGAAAATAAAACATTTTACTATAAACATTTTACAAAAAATTGTATACACGAGTAATATTCATTTTTCATAAAAGTTACGATTAACATTTTGCAAAAAACTAAGTGAAAGGTATTTCTTCAATTTTTAAAGTACAGTATACTGCTATTATGCATTCCCTGGTAAAAATGTAGTCACAAAAAAAAAATGTAATTCCTGTTTTTCCTATTCGATAATAGATGGCGCTACAGTTCACGATAAATATGGCCCAATGTCATTGCCAACAAACTTAAACACATATAACATGTATAGTAATAGAAGCAACTCAGGAGATTAGGAAAAATAGTAAACTCAGATAATATGCGTTGTATGATCTCCATTCTCCATAAAATGACAACTTCGATCTACATGAATTATTTATTACTGCAGGTAGGTTAAGTTTTCAAATATATTTAAATTTATTCATTACTTAAATGCGCATGAATTCTTGTTTAGCTGTGTAAAATTCATATTTTATTTATTACTAGCTGAGCCCCGCGGTATTACCCGCGACACAGCAACAACCACGGGTAACGCCGCGGGGCAAAGCTAGTATGGAAAAAGTAGTCTTAGTTACATCTTATATCATTAGCTATCTACCAGTGAAAGTCCTGTCAAAATCGGTCCAGCCGTTCCAGAGATTAGCAGGAACAATCAGACAGACAGACAACAATTGTAAAAAATGTTATTTTGGTATATGTACCGTGTATTCATACATAAGCATTTAATAATAAAAGCAAATTTTAAAATTAAAACAGACTCCAATTTTATATACACTACAGATAGATTAGTTTTGTCAGTCAGTCATTTTGAACTGGAGATGCCTGTTTCTTATTAAGTCTCTTAAAACTATGGCTCTTGATAATCATTGATCGGTACTGATTTCATTCAGTTCATTTCCTAGATCATTTACTAGACTTTATTTTACTCAACATAAAGTGAAGCTGGGAGCTTTTTAGCCATAGAGAAGAGAATATAGGTGTTAGCAATTGTAGAAAGAATCGACGCGAAACATTTGCAATTTGATTAGTGTAACTAATTCCTATTTGAATTTTATTTCGTTTCCCAAAATTAAAAAAAAATGGGCCCTCAGTTCGAATGCACACATTTGATTAAGGGGGCAGGGTATACACCCGTGCCAACAGATACAGGTTATTGAATTCATTAATAAGCTCCAATGTTATTCGTTACAGATAATTCAAAATCACAGGTTCTTAAAACACTAATTTCACCATACCATTATCTCTTAATTATTTGAGAAAATAAAACTAAAAAATGTATTTACCAAAGCAGGCCATTTGACGTCTTGTCCTTCATAATTTTTGGGAGCCCAAACTAAAGTTCTTTCCACTAAAAAAACACGAAACGTCCGTCGGGAATACACTGCCACCCACTCACGTCGTTGCCAGTCTACACCGTCGTATTCCACTAACACCTGAAACGAATAGAAGTCCACATTAAATAAAATAATACCTACTATTAGAAAATTTTAGAACAACGACAAACATATTATTTCAAATTAGATCCAATAAAAATAATTTTAAAATCGGTCCACAATTGACGGATCAGCGTACATACATAAAAAAATTGCAATCAAGGTTCTCAACTTGAGAACTTCCGACTTCAAAAAGGAGGACCTTTTTGAATTCGGTTAAAAATATGTGTTAAATGGGACTCTTAGCGACATCACGTAGCCAGTAGCGGCACTACAACAACTACACGAACGGCGTCAGCCGCCATATTACATCGCTTACTAAGAGTCAATAGATGGCGGCACATACGCAAATGAGCCGCAGTGGTAGTCTTTCGACCCCGCCCAAACAGTGTAGGAAAGAGAACTGAAGTATTGAAAGAGACAACAATAATAACAAATCAACTTTCTATCTCCTACGTATATAAATATGTATCTCATAACGTAGTACCTACCTAAGTAGTTAATGTTGCACAGACGCGATATACCTACCTACATGGCCATGAATTACAAACAAAAATATACACAATCTGAAAAGTGGATGCTAATTTGCATCTTAACAGAAGTACGAATGGACTTTGTAATTAAGTCCACATAGAAACTTACTTTTTAGGCCAAAAGGTTTCTCGGAACCAACGTATTTTCGCTTAGGTCTTCAAAAGGTTTAGGGCCTTTGAACAAAGGGACTAGCTATTTTCCTTCAGAGATCAAAGGTAAAGTATTTCTCGATAAAGATATAAAGTAAATAAAACAACGTAAATAGGTCAAGAATAATAGTTTTCTCCTTTCTTAACAACATTAAAGCAACATACGAAAGTCCAACACTAAATGCATGACTTGTTGCAATACAGTTAATATACAGCAAGACGTAGTTATCAAAGTTGTTAAAATTATGATTGAAACTTTGAACATACCTTCTCTTTCATCTTTTTTGTACATTCTTCTAGATTTAGTGTATGAGTAATTTATTAACTTCATTTGAGCGGGTTCAATTCAATTATATTTTAAAACAATTATAATATCATTGGTTCAATTGTATTAAGGTAGGCAAAGGTCGCGGTAAGGCATCGATGCGGGCAGCACAGGACAGGTTGTTGTGAATGAAGAACCTTGGGGAGGCCTATTAAACAGTGAATGTCTTTTGGCTGAGATGATGAGGTAAATCGGTCCTTTCGCAGTAACACAAAACAATGATTTGACAACAATTTCATGTGAGTAAACAGCTTTGATAAAAATTTAATGTTGATCATTTATCACTATCACGGTGGTTACGTAACGCGGTGTCCTCGGCGCGCCAAATAACAACACATCACGAATCACGAATGCCATTCTTAACAAACCTAACAATACATAATACGTTGTATGTACAGCACTTTTATTATTGTAATAAAAGGGGGCAAACGAGGAGACGTATCGCCTGATGGTAAGCTATTACCGCCGCCCATGGACACCCGCAACACCAGAAGCGTCACAAGTGCGTTGCCGGCTTTTGGGGGATGGGGAGAGGGAAGGGGGGAGGGGTTGAGGTATGGGCCTCCGGTATCCTCACTCACTCGGTGAAACACAGCGCAGGCGCTGTTTCACACCGGTTTTCACTCCGGTCGAGCCGGCCCATGCATGCCGAAGCTCTCCTACGGTATGCATGCCGAAGCGTGGCTCTCCCAGTACTACGTTCAATGATTTCTTTGATTCTTTAATGATATTGACACCTGAAGCAGCTACATTGTGCCTCGTTGGTTTCGCGGTTGGCGTGTGCGACTGCTGATCATGAGGTCTTGGGTTCGATTCCCGGGTCAGACCTAATGTTTGTATGATCTACAAATATTTGTTTCGGAGTTTGGGTGTTTTCTATGTATAATATGTATCTATTTACACAAAAAATTATATATGTATTTGTATCAGTTGTCTGTCTAGTACCCATAACACAAACTCTGCTTAGCTTGGGACTAGATGGCGTGTTGTGTTAGATGTCCGAAATATTAATAATATTTATTTATTTATTGTGAAGTGTTTGAGATTAGGCAAGCTGAAATAGCAGTGGGCTGGCTATATTAACTGACCGACAACTGTTAGGTAAAACAAGTCCTGGAATAAATATCGCATCTCATCAAACGTAGTGTAAGGACGGACCACAGGCTAAGAGGAGTGACGATTTGGGCAAGATAGCTGGCAGGAGATGGATGCGAGAAGCCTAAAATCGACCAAGTGCAATGTGAGAGGCAGCAGTGGACTGCGATAGGCTAAGAATGATGTTTACCCATGGAAAATAAATATATAGTGAGAAGCATTGAATATCTTATCAATCAAGCAATTAGTGTTCCAAATAAACTGGTATTGTTTTGTCGTTAGAAACTTAATTACCATAACAAGAATTACAATACGAACAGTCCACACGATATAAAGTACAAGCTGGCATGGCATGACGTGCTTCAACTCGTCCTAGTTATCGAAGCCCTACTGTCATTTTCATGTGGCGACCTTGCCATAATGTCTGTGTCCTCGCGGACATAGGACGTTTATGCAAATATAAGTTATTATTTGAACTATCAAAGTAACGTATTCATTAGAGATCTGTCTTCTAAACTAGGTTCAGTAACCTGTATCTTAGCAGTAAATCCCTTCCTTAATAGAGGTAGGTACTACGATTATGGCAGTTATTAATGTAAATGCAGAATTGAAGTTATGGGTACGAAAGATATAATATTGAGCATTATTAATGAGTATTGACTATTTTCTCTGCATCACCCAAAGGTTGACTGGTAGAGAATGCCTTAGGCATTAAGTCCACCAATGCACCTAAAGTGCATGATGTATAAATAAATAATGATGAGAGCACTTGTTTACTAATGAAATAAAGCTATGATATAAATTCATATGTTTTCTTACCCCTCGTAGTATCGCTGTTTTCGGTTTTACTTTTTAGTTAAAAAGAATTGACGATACAACCCATACGAAACATTAGATTTTGATGTAATCTAGCGACAATTTTAGATAAACATGAACAGCTTCTAATAATAACTACAATCTTGTTGCAAAGCTTAAACTAAAATTAGTTTTTGTAGGGCTAATCTGATTTTATCTCAATTTGATTTCATTTTTTCACCGGCGTGACTTCCCACTTCAGGATTTACAACAGTTATCTACCATAACACCGAACATTTTACAAAATGAATTTCAAGGAAAATTCAAATATCTTGGAACCCACAAAATATTTAAAGATTACCTACTACTTGTAACTGTCCAGAATAACAGAAAAAAATATAAGGAGCTTTGTTTACTAACGAAAGATTCGTATAACGTCTTTGTTTAGTATAAAGAATTATGTATTGTATAGGTATTATTAGGTATTACGTGAACACGCGCAATTTGGAACCTTGATTACTTTTGGCAGGGGCTCAAGAAAAGAGTCATGAAAGAGATTAGTGTAAAACAAGCGAAATAGAATTAAATAAATTCAACGCGTCTAATTTAACTTTGAACATTTGCGTTCGAAGTTCTTTATTTCGTAGTAGGTAGGTACATATAATTATATAAAGTGTTATGAAGAAATATAAGTAGTATAAAAACAATTCATTTATGTGTTATGTTTTTTTTTTTTATGTCTTGTACATTGGTCCTGAGCGTGTAATTAGCTAATTAGTGCCAGTAGTAGGTATTTCCCGACCGATACGATACGATCTTCAAATCTAGATCAAGAAATAACGTATACTTATGCACTTTTAATTCTTGGATTGCAGTTGTCCATGGGAGGCAGTAGCATTTACCATCGTATTCCGTTACAAAAACCATGTGTATACCCATTTCTAAAAGTTGCGTGAAATTATATAACAAAATGAAAAAATGGGTTTTCATTTGATTGTCAAAATTTAGAAGAAAATAGGCAGTAAAATGTACTTTTTTTATACAATTTTATTTTTAGGAACTTTCACACACAGCGTATGTCAGTTAGTAAAATGTATTGGTAAAAGCTGTAAGAATATGAGTTCAATATTTAGTGATTTGGCTTTAAAGGGTAGGGTTTTATATTGATTCTACACATTTCCATTGTTAATGTTTTAATGTATTGATAACGCATGTACGTATAAGTAGAAATGGTGAATAGTAATACTTCAGTAGATCACGCCACAAGCATAGTGAACAAAAACATAAAAAGATAATAGTGAAACATAAACATACATAGATATATGACATGTGGCTATATTCTTGTATGTACTTTAATTAACACATTAAACAGGTAGTAAGGTATTTTTGGCGTGGTGATCCATGGCGATACGTCTGCTCGATTTACACCTATACCATAAAAAAAATCGTCATCGCGATAATGTCAATTCGGTAATGTTTAGGTACGAACAGCAGCGAAACTGGTTTAGTACCAAAATAGCACGCGGCGCTTACAAATGCCGATCGCATCAGTTCAACAATATGTAAACAAACAGTATTGCAGACAGTGCATTGAATACATTATAATATATACTTACTCGCTCTAATTTGTATTCATCAACAATACCTATTTTGAGTAGTAATAAAAAGTAACCTAACGTAACGTAACCTAAATTTAGCTTGCAAGAAACACGAGGAATTCTAACTAGAAATAGGTATTGAGCCAAACTTGTAGAGTGTCTTTTTTCTTGGTCTATAATATTGTATCTTTTTTTTTAGGGTAGTAACAGTGAGCAAATATGGAGACGGATTTTCTGTTGTTAATTGACTACCGCTGACCATGGATAGATGAGATACAATAGCGTTGCCAACCAATGACTGCCAGAGACCGTTAAGTTTCACTCAACATGTTTTCGTTACAAAGAAAAATTTTCTGTTTCAGTTTTTGAAGGGATTTAGATTGAAAAACAACGGGCATGTAATTAAAGAAGAGGTGGTTTTAATATTTTTATTTAGGTTTTACAAATGTATTGTACTTAGGATGTTGTGAATAGTGGATGTATTCCGAACAGAACCTTATTCTCTGTTCTGTGGGTAAAACAGTCTTACCTGGTAGGTAGTGAATTCGAACCGCAAATAGGCATTTTCTCTGTCCGTATGGTATGCGGTACTTAGAATAATTCTAAGATGCGGTAGTTATAATATAACGCAGACACAAATGTCTGACGGACTGAGATTAGAACTGAAAACTCGAACGTCTAGGTTCTTGACCACTTTAATTCACTTCACTTCAAGTCACACTTAATATCTCATTTTGTCTCTACCAACAAGAAAAAATATTTTACTTAAAGCTTTCGCCACTAGGTTAATTATTACTTTACATTCAGGTACCTTCAATCTTACAAGGGCACTAAAATGATTGAAAAAATTCAAATTCTCAACACGTTCTCTGGGAATTTAAATAAAATATATTTGACAAAGGTCTGACAAAATATCTATAAGTTTAAATTAGTTTACAACCTTACAACTCGCAATATGCGGCTTTGTAAGTTTTAATGCGATGAGAACCTTTTGAGAATTAATTCTCTCAGTCTCTGTCCCTATGACAAAACAGTCTGGATTTGCGCAAGTATACTTGAACGTGTATGTCCGGCTTAAGGCTTAAGGCTTTTATTTTCCATAAGTGGACCTCACAATATAACAATACAATGTCACAATATAACAATGTAAAAATCTTGCAGCTATCAGTAAGAACGGCGCATGATTGGTTAGCTCATGGCTGTGCAGCAATGACTCCAAACCTTTTATTTTGTTTTCTTTGGTCGACTTCGTTCTCATTCAAGTCTCTTAGTGAAAAAAATATTGTAAACCGTATTATTATTTTTTAAAAGGAGCAACAATGGAGTTTCTTGCCAGATTCTTCTCCATGAAGGGTAGCCTGCACTTGGAACTGGCGACTAGAATCACTCGATTTTTTAATATTAAATACTAGCGACCCGCCCCGGCTTCGCACGGGTGGATTTCAGATGCCCCCGCCGACGACACGATTCGTGCATTTTAAATCTGTAATATCTTCGAATATATTAATTTAAATTAGTTACTGTAAAGGACAATTTTCATCTATATTAAATGCACAATGTATTTAATTTACTTAATTGTATAAGGATTCATTCTGTATTGCTTAAAATCACTTCGTAAATAAGCCATTATTTCTCGTAAAAAGAAAGGAATAAAAAATGGTTGTTGTGGGTTATCCCTAAGAGATAGACATATACCGTCGCTTACTTTTTTGTAGTACTTTTTAAGGTGTACAATACTGTAGTACATTATTTTGATCTATCTCGTAGGGTGCAACCAGCGTTTGGAATGTAAGCGCATAAAAATGTGTTTATTTGCTACATCACATTAGAAACCTCGAAAATTAACAGTGTTTCCATACTATATTATGCATTTATTATACATAAAAACCTTCCTCTTGAATCACTCTATCTATTAAAGAAACCCGCATCAAAATCTGTTGCGTAGTTTTAAAGATTTAGGTAAACAAAGGGATTTAGGGACAAAGAAAGCGACTTTGTTTTATACTATGTAGAGATTGACTATTCATAAGTGCCTGTAAAATAAGTGCCTATATGAATAAAATATTTTTGAGTTTGAGTTTGAGTTAAGCCTTGAAGTAAATTTAGGTGGTGATTTTTAGAAACAGTTTAGATGCAGTAAGTAGTTTATGACATAAGCACCTATTTGGCAGAAGCAAGTGTTTGGGGAAGGCCTTCGTTCAGCAGTGGACGGCAATAGGCTGAAGAAGAAGTGTTTCATGTAGGCCAAATTCTCATTTCTAAGTAGAGGCCGATTCTCGATTTCTAAGAAGATAATAAAGTGTTTTTAACTTAACGAGCATATAATTAAATTAAGGCATCACTACATAGTATAAAACAAAGTCGCTGTCTCTGTCCCTATGTCCCTTTGTTTGCTTAAATCTTTAAAACTACGCAACGGATTTTGATGCGGGTTTCTTTAATAGATGGAGTGATTCAAGAGGAAGGTTTTTATGTATAATAAATGCATAATATAGTATGGGAACACTGTTAATTTTCGAGATTTCTAATGTGATGTAGCAAATAAATAAATGTTTTGCGCTTACATTGCAAACGCTGGTTGCACCCTACGAGATAGATCAAAATAATGTACTACAGTATTGTACACCTTAAAAAGTACTACAAAAAAAGTCCGCGACGGTATATGTCTATCTCTTAGGGATAACCCCACAACAACCATTTTTTATTCCTTTCTTTTTACGAGAAATAATGGCTTATTTACGAAGTGATTTTAAGCAATACAGAATGAATCTAATAAATCGAATAAATTAAATACATTGTGCATTTAATATAGACCAAAATGGTCCTTTACAATATCTAATTTAAATGAACATATTCGAAGATATTACAGATTTAAAATGCACGAATCGTGTCGTCGGCGTGGGCATCTGAAATTCACCCGTGCGAAGCCGGGGCGGGTCGCTAGTTAAATATAAATGATGGTCGGTAGGTATCAAGGGTATCAAGGTATCAAAACGGGATGTTAGTATTTCTGTATTAACTTAATATTGATCCCGTTAGCAAATACATATTTAAAAGATCGTCCACGGTGAACATTTATCGACCAACTTGGTGATGTTCAGAAGAGCATGCATGCAGCGATTGATGAATGTGGACAAAGTAAAACAGGTATGACAACACCGTAGTAAGTTGAGTAAGTGCCTACCCCTCTGGCAAATATGCGTGTCTTTATGTATTCATGTTATTATAAAAGAGCGATTTTACAATTGGAAAACTATGTTGAAATACGCCTACAGCCAGCATTGTAAATAAGTTTTATTTTGCAAGAAATATGCATTAACAAATATTTGAAATGGAAACATTCAGATAACTGATATAATTTTATGTTTCAGGTACAAAAAGGCAGCAAGTAGATATTTCAGCCAAAATGTGGAGTACGAGGAGACTACGGAATACCACACACAATTTTATGTTTCTTTTTCTATATATACTAAGGGATTGATTTAATAATATCAATATACTTTGTCAATTCGATATTTGATATTAGGAGACTGGTAACACCGTGACAATCTTTAATTTAATTTAATTTTTTTAATTAAATTAATTTAATTTTAATTTATTTAATACAGAAAGTGGACATTTATACGCAATACAAGGGGACGCGACGGGACCAAAAGCGAGGAGATTTACACAAATAACACTTTATTCCAACAACACGTATAGGCAATAGCCAATACCAAACGCGTTTTTTTTATGGAGTCATCGTCCCGTTGCATTGACCCTTCCGCTCTGCCAGCACTGTCTTCGTAGAGTACAAATCAAAGTCGTTGCAATTATGAGAAAGTAATAAAAAATTAAATGTATTTACGTTGTGGCCATTGAACACAGTCACAACAATCGCATTATTTACATAACAAATTTTAACGACAGTTCAATGTTTTTTAAACTAAATACAAATAATAATATAGGCTCATGCAACAAGCTTGTTTTATTTAAAGCTTTTCCAATTGACATTTTTAAAAGTAACAGACCAAGCTCCGATATCCAGGTATTCAGTAACTTATACTTACCAGACGATTTTAGGTCAGTATCTCATTCTTATTAAACATGCTTCTACATACTCAATGACTGATCTTTAGGCTTGAATCTGTGAGCTTAAAAGTGAATAAACACAGGTCGTAAGCGAAAGACATTATTGTCTACGTTTTCCCTAAACAAATAGTTACAAACATTAGACAATTTGTTTGCAGTTTTACTATTTATTATTTAATACAAGAGATTCACCGTCATATTCATAATTCAGGACATTCTTTGAAGGAAGACTCCCCGAATCCCTGACCAATAGAAGATCAAATCGTGGATTACTGTGGGTATAAAACCTTATAAACCAGAAATTTCTTACCGGTTTCTGCTAGACAAAGCTCGACACGTGCAAAACTGGAAACCCAGGCTAGCGCCCATAGGGTTCAGAGATCATTCTGCATTCTTCGACGAAAAAGTTTTTAGTTATAGAATGTTTCAACTTTCATTAAGTTATTCATTCTACTTAACCAACCCAATAATATCTCGATTTCCTCTTCAGTATAAAGATGATAATTAACTGAATAACACTTCACTAGCTTTTGAATAAAATGAATGAATTCCCATTTAAAAACAATTTTATTTATTGATAGTACATTTTCAATCAGCAGTGTTGGTTTGAGGCGTTGGAAACGAGTCCGCCATTGCCGCTGCCGCTATTATTATTATTAGAAACAAAGTACTTACGTCAAGGTTGCGAAACTAGGCCAAACGCGAGATTATAACAACATTTCTATGTCTATGTATCTAGTATCTAGTGAATACTTTATTGAAAACTGTAGGACGCCATAATACCCATTAAAAAATCAGGACTGAGTGCCTCGTATGTCTACTTATTATGTTAAGATACGAAAATTCATTCAAATATATTTGTGACAGGCATTTTGTATGCGCATATTTGCATAAATTGACGCTATATATACTCAGTTTATATTGTAAAGAAGGTATTCAATTCTCGTAAGAAAATTTCATTCAAAATTTAGTTCCGATCTACTCTCAGGAAGAGTACATACTCCATTTTTTTTTATGTATGGCCAAAATGACTATAAGGTATACTCGTAGCAAAGTATGTATTAAACATCCAACGAAATAATCACATTACCGTTATAATGTGATTATTTCGAAGACGTGTCATGGCCGTCCAAAATGACCCCTAGGCTTAAAATAATAACGCATAGAAACCGAGTCCGCGCGTCCGTTTTGAAGCACCTCAAATGGAGCCATACATGGCTCCAAACGCCGGGCTGCTTCGAGTTCGTAGTGATCAAGGTCAAAGTACGCCGAACATGTCTCGCGAAAAATAAAACAATTATGACGGTTTGTTCAATTAAATTGTGTCACAACGCATCTGAAAAACAAAAGAAGTGTGATAACATCACTTTTCACAGGTATGTTTTTAATATTTCACAGTATTTTGTAAATAATTAGGTCAAAATAGAAATGTTTTGTTTCAATATTCCGTTTGCATGTGTGCGTATCGCCGCGCGTACCTACGTAATCGTCACACCTATGTGAATCGGTTCAGTGCTTCATTTTTGACAGGGCGCTTGTATGAATTCTATCTTTCTATGCGTTATTATTCTAAGCCCCAAGGTAGTAGAGCCACGCTGATTTCAGCACGGTTGGGCCGGCTCGACCGGGGCGGTACTACCCTCGCACAGAAAATCCGTTCCGTTTTTTGCCTTTGGCACGGAACCCTAAAAAATGAAATACTAAACATCGGTTTTCTGTGACGCTGTCCTATGACCTATCACTCCGGTCGGCCCAAATTGTGCTGAAGAATGGCTCAGCTACACCACTGTTATACCTATTTAGAGTTTTCACAGCGGATACGGGATGAACAACAACTACAGTACAACTAATAGAAAAAAAAGTATTTAAGAAGTGTAGTGAACAAATGGCACATTAAATAGAAGTAAAGAAATAAAAATAACCGAGTAATTAAAAATTCATCTATACTTATCTATATCTATACTTATGATAAAAATGTAACAGGTCCAATTCTGTACATTAAAGATAATTTGAATTTTTTTTTTGGAGGGCTCTCTATTATCGATACTGAAGCCAAAACTGTAATTTTTTTCGTTTTTGTCTGTCTGTCTGACCGTCTGTCTGTCTGTCTGTATCTAGGCCGGGCATCACGCCGAAACTACTGAATGGATTCAAATGAAACTTGGCATGAAACGAGGTAGGACATAGGATACTTTTTAACCCGATATTCAGCACGGTTTCCTGGAGAGAGGGGATGAAAGTCAAAATATGTACTTGGTTGTAATTCAATAACACAAAATCCGATTTCATTCATTATTTTTTTGCTAGATAGAAAAAAATAAAAGAGAACGAGAAAAGTCTTTTTTTTTTGTCCGCGACAGTACACTGCCTGTGGGAAGCTGAGACAGATATGTAAATATGGCGGTACGAAGTTCGCCGGGTCAGCTAGTACTTAATAAAATAGTAACACTTCAGATAATAATGCGACTTAGGTGACACATTATGTATTTGTAAATTGTTGCCCATATTAACACGGGCGTGTGTCAATTAAGGCCGACAATTTACAAATATCTCTGTATGTCGCAATAATTTAAAGTTTCAAAGTGTAGAAGATCATGCCTTTCGTGAAAAAATTACATCTGTAAATTCTCAGACTGTACCGACAATCAGACATTTATTTCTCAATTTTCGATCATGTTATATTTTTCACCTGTGAGTTTTAAGTGGAAGAAACTTGTCGATAATGTGAAATAGTCACGATTGACGTATAAGTCAAACTGTCAGCTTTATGAAATAGGGTCCAGATGTTTCAGACTGACGTTTATAACGAAAAAGAATGTTTCCCGCCAAAAGAATCTATCATACGTTTGAATTGGGAGGACTGAGACCGCTCTTGCTGAGAGCCGCTTCTCGCCCGGGTTCAGTGGGTCAATGAACGCTGAGACAGTCGCTTGCGCGCGGACCTGTCGTACGACCAGTTGCAAAACATCGTCACAGTCCGACCTTGGTGTGTGCCACGAGTGAAACTAAACAAAAGATTACTAACGTCTGACGTTTTAAGTTTGCTCTTATTATCAGTGTATAAGTACCATGTTTGTTTTACTTAATACATACAGAATTTAATTGTCTCAATAATGTCAGTAATTTTATTCACATTGTCAGTTTGAGTATTGTGTAGGAAAACTACAGCGCTGATAATAAACGATTTAGTAGTGATTTCCAGTTTGTCATGAGATTATGATCATTGTAATTTTTATGGCATAGGGGCAAACAAGAAGACCATAAGTACGTGTAACTCAAAGGGCACAAGTGCTTTAGCACCCACAAATGCTTTGAGTCCCATCCCATAGCTAGGTTAGGGAGCTATTGGCGCTGCCAGTATTTTCTATCTTTTAGTGAAAAGCAACGGAAGAATTGGTTAAAACCGACTTTCTGTAAGATCTATATGTAGACCTATATCGTATGTACCGTTTCCTGATGTTTTAACTACCTAATTTTAACAGCCACACACAGTCTTCACATACATATCAAAACTCATGGGTTACTTCAAGATAGACTGAAAACCTAACCTAGAAATTTGTATTACATTAAATACCTGAATATTATTATTTAAGTTAAATAGCCTTTGTGCTTCGATGAAATAATTTATTAATTTTAACACGTATACGTTACTGTAATGTGCATATAATTTTAAATGTAAACGATATTTTTTATAGTTAACAGTGTAAAAATACATTCTAGAATACTTTAAATAGTATAGATTTGGATTGACATGGACATTATACAAATAAGCACTTATCCACATAACCCACAACCACACACGCAATCTACATAACGCTTAATTACGCTATACATGTCATTTTATCTGTCTTTGAGGTCTTCGACTCCACACAATGAATGAACTTTGACAGACAAATCGATAGTACGAGTATTTATTGATAATTCCATTCCACTGTGGTAAACTGAAGAAATTATATTAATGAATATGGACCGAAAATCTAAACCTTGTCACCTTCTCAGAACAATGGTCATTATTTTCAATACATTTCAATTGAAAAGAAAACAGCTATATACGATAGGTTAATTAATCATGCTTCGGCCTATACAATAGGTTAGTTCTACTGGAGTGATAGTAAAGCAATTCATTCGATATTTTTTACCGAACTAGTAAAAACACCGGAGGCCTAACCTTTTCTCTCCTATTCTTTAGGAAACTAAAACAGAATGATGGTAAAAACAGTTATTGTAGGCTTGAGTTATTCAAGAGAGTTAGAGGTTTACGAGCCATAGGCGCCGGTAGTGAATTACCATCAGGTGACTAGTGGCGTGAATGTTCCCTCTCTCAACTTTCGTCCCGTTGGCAGAATAACTACCTCCAGAAGATAAGCACCCTGCCTAACCTGAAAGGCACTCAATAGGCTGCTTACCCCGGTAGCAAGATCTAAGGACCATCTGACAAGGAGGGCATTTGTCGACCCTAGCGCAAATAAATGTGAACGTGGCGTGTCTTCACAGACAATGGGCCATTTGCTAACATGCCCCGCGAGTCCAGAATCGTACACGCTTGTCGACTTAAACCAAGCAAGGCCAAACGCCATTCGCGGAGCACTGGGCCAAAAATAGAGAATTTATATAGTCTTTGGGGCCAAAACAGTAAAAGTGTTGCACACGTTAAGAAGAAGGTGACTCTTCTTGCTCTCTATACCAGTATAACCTTAAAATCAATCTTTTCATACACGTAACGTGTTTTCGGACCATTACATATTTGCCAAGCATGATTTGTGATTATAAATTACATTTGCATGTGTGCATGTCCAAATGGCGTAATTGGCATGTCGTGCGCAGTGCAGTACAACACAGTTTTAAGTTTTTTTTAAATAATTTTTACAGTTCATGAGTCATGAACTACCTATAAAAGTTATAAACTATCTGCAAACGCAATACAACAAAAACTGGAGAAACTTTGTCCTAAATCTCTGTAAAGTGATTTGTTTGTTTTCATTTTCTTTCAAACCAAATGGCAGGCGACCTGGTATGCTCTTTTTAACCGACTTCAAAAAAAGGAGGAGGTTTCTCAATTCGACCGTATATATTTTTTTTATGTGTGTTCGGGGATAACTTCGTCGTTTATGAACCGATTTTGATGATTCTTTTTTTAATGGAAAGGAGATATCCCAACGGTGGTACCATGATAAGGACACTAAGATCTGATGATGATATCCAAGAGAAATCGAGTCGAACCTTGAAGTCGGTTTTTATTTTGTTAAAATTGTACTTGTAATAAACTTAAATTATAACAAGTCTCTTTCATAGTTTTTTAAATCGGTGATTGTTTTATTTTATTATTACCAAAGCGGGGTGTTTTTTTTGCAAGATTTGAATCTATACTAATATTATAAAGCTGAAGAGTTTGTTTGTTTGTTTGAACGCGCTAATCTCAGGAACCGCTGGTCCGATTTGAAAAATTCGTTCAGTGTTGGATAGTACATTTATCGAGGAAGGCTATATATCATCACGCTAAGACCAATAGGAGGGGACCACCAATGAAGAATGTTTAAAAAACGGGGGGAAATTGTTACGCTACGGACAATAGGAGACGCAAACGGGGTTGTGACGGTCAGCTAGTATTGTATACTTTCTTACCACATATCATTTGCATTTAAAAAATTATCTATGATATAGAAATACTGGACTAATAAAAATGTTATGTAGTGGTAGACAGTGTAGACACTGTAGGGGAATAGGGCAACAGTTATGACTTCTCGGCAATATTTTCGGACCTTTCGTTATTGTCATGACATGTGAGTTATGTTTAAGTTGTGTAAAAAATGTATTATGCGAAAGATTAAACTGTAGCTGCGCTGCGCGTAAAATTATTAATTAGTTTTACGTGACTAATGTACTTAATACTTTGGTTACTTACTAAAATATAAAATAGCGAATAATATTGAGAAAGAAGAATATTCGTCCTCATTAACTTCTGGCTGATGTGCCTTAAGGCCCGTATTTACTTAGAAAATACGTGTGGACAGCGAATTCGCGGTCCACACGTATTTTCTACCAATCATGAATCACCTGCACTGCACGCCTGCACTCGCACTAATCAAAGTGAATACGGGCCTATACGGCTAGAGGCAACCGGGATATATTATGTTTATTAATGTTTTACAGTAACGCTCGCGCTCCTCAAACTATGTACAGAATGCAGGAGGTAAACACATTGCCTGGTATTCAAAAATACTAAATCTATTTTCGTCTACTTCATTCATCTGTAATAGCAAACCCGTGTAAAAGATAACAGAAACTGAAACGCAGCTGAACTAAATATGAACAAATTATTGTTACATTTTCTTGAAAACCAAGATAAGATTTAATATACATTATTAATATTAATCATAGACTTTATGAAGAACTAGCTGACCCACGTAACCTCGTTTACGTCTCCTATTGCCCGTAGCGTAATTATTTTCCCCCGTTTTTTTAACATTCTTCATTTTTGCTCCGCTCCTATTCGTCTTAGCGTGATGATATATAGCCTATAGCCTTCCTCGATAAATGGGCTATCTAACACTGAAATAATTTTTCAATTCGGACCAGTGGTTCCTGAGATAAGCGCGTTCAAACAAACACAAACTCTTCACCTTTATAATATTAGTATAGATCTATTGACGTCGTAATAGAGAAATCTTATCGTGAAGGGTCGAGCGTCATTACTAGTAATTCTGCAACAATTCTCATTTACCAGAACTATTTCATTAGCATACTGTGGCTTTTTATTGACATGCATTTTCTTTAAATTCTAAAAATAATACTTTCTATCCCAAGTCATTATTTACACATATTCCTATGGTTTACAAATCAAAGTCATTTTAAAAATATTTTTTAAGTTCTTTGTTCATAAAAGACCAGTATTTTCTTTCCTAAACAATACTTTATTGAACAACAGAGTGAACAATAAAGACAGTTAAAGACGTTACCGTCGTATTGAGTTTTTAATTCTACATCTACAGACCATTATACATAATCACAAAGTGTCAGATCGTTCCAACCAACTATGTACTTATTCTAGTTATGTGGAACCTTCGGAGCTATATAATTACCAAACATAGTATGGTACGTGTATTTCGATATTAATGCGTATACAAGACCGGTCGTTAATAACAGGCATATAGTCTGTTGATAGCAAAACGACGGGGCTCGTGTGAAACTTATTGCCATTTATCATCGACCCAAGTACCGGCCGCATGACCCTAATTTGTTGATATCCTCGAACTAAGTCCAGAATTTGGAGGTTAAGCGCTTTAAAACTTAGATTCGGAACCTTCTTGGTGTACTTTTTTAACCGACTTCCAAAAAGGAGGAGGTTCTATGTTCCACTGTATATATATTTTTTTAATGTATGTTCACCGATTACTCCGTCAATTGTGGACCGATTTTGAATATTTTTTTTGGATTCGAAAGGGTATACTCCCGAGGTGGTTCCATTGTCACCATATCAGGATCTAATGATGGGATCCCAGGGAAATCGAGAGAAACCCTCATTTTTATAGGCACATACTATGTTTTTCGTATATTTTCTGAAGTTACACCGGTATTTGCGTCTGGTAGTCATCATTTTATGATGATGAGCTGATGATGTAAGGTACAACTCCTTAACGGTTAGGAGTTGGAGGATAAATCTTTAAATATCATATGTATATATGTTACCTTTAGTCGTATTCTTTCAAATTATTTAGGTAAGCTGATGATGGAAGTTGGAAGGTACAACTCCTCAACGGTTATGAGTTGGAGTGTAATTCTTTCAATTTCATACGTATCTAAAGACCTTCAGTCGTATACTTTCAAGTTATTTAGGTGAGCTGATGATAAAGGTTAAACTCTTCAACGGTTAGGGATCAGAGGATGATTTTAATATTACACGTAGGTACGTATAGACCTTAATTTGTATTCTTGATGATGAAATTTGATGAAATAGTTCAACTTACTACGTACCTACGAGTACCTAAAAACTGAAAAATAAAAACTTTTTATAAGAAAAAAAAACCGTCTTCCAAAAAACATCCAGCGAAAACTCTCTGCCATAAAAACACTTAAAAGCGTAAAATAAACTGGTTCTTCGTAAATTGCCTATACCTAATTCTTTATTCATTTAAATAGTAGTAATAAATGTATAGTCCATTGAAAAGTTACATTTGGGGTTGCGTTTTTTAGAGGACGCAATTTTATTTTTTTGATGTGTAGGGGGGGTCAGTGTAAAGCTAAAACCAAGTTTGTGGGGTCGCCATCCTTGTCCCACGGCCGCCATCTTGAAAATAGAGGTTGAAATGGTTTTTACGATATATCTCTTAGACTATTTATTTGATAAAAAAAATTGTTAACATTTTTTATTGCAAATTAAATTCTCTACAACTTTAATTCAGTAACTTTTTGACGTAGAACTATAAATAAAAAAGTTATAAGTGAAAATGTTCAGAAATTCGAGATTTTTTTTATATTTTTCGATATAACTTTGTTCTTAATCATTTTACGAAAAAATGATATCAGAACATTTTTGTAGATCGTTTTTTGAGGAATAACTTTTATTCGCAACATTTTTTTATTAAGTCAATAGCTAAGGTCTTACAGCGCTCCGAAGTGCGTACTATTTTTTAGTACTCTTAACTATACCTATATTATACCTGTGTACTAATAATATGTCATCAGTTATTGTGTTTTATTTTTTTATTTTGTTGTTGTACTTTTTTAAATTACAAATTTAGCAATATTATTAATAATTAATTATTGACTCTTTTCCACTCCATTACAGGATTTTACAATTATTGATTTTTAAAATAATTTTAAATCTGATGGCCGTTACCGAGAATACTGTTCAGGTAGTAAATACCCAAGTGACCATGAGGGAACAAAAGAACAGCTGCCTGCTATTATTATTATTATTCCTAACCTCTCTTATTGTAAGAATAGCTAATAATATTGTGTTGAAGTTGTCGTTCAACTTATATCTTTTAATTGTGCTACATATTTCTCTACGTGCGGATGTATTTTATTCGTTTTTTTTTTGTTTTTTTTTTGTTTGTTTTTTCTGTTTTTATTTTTTGTTATTTTTTTGTTTGCACCCCCCGAGCTTCTAAAATTGATCTTTTGCAAATGCCAAGGAAACTGTGGAGCGATGTGTGGATGTCGAAAAGTAGGGCTGAAATGTTCTGCAGTGTGCTTCCATTGCTCTGGAGAGACTTGCAGCAACGTAATGGAACTCTCAGAATTAATAAATGAAAATGACTTTGATGATGAACCACCTACATTAACACCCATTCCAGTTCTCCCACTGATATTTAATTCAGAAAGCCGATCAGATGCTGAGCCGCAGCCTGGTCCATCGAAAAGACTGAGGACGGAGTAGTTCTAATTTAGAAAATCACCGTGGATTATGCGTATTGGGGATACCACGTAAAAAAAAACGCGCCTCCAGACTCTACCTCGTGTGTGGTAGGGAAAAGAGTCAATAATTAATTATTAATAATAGTGCAAAATTTATAATTAAAAAAATTATAACAAAATAAAAACAGACAATAACTGATGACACATTATTAGTACACACGTATAATATAGGTAT
The DNA here is from genome assembly GCA_949125395.1 of Diaphora mendica. NCBI lineage: Eukaryota > Metazoa > Arthropoda > Insecta > Lepidoptera > Erebidae > Diaphora > Diaphora mendica. The sequence continues at coordinate 36,117,424 of OX421311.1, read as the reverse complement.
AGTTAAGGGTACTGAAAAATAGTACTCACTTCGGAGCGCTGTAAGACCTTAGCTATTGACTTAATGAAAAAATGTTGCGAATAAAAGTTATTCTTAAAAAAACGATCCACAAAAATGGTCTGATATCATTTTTTCGTAAAATGATTAAGAAAAAAGTTATATCGAAAAATATAAAAAAAAAACTCGAAATTCTGAACATTTTCACTTATAAACTTTTTTATTTATAGTTCTACGAGAAAAAGTTACTGAATCAAAGTTGTAGAGAATTTAATTTGCAATAAAAATGTTATAAATTTTTTTAATCAAATAAATAGTCTAAGAGATATATCTTAAAAAACATTTCAACCCCTATTTTCAAGATGGCGGCCGTGGGACAAGGGTGGCGACCCGACAAACTTGGTTTTAGCTTTACACTGACCCTCCCTACACATCAAAAAAATTAAATTGCGTCCTCTAAAAAACGCAAGGTTAGGCCTAAAAAATGTAACATTTCAATGGACTATATAATGTGTGCTAGGTACCTAAAATCTGTTAGAAGTCGGTGCTAAGCCAAAAAGAATACAAACGAACAATTACAAAAGTCTAAGCTATAGTCACTTGGCACCGACTTCAAACAGATTCTAGGTACCTAGCACACATTATAATACTACTATTTAAATGAATAAAGAATTAGGTATAGGCAATTTACGAAGAACCAGTTTATTTTACGCTTTTAAGTGTTTTTTGGCAGAGAGTTTTCGTTGGATGTTTTTTTTTTATTTGCTTTGCCAGCGCCATTTTCTTTTCACGTCATTTCCTCGCTGAGGTGGGATGAAAAGTTACGTGTTGCACTCGAGTGCATTTTTTTTTACCTCGTACTCTTTTGATTCCCTCGCTCACGCTCAGGATTCTAATTTTTTAATGACTCGCTGCGCCGAGCTTCAAATAACGTGTGTAGTTATATATATTACATATTAATATTGTTTCTACGTAATAGCGAAGGTAATACGGTCCTTTGTGCTGTCTATAAATAGACAGTGTGACTTAATACATATAAATCAGAAAAGCCGATGCGAAAACTTTACTACATACACCCTTTAATACAGCCATTGACATGAAAAGGGTTTCTCTACCCGCTATTTAAGGGCCGACATTAGGCGAAAATCAATATACCCCAAATATAGGTTACAAAGAAATGGAGCAAATTAAATGGATTCAAATCAGTACAAAGTCTTCCGCCGCGTCTGTTTGTTCGCGATAAACTCAAAAGCTACTGTGAGCACGGTTTTTGTATACAATTAGTTATTTTTTTAAGTACATGGGCTAAAATATAACAACATTTGTTGAAGACGTCGGAAAAAATTAAGACGCACATCTTCTCCGGGTAACATAAGCTTTATTATATTTGCCGTAATAAGCCCGTGAGAAGCCGGGGTGGGTTGCTAGTGTTTTCTAAAGCTCAAACCTAACATATTATATATATATTTATATATATTTGTCTGTCTCGTTGGTCTATCTAGCGCAACGGTCCGCCCCAGGCGGACCGCGGAGGCGAAAGGTTGAACCGCGGAGAAAATGTTAATGTAATTAATAAAAAAATATGTTGTATACCGTGTAAATATGTATAAATACGCAATGAGTAAGGTGACCACCACTCTTGGATTCTGCTTATGCTTTCCATCAGGCAGAGTCATTTTGGCAGGGCCAGATATAAAAAAAAGGTGGAAATTTGAAGCGACACCAAGAAACAACTCATCAGCAATTCCACAAAAACTTTGCTATTGGCAGTAAGGTTCGTAAAATAAGACTTCAAGCATATCTCAGCTCTTACGAAAAAGCACAAAATTACTAGTTCGTTGCATGAACGACCAAGAAAAATCCACAGAAACAGCGTTACTTGTGTGCTGGACGCTTAATAAACACCAGAAACCATTTTCAGATTCTGAAATAGTGAAGGAATGTATGTTGGCAGTGGTTACGTCACTTTTTAAGAAAAAAAGATGTTGTCTCTGCAATTAAAAGTATTCCATTGTCAGCGAGAAGTAATACACGATGAAACGGAAATTTTAGCTGCGGATATTAAAAAAAACTCTTCTTATATTTCTGCAAAAGACAGCTTGCTACGCCATAGCACTTGACGAATCATGTGACATTTTTGATGATGAACAAATGTCTATATGTACGAGTATAATTATGTAAGATTTCTTGACATTGAGTGTCAGATTTTTAGGGACACTCTTTCTAGCAATATTGTCGTTGAAAGGAAACATTTGAGGATAAGATTTATTTAAGGTCGTTGATGTTTTTTTTTTTATATGTATGTCCCTGCCAAAATGCCTCAACTCTGCCTGACGGAAAGCATAAGCAGAATCCAAGAGTGGTGATCACCATACTCACTGCGAATGCATACAATGCAACATGGTGACCCACACCATGACGGCCTTGTGATTAGTTGTGATGCTTCTGCATCATTTGGCCCCCGGTCTCGCACTCACCAAACGAAACACGACAGCACGAACGTTGATCTTCTGTGCGAGGCGAGGGTAGTACCGCCCCGGTCGAGCCGGCCCGTTTGTGCAGAAATCAGCGTGGTAGAAGAGCTGCTAGTATTATTGTGAATTACTGATATTTCCTATTTTTTACCTGATATTACCAATATTTAACTCACATGAGAAGCCCTTTCTTATGGTAGATTGACTCACAGTTTCTCGAGGTTTCTTATGGTGGAGTAAATAGTACAATGTCGTGACGGTGGTGGCACAAAAGAAAATGGCATTCCATTTAAAGAACCTAATCATAACAAACAGTAAAATATTACACAAGCCACAGTTCTAACTCCAATCTCAAAACTAACATAGCGTGAGAATATCAGATAAAGACTTGTGAGTAGGTACATCACTGAACATGATAGTACTGACCTTGATATGTATAATGCTCGGTTACACAATAACACGGCAAAGTATTTATTATTTATTTCATTACTAGTTGTTGTCCGCGGCTCCGCCTGCGTGTATGTCGGTTATCGCGGCAAATAGTAGCAAATGTGTTATTCTGATGTATAAGCTATATTACTGTAAAGTTTCATCCGAATTGGTCCAGTCGTTTGGGCAAAAAGAAGTAACAAACATACACTCACAAATTTTCACCTTTATAATATTAATGTGATAATAAGTGATAATGTGATAATTCGTGTATATTTGTACGTTTTTAGATTTAGTTTCTTATAATACTAGCTTTTGTTCACAGTTTCATTGGTGACCTCTGGACGGCTGAATGAATGAAATCGCAGTTTTGAAATTCTATAAATTAAAGTAGGAACCGGAATAAGTGTCTGCCATTAAATTTCACATAAAAAAATATACATTTTAAAATATAAAACGCAGACAATCTGCGGTCACGTTAAGAGTCAATTAAGATGCTTTTCGACTTCTGGGCACGCCCAGTGGAACCCCTGATGGGAATAGTGAATCCCCATTTCACCTACGGCAGGTGAAAAAGTATACCTAGCATTAATATGGACTTTGCTACTATACCGTAAGTCTGTGGACCGCTGGCTCTTAGTCCAATATAGGTATGTGTATTGAATATGCGTATTCTAAATAAAAAAATATCTTGTCACTGAACTGTTAACTAATTATCTTTAAATAATTTACTGTCTGTCTGAATCTACGTGACGGCTGTAAGCCTCATTTTAGATGTTTATTGATCTAAGTAACATCAAAGATAAGGGCAAGCTCCAGACAATTCAAATTAAACTAAATTTTCAGTAAGACATTGTAATATTATTAAATAGACTTACTTCGTAATAAAAGTAGGTGTTTAGTTTTATTGTATTTATATAACTTTATTTTATGTTATAGAACATATTATTAGAAATAGTAGGATAAGAACAATTGGTTGGTCGTCTTTTAAGGATTTAATATAAACTTAAGTAAAAATTAAAGTTTGATAAAACATGGCCAACTAATCGATTACGCAATTAGAAATCATCTATACATACCATAGATGTAGAATATATCTATGATCTATCTATACAAATACAAAGAAATTAAATTGGAGTGTCTGTTTGTAATACTCAGATCAAATAAAAAAGGTAGATAACGCACCGCCTTGTTCTTGTTAAAGCAAAAGACAAAAAATACCGATGAAATTGAGAACCTCCTCCTTTTGGAAGTCGGTTAAAAAAAGTACCTTAGTTTCAAGTAAACACACGCGTTACGCACTATGCTATAAACCATGCTACTTTTCGTGAGCATCGTACAAGTTGTCGATACTTGTACGATACGTTGGATCCGAGTTGTAAAATTAAAATAATCACAAATTTTAACAAAAAAAATCCGACTTCAATCTGGACCAAATTGAAATGGGACCACACGGGAAGCACCAGTTTTAAATAAAAAAAGAATCATCAAAATCGGTTCTCCCAGTCGAAAGTTATGAGGTAACAAACATAAAAAAACAGTCGAATTGATAACCACCTTCTTTTTTGAAGTCGGTTAATAACCGCTTTCTACAAAACAATTTTCAAAATCGGTCCACAATTGACTTTTTTTGATTGAATTTTTTTAATGTATGTACATAGTAGTACATACATTAAAAAAAATGAAATACCGATGAAATTGAGAACATCCTCCTTTTGGAAGTCGGTTAATAATAACATTTTTTTTAAATTTTTTGCCTGTCTGTCTGTACGTCCGTCTGTCTGAGAACTAGCTGAGCCCCACGGTGTTACCCGCGGTTATTGTCGTACCGCGGGTGATGCCACGGGGCGAAGCTTGTCTAACAAAAGTAGCCCATGTTACTCCTTGTATCATCAGCTACCTATCAGTGAAAGTCCCGTCAAAATCGGTCCAGTCGTTTCAGAGATTAACCGGAACAAACAGAGAGACAGACAGACAGAGAAAAATTTAAAAAAATACATTTTTGGTATATATGTACCGTGTATATATACTTTTAATGTTTCAAACAGATGCTCTAATTTTATTTATTTGTATAGATGTATAGAGTATAGATATAATGTTCATCAATTACTCCTACATGCGTCCACATTTATATCCACTATCATGAAACTCTCTTATATGAAAAATACCATCCGTAAATTGACAGCCAATTTGCCTTTCTGCCATATTTCATCTTCATAGATCTTTCTTGCCCACTTTTTCTTCATCAATATGTTTATGTGATATCTACTTTGTTTCGGAGTATGTACTTACTTACCGCCGATCAATATTATTTAATCTTTAAGATACAATTATTTTAATTTCACAAGCAATTATGAATCTATAATTTATTATATAATTATAATTATTTATAATTATAATTATATATATAAATGAATCGCCGAAATCTATGTACGCGCGTAACTTTCGATAGAATGCACCAAATTATATAATTCTTTATTTATATGTTCGTTATTGTTAGGACAATGTTTGTGTACAAGAAAATTAAAAGATAACGGGAAACGTTTTTTTTGTCCGCGACTGTACACTGCCTGTGGGAAGCTAAGACAGATATGTAAATATGGCGGTACGAAGTTCGCTGGGTCGGCTAGTATTCTATATTATGTTAAATATTATACTACAACTACACAGAATTTTAAAAGATTTGCAATTTTAATCACTAGCCCGCATCTTGGTCTGAGTTTAGTATTGCATCAAGTACGGTTCGAAGTCCAAAATTCATGACAGCGTCATTTGCATTGATGTAATGTTCATACAGTAACAAAAAAAAACCGACTTCCAAAAAACATCCAACGAAAACTCTCTGCCAAAAAAACACTTAAAAGCGTAAAATAAACTGGTTCTTCATAAATTGCCTATACCTAATTCTTTATTCATTTAAATAGTAGTATTATAATGTGTGCTAGGTGCACACATTATAATACTTTATGAAGAACCAGTTAATTTTAGGCTTTTAAGTGTTTTTTTGGCAGAGAGTTTTGTAGGACACTACTCTTCAATCAGTACCTACACAGCGCAGCTATGTTTTCGGCACTTGACTGTAATATAGGCTTGTGTTTATAGTTTTATATTAGGAGACCTCTCCTTTGAAAAAAGGTTTTTGGCTACTATTCAAAACCTCTTTTGACTTCTCTTTGTGGTCATGTTGTCCTGCCTTTTTTGATCGCTTCTTCGAAACGACATCTTACGACATCTACATTTAAAATTAAATTAATTTCTAATTCTAAATTATGAATAGTGATGGTGACAATCCGTATTCTTTATGTGTACACGGATAAAGATTTGTTATACCTCTGCACATATGATCTAAGGTTGAGTTTAAAACATTCCTAAAATCGACAGATTTACCCGCATGTCGTTCTTGTATGCGCGCACATAATAATTAAAGAAATCAGTAGGTATCTGAATATGAGGTTTACTTACAAGTTAAAATACAGAATAAATTGGTCGACTCAGGTGACCTTGCAGGCACTGACCGACCTCGGTTGATCCATATTCAATGAGACTATTCCGTAGTTAACTTCTGTGAATATAGTATACATCAAAACAAATAAAAACAATTTGTATTTTGTTTATATGGTTATTTGTAGCATGTAAATGTGACTTTACGTGTAAAACTCCCATACATTCATTACTGGTGATCGGGGAATATTTTTCGTATCAATTTTCGTTTAGTTTTTTAAAAAAGGTAACTACTAATTACTTAATAGAAATATTTGATGAACTGGAAACTATCTTAGTACCTTTTTCTAAGGCAACTTCAATCAATTATAAAAGAAGAAAGTTCGAAAAGAAAATTCGAAACCTTATACGAGTATTCTAACAATATACCATGGAGTATCCTAAGCACAGCTAAATGTCAATGTGATTCTTTATGATCTCGAAGTGTTAGTAGTAATTCAATTTATGTATCAAAATCTATAAACATGTTCATTTCATGGCAGTTATAAAGTTAAGGGAAAATTAAGAACATCGGAATTTATTTGTAAAATCATTAGCATTTTCTATTTTATTACTTGTACTATATTTTACCCATTTTCATGCACTTAGTTGAATTTACCACAAAATACTAGTTTTACTTGCAACATCATTAGTGTAAAAGTGCTTTTTACAACCCTTTGGATTTTTTTCTAGACTAACAGTATCGTACATTCTTTGCTGTAGGTATATGTGTTTGCAAACACAGTAAATAATATACATAGATTTATAACTACATACATATTTTTAACTATAAGAAAATGAAAGCTTTTGTTAATTTAACAAAAAACACAACTTATCGTATAAAATTATTTTTCATCAAGAACTTTGTAGTGTCTATAACATACGCGCCATCTCTTTTATCGGTAATTTTATCCCAAACTGAGATGAGACACACGCCGTAACAGTATCATGAAATATTTACGAGTATTTCCCAACGATTTTTCCTTCCAGAGAGTAGGGACATTGGCCGTAAAGCCAGATTCAATTTATAAGTGTGCCAGCTTCTGATGTTCATAAAGCTACTCTGATAAAGCCTCCGGTGCTGTGGAATAAAATGGTAGTCGGTTGAAGCGCGGGGAAGAGTGTATATGTACCAAACAAAGTTTCAAAAAGTGTCTATGTTGATAAGAAGTTGTCATATTTGGATAGGACTGAGTCACTTTCGTACTGAAGGGTTGGTTTGAAAATGTGGGTCTGATTGTTTGAAACAATCTCGTAGAATAACATTGAATCCAATAACGCTTTTATCCACTTTCATTTTTATGTGTTTTGGCAACCAGCCACAATGTCTATTTCATTAAAATGTTTTAAATGGTAATAATATTAGCTTTGTCCAGATCCATAACTTTTTACTGCTACATTTAACACAAAATTAAAAATATAATGGCGGTAAAGTTTTTAACAGTAATGTTATTGATGTAAATGAAAATATTGTTGACAGAATGTTTCGCCTCAACCTGTTTGGTTACATACCATTACATCATGTAAAATGGGTGGTTATCTTACCAGTGTCTCGCATGTTCCCCTGTACATCCTGTTCGAGATTGCCCGTTAGCTCTTCCGGGGGAACTTCCTTACTGCGTACTATATTCCTTTACGATTTCTCTATGTCTATACGAACGTGCCTATATCGAAGTATGTAAGTGTAGATATATGGAAGCCACATATTTGGTAAACTTTTCATTACTTCTCTAGTAGATATGTTATTTAGTGATAGTATAAACGATTTATTATAAAATTCTGACTTTCACAATTTTACAACTAGGTCACATAAAAAAAAATTAGATGAATATACACGATAATTAAATAATTATTTCGGACATCTAGTCCCAAACTAAGCAGAGCTTGGTTTTGCTTGGCTGGCCTTGGCTTTGCTTGGCTTGGGAGAGATTATGGGTACAAGACAACTGATATAAATACATATTATTATATACTTCGTTTTTGTAAACAAATACATATTATAATAGAAAACACCCAAACTCCGAAACAAATATTTGCAGATCATACAAACATTTGGTCCGACCCGGGAATCGAACCCGAGACCTCAAGCACAGCAGTCCGATACGTTACCACTGCGCCACCATGGCAGTTGATAATTGGAGATATTATAGAGAACATTTTCATTAACAAAGTATACTTGTTACGATCCCAAATTATGATGCGGATTTACTTTTGAAAAGCTCGAATTATACAATAAATAAAGTCTTTAAATGTAAACTGAATGATACTTTGTTATGTATTGACCTCGAAACAACAAATATGAGCGAGATTCTAACAAAAAAAGTCCTTCATCTGACCACAGTAACAGACGCTTTTTATAAGAATCAGGCTTCCAATAACGTTCCGTAGCGACGTAGTTTAGAAGGATCTAGCTTAAAGGTGACTATAGCACAGAATCTATTCTAATATTATAAAGCTGAAGAGTTTGTTTATTTGGTTGAACACCAATTCAATTAAATTTTAAAATCATTTATTCAATATGATACTAAGTGACATTTATGAAAGTTAAATTGAAGCTACAGTAAAAATCATAGATTGACACAAACAGACGCCACAGCATGCACGGGATTGTCAAGGTAAATTAGGTGAAAACACCAAAATCTACTGCCTGCTTGTGTCGATCATAACTTCGATCATAACGATAACTTCTAGTTTCCAAAATGCGTAGAGCCTTATGAGAAGAATACTGGCAAAGAAACGCAAGGCCACTCTTTTTAAAAATCGGATATTCAGGTACAATAGTGTTAGCATTGCACATGACACTAATCTCAGGAACTACAGAGCTGTTTAAAAAAAACCTATATCGAGGTAGGCTATATACCGTCACACTACGACCAATGGACGAAGTTGCGCGGGTCAGTTACTAACTATATAATTTGTTTAGAGAGCACGGATTTTGGTTTCGCCTTCCTTGCCCACAAACATTACCTTAGCTTTCCCTTCAATAAACTCATCCCAAACCGGCTGATGGCAATAAGTTTGCCATCTATCTAACTGCCTCGTTGGTCTCGCGGTTGGCGTGTGTGACTGCTGATCATGAGGTTTCGGGTTCGATTCCCGGGTCGGACCTAATGTTTGTATGATCTACAAATATTTGTTTCGGAGTTTGGGTGTTTTCTATGTATAATATGTGTGTATTTACAAAAAAAAAGTTTATAATTATTTATTTGTATCAGTTGTCTAGTACCCATAACACAAGCTCTGCTTAGTTTGGGACTAGATGGCGTTGTGTGTTAGATGTCCGAAATATTTATTTATCTATTACGCGAGTAAAACTAAACCTAATTATAGTGAACATCTGCTCATTGGAAACGAAACAGACATATAATAATCTTGATGAAAATTAAAATCTCATTTGCTTTGTGAGAAACTTGTTCCGTTGACAGTCTTTAAGTGTTTCTTAGAAAAAGAACTTATGTTATAGGCACAGCACAGAATGTGCTGTGGTGGTAAGTATGTATGTGTAACTATTCTGTTACCTATATAGGTTACATGAAGGGCATTTTTAAATCGCCTTTAAGAGGGATCGCCTTTACCTCAAAGGGAGAGTATGGTTTTCGGTTGCAGTCAGAGACGCCAAGCTGTAGAAGACCTTCCGACAAAATACTGAGTTATCTAAGTATATTCGCCTAGCCGTATTTAGTAGAATATTAGAAAGTATATGATTACTTTATACTGACTCTAAAAATACTTCAATGTACTCGCAGGTAAACACCGCATGAGTCTATTAACATTTGCATAGAAATTGTCACGAAATAACGTGGGCATGACAGGTACGACTATGTTACACAACACGGGACTCACTTTCACTATGCTTGTGGGTTATGCATTTTTACGGTCTTGAGAAATCTTAGCAGAACAGCATAAGCTTTAATTGGTTTTCACAAGTTTCATTACATTTGCATCTAGAACCAATTTGTGCGGGAAATAATAGTACGTGTCGCTGGAAACCAAAACCTTTGGTTGTACCTACGATAGTAACAGGAACTTCTTTAATGTATTTGATTTGACTAATTTAATATATTATATACATAAATTCTCGTCTCATGTTGTTGTTCGTAAATTTCGACGACAGGAAAGGTTCAATAATTAATTAATTCCATAAATAACTTTCCAAAAGTAGGACCGACTTCTATGCGCTTACGTCGGTCGTGATAATATTTAAAGTTACTTTACAAATAAAGAAGAATTTGCCAAATCAGTTCATAAATGACGGAGTTCTGAGGAAGAAGAAGTACAAACATGAAAATATAAAATCCTAAAAAAGTTGGTCAAACAAGAAAAAAAATCGATAAACTTCCTAATAGTATTTGATACCAAAGGAGAATGGCAGATCCTGTACCGCTATTGACATGTGATGGCTGGTCTTGAGATTTGCATCGTTTATAAAGTGACTCATCCTGAATGTTTTTATGTTACTCTCATATTTTTAATTAATTGCAAAGAGTAAATAAGTTCTTCTGAAAAAATGTTATGAATGCTATAACTAAACGTTTGAGTTAACGTCAACAAAACGTTTTCGTTATTTTTTAAACTTGCCATGCTTATAATGTAAAAACATAAATCGATAGTCATATATGAGGTCACTACTGTCATTAACATTTAAAAACAATATTTTTTAATAAAATATTGACTGTACAGATTAAAAGATGAAGTATGTAAAAGAAAAAATATTTTAAATCAATTAATTTTAGTTAAAGGTCCATTATATTTTGTAAGTAACGTAACGACTAGATAAATCGATTCCATTATGTGTGAAAGTCATACATCTGATTTGACCGGGCAACATTTTATTGACGAAATACGAAAATCGTATACAAAAATGTCAATAGCTTGTTTGTTGTTGTGCTTTCAAAGAGGGAAAGCTTATTACGCGTTTATGACAATATATTAATTTGATTCGTATCAGACAACACAATCTTGTAAACGAGAGTGAAAACCTAATCAGTATACAATCGACTGAGGAATTATCATATACATGTAGGTAAGTAGTTTTACAGACATATAAACATTAATTCTTTATCATTTGTAATATAAAAAAATGATAAATAATTATAATGTACAATATTGTTTTATAATTAAATATTTTATTTTAGGTTTCGTCAGGGATGAAACTTGTCTTCCTATTCCTTGTATTGTTGGTGAAGAGAAAACCCATTACCGCAACTTGAGTTCCAATCTGTATCAGCAGAGGTTCAATGTATACCTAATCTATGGTGACTACAATCCTAACATTATTTGTGGTGTTTGTGGACGGGGTGGGTCATCTACAGTACCTTTTGCTAAACACCACAGACCTGAACATACTGCTTAGTTAGTTGGTTGGAACATGAGCAGGTATAATATTTAAAAGCTTTTATGTAAATAAAAAGTAAATAGTAACACTAACTGTCAGAGTAATATTTAAATTAAAAATATATAAATCGTAATATATTTATTAATATAATAATCTCTTTAGTAATTATAAAAGTGGTAAACCCTTTTATCCATAATAGCCAAAAGGACCTTAATCTGATCATAAAGTAATTGTAAAGCATGAAAATGCATACTCCCACTTTTACAAAGAATTATTTTCAAAAGTAACATCTTTTCTTTTTACTTGTTTTAATTTCTGTCACATCTTATCATTATAAATGTTTTCAGTTTTCATCAATGACTGCAGAATGTGGTGTTGCATACACCAGAGACAGAAGACAGAGACAAAAAGAGTTTGTGATGGTCCTTATCGCTTGGAGGCACATATGCGATGAAGAGTAAAATCATCATCAACAACCCATGATGTCCCACTGTATTAAATGTATAATCTATACAAATAAATAAAATTGGAGTGTCTGTTTGTAATATTAAAGTAACTGCTTTTTACTAAATGCATAATATGTGTACATGGTACATATTTATACCAAAATAACATTTTTTACAATTTTTGTCTGCCTGTTTGTTCCGGCTAATCTCTGGAACGGCTGAACCAATTTGACGGGACTTTCACTGATAGATAGCTGATGGTATAAGGAATAACTTAGGCTACCTTTTTTAGACTAGCTTGGCCCTGCGTTACGACAATAACTGCGGGTAGCACTGCGGCGTTGAATATGTATAAATATTATTTACTTAAATAATGTGCCTAATTGACTAAAAGAAAAGTTGGTTAAGGGACATTGATCTCTCCTTGATAATGCTCCCTTACTTATTTCTTGAAGGCAATGAGTGTTTGTGCACTTTTGAATATTTAATTTTCATAGAGACTATAACTTAGACAAATGGTCGGGATGCAATACTAAGCTATTGTTGTAATTCTATAGTTGGTTTAAAATGTACAATGCTGCATAGGATCTGTTATGATATGAGTGGACATCCATGAAGCTTTAACTTGACCAGCTCTTTTCTTAAATGACATTATTTTGATTATTTTCAGTATGTAGCGTGGATGTTTATACATTTGTCTACAATAAATGAATACTGCAATAATATTTGTTATTTATATCGTAAGTATAACAGCAGCACAAAAAAAACCTTAAAAGAAAGGCTTATGTCCCACCAGTTGTTGTACTCTTATGATTATCATAAACTGGAGGTTTATGATAATCACAAGAGTACAACATAGGTTTACCTAACATGATTTGTTATACCTAATGCATGTATGTACATTTGTCTACAATAAATGAGCACTGAAATTAAAATATGGTATTATTTGCCTTATACCCTAAGAATAATAGCATTTCAAAGAGAATGAAAACTTGAAACAGGATTTTGTACGAGCGTAGTGGACAATGTGGTACTATACCATAGTACGCCAAAATCTTCATCATAGAGACTTTATATTTATTTATATTCATCAAGGGTGGTCAGTGGGCTACGTTCCAACGGTAATTGGTGTTTATGATGGTCAGAACATAACACAAGACAAGTGTATTATCATTGTATTTTAAAATCGTAACAGTTCATGAGAAGGTTTTGTTCAGAGCAATGCTAGAAACATACGTATCTTTTACGTAATATGTAGTAATATTAGGACACCATAACATTCCTTTCTTTAGAAACGTTGACAAAAGAAAGATTAGAAAGGTAGAAAATGCGGAGTGAGCAACTTTTTGACAACTCATTTGTGACAGCTATTTTTTTTTATTTTTTTTTTATGTATAGCCAGCCAAAATGACTCTACTCTGCCTGATGGAAAGCATAAGCAGAATCCAAGAGTGCTGGTCACCATACTCACTGAGAATGCAGACAATGCAGTATGGCGACCCACACCATGGCGGCCTAGTGATGCTGCTGCATCTTTTAGTCTAGTCAACAAGTATGCTACTTGTTGACTAGACTATTTGGGCCTCCGGTCTCGCACTCACCAACGAAACACGACAGCACTGCTGCTGTCATTTGACGTTGATTTTCTGTGCGAGGGTAGTACCGCCCCGGTCGAGCCGGCCCATTCGTGCTGAAATCAGCGTGGCTCTACTACCTATAAAGCTAGCTGTCAGATTTCAATTTCACTACAGATTAGAGGAATGATTTATGTGAATTTAAAACTGAAATATCTTTTGAACGCAAGCCTCTAAAAATCTGATAATTAAAACTGAAATTGTTGATGATATAACTAACCTAATAAATACAACAATAATCCCAACCATGAGAAGTGATAGGCGGTAAAAAAGTCCCATACAAACCTGCCATTGTCCTTTAATATATCATCCGCTTTGTTTGAAGTGAACAGCAGCGGAACAGAGAGCAGTGAACAGCTGTGCGCGTGCGATGCATTCCTAGCGGTCAACGCACGGCTGACAGCGCATGAACACTATGTGTGTATCAACCATTTATTGTATGTGGTTTGACTGCATTTATCATGACCAGGCATTACTCAAAGCTAGTTTTATATTGTCATCACAAACATTGTATAGTTATTAAATGTTTAAATTTAGTAAAAAATAAAGATATTCACGTGTCTAAACAAAATCATTTCTATACTGCGATCCGATCTCAAAACTTTGTCTTTCTTGTTTAGATATTTAATTAAAAGAAAGTAAAGAAACCATTATTATCACTACATAGTATAAAACAAAGTCGCTTTCTCTGTCCCTATATCCCTTTGTTTGCTTAAATCTTTCAAACTACGCAACGGATTTTGATGCGGGTTTCTTTAATAGATAGAGTGATTCAAGAGGAAGGTTTTTATGTATAATAAATGCATAATATAGTATGGAAACACTGTTAATTTTCGAGGTTTGTAATGTGATGTAGCACATAAACTCATTTTTTTGAGCTTACATTGCAAACGCTGGTTGCACCCTACGAGATAGATCAAAATAATGTACTACAGTATTGCACACCTTAAAAAGTACTACAAAAAACTCCGCGACGGTATATGTCTATCGCTTAGGGATAACCCACAACAACCATTTTTTATTCCTTTCTTTTTACGAGAAATAATGGCCTATTTACGAAGTGATTTTAAGCAATACAGAATGAATCCTTATACAATTAAGTCAATTAAATACATTGTGCATTTAATATAGATCAAAATGGCCCTTTACAGTATCTAATTAAAATGAATATATTCGAAGATATTACAGATTTAAAACGCACGAATCGTGTCGTCGACGGGGGCATCTGAAATCCACCCGTGCGAAGCCGGGGCGGGTCGCTAGTACGTTATAAAAACGCCTTGCAACACTAGATTACAAACCGATATATTTATACGAAACTAGCTGTTGCCCGCGGCTCCGGCCGCGTGTATATTGGTTATAGCTGCAAATAGTAGCATATGTGTCATTCTGATGTATGAGCTATATTACTGTAAAGTTTCATCCAAATCCGTTCAATAGTTTTTGCGTGAAGAATTAACAAACATACACACAAACTTTCGCCTTTATATATTAGTGTGATAATACGAATAAATAAACTTAAAGTGTCTGTTTTGTAATTTCAAATTAACAGTTTCACACTAATAGCATATATGCAAATAAATACTTATATCAAAATACCGATTTATTAATTTTTGTTTGTCTGTTTCGGCAAATCTTTGAAACGGCTGGATCAATTTTGACGGAACTTTCACTGGCAGATAGCTAATGATAAAGGAATAACTTAAGCTACTTCTTTTAGACTAGCTGAGCTCCGCGGTGTTACCCGCGGTTGTTGTATTTACTACAATACAATATATATTATCTACTACCGAGGGTCTCAGCTAGTTCTATATAAAATAAGTACTACATATTACTAAAGTCTACTTCACTGATCTCTGTAATGTTGTCGTGAGTTGTGAGTACGAAAACCATTTATAGATTAAATTTCTCGAAGTACCTCTAGATAGTTGTATTCAACTCTCCATTTAAAGTATTTCATTAAGTGAATATTTTATCTACGTAAGGAAATGAGGGAAGTGATAAAGATAAAGGCGACATAGCTTTATTGTACACTAGGTAATAAATGCAATATTATGGTGTCATCACACAACATGTTTTAAACACAAAAACTATTTCATATATTAATGTACTACCTTTGTTGATTATACCAATTTTAAAGTCTATTGGTTCATCTTTCTTCAAGTCTTTGATAGTCCACTGCAACACATTCAATAACACAACACACACTCTCAAAATCTTCTTCAAAATTTTTAGAGAGAACTCAGTACTGTGGCGATTTAAGCCTTCATGGTGCAGATATACAACCTGCACGTCATAATACTGGCAGGTGGAAAGTCTTTGATATTCTTTATTTTGATTTATATAATTTAAAATGTTGACTTTTTGGAATGCTGAAGAAGAAATAGAAGATTATGTCAGCGGTCGTAGAGTCAAGACCTGTCAAGACCGCCCTGGCTGTGAATTATAATAAATTGTATTCCTATATTGTAGAATAGTTATCTCAAAGTAAAAAAAAGTACTTAGCGTGTCGCCGTGTTGTTATTTCCCGAAATCCAGGTGCAATTAATCCACTGAGCTACACTAAACCCCCACAGTACCACGCTGGCCAGGCGGGTTGCTATGGGATGTATTTCGTGCGGCAGGTTGGTATAAGTTGGTCTGGATGTCATAATAGGTCTGGATGTCGCTGCCGTAATAACAGTTGTTGCCGAATCTCTTCTGTCTCAAGCGCAAAGGGGCTCATCACTTTGTAGTTTTAGTCGGTCTGATTCCAACACACCATCCCGCTACAAAATCTCGGTGGGGTGACGGCCCGGTACACGTTCAAACAAAAATGGCTTTGTGTCAAGTTTTCCTTCTCTCTGCAGTACACTGGTACTGCAGAGAGAGTTTGCTTCCTTAGTCGTCTCTTAGGGCACTCATGGGATGAATAGGTGTGGTGACGGTGACACTACATATTCTTAACTAGCTGACCCACGCAACGTCATTTACGTCTGCTATTGCCCGTACCGTAGCGTAAAAATTTCCCCCCGTTTTTGTAACATTCTTCATTCGTGCTCCGCTTCTATTGGTCTTAGCGTAATGACATATAGCCTTCCTTGATAAATGTACTATCCAACACTCAAATATTTTTTCAAATCGGAACAGCGGTTCATGAGATTAGCACGTTAAAAGAAACAATCAAACTCTTCAGCTTTATAATTTTATATATAAAATTGTCATGTCACAATATTTGTTAGTTACCATACTCCTCTGTAACGGCTGGACCGTTTTTTATGAAATTTGGTGTGCATATCGAGTAGGTCTGAGAATCGATCAACATCTATTTTTTATGGCAAAACAACGTTTGCCGGATCAGCTAGTATTATATATATATATATAATTTCATATTATTATATACAAGCTTTATTATATAGTATAGATTCGTCACCACTTGAATAATATGAAATGGTACAAATTAAGCTATAGGTCTGTAGACTACACGATCTTAGCTTATTACACATGTAACTTTCAAAAGCGAGAATCCATTTTAAATTTAGTACGACTGAAATTCAAAACAGTAGAGAATTTTCGATAAGTTGCCTCGAGAAATTCAGTATAATCTACAGTTGGTTTGTATAAACAGTTCTTGTGTAGTAAGCATACAACCTAAAAGCTGATACTAAAGTCTGCCTTCTGTCAAAATATTTAGACCGAGTTTATACTAAAATGTAGCAAGCCGTATCTATTCTACAACTTAAATACAACAAACTGTATTTGAGATATGATCCTAGCTGAATGGAAATGGTTGTAAAAATTAAATATCGCTAAATTAGACCTATTTCTTAGCGTTCCATGGCTTCACCGTGCGGGTGCCGGGTCCATCGCGTGATAGATGGGGGCAACACATGCGACTTCGACAGTGCCTGGGAATTGCGACCCAGGGTTAGGTTTAAGGAGCACTCCTTACGACGCGTCAACGCTCACCTCCACTGTCCGCCGTGTTACCCCCTCTACCTACCCATATTTGAAGTGAGCCTTGCTAGGCTCACTTCAATATTCCGCTTTGGATATTCGTTTAAGAAAAGAGCTTACTGAAGCTCTTGGCAATCCAAGGTCTTTAAGCAGGTTATAGAGGGATTTAGCTGGTATACCCCTCGCACCCACTTCCACGGCATACAGCGCAACGACATAACCATTTTTAGTTATTTCGTTGGTTAAATCAAAGTACTTGTTTCTTTTTAAAGCGTGGTCTTTAGGGATGTTCGTTTCCCACGGCACCGTGAGTTCTACTAGTACTACACGCTTAATTGACATTGCATAAAGAAATAAGTCCGGTCTGGACGCCGAGGCACAGATATCCTCCGGTATTCTGTAGTGATTTTCATACGTGTCCACTAATAATGTCCAGTCACTGGCGGTATTTATAATTGAGTACGGCTTTTGTGTGAGTGAAGTCTTTTTTGTTGAGCCTTCCTTTACAAACGCGATGTTAGTTTTTATGTTTGTTGTTATTCCTTTTTTCGCTCTCGCCAGTGATAAACTCATAGCTTCGCGTATGATGAGTAATACCCTATCATGGCGACGTGAATAATGACCCCGGTCTAATAGCGCCTTACAACCTGTCAGTAAGTGCCTGGCTGTACCTATTGCCGCATTGCACATTGTACAAGCCTTTTCTGTAGCTTTTCCCCACCTTACTAGGTTGCTTTGATCGGGGAGAGTTAATTGAAAGGCGTTGAGGTAGAATTTTAACAGGGCGGGTGACCAATCATATAAAAGTGTGCGCCATTTCAAAGCTGGTGGGATACAAAATTCTCCTAGAGTTAACCATTCATTCTGCATTTCTAGGTTCATTGCGTGCACCTTGTAGGTCTCGTTTTCATCTTGTTGTATGAAAGATTTTGTTATCTCTTTGTCGGTCTGTCTTCTAGCATTTCCCAATCCAACTCTACTGGACTGCGTACCCACCATGAATTTTTTGTGGAATTGGAGCCGTGACTCTAGCTCTGATGAATTTTTGTCTTTTGGAAGGGATCTAACGATTTCGTCTTGGGATTTTGACAAGACATGCATTTTGGTAACTCTTAGGTGTTTGTAGAGTTCCGAAGGTTTTTTTAATTTCATTCCAAAATTATTCGAGCTCCTGTACACCGTTGACGGGTCTGCAGATGGTCCTTTTTTTTTTTTTTTTTTTTTAACGTGTGGAAATCCCCTCGGACCGTCACCCCACCGGGGCTTGCGGCGGGGCGGTGTGTCGGACTCGAACCGACTAAAACCACACGGTGTGCCACTCTGCGCCTGTGAAGGGAGGAGTCCGGGAACTGCAGTTATTAACACATCCGGACCCCTCCCAGCGCCTGCCCGCACAGAAGCGGGCACCGTCTGCTGGTATCCTCTCAATTAGGCGACGTACGGCACACGCGTACGTCGCCCCCTCGCGGGAGGCCACTAGAGCGGATGGAGGGGAAAGCCCGTCCCGACCATCCGCGGCCACACTCAGGGCGGCATGAGGCGCTGATAGGCGCGCCTTCGCCGCCCGGTTCGCCGGCGGCGGATTGGGTCCGAGTGGACATCGTCCTCCCGGGCCTTCTCCGCCACCTCCTTCTGCGAGATTACATCTTCGCAGAAGGTTGCGACCGCGGTAAAACTGCTATCGCTACCGGCCATGGAGCGTATGACGGCCGGTAGCGAGAGATCTCCTCCGATGACTGCACTGAGGGCCCGACGCTGCGGTGCCCAAGCGGGGCAAACCGCCAGCGTAAGCTGGGCCGAGTACTCACTGCAGTCGCAGTGGTGGCAGGCGGGACTCAATTCCCTCCTGGCGACCAAGTGCAGGTACTTCCCGAAGCAACCGTGCCCGGAAAGGACCTGCGTCAGTCGGAAGGAAAGGGTCCCGTGCTGCCGCTCTGCCCACTCGATATAACGGACAACTAGTTCAACCTTCAAATTCAGTTGGCTGCGCAGGGTTGCGCAGATCTGATGCCAGTCGCTCCGTAGAAAAATTGTTATTCAGGTAAAACCGGTTGAACTGGTAACCCGACCTCAAACATCCTCGGGAATAATAAAGGCTAGGAAGATAGATTCTACATTCTACGAAAAATATTTTCTAATTTCCATTGAACAAATAAAAAGAAAAGTAAACCACAAGCACATATCAAAGAAAATCACAAAGAATATGAGATTACTTTGGATGAGTTGGGATAGCTAGAAAACTAAATACCCGTAAGTTTTACGAGTGAGTATTCCAAGAAGTTATTTAAGCGGCGGAGTTCGGTGTTCACTACCGAGAGTCTATCGGTTGCGTAACTAAACGAATGCAGTCAACCGAAATGGCGCGGTTGTTGATTACGATTTATAAACATTGATTGAAGATTGATCTCACTACCGTATCAAGTCGATCGCAATAATTGCAAACGTCTTTAGAATTTGTTAGTCTCAAATCTTAGTTAACTAGGTTAACTAAGTACCTAATTAATAGACATAGTAGTAAGTGATCTAAAGAGAGAAAGATATGGCCAAAATTATCATAACCTATTTTCAAAATAAAATATTAATGCTGTGGAAAAGTACTACTATGTAAAACCTACTCGTATTCTTGAATAGAATATTTTTAAATAAATTAATATTTAGGTATTTGTGTTGCTAGACGGCGGCGGCGGACCGTTTGTTACCCTCGTCTAACTTCGTCTTAACTTACGAAGGGTTTGGAGCGTGACTACTCTGAAAGGTTAGCCTGTAAGAAGAAAGGTAGGTAAAATTTATTAAGAGAGGTGACATTGAAACAGAGTTAAACTAGGGCTGACCCCGACATTGTAAAATAACTCAAAATATATACGCATATATATGATTCTTTGCTATGCTACGGGTCTGCAGATGGTCCTAGCCCGAGCCACGACTTCAATGTCTTAGTGACTTTCGCGTCCAGTGTTCTTATGTGGTTCTGGTTTATATCATATACTAGAAACGGCCAGTTGAGACGTGATGTTAAGTAGTTGTCGTAAATCAAAGCTTTTTTACGTTACTGATTGGCTGTTGGTCTACCTTGTCAATGTCTTTTACGAAGTCATCGACTATTACGTTTATAGAAGGAGTACGACCTTTGTAGTCTATCTTTCTTCCAAGGAATTTAAAGGGCACGGTTTCTGATATCATTGAAACACTTTCCCCTTCTTTTTATTACTACATACATAAATCTGATAATTTATTGTTGACTTACTAAGTTCTTTGATGAATGAATTATACGTAGTTCGCTATTATATAATTACTAGCCGACCCACGCAACCTCGTTTGCGTCTCCTATTGCCCGTAGCGTGATAATTTTCCCCCGTTTTTGAAACATTTTTCATTGGTGCTCCGCTCTTATTGGACGTAGCGTCATGATATATAGTCTATAGCCTTCCTCGATAAACGTACTATTCAACACTGAAATAATTTTTCAAATCGGACCAGCGGTTCCCGAGATTTTGTGTAACATTCTATCAGATAACAATTCAACATAGAGCAACACAGTAGAGACATAGAGAGTAGCTAGTGTAGCTACTATACGCAGGCGTCTCCCTCTGTCATAGGACAAGCCCTAATGGGCCTACGCCTTACATTATTACAACACAGAATGTATTTATGTGTGCGTGAAATTCTGAATGTTTTGTTTTGATTGTTATGTGTGAGTTCGTAGTGACAGGCGATTGTTTTTGTATGTGAGTCTAAAATGTGCATGTGTGACGATTTCCCCGTGCCAAAAATTACAGACTGTTTTGTATCGGAAAAAGACGCTATGGCTACTCCCGTCCTATCGGTGGCCCGTGTTGCCTTATGCAATCCGAGGTACCTAGTAAAGTAGTAAATTAATCAAAAAGAGAAAGAGAAGATCGAATAAGATATACGAATAACAACACGAATAAGAAAACATTACCTACTCTGTGGTCAATATTTTAATGTTTATCCATTCAAGTGGATCACTCAAAACTATGTGTGAGAGTCTAAGTTAACCACAGTGCAGTGTAGTGACATCGACAGTTTAACTGCCTCGGTGGCGCAAGTGGTAGCGTAAGCGACAGCTGTGCTTGAGGTCTCGGGTCCGATTCCCGGGTCGGACCAAATGTTTGTATGATCTGCAAATATTTGTTTCGGAGTTTGGTTGTTTTCTATGTACAATATGTATGTATTTACAAAAAAAATAAGTACATATGTATTATATCAGTTGTCTAAGACCCATAACTCAAGCAATTAAAACATTTCGTGAGGTGCATTTGACACGAGACTAAACCATTATCAGACGAAGTAGTATTTACTAACCTTTAGAACGTTCAACATCCTCAACTGTCAACAGCAGTGATTGCGTAAAGAATTACTTGGTCCACGAACTATGAAGAAATAAGTATGATCAAAATTGGCGAGACAGTACCAGCGTGGGAATTAGATAGATTAAGACACAAAAACTGCTGTGTCTGCATAAAAACAGACGTTAATTTTTAATTCGCGGTGAATCGGAGGTGGGAAGGGTTAAGTTCCGACTGCCGCCGACTTCGATCGATACAGGGTTATGGGACTACGTTTGTATGGTCTCGCTTAAACCGTTTGTAATCATTAATAGCGTATCTACTAGGTAGAATAAAAATGTACAAGCCTGATTTTGAGATTAATTTAACAATTCTGTTTAAAATTTTCGTTGAGGCTATAAATTTTGGTATTGCCTCGCATCATCCATTACTGTTGTTTCGTAGATATGTGTACATACACATATTTCCCACATTACATTTCCACTTTAGAAGTATCCTCTGTTAAATTAATCATAAGCATTCATCGGACATTTCGGACATTACACAACAACATTTCTTGTCTTCTATCTAATCTAATACCTTTAAACGAGCAATTCTTGTATATATGTCGGAGTGAGGGTATCCAAATAATAAAAGTGATACAAACATTTGCCACTATCGAACACTACGGAACACTCTATATAAAGCGGCGCGATCGGCAACAGGACACAGTTCTCTTCAGATCTCGCGACGACCATATCTATTATTTGATTTGCGATTTATTGTATCTCTGTGTTTTATATTGTGTGTATGAGGCGATATTTATCAGTGGGGGAATTACTAGCCTAGGTGGCGAATTCCACAGGGCATCGCGGAGGGGTGAGCGTTGCCCCAATCCCGTCATGGGGGGTTGCTGAAGGTGTTTAGGTTGATTCGTATCCGTTTAGTAGTGATTAGTGTTTGGCTTTGGTCCAGATTGGCTGTATCTGTCATTCATGTTCTCGTTTATTCTTGTGTCTCCGACATCAGAAGTGGGATCTGAATCTCATTTGCCCACAACGTTTGAGAGTGTAACGGATCGTCAGTCACGGCGAGCGGTCGAACTACCCTCCGCTTGAAAATCGTACGAGGTGTCATTTGTTAAATTTTTGTAAGCGAGAACGCTCACATAGTGTCAAAGTGTCGGTATAGCCTTTTCGCGTACGAACGGTTTGTGAGACGTGCGGCCTACAACAGCGGCAGCGTGCGGTAGTAAAAGCAACGCATCGGTAACTGGGAAGTAACCGGTATGTACGGACAACTCCAACAATCCGGTGAGTCGTACTATTTTTATTTTGTGCTGAGTGCTCTTTAATAAGATAAGTTCTGTCAGATGAGTTTCTAGGCAAACGACAATATTGTGTAATTTATACTCTCGATTGTTTGATTGATTGTTGATTTTTGTGTAAACAAAAATAAAATAGTGGAATAAGTAAAAGTGATTTTGATTCGAAAATGGACAATATTGTGTAGTAACATTATTGAGGGTAGGTAATGCCCGCACTTATTGTAACATCGAAATTCTATGAACAGTTTTAATCCAGATTTATTCATTGCGGTTATTGTTTCATGTAGTACACGATTACTGTATTTCAAACGACATAATTATGGAAGAGATCTGCTTGCATTAGGGTTTTAAGCAGCAATTTTCGAAAAAAATCTTGTTCTTGAAAATAATAAGGTCGTTTCTATTGGTGGCATCGGTACAAAGGTAGTCGATTTAGGAAATTTAGAGTGTAGTATTATACCATAGCAGAAATAGGTCAGAAATGGAGCTGCCTGGGATTGAGCTGCCGATTTTGCACATGCTGTTTGTTTGTTTAAATTTATTTCTTATTTTTAACCCCCGACGCAAAAAGAGGGGTGTTATAAGTTTGACGTGTCTGTCTGTCTGTGCCACCGTAGCTCGCGAACGTATGAAGCGATTTCAATTTAGTTTTTTTGTATGAAAGGTGAGTTACGTGCGAGTGTTCTTAGACATGTTTCATGAAAATCGGTTGAGTCGTTTAAAAAGTTATGGGGGTAAAAGTGGAGAAGAATAACCGAATGTCTGCAAAACGTGCCAGTATAATCGTTAAATGACAATTGTGTAATTGATAACTTCGACCTGATGCTGCATAAGGGGTTTTTTTATTTATTCAATTTTAAATTTATGATTGTGGTGTGATTTTTAGTTTGAGGCGGATTCATCTTTGATTGTAGCTATTAACATTTTTTTAATTATTATTTTGACCAATTTGAGATAGTTGTGACTCGAATTATAATTATCGTTTTTTTATTTTGTGATGAAATGTCGATATTTTCAGTAAAGATAAAAAAAACTGGTCGGACTTCTATTTGGTGTCAGCTATCTTACCAGCAGCGGGTGATTGTAGCTGGCATGTCTATGTAGTTGGCAGATATACGTGTGGTAGTCACAAGGGATGACTAACTGTTACATTTGTGGTGGTCACAGGGATGACCTACGATACTATTTATTTGGATTGCTTTGAGAATTTGCAGCAGTAGTCAATTACTAAAGTTCTTATTTTGTGTTGTTTTGATTTTAATAATGATGTTACTGTTTTCTTTTGCTGTTCAGTAGTGTACTGTTTTATTGAGACAGAATAGACAGTGAGGTCAGATATGGCAGAGTGAGAGAGATACTGTGTGTACATGTATGTGACATTTGATAGGGAAAGTGTAAATTAGTAAAGTTTGATCTCAGTAACTTAGTTTTGATTCAAAGTTAAGAAAGAAATTAGACAAAGTTAAATCCTAAGTATAAAGGACCGTTTAAAATTGTAGAGTTGCTCGATGGCGATCGTTATACTTTGAAATCTTTAACTGGTAACAGAACCTATAAATGTGCTCGCGATCGCACACGAGAGTCTCCTTTATGTGTTATACCCGAGGAGGTAGATTTGTCTCGCATTGATAATAGTGAGGAAAATCCCCGTAGATCAAGTCCCTATTGATGTTGATGATGATAATCAAGGGTTAATTAATGCTGATGCAATGGAATGAAATTGCGTTGTAATTGTGTGGCGAGTAGTCTCTATAATGAGATATGAGATATCCTAACAGCGTGGTGGTTGTTAAAGTTTAGTTAAGTTTTGTTAAAAGTAAGTAAGTTAAGTTTTTGGCGAGGTGGCCACTGAAAGGCGAGGTGGCCATTGAAAGGCGAGGTGGCCATTGAAAGGCGAGGTGGCCATTGAAAGGCGAGGTGGCCATTGAAAGGCGAGGTGGCCATTGAAAGGCGAGGTGGCCTCTGAAAGGCAAGGTGGCCATTGAAAAGTGAAATTGGTAGAATAAGAGGCCATGTAGATATTGTTAATAATAATAATCCAAAAATGTGTAACGCGATAAACGGTGAGGTGACTGTTGCGATACTACTTACTGGTGTTATTAATTTAGTATGTAGCGAGAAGTCTATTAGCATTCAGATTTGATAACGAAAAGCCTATTTTATGAGAATGTCCTAAATGAAGTTGTTCCACAGAAGATAAAATGTAATAATGTACCCAATGGCCTTGGTCAGGAGTGGCCGAACAACACAAAAATCTCTTTCTTTTCTGCGGATAATGATGATGATGCCTTCAACATCACACGAGGACGTGTAATACGTCAGGACGGCCGTGTCGGAGTGAGGGTATCCAAATAATAAAAGTGATACAAACATTTGCCACTATCGAACACTACGGAACACTCTATATAAAGCGGCGCGATCGGCAACAGGACACAGTTCTCTTCAGATCTCGCGACGACCATATCTATTATTTGATTTGCGATTTATTGTATCTCTGTGTTTTATATTGTGTGTATGAGGCGATATTTATCAGTGGGGGAATTACTAGCCTAGGTGGCGAATTCCACAGGGCATCGCGGAGGGGTGAGCGTTGCCCCAATCCCCTCATGGGGGGTTGCTGAAGGTGTTTAGGTTGATTCGTATCCGTTTAGTAGTGATTAGTGTTTGGCTTTGGTCCAGATTGGCTGTATCTGTCATTCATGTTCTCGTTTATTCTTGTGTCTCTGACATATATATATATTTATATATAATCTGAATCTCGGAAACGGCTCCAACGATTTTCATAAAATTTGTATGCAGGGGTTTTCGGGGGCGATAAATCGATCTAGCTAGGATTCATTTTTAGAAAATGTCCTTTTATTCGTGTTTTTAACAATCAAATATATGAAATCAATGTACATCTAGCGCCATCTATCGCAACTCGAGCGAACTACATTAAACTATACTGGAATAAGGTGCAGAATAAACAGTATCAGGGCGTACCAAGAGAGGGCGCCACTAAACAACTTATTTAAAAAAATACCGGGCGACTCTCGGTCATCCAGGTACTGTAGTTCATAATCGAGTAAGTAATCCTCATTGCACTTGGCTGTCCGTCTAATTAAAGTAGTGGTCGCTCAGTGGTCGAAATTCGA
Source organism: Diaphora mendica (assembly GCA_949125395.1). Classification (NCBI taxonomy): domain Eukaryota; kingdom Metazoa; phylum Arthropoda; class Insecta; order Lepidoptera; family Erebidae; genus Diaphora; species Diaphora mendica. The sequence continues at coordinate 36,090,946 of OX421311.1, read as the reverse complement.
CCATAATTCATGTATATTTTTTTTTTGCTTACTGTACTCCACTTCAATATAAACTTTAGCTGTGCCAATTTCATACTCCTCCGTTCGCATAACTTCTATGTTTATTATTTAGTTGCAATAATAATAGTTAACTTTATTCGCATTTACAAAGTTATACATAAATATTAAAATATTAATATATATCACATCATAAAGTAGGTACCTACATCATGTTCTGTTTTAGTTAAATGCAAATATACAAAATTACATATTTTTGATAAACTATTTAAATATTATTACTTGTTGTTATATTAATGCATACGAGTATACACCAGTGTTATTCAATTTATATTCAAATGAGGATTGCAATGTGTGTGGAGGTTAAGGTGAGGATTCATTGTTAAATGTTGCAGTAAAGATTACTTAACAACATTTATTTTCCACCATCTTAAAAAAAGAAGAGGTAAGCTGTATTTTTTCATTTTTGTAGGCTAGGTAACATCCCTAATTACCTGAATACCTAATCAATAATAATTACAAATTTCAACAAAGAGAAAAAACCGACTTCAAGAACTGAACCAAATAAAAAAAAAACAAAATCGGTTCACCCAGTCGAAAGTTATGAGGTAAAAAACATAAAAAAACAGTCTAATTGATAACTTCCTCCTTTTTTGAAGTCGGTTAATAAAAGTACACTTGTGCCCCCAGTGTTATCAATGTATTTTTTACACAAACCTCTTACCTAACTACCGCTGTATCAGGGTTTCTGAAAGTTATGTATTTTTAATTAAGTAATCGATCAAATTTTCACTTATGTTTAAGTAATTCACTAACAAAAATGATTTTCATTCTTAGTTTCATAACAGTCAACCTTACGAATTGATTAATAGAAATTATTTTCTTTACTTCTAATATCTCAAAGAAAAATCGACAACAGGTGAAAATCCTTCTGGTTGGCTCACACAAATAATAGCGAGAGCAATAATTTGATAGGTACTAATTCAAATGATGATGATAACAAAAAAATATGGCCATCATCAAATTTACTAACTTAAGATTATTCGACATTAAACACTACATGTATTAAAAGATAAATAATATACATATCCTAGACACATAGACGACGATTACTTCCAGTAATTACATTAAATTAACGAAGTGTATCATCAACAGTATTTAACAGTCCACTGTTGGACTTAAGCAGAGGCTTATGTCCAACAGTGGACTGTTAAGGAGAGCCTTAGAAAGGAGGTTTTGGCCTGTTATACATGACCTTGAAGTTTGCAACGTTCATAGCAACGAAAAAAGTTAAATTTCCTAAAAACATATTTACAACCATAAACATTATAATATGATCAAAAAAAATATATGATCAATAAACAATAAAAATTATGTTTTAAGTATACCACGCTGGCCAGACGGTTTTGTTTCAACGAAGTGTTTAGAACAATACAATTTAATGTTTTTTTTTTTGTAATAGGCCTGCCAAAGTGACTTTACTCTGCCTGATGGAAAGCATAAGCAGAATTCAAGAATAGTTTTCACCATAATCATTGCGAATGCAGACAGTGCAACAATGCAGCATGGTTACTCATTGCGGCCTATTGAGAAGCTTCTGCGTCATTGGACCTCCGGTCTCGCAGTCACCAACGAAACACGACAGCACGAATGCTGTCATTTTATGTAGGTTGGTTTTCTGTGAGAGGGTAGCACATCCCCAGTCGAGCCGTTCGTGCTGAAATCAACGTGACTCTACTACATACACTACTCCCGTCGGGTCAAAAATACAAGAAACAATTTGTGGATCAAAATCACAAAGAGCTCTTCGTTATGGCATTTGAACCCACAACTCTTAGCGCAGTAGGACACGGTGTGGCGATCGCTTGAACCACTACGCCATACGTGCAGTCAACGTACGTTTCCTTGAACGCATTATATTATAAATTATACAAAAATAAAACCATTACGATGCATTCCGCTATTTTATTATACAACGACACAATATTTGCAATTCATGTCGCCGGTGTCATCTACAATTACCGTTTCTATCATTCATATTTACATACTAAACAATGCTTTGACAACACTTCAGCAATTCATTATAAACTATTGTTTATAATTATAACACAAAAAAATAATTACAAATGGTCTCGGACAAAGTACACGTTTACTTATTATATGTCGATACTTTTCGAAGTATTTTTTTAGAGATAGAATCATAAAAAAGTTTAAAAAGCTATACTTAACTCCACTACGTAACAATTTTTTATAAAATTAATTTAGCCTACGTTACACGGGTCATTATTAAGAATCTATTGACACCCGATTTATTAAAATTGGTTCAGTAATTTAGGCACTACGGTTGAACATATAACATAGATTGCTAAAACTATTACTCATCTTTTTGGCTTCGCCGTAGTCAGGTAAACATGAAATCAATTGGTTAAGTACTTACATCATTTACTTTCGATTAAAAAGCGCTTGTCTTAGTTTAGTATTAATTGTTTCAAAATCTTTATACTTAAGTACTTAAATGTTTGCTGCATAGTGTTAATTTATAACAATAACGGTTTAGTAACATACATACGATGTATTAATCGATTGTGTTTTTACTGCATACTCAATTTTTACGATAAGTTGTCAATCTTTTCTAATCTAAAATTGTAAAAACGTAAACGTAAACATAAAACTTTACAAATAAACCACTAAGAAGCGTACAAAATTACAGCAGAATTTAAACTCAATTCATTTCAAATCGCGAGCATACAAAAGTACCTACTATCAAAACAGCCCTCGACTCTCCCCGAGGGTTCGTCCCAATTTCGTCCCTTTACGTTGTGACCTACTTCTGAAAACCATTCATTTGCTACCGTAGGTTTAAAATGGGGTTGTATGTAATCATTCTTTGCCCTCATACTAGGAGGGTTTCAAGTCCCAAGCTGAAAATGTTTGCTCTCTCTCATACCAGTTGATATTTCGGTAAGCGTTTGGTTTTGGAATTGATTAACATGCAAATTTTATAATAAAAGTAGAAAATTGGGCTGTTTTTTTATCATCGAGGTACCTGGAATCCGTTTTTTGTCATTAATCAGTCTCTATATAAGTATTTGGTTTGTTTATTCCCATACACATTTCACACAGTTACTTTATTACCAGATTTTGATCATCTATTTGCCTGCAATAAAAGTCCGTAACTTATAAGTCTTATGAGATTTTTACGGTTTTTTGAAGAGATAATTCTTTAGTAGCGTTGTGCACTTTTTTTCGGATGGGTAAAAATTATAAACTCGCGTCAGGACACGTGACCTGATCGAATATTCGTAAGAAGGAGCGTAGGAGAGGAATATCCCTTTCTCTTTCTACCGCGCGGCGAAAATGAATGCCTGCTCCTGCTGTTTCGTATAAACGGCGCAGGGCGCTTGCGCGAGTGTGCGTGTGTGTAAGTGTAAGCTCGGTTTCGCTCGGGTAATGTTTATACTGTATAGCATTTACCTATATTTTTATAACATCACAATAAGCATTTCTGTAGTTATCGGTTCTCAAGGAATATTAAAGACAAAGCAAGGCATAGATTCGTATAGCATCGGTCATAGTGTTTAATAAATATAATAGGAAATTTAAAAAAAAAACGCACAACGTTAATGTTCAAGTTTTCACTTCTGCCGGCACCCTCGGAATGCAACCCATTTTTTTTTTGCTAGTGTAATTCAACCTCAATGTCCGTTAACATGCGTGTGCGCGTTTGTTTTAATTACATTCCAATGATAAATTAAACCGGTTATAAACATTACTATACTGTATTGAATATTGATTGATGAGGCGTTTGGATCTGTTAATGTCTCGCCACGACCAGTAAAACCAGTTTCTAATGTCGGGAAACTTAATTTTCCCTTATACACAATTATCTATACATCTAAACAAATAAATAAAATTGGTGTGTCTGTTTGTCTCTCTGAAACGGCTGGACCGTTTTTGACGGGACTTTCACTGATAGGTAGCTGATGATATACGGAGTAACTTAGGCTACTTTTTTAGACTAGCTTATTATTATATATATATACGGTTATTGTCGCACCGCGGGTAACGCCGCGGGGCGCCTCGGTTATTGCCGCGGGGCGACAATAACCGAGGGTAACAGCGCGGGGTTCAGCTAGTCGTCAATAAAATTGGCAGGCAATTCATGCGAATGACATTCTTTTTTTTTTAGGTCACTCCTACTCATGTGTCGTAATTTGAGATTAGATACGATACGTTTTTTTTACTCTTTGTCCCGCTTTCGACGAAAGAATCCCACTTTTTTTTCACTTAAAAGTCTTAAAAACCCGATTTGACAAAAAAAACTGGCAACGCTGTTTCGGCGTGTTATTAATAATTACCTATAACATATTCTTGAACCTGTTGATTCCGTTCCTCCACACTAGATACATCCATACTGATATTATAAATTCGAAAGTAACTTTGTCTGTATGTTACGCTTTATGGCTAAACCGCTGAAACGATTTGGGCTTCACTTACATATATCCTTTGATAATGAAGGATATAAACTACTATTTACTGCGATAATTGACATACATGCAGGCGGAGCCGCGCCGGCATAAGCTGGTGCCCAAATATTTTGTTTAGTTCATGTTAGTCAGAACGTAAACAGTATGGAAAAACGTTGCGTCACGATTACACTTATCTATCGTTAGTGTTTAACAACAAATCATACGAAAGTGACGAACGAAAAACAAGGTCCACTTACACACATCGGGTAAATGACCGCCTCGCTCAAGAATGTTGCAAGAATACCACAAGGTTGAATTTTTGGAGTAGCACCTTTTACGTCTTATATAAATACCAACGCGAGACGTATTTCAATGAGAAATAGTACAAATTGAAGGTCAGTTTAAAACATAGTATAAATCTTAGTGTGGCATAAACATAGTGACTATAAATTAAATTATAAATACACTAGTGGTTGCCCGCGGCTCCGCCCGCGTATTGTCGGTTATCGCTGCAAATATTAGCCTATGTATTATTCTGATGTATAAGCTATATTACTGTAAGGTTTCATCCAAATCCGTTCAGTAGTTTTTGCGTGAAAGAGTAACAAACATCCATCCATTCATACTTACAAACTTTCGCGTTTATAATATTAGTATAGATTTATAAGTAGCAGATCAAAAATTTATAGTAGGTAGGTAGACTCATCTTGAATTTTCTTAAAAGCAATGACATTATATAAAACATTGCTTTAAAGGGTCTCAAATATTCAGCTTATCATTGTAAAGTTAATAACGTAAAAGTAAATAACAACATAAATTAATTAAAGAATAACGCAATGTATCCGGTTAGCGTATGCGGCTGCCGATCAAGAGAAGGGTTCGATTACCGGGTCGGGCAAAAAGTGTTGTTGCGTTTTTCTTACAAGAAATTCCTAATAGCAAACCAAACTTCCACACTCCGGTATGGAAGTTTGGTTGTGTTTCACGCCTCCGAGATTACGTTAAGCCGTCCGTCCCAGTTGTCATGAATATATGGCAATCGTTATTGGAAAGTCAGTGCCCTCATATAACTGACAACAACGTGTGGAAATCCCCTCGGACCGTCACCCCACCGGGGCTTGCGGCGGGGCGGTGTGTCGGACTCGAACCGACTAAAACCACACGGTGTGCCACTCTGCGCCTGTGAAGGGAAGAATCCGGGAACTGCAGTTATTAACACGTCCGGACCCCTCCCAGCGCTTGCCCCCACTGAAGCGGGCACCGTCACCTGTTGGACTCTCAAATTAGGCGACGTACGGCACACACGTACGTCACCCCCTCGCAGGTGGCCACTAGAGCGGATGGAGGGGAAAGTCCGTCCCGACTATCCGCGGCCACACTCAGGGCGGCATGAGGCGCTGATAGGCGCGCCTGCGCCGCCGCCTTCCCTCCTGGCGACCGAGTGCAGGTCCTTCCCGAAGCAACCGTGCCCGGAAAGGACCTGCGTCAGTCGGAAGCAAAGGGTCCCGTGCTGCCGCTCTGCCCACTCGATAACTGACAACTAGTTCAACCTTCAAATTCAGTTGGCCCTCAGGGTTGCAGATCTGATGCCAGTCGCTCCGTAGAAAAGTTGTTATTCAGGTAAAACCGGTTGAACTGGTAACCCGACCTCAAACATCCTCGGGAATAATAAAGGCTAGGAAGATAGATTCTACATTATACGAAAAAGATTTTCTAATTTCCATTGAACAAATAAAAAGAAAAGTAAACCACAAGCACATATCAAAGAAAATCACAAAGAATATGAGATTACTTTGGATGAGTTGGGATAGCTAGAAAACTAAATACCCGTAAGTTTTACGAGTAAGTATTCCAAGAAGTTATTTAAGCGGCGGAGTTCGGTGTTCACTACCGAGAGTCTTTCGGTTGCGTAACTAAACGAATGCAGTCAACCGAAATGGCGCGGTTGTTGATTACGATTTATAAACATTGACTGAAGATTGATCTCACTACCGTATCAAGTCGATCGCAATAATTGCAAACGTCTTTAGAATTTGTTAGTCTCAAATTTTAGGGTCCCAAATATTAGAAATATTAGAGTAGGCCATCCCTGTTGCATGAAAGTAGACGCTGCTGCTACAGACAATGAGATTTTATTTCCTAATTCGTCTTGCAACTTTATGTCATAGATACGTACTATTATTTCGGTTTTCCATTCCTTTGACACTTCGATAAATTGTGATAAATTGTTGTTGTAACGAATCTATTTTCACTATCAAAAGACCGTAAAGCTACCTACACTAATTAAATCAATTGTTTTGTATTGTCTATATTCAAAACCTATAATGAGCATTGGTAACTAAAATATACTCTGGAAATATATATGAAAAAGGTTAATTAAGTACCTAATTAATAGACATAGTAGTAAGTGATCTAAAGAGAGAAAGATATGGCCAAAATTATCATAACCTATTTTCAAAATGAAATATTAATGCTGTGGAAAAGTACTACTATGTAATACCTACTCGTATTCTTGAATAGAATATTTCTTAATAAATTAATATTTAGGTATTTGTGTTGCTAGACGGCGGCGGCGGACCGTTTGTTACCCTCGTCTAACTTCGTCTTAACTTACGAAGGGTTTGGAGCGTGACTACTCTGAAAGGTTATCCTGTAAGAAGAAAGGTAGGTAAAATTTATTAAGAAAGGTGACATTGAAACAGAGTTAAACTAGGGCTGACCCCGACATTGTAAAATAACTCAAAATATATACGCATATACTTATATGATTCTTTGCTAAAAAAATTTAGGAAGATTTCGTGTTTGGAATATTTTAAGAAAGTTTTTTTTTACTTTAAGAAAGTTATTTAGAACAAAGTGTTGACATGTTCTCTTACAAAAAACTTTACAATGAAATTACATAAAAAAATAAATCTAATAATTACAATCGGTATTCCACCTCCAAGCGAAGTAATAAATTCAAACATCGGAGAGTTTTCATATGCTTGTAAAAAGTACTTTTGATAGAATCTAGTTAGGTTTAGAACAGGTCCTTCATTCAAATACTATTCACACCCCACATCATAAATGAAAATGCTTTATTGATGTGGCCTGCAAGAGATTGCTACGAAGTCAGCCATTTGAAGATTTTCCATGTAATTTGGTCTTCACAGAGAAGAAAAAAAATTACATTGTGATCTATATTCAAAAACAACTTATAAACCGAATTTTAAAGTAGGAAATTGCGAAGGTCCGACTGTTTAAGAAAATAAGAACATGTTAATAAAGTTCGTATGTATCTACGCTTCGAAAATTTATGAGGTTTATCTACAATCGCTTATACAACTTTTCCTCATCAGAGACACGAGAATCCCTTGACCTGCTTTTATGTGTTTTTATTCGAATAGCCTTAGGTACATGCCGCTTATGTCATGCAAGTATCTATTGATATACATGTGATTAAACTCTATGATTCGAACGGCATATTGGAAAAATTGCAGTGTTCTTTATGATTTTTTATTCAATTCAGAATTTGACTAATATCACCTTTATTTCAAATACTTTACAAATTTTTTATACTTCTTCAGATTTTTAGTATTTTCACATCTCTTGGACAAACTAAATCCTATTGTACCTGATAGCCTAGTGTCATTGTTAGCAAGAACTAAGTTAACTCAAAGATTTTGCTCATAATAAATGTTAAATTCAATGGTTTTATAGCATACCATTTCTACGTGACTTGTTGATGTACTGCTTCTTAAATCTGAAATTTTGTATATTCGTTACCCTACGGTATCTATGAGTCACTTTGGAATTCTCTTATATTAAAAAAATGAAAAATACATATGCATGTATTAAAAAGCTGTAATTTTATTATTACACACAGGCACTCCAATTTGATTAACCGACTTCAGAGGAGGTTCTCAATTCGACCGTACATAAATATGTTTTATTTTATTTTAATTATTTGTATAGGTGTCGATATTTTTACGCCAGAGTAGGCGCAGGGTAAAGTAAAATATTAAGTGAACATCTTCAGTATTATGATTTCTTCTGTATGATAATAATTTATTTTATTTCATTGTATAATGTGAAGAATTAAACTTTATTTATGAACGGAACGGAACACATTATAATTTTTGTTAAGACACAAAACACAGTTATCTCACCAAACTTCAAAGTAAAATTAATTATTCCAATTTCAACTACGTTAGATACTAAAACCATTGAATTTAACATTTGTTATGAGCAAAATCTTTGAGTTAACTTAGTTCTTGCTAACAGGTATAAATTATAATAATCGGTACATTTATTTGAGTAATTTGTGTTGTTTTGTGAAAGTGGCCAGAGTAAAATACGGAGTGTTGGACCGGTTTAGTAGATTGACCCCGGCTACCAAGCTACATTATGCCGTATTGCACAACCAAACGACTTTGACGTGGGATTGAATCAGGTAAACAGCTATTATATTATCTATCGATCCATTAATCTCTGAGATAGAAAATCGAATCAGCAATAAAATATTTAATACTACTTATTTACATATATCTTAGTATTTTGATGTATTTAAATCGGGTAATATACAATGACATATGAATAGTATCAAATCCGATATAAATTAATGGAGTGACGATCATAAATTTATATTGATGTGTTCTGTTTCTTTCTATTACAGACTACAAGCCCGTGTCGAAAATTGATGGGTCATGTGAACCACCAGGAGACCTTTTTAGAAAGATACAGGGGCATAAAACAATAACATTCACTATGCCGTCACTTGTAAGCTGTCCAACTGAGTACTGGTGAAGGAGCGGGGGAAGCAACTCTCGATTTTTCTTTCTTGTCACATGTTTTTTTTTTGGAACGAAGTGTTGCTGAGGGGTATCCTAGCCGGCAAAAAGAGTCCGTAACTTAAGACTGACTGTCTCGTTGTCACAATGGCAGTGTATGCGAATGCTGTGCTTGAGGTCTCGGGTTCGAATCCCGGGTCGGATCAAATGTTTGTATGATCTGCAAATATTTGTTTTTTCGGAGTTTGAATGTTTTCTATATATAATATGTACGTATTTACAAAAAAAAGTATACTTATTTATATGTATATTTAAGTATATATCAGTTGTCTAGTCTAGTACCCATAACACAAGCTCTGCGTAGCTTGGGACTGCATGGCGTTGTGTGTTAGATGTCCGAAATATTTATTTATTTATTTCGTGAACGAAAAATTTAGTATAGCGCCATCTGTAAGTTGTATGTAACAAGTACGGAGTAACTCTAGACAGAATTTGTTTCAGTAGAGATTACTAGGTGGCAGCACAAGTGACCACTTTAGTTATTTTTATTTTTATCGATAAAAAACCATTAAAAAATGTATACCTGAATAGTTATTTTCTTTATACCTTGAATAGAACTTGAAATTAATAAAACTTTTTTGATAAGGAACTTGGTTCCTATGTGGTGACTTTTTTATGGAATAGTGGGCAAACGAACAGACGTATCTCCAGATGGTAAGCGATTACCGCCGCCCATGGACACCCGCAACACCAGAGGCGTCACAAGTGCGTTGCCGGCCTTTGGGGGATGGGGAGAGAGATGTGGGGAGGGGTTGGGGTATGGGCCTCCGGTATCCTCACTTACTCGGTGAAACACACCGCAAGCGCTATTTCACACCGGTTTTCTGTGAGGCCGTGATATCACTCCGGTCGAGTCGGCTCATTCATGCCGAAGCGTGGCTCTCCCACGGTAAAAATACACAATTTTTGTACGGCGTTGCGGAATAATGCATACGAAAGATATTGAAGTTGTATGGAACCGATGACAATTTTCGACATGGGCCCGTAGCCCTGGAAGTCTAAAAAAAATAGTACAAGTCACAGTTCTTAACATACAGCTTAATCTCTGTGACAGTTGTCAATAGTGTCATTTTAGGAGGTACTAAATGTGTAAAGGTGTAAATTTTAATATTTATAATGTACTTGCACTTCGTGATCAAACTGGCACATAAAGAATAAAAATATAGGCGATACATATACATGACGGTTGTAGTTACTTCGTTGGTTTCGTAGCCATCTATCAGAGAGATCAAGCTATATCTTAAAGATTTTAGTTCAAACGGAGGTTTGTGTTGTATCATGACATACATTCTGAAAATTTAGGCGTCTAGACTACCCGAACTCTGCTAATCCGAGTGTTATAAGGGGAAACTTAACAGCTACGTCAGCTTGATGTCAAAATATGTCCTTAAATGGATAAAGAATTTAAAATGTGTCACTACGCAGAAGTTATTGATCTAGAAAATATCGTCAGGCAAGCCTGTAATTTCTAAGCTGACCTAAGCATAACATTGGTGAATCTCTGTTACTTATAAAATAACCACCTTAGTCATAAATGTTATTTAATTTTAAGCAATTGTTCTGTTCAGCCTTAGAGCTGCAAATAACACCAAACCGCTGCTTAAAGTTAAATAACGTTTATTAATAAGGCCCTGAGTGCTTATCAAATACTTAACAATTAATATGTTTCATCTCTAAAACACAGATTTATATAATTGATGTTCGTTCCAAATACTAGATACTTCACATTCTACTGTCATTGTTTACAAAAGCTGACTGATATCAGCTCGGTACTCATTATCAGTAGCAAACAATAAAGAAATAAACAGCACGCAGCCATTGAAGTTGTGTGCACACTATCTTAATTGCATTGTCGTACTCGTACCTAATGCAATTATAATTTGTAGAGAAATGAAACAGTAAACAGTGCTCTAAAATCACAAAGTAAATATGTAGATGTGTTGCGTCTTATTCGAGGTTGCTTTTGTTAAGAATTATTACGATTGCGGATGAATCCCTTTTTTAATTAATATTGTTGAACTATGTACCAACACAAAGTATGTATCACAATTTACTTAATTACAAATTTCATTAATTTTAATTGAAACGAATATGATAAAGATACTCTATTTCTTCAAGTTAAACTAACCGAAACTGATTATATCTATCACATATTAATGAAAATAAATATTAAACTAACTATGTACCTTTCAAGTTGTCTATGTTTAACATTTTTTACTGTTCAATAGCGTAAATACTGTTGAGGTCACGGTAAACGCTAGCTTAGCTATCGTAAATCACAATAGAGTTTTATCCTTGATAGTCGCTACCATTATATCGTCATTATATCATCGAGTAATACGTTTCGAGATTAAGATTTAATACATTTGAAGTATGCTATGCCTGAACTTGAAGGATGAACTATGGCATTTTAAATTATCTGATACGTCTTAACAAAGGAACAATATATTTTAAAAGGTTAGCACCGATACCAATGACCTACTACATCATAAAGTGTAATTAATTTTCATTAGCTGACTCAGTGGATAAACGTGAATAACTTTAAGAAGTCGTTTAAAAATAGATCACTGCATGTGACATAAAATTTAAACATTTAATATAAATCATTGCGTAGTAATTAACATATTATGGTGACAAAGTGTCTCTTCTCAGCCCGATGGAAAGCATGAGGAAAATCTAAGAATGGGGGCCAAACATACTCACTGCGAATGCAGAAATGCAGTAAGGCGACCAACACTTAGGGGGCCTAGTGAGATGCTAATTGCACGCCCCGTTTGAAGGACTTGGGCTCGTAGTTGGAGGGACACATGTGTGCTGGTAGTGAGTTCCAGTTAGGGGTGAGCTAATAAAATGCTCAGAGTACGTACTCTATTAAAATTAGAAATCATAGACAAACTAGCTTTTACACTCGGCTTCGCTCACGCATACTTTCATCCCCTGATTAACCCCTTAGGGGTTCAATTTCGAAAATTCTTTTCTTAGTGCTCACTTACGTTATATAAAGAACCTACATGCAAAATTTCAGGATTCTAGGTTCAGCAGTTTGGGCTGTGCGTTGGTCTCTGGGTATGTCAGTCAGTCAGTCAGTCGGTCAGTCACCTTCCTCTTTTATTATATACTAGCTTTTACACGCAGCTTCGCTCACGATGACTTTCATCCCCTGATTTACCCCCTAATTAGGGGTGGAATTTCCAAAATTCCTTTCTTAGTGCTCACTTACGTTATATAAAGAACCTACATGAAAAATTTCAGGATTCTAGCTTCAGCGGTTTGAGTTGTGCGTTGATCTCTGGGTATGTCAGTCAGTCAGTCTGTCAGTCAGTCACCTTCCTCTTTTATTATATATACTAGCTTTTACACGCAGCTTCGCTCACGCAGACTTTCATCCCCTGATTTACCCCCTTAAGGGTGGAATTTCGAAAATTCCTTTCTTAGTGCTCACTTAAGTTATATAAAGAACCTACATGCAAAATTTCAGGATTCTAGGTTCAGCGGTTTTGGCTGTGCGTTGATCTCTGGGTATGTCAGTCAGTCAGTCGCCTTACTCTTTTATATATATAGATAATGAGGGCATTGTAGTATTTGTAATTAAGTACATATCTAGATATAAAATTGAATTCTGAATTAAAAAAAACAGTAAGTAAGTACTTAAATAATTAATTTTTATACATTGTAATTTTATATTAGGTAGTCTGTTTCATAGATAATTTACTAGCAGAAGGGAAAATTTGCCTAATTCTCTTTTCTTTTAATGGGTGTAGAATATTCCCTTTCTCGCTATTTTCATTACGGTTTTTTTCTTATAAAAACGGACTTTTAAATAACTTCAAGGCTATACGTGCTTCGGTTTATTGGCCCGCTACAGTTGTTCATAATGAAATACTATAAGTCCACGTTTGTAGATATACTTATCTAGGTGGCCTATTCAACAAATTTAATTAGCCCAGGGGTTTCATTAGCGAACGTGCTCGACCGTTACGTAATTGCGATCGTCAACTGCAGACGGTGCCAAGCTCCGCTGTTGCTTCTAACACTCACCATGCCCGACTCCATTTTAGTATAGCCATCTATTTATAGTGCGGTGTCGGAATGGTAAAAAAGTATTTCTGCTTGATCGACCAAAGAATATGCGTTATGTGGAAATAGTGCTTTGTAAAATTATAGGCCTTTGTAACTACAATATGCCATAACGTTTAGTTTAAAACTTTAAACTTCAATGGGACAACTTCAAATGGGGGAAACAAACTACCGTGGGAGAGCCACGCTTCGGGATGAATGGGCCGGCTCGACCGGAGTGATACCACGGCCTCACAGAAAACCGGTGTGAAATAGTACTTGCGCTGTGTTTCACCAAGTGAGTGAGGATACCGGAGGCTACCCATACCCCAATCCCCTACCTCCACCCCCATCCCCAAGAGGCCGGCAACGCATTTGTGACGCTTCTGGTATTGCAGGTGTCCATGGGCGGCGGTAATCGCTTACCATCAGGGGATACGTCTGCTCGTTTGCCCGACTATTCCATAAAAAATAATAATTAAATCCCAATACTATAAATGGTTGTATTTTTTTACCACTTGCTTATCTATACTAATATAATATTATAAAGCTGCAGAGTTTGTTTGTTTGGTTTGTTTGTTTGTTTGAACGCGCTAATCTCAGGAACTACTGGTCCGATTTGAAAAATTCTTTCAGTGCTGTATAGTCCATTTATCGAGGAAGGCTATAGGCTATGTTTTATTTTTAAAAAAAATTGAGATCCGTAAGAAAATTGTAATTTCGTAACCCAAGGTGTGAAATCAAAAACCTATTTTTGCGTGCGCTGCAAAAAGTATTAACAATAGAACAATATAATGTATTACGGGTTTGTAGGTCCCATTAAGATCTACAAAAAAGTCCGCGAGAGCATATATCTAACTATCACGGTTTAGTCACAATAACCGTTTTTGTGTTCAAAAAAATTATTAAATCGTCTGAAGAAAGAAACTACGTTAAATGTGTATCGTAATATTAATCCTTATCCAAATAAAGCATTATGTTATCAAGAAGTAAAATACTTTTTGTTTCATCCCATTCGGACATTTCGTTAAAAGTTATCACGAGTTTAAGACGCTAAGAGTTGGTACCTAATTATGAGTTATTTGCCAAAGAGTTTTAATCAACATAATACCTAATGTTAATCTTTATCCAAATAAATGTGTTGTTGATTATGAGTATTAGATCTTAGAAGAGTATAATAAATCTACACTAATATTATAAAGCTGAAGAGTTTGTTTGTTTGAACGCGCTAATCTCAGGAATCGCTGGTCCGATTTGAAAAATTCTTTCAGTGTTAGATAGTCCATTTATCGAGGAAGGCTATAGGTTATATATCATCACGCTAAGACCAATAGGAGCGGAACACCAATGAAGAATGTTTCAAAAACGGGGGAAAATTATCACGCTACAGGCAATAGGAGACGCAAACGAGGTTGCGTGGGTCAGCTAGTACATCTATACTAATATATAAAGCTGAAGAGTTTGTTTGTTTGTTTGAACGCGCTAATCTCAGGAACTACTGGTCCACTTTGAAAAAATCTTTCAGTGTTAGATAGCCCGTTTATCGAGGAAGGCAATAGGCTATATATCAACACGCTAACACCAATAGGAGCGGAGCACCAATGAAGAATGTTTCAAAAACGGGGGAAAATTATCACGCTACAGGCAATAGGAGACGCAAACGACGTTGCGGGGGTCAGCTAGTAATTATATATGAGGGACATTATTTTATTTAGATATTTCAGTGTATAAGTAGTTTTCACTCTTTGGCATTAATCTAATAAATTGCAAATAAGTCACGATCATAAAAAGAGACTGTTATAGAAATATAACTACCACGACAGCACACTGATTTTAAATGTTGCAAAACTGTTCGCAGACTATAGAAATGAGCCTTCAGTACTTTCCGTTCACCAACCAAGGCTGCAGTTCATGGCTGGTCATGGTGCTACATAATGATAATAGGCACGCAAAGAAGATACAAAAAATACAACAAACCATCTTAAATAGATTCTCAATAACCTTATCGATTTAAAAAGGCACGCCGTCATGACGGGTATAATGGAAGGTATCTTGTCCTACATCACCAAGAGACGCAAACAAGCAAGGATGATTCACGTTTAACACTGTGACGGTTCAGTGCCACATAAATCATGTCAGATTTATTTAAACCCTTGAAATTATTAATATATCATTCTACTCAGAGTTTTCAGACCACAAGGTTCTTTGTATGTTAAACAATGAATAAAATAAAGTGTATATTTAGAAAATTAATAGAATCAAATACACTGTGTTGGTAGAATTGAAGGTGCCGTTGCAGGAGATCATCTTTTGACTGGTATTACTTAAATATACTATTAATTTGACCGACTGCAAATCTTCTCGATTTATTAATATTTCTGCACATTTTTAACGACAAACACTAAACATAACCTTTGATGATGCCATAAGGCGAAACCGGTCAGGTGTAAAGAAAAATAAAATAGTGGAATAAGTACAAGTGATTTTAATTCAAAAATGTATTAAAACAAGTTCCATCAAGTGCCGACAAACGAGAGTATAAATTACATTTTTACTTATTTACCCGACTACGGCAAAGCCAAAGGAGGGTTATGATTTTGACAGGCTATGTATGTATGTATGTTCATTTGTTCCCTCATAGCTCCTTAACTACTTATTAGAACTGGACAAATGAGGTATCGTTAGAAGCGTCTTGATCGTCCGCTGGTTATAGGCTATACGACGTGTCACTGAATCTAATGTGGCGTCCTCTAGCCGACATAAAGTACTGTATTAAAAAATAAATTTGAGATAAATATGCCGTGTTTCGTATCATTGGAAAGGGCGTTACTTGTACATTTCAAATATATATGTTAAAGTCCACACTTCACAGCAGGTATTATATCATTTTATCTCTATAATATCTACACATATCATACTTGGCTCACTCAAGAGCGTTCCCTGACCGGTTTAAACCACAAAAATAACCAGTATGCAGTCTTAGTTTCGTAGTTAATCTGAAATCGATGCCGAAATACTTTCGTCAGTGTTGTAACAGGTTATTTCAATCAGGTCGCGTCGTTGTGTTGTGTTGGTATAAATAACAGTTAATTTCTCCGTCACGCTCCGTTAGATCGAGTCGCGTGCCCAGCGATGCTTCCTGGGACAGATTTAGTCTAAGAGACGGTGGAACATCGACCTTCACCGATCTGATAACCAGAAGAGACGTATTTTTTATCAAATAAAATTTATGAATAAATATGCCTATGAACACTTGCCTATCAAAAAGTGCTCATGGCTATTTTTAATTTAATTAACTTTTTTTTTTTTTTTTTTTTTTTTTTTTATGTTTGGCCCGCCAAAATGACTCTACTCTGCCTGATGAAAAGCATAAGCAGAATCCACGAGTGGTGGCCACCATACTCATTGCGAATGCAACAATGCAGCATGGCGACCCACACTATGGCGGCCTAGTGATGCTTGTGCATCTTTTAGTCTAGTCAACAAGTATGGAACTTGTTGACTAGACTAATTGGGCCTCCGGTCTCGCACTCACCAACGAAACACGACAGCACGAATGCTGTCATTTTACGTTGATTTTCTGTGCGAGGGTAGTACCGCCCCGGTCGAGCCGGCCCGTTCGTGCTGAAATCAGCGTGGCTCTACTACCTTTAAAATTAAAATTTATTTAATTTTAATCAATTTTATTTCATCACTTTGACTGTTTGGATAACCAAAGGAATTTTATTTCAACTGATAGTTTTTAACACACAGAATATGTCTAGGTAGGCTTGCCTACTCATTTCTGTGTATGGTTACCTGGCAAGCAGATGTGAACAGGTAAGTCAATATAGAGGTAAATCCACCGATCTGATAACCAATCGAAATTTTAATCAAAGGTTACATAATTTTATTACAAAATCAATTACATTTACTTGCCTGCAAAAAATTGTACTTAAAGTATTGTTGCCGAGCTTAAAACTTTTAGAGTTTTTGCCATTTGATAGGTGCGAGAGTCATTTTTTTATTATTTATACTAATATTTTAAAAGTAAAACTTATTCTTTCACGCTTTACGGCATTTATTTAATTTAAAATAATAAATAAATTATTCTTTATTTAATTTTAGATAAAGAATATAGATTTTTTATAATTTTTAACTTTTACAATTTAGCTTTAAAATGATTAAAAAAAAATAGTTTTTTTTTATTTATAAATTTATTAACATATTTATTTTTGATTATTGCATAGCTGTAAGTATGTATAGTGTTAAATAATATAAAAATTGTGATCGAAATTAGTTATAATAAATTGGAGTTCAAAATTACGAGGATAAATTTTTTTAGGGTATTTTTTTGGGAATTTTCAATTCGTCAGAACATAATTTTTTTCAATATAAAAATTATTAAAAAATAACAATTCTTCAATTATCAATTTTTAAAAGAACATGTTTAATGTATATACTGAAGCAAAGTATAAGTAGAGCTCTCGGCAGTTATACGTACATACATTACAAACTTATTGTAGATGTACTATAGCTATAGATTTACGCACCAATATTAAAGTATATGAATCATATACTATTTATTATTACTTATTTTCATATTTTTCACATCTAATAAGTTGTAAAAAATTTAAAAAATAATACTCATGTTCGAAAACTATATATGTTCTTTTTATTTTGCGTTTATAATAAAATAATTAATAATAAACTTTTAAAAAGCTTTTAGATATCTACTTCCCATTTTTTGGGGGTGATTTTAGGGGTTTTTAACCCAAGCTTTAGGGATAAATAAATCTGAGAGTTGGCAACACTGATCCGAGTGCGCATGCTCCAGTGACAGAGACAGCATTTATTTACACTTGTCAGTAATTTTGAACTCCTATTTATTATAACTAATTTCGATCAAAAAATGTATATTATTTAACACTATACATACTTACAGCTATGCGATAATCAAAAATAAATAAGTTAATATATTAATAAATAAAAAAAAACTAATTCATTTTTGTAATCATTTTAAAGCTAAATTGTAAAACTTAAAAATTCTAAAAATCTATAATAATATTCTTTATAAAAATTAAATAAAAATAATTTATTTATTTATTATTTAAATTAAATAAATGCCGTAAAGCGGGTAAGAATAAGTGTTACTTTTAAAATATTAATATATATATATAATAAAAAAATAACTCGCACTTATCAAATGCACGTTTGGCCTAGTGGTTTAACGGTCACCACGCCGTTTCCTACTTCGCCAAGTGTCATGGGTTCAAATCCCACGTAGGACAACACTTTGTGTGATCCACAAATTGTTGTTCCGAGTCTGGGTGTTCTTTGTGTCCGTTTCATGTATGTTTGTAAAGATCCCACACAGGATTTATTCCTAGTGCGGGAGTTGTCTTTTTAAATAAAAAATAAAATAAATAAATGGCTAAAACTCTAAAAGTTTTTAGCTCGGCAACAATATTTTGAGTACAATTTTTTGCAGGCAAGTAAATGTAATTGATTTTGTTATAAAATTATCTAACCTTTGATATTTTCGATTGGTTATCAGATCGGTGGAGTTACCTATATTGACTTACCTGTTCACATCTGCTTGCCAGGTAACCATACACAGAAATGAGTAGGCAAGTCTACCTAGGCATATTCTGTGTGTTAGAAACTATCAGTTGAAATAAAATTCATTTGGTTATCAAAACAGTGAAAGTGATGAAAGAAAATTGATTAAAGTTAATTAAACTAAAAATAGCCATGAGCACTTTTTGATAGGGAAGTGTTCAAAGGCATATTTGTTCATAAATTTTATTTGATAAAAAATACGTCTCATCTGGTTATCAGATCGGTGAAGGTCGATGTTCCACCGTCTCCTCTACTAATTCCATTTGCATTTAAGTAAAGTTTGTCCCTACTATTTATACTAATAAAACAGACGATATACTTCAATACCTGGAAAACGATATTTTTATCAGTTTGGTAAAAACAGATAATACTTAAGAACATTTATTTTTACTGAGTTAGTTATTGAGTAGGAAAAATACCAGTTACATTATTGCTTATTATGAAAAGGTTTGCGTACTATAAACATCCGCATACAATGCATAACGAACACTAAGATTACATATTCACATCACATCAACAAATAGATTCTTCATAAGGTATTGCTGTATTCACCTGCAGTTGCTATGTGAACTAGTTGCTAATTGAACATGAAATAAAACAGCATCGTAATGTTTTATCTCATACATAACTAATATGCCTAGGAAATGATTGCTGTAGTTACATGATTGTGGACCCGGTCTCTTATATAATACTAGCTTTTGCCTGCGGCTCCGCTCGCGTGTAAAGCTAATCATTTTTCGTGTTAATATTTTTTGGCTTTCTCTTGGTCAAAGAAGTTTTAAAATCTGTTCAGAAGATTCAGAGATTGTCTTTTACAACCTCACAAACTTTACCTCTTTATAATGTTAGTATGTATGAATAAGTAATATACTCGTATACATAATGAGATAGATGCCTCGGCATGTACTGCATACTGCATTGTATTTTTTCAATTACAGCCATAAACTACGTTGCTTATATTCGTTCGAGATCTTCACAGGTTGAGAACTTGAGAATGTTTAGCCTAAGCTATAATTATACTTTATTAAGATTGTTTGGCTTGGATACGGTTTTGTATGGTGTATTATATATCCTACTAATTTTATAAACGCGAAGGTTTGCAAGTATGGATGGATGTTTGTTACTCTTTCACGCAAAAACTACTGAACGGATTTGGATGAAACTTTACAGTAATATAGCTTATACATCAGAATAACACATAGGCTCCTATTTGCCGCGATAACCGACACACACGCGGGCGGAGCTGCGAGCAAAAACTAGTTATCAACATAAAGGTCTATGTCCTGGAAAAGTACAACCAGACAAATGAGCATACGAAATCCGGTTGAGGCCTAAACTTGTTTCTTCGGCCGGAATTCCTAGTGCGTGTACTTATTTCACTTAAGTTAGTATGTTTTTTTGTATGTGTTATAAACTTATAAGTAAATGCAATCGTATAATTATGTAAATACACGGGAATTAACGCGCTCACGTTATAGGTATGAGAACTTTAATGTTGACTGCCTCGCTGGCGTAGTGGTAGCGTATGCGACTGCTGTGCTTGAGGTCTCAGGTTCGATTCCCGGGTCGGACCAAATGTTTGTATAGTCTGCAAATATTTGATTCGGAGTTTGGGTGTTTTCTATGTAAATAGGTATGTAATTGCAAAAAAAAATTTTTATTTATTTTTATTTTTTTATTTTTAGTTTATATGTATTTATATCAGTTGTCCAGTACCCATAACACAAGCTCTGCTTAGCTTGGGACTAGATGGCTTTGTGTGTAAGATGATTGAAATATTTATTTATTAAGATTTTTATTTTTTTAGATTTAAATTGTCAAAAAAGAACAAATATTATTTTTAGTATATTAAGACCGTTTGCAATTACGTATCTCTAGTTAAAACTGGAGAAAAGTGATTGAAAACGGCCGTTAGTAGCCTCCTACGACACCACAGAACAGAGAATACTTCTCTGTTCTGTGTACGACACCCATGGTGTTCAGTCCTCTCGCCAATGCAACGTTCACCTTGTGAAATTTGAGATGTCTTACGGCCCATAGATAAGGCATTCAATCACTAACCTAATTCACTAGCGAGAGCAATGAACCACGGCGATTCACCGTGTTCTTAATCTAAACTAAAATCATCAAGCACTTACTGGAGTTGTGTGGCTTCAGTGTTCTCGGCGTTCCAAGAGATCTCTTGGGTAGTTTCTTCTCTGCGTCGTCACACAAACATGCTCCAAGTGCTGTATATCTTTCAAGGTATTCGAATTACAATAAACTCGTATCAGCTATCACGGATATTCGAATTACAACTCACTCGCTTGAGCTATCGCGGAACGCGCCTACAAAAATCGCGAGTCCAACCAGACCTAACAAAAACGGTAAATCAGTAAAGGGACCGGGTCGATGTACAATTAGCTTAATATCAATTAATTACGGTTCTCAAAACAACAATTGTCGACCGTTCACAACACGCGTCTTTCTAGTACTCTCATAACCTCCAACGTCAAAACGTCAAACACGAAAAAAATGTCAATCGAAAAATGTTGCCATTACAATGACGTTCGAAATCCAACACATGGGATTAATAGGGATGGTGATACTCAGTATTGTTATTCGGTCACCAAAAATTTTTTTTTTATTTTAAAGCCAACTCCCGCAATAGGAATATACATCCTGTGTCGCGGGAGACTTTTACAAACATACATGAAACGGACACAAAGAACACCCACAAACATAAATATACATTCTAGAATTATAAACATAATTCTAAAATTATAAATATGAATTATATAAACATATTAACTCTCGACAATACTAGCACACTAGATGCTTGCAAGAATGATTAGAAAACTAAAGCAAAAGAAAACTTTGCAGGTCTTTTTTGATACTCAACATTTCGAGCATCTATACTTATAATAAAAATGTAACAGGTCCAATTCTATACATTAAAGATATTTGAAAAATTTTTTGGAGGGCTCTCTATTATCGATACTGAAGCCAAAACTGTATTTTTTTTTCATTTTTGTCTGTCTGTCTGTCTGTATCTTGGCCGCGCATCACGCCGAAACTACTGAATGGATTCAAATGAAACTTGGCATGATTTGAGTTCATACTACGAGGTAGGACATAGGATACTTTTTATCCCGAAATTCAGCACGGGTTCCTGGAGAGAGGGGATGAAAGTCAAAATATGTACTTAGTTGTAATTCAATAACACATAGTCCGATTTCATTCATTCTTTTTTTGCTAGAAAGAAAAAAAAACATAACGGGAAAAGTCTTTTTTTGTTGTCCGCGACTGTACACTGCCTGTGGGAAGCTGAGACAGATATGTAAATATGGCGGTACGAAGATCGCCGGGTCAGCTAGTATACAATAATAGATAACCTACTTATTACAAAGCTGATTAGTGATTACGGTTGCTATGAATGCAGGGCAAGTTACTCACAAACGGAAGAAGCAATAGTGCGTGACCGGCGACCAGTGTCCACGTCCTTTGTTCTGGGTAATGTATAAAATAACAGTACTGACGCAATAGTCAATGCTATAATTTATTTTATAATAACTGATGTTTAAGTACCTATACTAACAGAACCTATATTTCTTAAGTTCCTATTTGAATAAGGTATTATCAACAATGGTAAATTACCTAATTCCCAAAATGGATTCTTGGAAATAAAATATGGGTATACTTTAATTACTACCTTAATATAACTTGTAAATTGACATAAATGTTAATGTCAGTATTATAATTAAGGAATGGCGGTAACATCCGAACGTCTACGTCTAAACAAGACAAAGACATCATTTATTTTAAAAGAAACCTCCACGAAGATTATATGTTGCTAGGTTATTGTTTGTACTAACGTGTAACTACCTTTTAGATTATAATAATAAATAAATTAATCAATGGTAAGTGCGGTCTAACTTCTCCTTGGGGGAGACCTTTGTTCAGCAGTGGACGTAGATTATTTGATATAGTATAAGTGCATATAATGTCATACAGAGACGACGACGATAGGAACACAGCTTAATAAATCTGGATAGTTTTTCAATTATTATATAATAGGAAACACAAAACATTGCGATGTCCAAAACTCATAACATAGAGCTACAGGAATTTAGGTCGCCTGCAGTTTGGGTGGTAAGCTATTTTTAATCCCATGTAACGGATTCTATGCGAATGGCGTTAGACCATAGCACATAGAAGTAAACATTGTTCTGTGCGTGTGTGAAAATTGTGTGGATATACATATAACAGCGGTCATACAGAGACGACGCGACGATACGGACTCAGTTTAATAAATCTGGATAGTTGTTCCAGCAATTCTATTGTATAGAGAACACATAACATTGCAATGTCCAAAAGTGATAGTCACGGGAATTTAGGTCGTCTGCAGATTGGGTAATAAGCTATTTCTGATCTCATGTAACGGATCTGGCATATTCGGATGGCGTTAGACCACAGAACATAGAAGTAAAGATTGTTCTGTGCGTAAGATTTTGTGGAATACTGCCTACGAATATTATATATGCGTTAGTTAGTGAGGATGGATGCATACTCGTAGGTGTTTGCTACTCTTTCACGTAAACACTACTGAACGGATTTAGATTAATCTTTACAGCAATATAGCTTATACCACAGAATAACATATAGGCTACAATTTACAACGATAAGCCACAGCCGCGGCCAAAAGCTAGTTTAAAATAAGTGCAGCCATCTCCCTTGCATCTTTCACTCCTCGAATAATGAAATAGTTTATCCAGTTAGACTAACTTGATTGATGCGATTGTCTAACTTAGACAATCGCATTAAATAAAAATTACAATAAGTACTGTGTTTTATATTCATCAACATATTTTTTTTGCATCAAAATAAAGTTACTACTAAGTAATGTAATTTATTTGTAACATAATAAAGATAATGTTAATAATCTGACACATTTAACACACAACACTTCAAAACTAGGTAGGGCTAGGTCTGTACTGTTCCAAGAAACAAAATTGCTGGCAAATATGCTAATACATTTGTAAATATACATACTCATTACGTTTGACATTGAACTAATTAGGTAGGTACTTATACTTAAGACGGGATGATCTACTCGTATGTAGGTACTTATTTAAAACTTAACACTACCTCTTCTTTAATTTTAAGAGTCAAACCAACTCAATGTAACTCAATCAAGTAATGTCATGCTGAGTAATGTTTACATGATTAAAAAAACGTTTTTATAAGACAATAAAATTATAACAAAAAAAACCGACTTCAAGAACTGGACCAAATTGAAATGGGACCACGCGGGAAGCACCAGCTTTCAAATTTAAAAAAATATCATCAAAATTGGTTCACCCAGTCGAAAGTTCTGAGATAACAAACATAAAAAAATACAGTCGAATTGAAAACCTCTTCCTTTTTTGAAATCGGTTAAGTATTGAAAATTGAGTATACTTGAAACAAGTTAAGAATTAGACACGTAGGCGTCTCGTGTGCCGTGTGACCCTGACATTGCCAGGTTTCGGTTTACCAAAACACGTACGAACTGATTACATCGTGTTAATGACATCAACACAGAAAATACTTAAAAGAAAAACAATAACAACGAAGTTGGACTCCGATCTGTATAGGTTTAGTACTCTAGTCAGCGAAGAAGAATTTCACTAACTCACTTAACTACTCTTAAGGAAATGAAACAATGCACACTGTGCTTCTTTATAGTTATTTCATCAACAGCGCAGCTTAAAAAAAACACACTCCTTAAAAATGGGGTTTTGGCCCACTATAAGGTTAAAGGTTTGTTTCAAGTTTTTCTCCTTTCCAAAACAAAGCAGGAAAAATTTATTTATTTTTACGGCCCTACGACTATATCTGCTACCTATATTTTTATCTTTGCAGAAAATAAATCTATTAAAGTTATCATTTTTTACAGCATAGATAAAGATGGTTTCTAAAGTATAAATAGAATAGATTTCAAAATACAATGTCAAGGTAACTAACTGTACGCGCAGTTTCAACCGTATTTACATATTTACATGTATAGGTAAGTACCGAAATAAGGCTAACTTAAGTCACAAAGTTTGATTTACCTCATGGAATGCAAAAAACTTAGGAACAATAGGATCAATAAAACAGTACTTAATTGGGCCCTTGGTTACCAAGAGTTACGGTCTAGGACATTATATTCTACACTTGAAATACTGGCCTGGTAACTGAAACTTTGAAACAAAGATGCTAAAACACTTAAGAGACATACGTGTACATTTATAACAACTAATTTGAAAAGTTCGAAAAATTCTTATAAGTCTTTGTTCCTTGCAACTTGTAGGCCCATCGCTTACGTAAACAAACAGGAAGTACTTGTTTTAGATCAAACAATAGTTAAAAATTCTAATTAACAACGTCTTAACACCTTAACGAGTAACCCCTTTTGTCGTCCCTTTTTAATTTATATTTATTCTAAAGCATAATAGGGTCAGCATTCAGAAAAGATGAAAACTATCACTATCACTAGATATGGCCTGCAATTTACTATCCAATTGCAGGCCAAATCTAGTGACACTAGAGGCCAGGTAATCGAGATTCTACAAGCATTTCTAATTCTACTAATGTCTTATCAGAAACTTGCGGTGATAAATAATCTTTAAAATCACATAAAAAGCTGAGACAATAAGCTAACGACGCAAAACTCACAACGCCTTCGATGATTGAATAAATAAAGCAGGACATTAGAAGCAAAAGTCCTAAGAACCATAGAGCAATTCTGAGCAACACAGGCCACCGGAGTTGTCCTATACCCAAGAACAAACACCAAAACACATCAGATAAATGCCAAAACGGCAACGTCAATTAATGCGTCTATGCTATAATTGAGTCTGACAGTTACTATAATTCTATAGTGTAGTGCTTCTTTAATTAAATCATTAGATCTTTTCATATAAGTTCCCCTTTTTCTTCAGAGCATCACTAATTTGATAATAATTTGTTGTACGTGGTCGAACGCTTCTGGTCTTACTTGTAATAGTTACTTAATGAGCATACTTATGTTATATACAGCCTACATAAAAATAAATATACTATACAACTTCATCAATCATTTTGGTCGGTTCTTCGATAGCCTATCACTATTCTTAAAAGAATACATCAATTTCATACAATATGTTTTTAATTTTACTTTGACTAAAACTACCTACAAGAATTGTTTTCTGACGATGGTACTCAAAGCCGAGGCTTCGTAGGTCGGTCGCGAAGGGCTTGAGGCGAGGTTACATAAGCCTTATTTGAATGACATAATCAACACAAATTTATATTTCTTAACAAAATAATAAATGTTTCTATTTTTCCATTGGAAGATTAAACACAATATGGATTATGGAGCTGAGAATCGTTGAAAATGGATACTTAAATAATGGCAAGTTATGTATGTTAGGAATCGACAGTACATCATACGTACAGATTTGACTCTTTATTTGTTTACTATTTTTACAGGAATAGTGTCATTTAGACGAAAGTACAGATAGGTATATTTCTGTACATTTGTATATTTTTCTTCCGTAGGTTCAAAGAGCGGCCTTATTGTTAAATGCAATTTGTTCCAAGATAAACGTTCCAAGGCAACTTAGGATGGATTAAAATGTTACAAAGCTGAAGTAATAGTTGAAGGTGCATTTTAATTTGTTAAGTTGTAAAATAAAGACACTTATACAATCATAAAGTATGTAAGTAAAATGTTATTCACGTCCAAATCCTAACATACATATTGCATCCCTAATATATATAGATAGGGAAACAGATACATATCTCGAAATAAAAACTTGAAAGATTTAGGGGCAAACATAAAGTAGAAACATTGGTAACGTACCAAGTTAAATGAAAAGAAAATTCAATTTAAAATAGTGCAAATACCTACGTGTATTCTACAGATAATAAGGTAATTACAAACTGGAATTAAGACCGAAAATATTTTACTGGAAGCAAGGAAGCCACATCCTACTTTATTGCTGAGGTAAAATAAAATTATCTCATCCGTAGAGAAGCATTAAACTCAAGCCAACGAACACAACAGTCCCAGATATCTACCAACAAAAATTTCAAGAGACAAACTCGCTTTCCCCGCTAGCCGCGGCCCCGGTCGCTCGCTTGATAAGTGGCCTAAGGGCTCCCCCCTCACTCCGGTGACCTACTTCCCGCCCTCGCCCTCGCGATCTTTGTGCTGCCACTTGCACAACTCGTTTGATATCAGCTGGATGATAATGTTGATTGGATCATACCACCTCTATTCTGAATTTGGATCCAATTGCTAAACTCTAGTTAGTTTATTGGACTTGTAAGCATTAAGTACTATTGTTTTTAATTTGAATTCAACAATAATTACTTTTAAGCAGAATAACGTCCAGTATTAACTTATGCACAGATAATTTTCTTCATTTCACTGACAGAGAGATGAAAATCATTTTTTTTTGTTTCATAATGATAAGCAAGCACGGTTTAAAAGGAAACTAAACCAAAAGTAAAGTAAAAAAATTAAAACTAGTGATGTGCATAAATCAGGGCGAGAATACAATTTTACAGTTTTGTTATTTACTTACTTTTGATTCCATGATCGATTTCATAGTTTTCCACGTAAAATTCGTTATGTATGAGCATTTCAAAACTGCACTCCTTTTCAAGGTTTGTTTACTTGTTATCGTAAATTAAACCTACTACCAATATTCCATACAACCACGAAAGAGAGGCAAATTCCAAGACATACATATCTACGAAACCTTATAAGTAAATACAGGTTTACGTTTTTAGATTGTTCTCGAAAACCTCGGGCTATTTCTCAGTTTGAAATCTTATGAAGGTCAACCTCTAATGGATATTTTACAGATGAACTTTTTGCTCATCTTCCGCTTCCGTGACTGTTTTTTTATAACAAAAACTGAGATATTTTGAGTCGTAAATAGTTTACAATTGGTTTTCAATTTTAGGCTGCTTTGAACTGCAAAATGTTCACCTCTAGTTAAAGCTGCTCGATCTCATTAGAATCCTCAATAGAAGTATTTTATTTAGTCGAGAAGAAGGTAAATCGTTAAATATAATGAGTTAAAGCATTAACAGATAAATTACACTTATGTACCTACTATCTTTTCTAAACACCGGTGCTGGATTATGAAACACATTTAAGTGCATATAAGTTGAACGAGAAATATAATAACGAGTCAGTTTTCTTTAGTGGAATAGCCATGTTGCAGCACAAACAGGACTGATAAGATGGCCACACATAAAAAGGTGTTAAGAAATTCTTTCGATGCTTCTGAGAGAGAGAGAGTGAGATCATTAGAGGCCCAAAGGCTAACCGCTCCTTCAATTCTGAGAGGCGATGGTGGTAATAATCTATAACTTATCGATCTGAAGGTGAGTTTATTTTTTTGTTACGCTTTCACGTCTTAACTACGTCATAAAATTTACGTCAAGTCACGTATTTTATACTTTAGCAGGGTTACAGAATAAACTCTGTGTTTTTTTTATTTCTCCTTCAGAACAGGAAAACATTTTCCCAAGGATAGAAAAATAACGATAAAATATACGACAAAATAAACCAAATCCTGACTCAGGGAAGTCAATAACCATCTATCAACACGCATTGGTCAGCCAACAATCTAAGTAAGATGTACATATTATACATTATCATTATCAGCCCATTGCAGTGCACTGCTGGACATCGGCCTCTCCCAAGGAACATCACGGCGTCCGGTTTTATACATAGGTAGGCATTATTAGGATTATTACTTAC
This sequence comes from Diaphora mendica, assembly GCA_949125395.1. Taxonomy (NCBI): domain Eukaryota; kingdom Metazoa; phylum Arthropoda; class Insecta; order Lepidoptera; family Erebidae; genus Diaphora; species Diaphora mendica. The sequence continues at coordinate 36,062,231 of OX421311.1, read as the reverse complement.
AATAATTCTACTATGTATTTTCTATCTTTATTAATATTTTTCTTTTAAGAAACATAAAACTTGCAGAGAGAGATTTTGTGTACCTACATATGTATAGTAACTCTCTCAGAGGATTAAACCAAGATAAAATTGTTCTTAGAAAGTCTTTATAGGATTTTAAAAGAAAATAAATATATAGCTATAAATAAAATGTGTAGTATGTTCGCATGTTTTCCTTTGTGATGACACTTTTGTATGAACAAACACTTGCACCGGGTACAAGTACAATAATAAATCTCGCAGGGACATGTTACAAGCGTTACCACTGCGCAGATGCATCGGTGGAATAATGTCTTATTAGCGGTTCACTAAGACAATCGTTTAAAATAATCACAAAGAACAAATACTGATAATGTTTCTATTGTTTGCGTCTGTAACGTAGAAAACCAAGGACAAGAGAGTCATTTCAAATCACTGCACAGTGTGCATAATGTTAAATATTGGCAATTAGTAATTGATTAATTAGTTTTTATCTCACAATTTTTATATTGTCTACTAAAATGGAACAGGAAAGCAAATATTCGTGTACTTATTGTAGTGAAAACTTGTTTAACCGCAGTAAGCACTTTTTCGGTGAACAAAAATTATGTAACGCGCGTCATCGTCACCGAACGCTTTCCATGACCTATATTTTTTTACTTCTTTTTATCGCGCACTCATTTAAAGAGCAAAGAGGTTTATTTCAAGTGAGCTTAAACAACTGATTGTTTATAGTAGGTAGTTGTGAGTTTTTACTTCTGTCTGCAGTCCTCATAACTGCTTTGTGATTTTCTTTTTACAATTCTACTTTTATTATCTTTTACTACACATCTGATATCCGTTTATTTTGGTCGTAAACTGGAAAAACCGAATCATGCGAAAAATACGATAGAAAGGAATATTATTCTGTTACTATCAGTCATTATACAAAACTCTTTGTGTTTTTCTTGAATAATTAAGTAGCTAGATACTATTAGCTGGTTTATTTGTTCACCAACTCTCTTAGCACCCCTACAATATTGACCAACGAATTCGAAACTAAGTATTCTAAGCAAGACTATTCGGCTCACATAATCTGCAAACACTCATAGAACCAGTGGTACAGATCGAGCGTTGCTAATCCTCTCTCCTTCTACCATGAAAAGTTCAAAACAATCAGAACAGATCACTCTACTCACAAAGATCATAGAAATACACACAGTTCGACACAACTGGTTTCCAATAAATTATCTATATCTATCTACTAATATTATAAACGCGAAAGTTTGTAAGTATGGATGGAAAGATGGATGTTTGTTACTCTTTCACGCAAAAACTACCGAACGGATTTGGATGAAACTTTACAGTAATAATAGCTTATACATCAGAATAACACATAGGCTTCTTTTTGCCGCGATAACCGACATATACGCGGGCGGAGCCGCAGGCAACCAATAGTACATAATATACCTGGTCTACATGTGTTATGCAACAATTCAATTTTGATTTCTATTTATTCTTAAAATATAATAATTAAGTAGGTAAGTTTTAGTATAGTAGATGCCTAGGACAAAGCGGACTTAATATTATAGGCATTTTTACCGCAGTATATAATAGGTAAAAAAATAAGCCACTATACGACTTATAAATGTTTGACTTCAGTAGTTTCAGAATGTATTTATACGGGAGTAGCAAGACTACAATAATTTAAAAACAATTGCTAGGTGACGCAACCGCAACCCACCAATGAGACAGAGTTGATTAACAAACTGTCCCTGGCCACGGTTCAATTAACAAGAAATTACCTATTAATATTGACATCTATTTCGATTTAATTGATTTGACATTACTGTAAAACTCAGAAATATGCGTATTTCTTGGAATATCAACTAGAGTTTTAGAGTTTACAAAATTTTCAGGTGTTATGCGCAATGCATATTTTAGATCTCATTAAAGTGACGTACTTAAACCAAAGCAAGGTTATTTTTCTTAATTTAATGCACATATTTTAAATATTTCAAGATTTTTATTAAAATAGTTGATGACTTTTGCAGCTAAAACTTTACTTTACCTCTGAGGTTTTGGAAGCATGAAACAAATGAGTTATTTCCAAAATGTAATGACATCTATTCAGACGTGCACGCCACGGGCCACAATTTTCAGCCAGAAATGAATGAGATTGAATTCTATGCGATAGAATTTTTGTTAAACAGTAATTCATCAGTGATGATAAAAATAAAGGCTTCATAAACAACATAATAATGGATAATGCTTGCAATTACATTGGCAGAAAATGTAAAATAAAACATTATATTAAATAGAACCTCGCTGTGTGACCTTTCTGAATGTAAGTATTTATCAGAATACTTTTTTCTGAGAACTGGTTTGACCACGTTGTTAAACAAGAACATTTAAACAAGTTTATTTGCCCAGGAACGTGAGTGTTGGTAATCAACCAATTATTGTGTGAACCACTAACCAAAGGTACACGGAGTGGCAAAAAGATTTCTAAACGAATTAGAAGCCTCAGAGTTATCAATATGAGAGAATCCTATCCATATTTATTAACCAACAAATACTAAATAATACTACTTAATTGCGGACTGCCCCACGCAAGTTCTTATATTCTTTTCAATCATGCTCGGCTGGTCTAAGCGTGATGTTAAATAACCTATTAAAGGCAGGCTAGCAAAACACATTTAAAAAAAAGCGTCTAAATCAGGTAGATAGTTTTGGAGTTCATATTGATCAACAACGTGACACGATAAATGTACAATAATAAATTAAACAGGTGGGCAGTGTTATTTGCTTATTTAAGGCAAATCATTTATACATGTCCCTGAGATGTTTCTTGCAAAACATCATCGAGATATAATGTATAGAGAAGACGCCACTCACAAGTGCGGTGATCCATGCAATTGCGGCGATTGCGCCGCACTTCCTTCAGTTGCTTGCTAGCTACACTCTTCTGAAGAGGTGGCTTAAGCGTGTGATTGTTTAAATTTAAAAACGTTCTAAAACTCATGAAATATGCCATTTTGTGTCTTGAGACATTGCACTAATAATACAAGGAATACGGAGAAAAACAAAGGAATAACTTTTCACCAGTAATTAATTAGATATAATTGTTTTAAAATTAAATACGAACAAAATATTTTAAGACGCCATTGTTGCCTCACTCGACATAGAGTACTTAGAGTAAAACATACAGAAGTGATATTTAGGTAGAATTAACTGACGTTAAATGCACAACGTATCTAACGTATTTAATTGGATAAGTAAAAATAATATGTTGTTAAAAATAGCTTCGTTAATAACCGCCGAAATAGCGCCATGAAAATCACGGCGCTTATGACATTTCGCTCGTGAGGAAACCACAGCTCAAATGCGATAGAGCGCTGCTTGTTAATACTGTTGGATTAGACTACTAATTATTGTTTGGCTGCGCTGCAGCGCTTTTTAGTTATAATTCAAATATAAACGGAACTTAAAATTGGTTTTGAGTGGCTCCTCTAGTACCACTAGTACGTAGTACGTAATATCTCGATGCAAAACATGTATTTAAAGACACGGTGAGGTTAAATGAGCGGAGCCTTACAAAATAACTCGACACCCTTTTTAATAAGGGTCTCTGAAATATATACCTTTTTAACTTGAACATCAAAGGGTTACAAGTTATTTAGTCCGGCTTATTTCAACGCCAATTTTGCTCACACGTTGCTATGATATTAGTTGCTATGTTTTATATAAAACCGTTTGAAACATAATGAGAGGCACTTCAAAAATTACTTATACTTATATAAATGTTTTGTGACAAAGCCGTATTTAAGATACATTTGAATATCTATAATGAACTAGTGGGGCGATTTACCCGGTAACAATCCGAGGTAAGAAGGTTATTATCATGGATACTTATATATGTTACTTACTTATAGAATAATAATTTCGGTTTAAAGTGGAAACGGAATCGAGATTTAACACAATGAAATAATGTTTGTAGGTATCACACAGTTAATTTTACGTGGTAACGATCTTTAGACTTGGTCAAAGTGGAGCAGTCTATTTGAGGAAAAAGTATGCAAGACAGACCTTTTAAAGGCTCTAGATATAACCTCGATACCTGATGACGTTTGAAGTCGAGTAAACAGAGTATATAATATATAAATTATTTTTAAATACTTCAATTAACGTCTCTGTCTACATAGCTGTAGAACAAGGTCATCCAAGTATTAAAATATATTAGTAATATTAGATAATAGACAATTCTAAATTTATTCAGAAAAAGTTAAGTTTGAATGGACTTTGAGCGTTGGTGGATAGACACCTGTGTCCGACCCCAGTGTTCAGAACAAGTAGGTAATCTAAACAAATTATCTTTCATGTGGTGTATAGTTGGGTTGAAGTTGGCCTGGCGTCTCTCACTCGGCGGGAGAGCGAATAGCGATGCAGTGGTATAAAGATATGTCGTCTATTTATAACTTGAGAGGAGAGTAATGCAGGCGCGCGGACGCATCAGAGAGAAATTTGGCTTTGTCGTATGGCTTGATTTTGAATGTTTTGTGTAGTGTAGCAGGTATGTTATGTTGCTATGCCCACATTTTTACTTAAAATTGTTAGAAGATTTCTACAGAATTTGCTACTCCTGCATAATTATGTTTAAAGTGCAGAAGTTTGATTAAACAGGCAAAAATATGACAAATATGCTATCTAGCAAAAAGGCTTCAGTTTTGAAAATCTGACAGCAATGCAACATGCATACTAAATTTGATTGATTAAATATGACCCATCTTAATGTGAAAAAAAACATCAGTCAAAGAGTTTGACAATCTTCTGACCACATAGAGGGCCGACGAATATTGTTTTTTTTTAAATAGAGTTTGGTTACCGTATGTTAACCTCGACTTCAGTCGAATAAAAACATATTTACCTACTGCTAGATTGAAATAAAAACGAAACTCACAAACAAATTAAAAAAATCTATTCAAGCATTTCGGGTAAATTGAATTTCAGATGGCTTTTAAAGTACTAAGTCCGATGTGATTGTGTTCTTTGTTAATTATTTTCTTGTTACGTGAGCAACATTGTCAATTTCAATAACTGATTACTGGCTAGCGATTAAGAAACCTGTAGCAGAGTATTCATAGGCAAGTGTACTAACCAAGAATCCAAGTTATGATTCGTACTTTGAATTAAGTAATAAATATTGAATGATAAATTCAAAATAAGGGAATCTGTAGAATATTTCGGAAAATTATAAAAGAAAAAATATTTTTGGGCCGCGGCCTTGATTGATTTTGGAATGTTCATATGCTAATCGGTGTGAGAATTTCTATATCGCGATACAGGATTAGTAGATACTTCTGCATCTTCAATAGATGGCGCTGTATTATATTTTTCTTTTGCGTTTATATGTGGAAGGCGCCACAACACAACGCACTTTGCACTAACCCATGTATGTATGGGCCTCCGGTATCCTCACTCACTCGGTGAAACACATATTTTGTTCTGGCCAGGTGACTTAGCATTGAGATGACGTCATTCTCATGTTTTTGTTAGTTTTCTACTAACGCTTACGTTTGTAAGATATCAGGGAGGCAGGTAACATGAATAGTCGATTGCCCCGTATGGCATCGTGAGCCGGATATTAACTATTGTACTGCACGGTTGATAAGCGTAGATGGACAGAATCTTGTACAAAATCTGCTATTCAATAAATTAGGTTACCTATTGTCAAAATTCGTAGTAGTATAGTAGTAGTAGTAATTAGTAGTGCACTTAATGAATGTTACTTTTCCAAAAATAAGTAGATAAAGAAATGCTGACGCGTTTTATTTCCTTCTACTGTTGTTACATTTACATACTTGGGTTTTCCATACGTATTGAGACAATACCAAGCCAATCCAATTTAATATTCGCTAAGAAAGGACCGAGATAGGGATTGGAAGAAAGTACACGGGACAAGTCAATTGGAATAATTTATATCCAAATTGGAATTGTTTTGTTCAAGTAAAAGTAGAACTCCATGAAGCATTTACATGTCTAATAACTTTTTTCTTTCTTGGTCCAAAACTGATTGGGCCGAGTCGACACAGCGATGCGAACGGTCGCTGGCAGTGCATCGAACGCGGCCGGTGAGAGCGAGGTCGATGAACCTGCCGCCATGTGCATTTTGTTTTTTCACTTTTGTTATTGCAATATAAACAATAATAACTAATACTAGCGGAATTGTTACTAGGCAAAACATTAACATATTATTAAGGTCGCAAATGTATACTCTAAAATGCATGCTAATAATTTCACTGAAGTCGTAATAACAACCAAAGGCATTGTGATTATAATTTAACTCCAGCGTTTTTTACTCTAAAATTTTGAGATAACAAGATGGTACTCAATGATGAAGAAATATCTCGATAGACCGGCATGGTGTGGGTCACCATGCTGCATTGTTACATTGCCTGCATTCACAATGAGTAAGGTGGCCAATACTCTTGGAGTCCGCTCATGTTTTCATCAAGCAGAGTAGAGTCACTTTGGCAGGCTCATACCTAAAAAACTACGGTGACTCTTTAATCTATCCTATAATATCTATACTAATATTATAAAGCTGAAGAGTTTGTTTGAACGCGCTAATCTCAGGAACCGCTGGTCTGATTTGAAAAATTATTTCAGTGTTGGATAGTACATTTATCGAGGAAGGCTATAAGTATATCGTTACGCTAAGACCAATAGGAGCGGAGCACCAATGAAGAATGTTACAAAAACGGGGGATTTTTTTTACGCTACGGGCTTAGGAGACATCAACGACGTTGCGTGGGTCAGCTAGTTCTCTTATAAAATATCAGGTTTCAACGACTAAAAGTGCATGGTGGTGGTATTAGAATGCGTGTGGTATTTGTTCTTGCTCAAAGCGATGCATCTATGATTGAGCCTAAGTTATTTTTGGGAACCTAAATTTGTATCTATTGTATTACGAAAACGCGTTAGTCTAGAAAAACGAGAATGAGTCTTAAAGGGAGACGTTTAAGACTTGCTCTTTACATGTTACCTTTAGTGTTCATGAGGTATTTGTACCCTAAGGGTTCATTAATCACAATTCAGATTGAACTTAGGATAATAATTATTTGTTTTGTTGACTATACTTATAGTCTCGCTAACATAATAGAAGGCAAGCCACGATAAGTCTACTCTGAAGTTTAACCAGGATTTAGACAGCTCTAAACAGATGATGTGACAGTATAAACGAACCTCTAAGAATATAACTACTAATTACTTTTCTGACCTTTGACATATATCGCGTAATCAACTGACTGATAGGAACTGTCAATAAAACGCTACGTACCAATAGCATATTTATTCGATTTATATATCGAATTAAGGGATATCAATTTGCGCTTTACTTTGAAATGGACTTGCATGCCTGAAACCTCTTCACGGGCGTCCATACAGTCGATAGTTGTTTCTTCTTTTGAATTCAGTCGACTTCGAGGAATAAAAACAAAAAAGTGTTTTGTTTCATCAGGTCCAAATTGTAAATAAATATGCAATTGTATGTATTATGTGAAATACTAATCCCACCAAAAACATTATGTAAAAAACTAGCCAAGTCTCAATGGAGCTACTTGTTTATCTCTATTTAAAATGTAATGAAATCTAGACAAAGTCGTGCCAAGTCTAAGGTTCCTTATAGGCGGTACACACTACAACGAGTAGCGATTTAACTGTGCAGTTAGTTTGTGCAGTTTTATCGATAGTGTGGACGGATATAGGCACAGATTTTTTGGTTGGTGCAAACGATCGGAGGCATGAGCAAAAGTTATTCGATAAATCGTTGTCAATTTAACTGCACAGTTCGTTTGTGCAGTTATCGTAGGGTGTGGACGGAAGTTGGTCCAATCGCTCAATTCGTTCACAAATCTTGCTGTAGGCGGACGCGGCCGCGCACATTCAGTCAACTCATTTTATAAATTTATGTGAGACTAGCTGAACCCCGCGGTGTTACCCGCGGGCATTGTCGTACGGCTGGTAACGCCGCGGGGCGAAGTTAGTCTAAGAAAAGTAAGTTAGCCTAAGTTACTCTTTATATCCTCAGCTACCTATCAGTGAAAGTCCCATCAAAATCGGTCCAGCCGTTCCAGAGATTAGCTGGAACTAACAGACAGACAGACAAAAATTGTAAACAATGTTATTTTGCTATATGTACCCTATAAATATACATATGCATTTAGCAAAAAATTTAATATTACAAAGAGACACTCCAATTTTATTCATTTGTAGGTATGTATATAGAAGCATGACTTTCTTTTAAGAAGTCACTCCTTACACCACACACTATGTAAATTTCTTCTGTTTTTGTACAAATAGGTAAATAAATAAACATTTCGGACATCTAACACACAACGCCATCTAGTCTTAAACTAAGCAGAGCTTGTATTATGGGTACTACACAACTGATACAAGTACATAAGTACATGTATACTATTTTCTGTAAATAGATACATATTATACATAGAAAACACACAAACTCCGAAACATATATTTGCAGATCATACAAACATTTGGTCCGACCCGGGAATCAAACCCATGACTTCAAGCACAGCAGTCGCATACGCTACCACTGCGCCACCGAGGCAGTCAAATTAAGCTATGTTATCGCAAGCGCGTCATCGTCTTCTATCGCGGACGACATGTTTATAGTCTGCTGAGCTTCTGCAGAGAACTGACGATCGATCGATGCAGATATCGTTGACGCGTAGACACTCAATGGACGTACGATAACTGCACAGTTGAACTGTGCAGTCACATCAGTCACATCGCTACGATAAATCGTTGTAGTGTATACCGACCTTTTTTTTTTTCTTATGTATAACCCGCCAAAATGACTACTCTGCCTGATGGAAAGCATAAGCAGAATCCAAGAGTGGTGGCCACCATACTCATTGCGAATGCAGACAATGCAGCAATGCAGCATGGCGACCCACACCATGGCCTAGTGATGCTTATGCATCTTTTAGTCTAGTCAACAAGTATGGAACTTGTTGACTAGACTATTTGGGCCTCCGGTCTCGCACTCACAAACGAAACATTTAAAGTTGATTTTCTGTGCGAGGGTAGTACCGTCCCGGTCGAGCCGGCCCGTTCGTGCTGAAATCAGCGTGGCTCTACTACCTCGTATAATACCGACCATTATTGCGATTTCTTTATTATTATACCTAGTTAATGTTGTGTGTCTTGGCCGTTGAACATTCTTTATACGTTAGTGGGTACAAGTCAATAAAATTTTGTTTACACGTAATGTTTTATCTGTTGTAAATACCTATGTTTGTTAAGCGAGATAATAACCCATACCTGGTATTGGTAATTGGACGCTAGTGTCTCATTTTAGGCTGTTGTTGATTGTGCAACACATGCATTCAGCATAGACAATACTGACTTCTGCTCTCTTCCTTTTGGAGCGTCAAATCGACCACCGATCTAACATAAAATAGACGTACAGTCGGACTTCTATCAATGATTAGAAGTCCGTCTGTACTGGAAATAATTTTTATACTGTTTGTTTCAGGCTCGCCTAGTTTTCATAGTTTCCCTTTATGTGGCCATTAAACCCTAACTCTGTACCAAATTTCGGCTCTCTGAGTTTATGGGAAGTACTAGTTATATTCTGATGATCATGAGTGAGTGAGTGTCATAAATGCGAAACGTTGCTTTCGCTTAACTTCGGAACTGAATGACCTACAGACTTGTTTATTTTTATTTTAAGTGTCATTTTATAGTTTACTGGATGACGAAAGTTTCTGCGTTCTGGTCTTATCCAGAGGTTCTCAAATAGGGGCCTGAAAATGCGGCGAAATGGTTCCAGTAAAGGATGGTACGGCAGTGTTTGCTTCGCGCTCGACTTGTCGGGGGCACTGCGTGCCCCCCGATTACCTACCTACATGCATAAAAATGATTTTTTTTTACTGGTTTGAAGATACAATTGAACTTCTTAGTAAATAAATAAATATATGTCATGTATACATTATATGATATGTTTTCTATGATGTTCAGGGCGGTGGCTTTTCATGTTATTTTGAAGTAGATATTGAAAAAGCCTCTGTATGCTTATAATATATGGAATATCCACCATGCCATGAAACAATCTGTAGGTAGGTACCACCTAATACAATTTTCTGTAGAAACTGTTTCGAAATACGATACGAATAAGAATAATTTATTTGCTATTACAAGTAAGTAGTATAGCTACATTTATGTAAGTAACTATTTAGTATAGGTATTGTTTTGGACCGAAATTGATCTATCTAGTTTTCGAACGTTTTTATTGGGGGTTCATGTTCACGGTTTATTTAGGTACGGGGCTTAATGGCAGTGTGGATTTTTTCAATTTAATATCTAGGTAGGTACTTGCGTAGGCAACGTATAGTAGGAAATCAATAACTTAATACCTACCTACCTGAAAGGTATTAAACTTAACAGATTCTATATCACCAATATAATTATGTATAGCTACGATATAGTACACCAAAAATATACCGTAAATGTACCTATAAAATAATTACGAGTATAATTGTACAATGTGCTACACTAGTCAGGAACTATGAAGGTCATCTTTATAAAAATTAAAAAACAAATGACAATCACAGAAAACAGTATTATTTTCTTGGCATTGATTCGATTTTATGACATTTATGAATGTATATTTATAACATCTACTGGAGTTGGCTAGGAAAAGCAATAAGATTATGGAAAGTAGCCAATGTGAAGTTAATATTATGTACACCTACCTACTATTACGGCGGGTAGGTGCAATATGAAAAACCGCGCGCAGGTTCCTTACTTTGCTAGGTACTTACCGACGTAAACGTTTTAGTAAATTTTGTCAATAATATGAATGAAACTCTTATTGAAACTTATTTGGAAGTACTATTAAGCACACAGCTTTACCTGAAGCTCCTTATTCTTGTTATCTTTTAGTGATGCTGCTCTGATAACACCAGCTTTCCATCCCCATTCGGAAACTTTATTCACGTTAATTTTTGTCACACCACTCACAGCGAGAAATCGTTTGCCAACTAAATCTTCACGGTACTTATAAGCCATAACGAACTACACAATCACATTATTCACATTAAAACTACACAAACGTCAAAACTCAGCGTTTAAACGCGCAACACGTCACACTCTTCGTTGAGCGAAGGGAAACTACGTGGAAAACACAAGAAACGTTTCTGCGGAACGTATATATTATGCCAACAATTTGAAAACTGACTTTGTTTGTAAAGTAAATACGCTGTTGAAGAGCTTCCTAAATCAGGCGTATTATAAATAAACTTATTGTAAGTCAACCAAACCAAAATGGTCATCACACGTACCGGTGTTGTAGGAGACAGTGCGCTTTTGAACTTTTTCGGTTAGCCGGCTCATTTTACACGGACGTAAATGTTACGTTTTAGTTATACTAATCAATAAAAGATGGCAGTGTTTTGAAATGCATTTCTTCAGTTTTTCCATGTTCGCACATTGATGTATCTTTTATGGTACCTTTGTTGTTCACATATAACTGATTATCATAAAAGATTAGTTTTGAAATCCATCATTATTTTAATAATACTACGGAAATCATTTAAATTCCCATTTTCTCTTTTATCATTAATCATAAAAAAGCTTTACCGAATAAGAGGAATAGGTGGTACCTATTCCTAAATATTTTTAAAACATAACTACACAAACCATATTTTATAATCTTTTTCATTTTTTTAGTTCAATCTATTGCGTACGAGATGGCAGTAAATGAGTAGAAGTACTGTCGTGAAGAAATATAATTGTTTTTCCATTTAAAGGCAATACCTAAATAAACATATATTATATAAATGTAAAGGAAAAGGGGAAAACTTATCTGTTATTCTTTTTAAAGCATGACAAATTTGAAAACTTAAGGCAGTGGCTTTTTTTTGAACGCTGTTTTGTGGCCATATTGATTTGTAGGGTCACGTGATCAAAACAACTGTCATTTCAATATCATCATGGCGTATTAGACTTTTAGTGGAACGGTTGTGTTTTGCTATGTTTTCTATTGTGATTATTTGAGTGATTTTTTCGTATGTGACTATTAATATGATATCGTCGATAATTTCCCGACTTGTGATGTAAGTATAACTAAATAATTTCTATTGCCCGACTGAATGTCATTTTATCTAATCCTTTGTTAGAAATGAACAAAATAATAAATCCCTGTTTATGTTCATTGTCATAATTTTTTTCTGCGTCGAATATTCGGACTCCAATTATTGTCAACATATTGCATTACCTATGAAAATTTTATAAATTGTGAAGTACGAACGTTCGCATGTTAAAATTAATATAACTGACCATATTGCAAAATTTTAGTAATCGAACGTAATCTATTTTTTTATATTACTTACCCTTAATATAATTTCAATATGTTTTTTCCTGTTTCGGTCTATCTAGCAGAACCGAATGACAACTTTTCATTTGACATGAAAAATTATCACACGAAAAAAATTTACAACTGAAATATGATAGGACTACAGTTGAGCAAGCCCTAAGAAATTTACCTCTTTGTTAACAATAAATATTTAAGTTCTTAACTAACTCAACAACAAACTGTAACATGTTGCTTAAGATACAACAGGAGTAGACATAAGATAGTTACCCTTTATCCAGATAAAAAACAATTTCATGTATGGAAAACGTTAGTTTAATGTACAAATAATAACAAAGGATGACTTTAGCAGGCAATACTACTGTTCCATTAAACTTGTGTAATACTAGCTATTGCCCGCGGCTCCGCCCGCGTGTATGTCGGTTATCGCTGCAAATAGTAGACTATGTGTTATTCTGATGTATAAGCTATATTACTGTAAAGTTTCATCCAAATCCGTTCAGTAGTTTTTTGAAAGAGTAACAAACATCCATACTTACAAACTTTCGCGTTTATAATATTAGTAGGATTGTACATTTTAATGGTTTGACACCAAAAGTCTGCTGCCAGTCTAATCAATGTCATTAAAAAAATATAGTTCATAGTCTTATGTTCTGGTCCTGTATTGTTTTTAATCTATCTTGTATGGATAGTTGTATAAATTGCTAATATTTATGAACAGTAATTGAATGATTCAGTTACCAATTTTAAAAGGTGGAGCCAATATAAAAAGTGTAAAAGGAACCATACTCATAACATCTTTGTTTATAGATACCTCATCTTAAAATATTGATATCTTAGTACTTACTTGAAATATTAGTACATATTTTTCTACATTTTCTTACGATTGTTTCAAGAGAATTGGTATGTTGTATTATAGCTACTGGTGCAGGTCTGCATACTTATAATAATTTAAAATTGTATGTCTGACTGTAACATCGAGATGACTTCACACTTCAGGAAGTTGCATATTAAGGCACACAAGCTGATATGATATTGAATTTTTAGAGACCAATTGTTGTTTTTATTTTATTGTTCTTTCTGAAGATATAAATATAGTTTATATTTGACCTAGTGCAAAACAATTTAGCCTAGATTACTAATATTATTCACTATGTGTCTGAATATTTATGAGAATTGACAAACCTGTGGATTTAGTGCAATGTTCCCAACCAGAGTCTAGGGGACCACAAACAATAAAAGTTATAATGATTAAAAAATTATTTATTTAGCTTTCTAAAATGTTGGATCAATATTAACATCACAAAAAAATTAAATGCCAGAAGTTGTGGTTTTTATGATGATCATTTGTTGTATTTAGAAATTTGAAAATGCTAAAATAATAAAGTTTTATATAATTTTGTAACCTCTACTCTTAACCTTTAATGGTTTAATTCTTAAAAATCCTTTCTGAGCGCTCAGTTATGTCACCTATGAAACATATTTTGTGCAGAATTTCAGTGAATCACTCTTTCAGTCTCTTTATAAATTTAAATATAGGTTTGGTTGAGGGTGTTCTTAGGTTCATACAAGAAAATAAGACAACCATTAATCTAATATCATCTGGTATTTTCTGGTTATTGATTACATTTTGAGTTTGCAGCAAGGAATTGAGCATTTAACAACTTGAGTTCCATCACATCACATCACACCACATTGCATCACACTAATATATAAAGGCGCAAGTTTGTGAGTGTGTATGTTTGTTACTTCTTCACGCAAAAACTACTCAACGGATTTGGATGAAACTTTACAGTAATATAGTTTATACATCAGAATAACACATAGGCTACTATTTACCGCGATAACCGACATATACGCGGGCGGAGCCGCGAGCAACAACTGGTATATCAATAAATACAGAATTTAATTTTTGTTATTTCCCATCAGTTCAAATAAAAACATTTGCAATGGGAAAGGACTATGTCCAGCAATGGACCGCAAAAGGCTGATGATATCTGATAATTTTTTATCTATTTGTCAATTATATGTACTATGACTTTTAAAAAAATAAAGATTTGTTGTGACTACTTGTGACTTTTCATAGAAGCATCTAAAAATAAAGATAGGCTCCATAAATATTTTAGAAACCTTTTCATGAAAACCACTTGAAACTGATAAATTTTCAGACATTACCTCTGTAATGGTATAGAGTGATAAGTAATTATCGTAATTTTACTCAATAATAAATAATAATATATTGTATTTAATATTATAATAATACATTGTTTGTAATTGTTTAAAATTTAACACTAGCCAATAGTGTAGATTTGACAAAACTGGCAAATATCCAAATCTTTTGAGTTTGACTAGTCATAGTAAAATTTGGCAACATCGTAAGTTTATGTTCGTTTTTAACATTCTTTTCACCTTCAGATGTAGAGTGTATTCGTAACAGACTCTTGTCATTTCTCAAAGTCCTAAAGTTGTTTAGCTCTTGGATCACTAGCATTATTACGGCAAGACGGCTGACTAAATAAGCTGGGACGTTTTAAACAAAGAAACCAAGTTGATGCCGTTGCGGTATTCGTCACTAGGGTATCCCGCTGCACTGCCGGGTGCTATTTTCGGCGAAGCTCGGGCGTTCGCCTCTGATGTGCAGTGAAAAGACGGTTTAGTCTGTGGCGTTCACGTCTTGCGTCCGTTTCTTCGTCTTTCTATGCAATACAAGTGAAGTGCGTTGACACTAACTGTACAGTGATTCATTTATTGATATTCGGCCTTAGTGAAGAGTTATTAGTGTCTGTTCATAGTGCGCTCAATCTGTTCGTACTGCCAGGAGGTCGTATACCTTGACGACACCACGCTATGTGCTTATTAAGAGCGCTTGTCTTGCCTTTTTAGGCATAGCCTCGGCTGAATTACGTGTACCTTTACCTAGTTTTGCTGCTGACACATATATTTGTACATTTTTTAAAATGTCTTCGCGTACTAAAGTCGATATAAGAATAACGATTTTTTATGGAGATCATGTAGTTGTGATTTATATTTAACTAACGGTATGTCATTATTATATTAATAGTAATGTAAGTTCCTTGAAAAATATAGTGATGTGTTTTACCCTGTGTTTATTTTCGAATACCTCGTGTGTTTGAAATACAATACTGTAGAATAACATGGGAGAGAACAAAAACCTATGCGAACAGAATCCTATTCCCTTAATCCATATACGTGGTAACCAAGTTAATTAAGTACACAAATTAACATGAACATCTGCGGGGTAAATGAAGTGTAGTTACTTCATAATAATATCTGGGTTGGTCTACCGAAATAACTCTGGCATAATTACAAGCGGACCCATTACACATTTACCAACGCGTGTCAATGAAATCTTTAAAATACTAAATATTATGATGGATGCTGACGAGAGGTAGGAGCAGAGATTACATATCTACCAACGGTACGTAAATGTTTTTTTACAAGAAACCGACGGAAAAATAATTCGAAGCAATATAGCATAATTGTTTTTCGTAGTAACATTGAACACATTAACAAGGTTTAATACCATTTTTAGTCTGGCTGGCAGTAAATCCTAATGACGTAGTGAAGTACATAAATAATCTATATTTGGCTGTTTTAGAGACAAATATTAAATAGGTACTACACGCGTTTGTATTGTAGCACGCGCATTAAATTATTATTTTTAATAAACTTATATCACGCTTGGTGGATTCTTGCAATACACGGGAAGTTACAGTTCACAGGGTCGTATATTTACGCAAACTTTAGTATGCGAAAGATTTAAGTGTAGTAAATAAGACGATAATATTTTACTCTCTTTCGATCAATGACGTAAAATAAGCAAATTGTGCGTTTATGTGAGCGCGCGTGTAGATGTAGATACAGTTTTAAATAGATCGGAATAACCTATAGCTAACAAAGTTATCTACGTACCGTTGCATTTATATTATTGAAATTAAAAGATTTGTTTTAGTGCTTATGGCTATGGTAACTCAAATATTTGCTAAAAGCACTACATTATAAAGATAAAATTAAAAAATAATGTTATATATACATACAAGATAATAGGTCTTTTCCTATGAAATTGCCGTTTTGTATGCAATAAGTGAAAGTACTTATTTTTTCAAACTTTTTTATTTCTGTTATTCGAAGTAATCACCCATGCAATCGACGCATCTTTGCCAACGCATTGGCAGTTTATTGATGCCCTTCTTGTAAAAATCAGCTGGACGGGAGGCAACAAACTTTTCAAAGGCATTTTGTACTGCCTCTCGGGAATTGAATTTTTTACCCACTAAAAAGTTGTCTATATTTTGGAAAAAGTAATAGTCGGTAGGTGCAAGGTCTGGTGAGTATGGCGGATAAGGGAGAGCTTCCAACCCCAGCTCCTGCAGCTTGGAGACTGTCTGTTGCGCAGTATGGGGTCGCGCGTTGTCGTGAAGGAGCAGTGGGGACGACCGATTGACAAAAGCTGGTTGCAGATGTGCAAGCTTCTCCATCATTCTCTCAAGTTCTTCGCAGTACATATCTGCATTAATGCTCATGCCGTTTTGTAAAAAGCTGTGGTGAATCACACCCGCACTAGACCACCAAACAGTGACCATCACCTTTTTAGGGGTCATTTTTGGTTTGGGGCATTGCTTTGGTGCTGAACCAGGGTCTAACCAACTTGCTGACCGCTTTCGATTGTCGAACAGAATCCATTTTTCGTCGCACGTAACAATTCGTTTCAAAATTCCTTCATTTCTTTGCCTGTTGAGCAGCGCAAGGCAGGTCTCGACGCGTACGTTGCGCTGGCGATCGTTAAGGTCGTGGGGCACCCATCTATCAAGCTTTTTTACCTTGTCAATTTGTCGCAAATGGATCAATATTGTTTTGATGCTTACATTAAAAGCTGCTGCTAGCTCAGCTGTAGATTGAGTTTCGTCAGCTTCCACAATCGCCTTTAATTCATTATTGTTAACCAAAGTCTCCGGACGACTACGAGCTTCATTTTTCAAGTCAAAATTTCCAGAACGGAACCGGGAAAACCAATAACGGGTTGTGCGTTCGTTTGTACAGTTCTCTCCGTAAACGTTTTTAATTTTACGTGCCGTTTGTGTCGCGTTGGTGCCACGACGGAACTCATATTCCATAATTACACGAATTTTTAAAGTGTCCATTATGACGAAAAATGTTCAAATGTAATGAAAATACAACGCTAATCAAAAAACAAAAGACTGAGTTTGTAAATAGAATGTCATGGTTTTAAAACAAAATTATTTTGAATTTAGAATACAGAGCCATTACAAACTTTTTTTTATTTGATATGACCAGTACTGAAGAACGGCAATTTCATAGGTAAAGACCTAATATAACGCTAAATCATAAATGTAAGTCGGCCACGCTCAACTGCCTGTTACATCGACCCTGAAGAATGAAGCGGAGCGATGCGGCACGCTCCTTTTATAGTGTACCAATAGCCGTACTCTAACACCCAATAGAAAGGATATACTTAACCGATTCATTATTGCTGTACAGGATACATTCTAATAAACGTGACTTGAACATTGGATTACAAGGAACCGGTTCCGTTAAGTAAACTAAATACAGTTCACGGCTATACGTATGAGACCAACACGTTTTAAGTGTGATATGGTATTAAAATTTACCTTAGTAGTCACAAATAAGTAGTGTATCATTAATCTAACTTGCTAAGTAATATTATAAGTGCGAAAGTGACTTTCTTTGTTCATTTGTTTGCCTCAACTAAATATTAAACCGATCATCACGAAATTATACGTATTGACTATTGATTGACGTGGCAGGAAAAAAGAATTAGTCCCCAGAAATACTCAAATTATTGATAAAACTTTATTTTAACTCGAGCAACGTTGTATCTAAACTCTGATTTACAAGATTACAGATCTCTTGTCGAATAGAATCAGTACAGAATAATGTATTTATAAGTCCGCGTAATAAGGACGCTAACCTTGTAATCTCGTGATAAATTAACTATGTATTCGTGTTTATATGTAGCTAAATTATTACATTAAAAACATGATAGATAACATAATCATTGTTTTGCTTTGCGACGATGCAACAATGGTAATCTAAAATGCAATTTACGTCTTACAATCTACTCTGGCATTAAGGTCTATCGTGGTTTTATGACTGCTTTTTGCAACTATTTCTAAAATACTAATGACTGAACGAAGTATAGAACGTTCGGATTTCTTCGACGGTTTACGAAAACTGATAAAACAAAGCATTTCATAGTTCATTAAATTTTACGCAAGAAATGTAAAAAGCTGATTGTTTTGCGTAACAATTCGTAGTAGTGACTGACTGCTGATTGTTATTTTCCCTTTTACGGTTCAAATAAGTAGGCTTGTAACCTGAAAAAATACACGAATATTAATAAGATTTCAGGTATTGATAATCCTTGTAAACGCTGGACTAATAAATGACACTAATAATAATTCTTCTTAAAATTTTCAGTGTTTCCATATTTCTTTCGGAATATCACTACGAAAAATAACGAATATACAGCCTTTAAGTTTACATGAACCAGTTCCTTAGTTGCGTAGTTCCTTTTTAATTTTGTGTATGGTAGATTTTATGATGCTTTGGTAGCAGTGACCAATATAGTCCAAATGGGTCGAGTTCCTTGCCTGTTATATTTTAGGTTATTATTAGGAAGTTGTGAAATCGAGCCATGTGCGTGTGCGTTCTTTTCGCACGCATACCGTTCTACTTTTATCCACATTTGGTTCGATTAATATGGCACAGATACATTCTTTCTTCATAGTTTTGTTTAAATGGATATGGAACTGCCACAATACTTTGAATTTTGTATTATCATCATTAGCCTTTTTAACCCCCGACGCAAAAAGAGGGGTGTTATAAGTTTGACGTGTCTGTCGATCTGTGGCACCGCAGCTCGCGAAGGAATGAAGCGATTTCAATTTAGTTTTTTTTTGTATGAAAGGTGAGTTACGTGTGAGTGTTCTTAGACATGTTTCATGAAAATCAGTTGAGTCGTTTAAAAGTTATGGGGGTGAAAGGGGAAGAATAAACGAATTACTCGGTTAAGTGCTTGAGTAGGGGGTTTTTAAATTTTGAATTTTAGCTTGTGACTTTTGTTGTTAACAATATTTGAAATAGAAAACAAGCAGTGACATGCCTGAGCTAGAACATTTAACCAAAACAAAAAGTAGAGAGCAGCAACTCTAACAACATCTCGAGTCCTTTGGGAGACTTCTTCAAATCTTAAATTATAGTATGTACTGAAAATACGTCTTGTCTGAGTATAAAGGGGCGTCCATAAATTATGTGAGATGTTTAAGGGGGGGAGGGGGTCGAGTCAAACCTCATCTAATCTTACGTTTGAGAGAGGGGGGGTCTCGGAAAATATCACGCAATTTTTTCTGACTAAAACAGAAAAAATAATACTATTTTGGTCCATTTAATCTAGATGTACATGCTTAAGATTTAATCTTAAGCGTAATCGTAATACGATTAAGATCATTCAGTAATTCGTTCGAAAGAAAATAATTTAATTCATATTTCGACGTTACAGCACCAGCTAAGCAAGCGCGTATTTTCCGCAAAGTGCGACCCTCCCGGATTGTCACAAGGCGAGCTAATGAGTTACTGTGCGCAAGCGCCAACGGCTTGGAGTGGCTAGATCAGAACGAAGTTGAAGCAGCAGATGATTTTACTGAAAATCATATGGACATGTTGGTTCCAATAGTCACTCTTGAGACCGCGCATAATTCTCCGTGGACTGAATTAGAGTAGATATTCTTTTTTAATCACAGTAGTTACGATTTAAATATCCTATTGTTAAATTTTCATTACACTTATAATTAAACTCTCAGCAATATTGATTACTAGTCTTAACCAGTCGTAAATAAAAGCACGAATCAATTTTTTTTTCTTTTTACAATAACAATCCAACGCGTTTACGTAAGAAACCCACATTTTGAAAAATCTCACGTGAGATTGGGGGATGGGGTTGAATAAAATCTCACGACATCTCACCAGGGGGGGGGGGGGGAGGGACAGAAAATAAAAAAAAAAAACACCTCACGTAATTTATGGACGCCCCCTAACTATATTCTTCAGTCTCTTATTTTTCTTCCATTAGAGTTGTGATTTTAGTCTTAAAAATAGAATCCAGATCACTATAAATACAGATAAATGGTCTTTTTACTACACTTCTGAGATAATAATCGTAACAAAAATAAAACCAATTCAAGAAACGCTCCTTTTTAAGGGATATAAAATATATCAATTCTTTCTTAAACTTATTATTTTTTTACATTCCTACTTTTTTTGTGTAATTTAAAAACAAAATATGTCATTTTTTATTGATCAGGGGTAAAAAAAATATATAAAGATACCGAGGAATAATTCGCAACATTTTAGCTCAGTGAGTTATGATCAATCCGTAAGTGGTAACTTGATTATCCCACGGAAGAATGAAGTTTTAAATAATGACATCATGTAATTTCTTTATAAGTCCTCCTTTGCTGTTGTCTGGAGTTACGAATCTTTATATTTTTAGAATAGATTTACGAATATACACAGATGAACGTCAAAAAAGACGATTATTTTATTACGAGTATGATGAAACGCAATCATATTAATTCTAATTAGAAAGTTAGAATTACATTATATAATATATGATAATTATTATCATAACTTGTAATATTGTGCATTGTGTTACAAATGATACCGTTAAAAGACGTAATATCCAAAGCGTGTTTAAAGTAGAGATGCTAATAAACCAAACAAACGTATCATTATCTGTAATAATGACAAAGCACAATACTGATTGTTGATCCAGACTAAGGTTGAACATATCTACAGGTATCTTTTCATATATGGCACATAACAGCAATGCAATTGTGTTTATTTTTAAAGTTGCCCAGTTCAGAAGGAACCTAGATATCTAGTCAATCTAAGAGTTGAATAGCATCGAGGTGGGTCATATTTGAATGGTAGATACGGTCGCCCAGCCGTCGTCGTCCGCTATATTTATTATTCATCTGAATTGTCCACTCTTGCATAGCTTGTTCCGGCTACTCTTTGGTAGCTCACAATATATCGCCTTGCATCACATTCAGTATGGAAAGATAGAGATGTCTTAATACTGCATTTTTATTATTTAAATTGACATTACATCTTTAGTACTGACTGTTAGTACTGATAGTAAACATACAGTGTTTACTATCAGTACTAACAGGAAATAATTTAATTAATGTTTATATATTGTGTGGTTGTGATAATGATCGGAATATCCACATTGTGATTTAAAATATGAAATACATTAAATCGTTTATAAACCATGTTTGCTTACCTAGCGAATTTAGTAGTTCCAAAGTTATTGTAAGTAATCTTTTAAGAGTATTTTGTAATTTATAAACCATAGGGTGCCTATTCGCTTTCTATCCCAAAAGTAGAAGGCGACCTTAAACATTGCAAAAAGTATTAGTATGGAAATATGTAACAAACAAAGAACAATCATGGCAAAACAATATAGTCAATTGCTCTCCGCGAGTCCTTCGGCGCGTCCGTCTTAAATGTTAATTCTTTATACGTGTACTTGAACAGATACTAATAACAAAAACAAAGTGTTAAAATGCGTTGCTAGAAAACTAATGTCGTGGATACCGTATCCATGGCGCTGGGTCGCGCGAGTAATAACCGTGACGCCACCAGTCGATTGCCACCGTTGAGCCTCGGACTGTCCAGCGTCCGATTCATTGTCAACAAACTAGAGGCCGAATACACTCGTGTTACTGCTCCCAACACTATAGAAATAAGTCGAGAACTCATTAAATACGACCCGAACATTGATAAGGGCTACGATCATTACCATGACTCTCCTCTCTGTCAACCGAGGGGAACAGTCTGGAATCGCATCGCTGCGCACCTAGGAGTGGCTCTGAGCAGAAGCATACCAAGTGTAACGATCGGGAATTTTGGTGTGCTGGCCTTAACGACGGGTCTCTTCGCACCGAGGATGATAACTTATCTAGTGGTGTATCCATTTTGCAGATTGATATTCGGGACCCTGTACCCGGCGTATGCTTCGTACAAAGCTGTTCGGACGAAGAATTTAAAGGAATACGTAAGTTCTCATATTAAACATCAATATACGTATTAAAATTATTTTTCTAATTGGGTGCCGTAGAATTCACTTGTACTATTAAACTACAATTGACAACATTATTGCTTGTAACCTACAAAGGAGAGCCAATTACGATCGGCGAATGTTTATTCGTGGAGCAATTGGTAATGTTGAAAAAATGTGTAATTTAGCTGTAAATGGTCCAGCAGACTACAACAATGGCCTTGTTGCGAGCGGCACGCTCTCGTTGTTTGAAACGCTTCGGTTCCTGCAGTGTCCTTTACCTTGTTCTCAGCTTCATATAACTAATTGGCACATATATATTTCATTTCCATTAGGTATCCAATCTCTGGGTAGGTATTGTCAAAGAATGCCCAGAACATTTACTCGTACTATTCGTTTTCATTTAAATATGTTTGACTTTAGAAAACGTACTAGTAACCGTATCTCAAAAAGTAGGTTACACAATGGTTTTTTTATTTTCCTTAGCTAACCCACAAAGATTATTTGAAACGAACCTACAGGTACAGTCAGAGACAAGATTTCAGAAGTCATGAAATTGACAAACCTAACAACTTGCCCTAGACAGCTTTATGATATTTTAAAACCAATGCGTTAGACGGTTCGACAACACGGTTTTTCCAGCATCATCCAGTAAAGTTTTAAATGTACGAGTCTTACCTCTCTGAGGTGGAGGGCACGTGGGTTTAATATCCGCCCAGGACAAATTGTGAAATGAGGTCAATTATTTGTTTGTGTCTGCCTTTATTTATATCCATATTGTATGTTTTAAAAACATGTTTCTAAATGGGCTGGTTACAAAAATACAAGTCCTACCTAGTTTGAGATCAAACAGGCCTGTGTGTTGTATCTTTTCTTTGAAGTGCCTGAACATAGGTTTGCTAGGAATGAGATAAATCATAATTATAAAAATTTGGGCGATTTGTACTAACCTAACAAGACTTTCACGAGTTTTTTTTTCTCATACTCTCTCCCATACTTACTTTTTTCCTTAATAGGGAAGCAAATAGCTTCGCTATTAATTGAATATCAAAACGTTATACCAAGTTTTGCATAATACAATCTACTCTGTCTCACATCGCTTTGTTGTATAAATTTCAATATTATATTCCGTCGAGATCTTTCAAGCAATCAACATCCCGTAATTCACTTTAAACCGTCTGTCGAGTTGTTAAATTAATTTAAGGTGTTCAAGCGGGTTCCATACACAATTTTGCTCCCTCGTGCGTAGTGTACCTAAATCTAGGCTTTTACAGAGGTTTGGGAGTCAATGTTATATTGTATGAATAGACTAAATACTACCTATCTAATCTATCTATATTTTGTCATATCTGTAATAGTGACTAAATATAGATATGTAATAATATTACAAAGATCTCCTTTAATAATCTCAAATTTTAACAAAAAAAAAACCGACTTCAATCTGGATCAAATTGAATTGGGACCACACGGGCAGCACCAGCTTTCAAATAAAAAAGAATCATCAAAATCAGTTCACCCAGTCGAAAGTTATGAGGTAACAAACATAAAAAAAACAGTCGAATTGATAACCACCTCCTTTTTTGAAGTCGGGTAAAAAGAAAATAATTGACAAACTATTACAAAAAAACTATTACAAACACTCCAAAACGGCCAATTAAAAATAAACTGTAACTTGCAAGCCAGATGATAATATTTCTGAAAGAAAAGTTTTCTCTCTTAAATATCAATTGTTCGAAATTATGTTTAAACTTATTCATTTAACATTTGCAGGTAAAATGGATGATGTACTGGATAGTGTTCGCTTTATTCACATGCACGGAGACCTTCACAGACGTTTTCCTGTCATGGTTTCCATTTTACTACGAAGTGAAGATAGTACTTGTACTATGGCTTCTATCGCCGGCTACCAAAGGTTCTTCCATCCTCTACAGGAAGTTTGTTCACCCGGCGCTTTGCAGACGGGAACAGGTGAGCGAGAATATTCATGTGTACTTTTTAACTCATAAGAGAGAGATTTAATACTCAACATGGCAAATCACTGCTTCGAGATCAATGGGCCAGCTCGACTGAAACTTACTGTTTACCGGTGTTAAGTTTTCATTGTGAGAGGCTACCTCAAATCCAGGGGGGCTTTGGGGCACTACCTAAAAATTGAGACTGAGAACTAAGTGTTGTGTTGTCTCCTGTATCATAAAATATAGCAACGTAGTAGAACAGATAGCAGTTTACAACCAGCATACATCGACAAATCTTCTCGTTATTAGGTTTGACCAAGGCTCGAGTTTATGGTTTGCTACTACAGTCTATACCCACTTAATGAAACTCTCAAGTACTCACTTAATGTGACAAATGGACTTAATGTGACATGTAACAAAGGGAGATTCACTTAATGAATCTCCCTTTTCAAGGCTGCAGTATCGAGCATTGCGTAGTACGATACGAATGGATACGAACATACCTTTTCAGCGATTGGCTACAACTCGTTAATGATGTTTGTAAATTTCCAAGATGTGTCTCGATAACAGTTTGATTTATTTAAAATTCCACTAGCGGGCGTATGAAATGGAAAATAATTATACGTCTTCTTTTATATTAATTACTTGATAATTAATTCCATGTACCCCCGATATTTAGAATTAGTATTTATTTTAAAATTTATAACGTGTATTATTATATATGACATATTAATGACAGTTCAAGTTATACTGGTCCAAGTAAATGTAGCATTTACAACCTGGATTTATTTGGTGTTTTCAGGAAATAGATGAGTACATAGCGAAGGCAAAAGACCAGGGTTACCATACTGTGCTCAATTTAGGCACCAAAGGCGTAAACTACGCTACAACTGTTATCATGCAGACTGCTATTAAAGTAAGTTTGGATTACTTTATAATGCTCCTAAAATGCTTGCTTAGTTTTTAACTGTTCTACACAACACGCTCAAAAATACTTTTAAATTTTAACAGCTTTAGTATGACACAAATAAGGGTGTTGGTGGACTTTAACCCTTAACAAAATATGGACACTTAAAAAGTGTTGATTAGAAGTCTTTGTGTTTTGTATCACTTAAAGTTGTTACCATAGTTAAAGTCAGTAGAGTACCAAACTACAGTGTGGCATGTTTGATTACAGTACAGCGTTTAATGTAAATAATTTAGCAAAAATTTTGATTTGTACTCACTGTGATAATTTGCACTTGCTTTACATGTTTTTTATCTCAACATTTTCATATTCACACGATAGAGCGAGCAAGCCTTCCAGTACATAGACACCAGTCATCGGGCATGCCCACATCAAGCGCATTTAATTCAACTCCTTTCACACCAATTTAATTTTAAACCAATTAGCCGCTTTATTTTAGTCTTTTTTTTAATTTTATTAACACGCTTTTTTAATTTGTCCTTATCCACCCCGTCTTTTCCAAATATCCTTTCCTTTGCTGCTTCACGCAGAATCTCAATTTGCCGAGCTCCGAGCAAGACACAGAGCCACGAGCTAGACAAGCTATAAGGTCACGTGACGTCACAGATGGCGAAATTTATGAAGATTTAGAGTATCAAAGACCAGATGTGCCTGGGATTTTGGAAATAGTGGAACTGGATAATGCTAACTCAGACCATATCATGGGCGAAGGTGATGTCAACGACCCAGATTACGAACCCGATGATACTTCGTCTCGCAGTCGAGGTAATGTCATTCGCAAACGTAAACCTGCCAAGGAAAAGAGGACTCGAAGCAAATCTAGGGGTCGCCGCACTAGAAGTCAGACTGTCCAGGAAAAAGAGATATTGGCCGACTGAACGCCGACTATACGAATGAAGCTGATCTGTGATCTTTTGATAATTTTAGACAACGATTAGGATTATTACGTTGTTTTAAAAAGTATCGAGTATATCACGTCTTTACGATTACATTTTCATTACTATGTTCTTAGAATATCTTGGCCTTCAAATTAGCTATTAGCATCTGGCCTTTTATTGTGTTTAGGACTATTCACTTTGGCTAAGTGAAAAATATGAGAAAACTTTAGTTAGCACAATGGACTTTGATAGTTCAGTAAAAAAACATTAAAGCCCCTTTTTGTGACATGTCAAATTCAAAAACTCTTGCTTCAAAAGAGGATATGCAGGAAATATGCCTTTAATTCTGTATTTCAATAGAGTACATTAAATGCAAGTCGTACCAAAGTATCACAATAAATCTACTGTAATTTTCTTACTTAGAAACTTTTCCCTTGAAACCATTCTCATATCTATTACATATCAAATAATTACTAGTTTTAACAAAAAAAAAACGACTTCAATCTGGACCAAATTTAAATGGGACCATTCGGGAAGCACCAGCTTTCAAATAAAAAAATAATCATCAAAATCGGTTCACCCAGTCCAAAGTTATGAGGTAACAAACATAAAAAAAAAATACAGTCGAATTGAGAACCTCCTCCTTTTTGAAGTCGGTTGAAAATGCGTTTAAACTTTATCTAATAAGGTTAAATAAATTCGTTAATTTAAAAATTCTAAACGAGTCAAAGTACCGTCCGATCGATTTTTGTGAAATCTTTTTTATTTTACTACTCTTGTTTTAAACTATTTCTACTTTTCTATATACTTCGACAAACCGAATTATTTTATGAGTTTCGCCGCATGAAGTCTGTAACGAAATACATAATTAGTATAATAACTACTTGTAAAAACGCATGTGCTATATAACCACCCCTTTGTGTATCGTGTTATTTAGATTTAATTGTGTGACTGATTTAGTTTTATATTCAATGATTTCTCAATGAAATAAATATAGTGTTTCTTACATTATTTTTTAATATCCACATTACTGCTTTGAAAGTAAGGTTTTTAAGCATGCTTTTGCCTCACAATGCTTGTGTAACACCAGACTGTTCATGTGAGTATCATTTTTTATCATTACTACAAAGCTGCTATTAAATATATTCTACACGAACTGTTACGTATGGCTAGTATTAGATTTGGAAGCATATACAACTTCATTTAGTATTATTTATAACTCGTTTTATACAAGAGTGAGTTTTTAGGTAATGAGCCAACCTATTTGAGTAACATCGGGTTATTCGAGGCGAACGAACAAATGCAAATTAATACCTATCAGTATCTTATTTATGTAAATGATGATGGTTCCTATAATTACAAGGGAAATGTATGTAGTTAATTTCTTTTAAAGTTAAATCAAAGTTTGAAGAATCGATCATTATTAGTTTGAACAATTATTAGAGCTCGATATATTAAGAAACTGATTTAATAAAAGTGAACCGAGAAAGTTCTGAATACAACTAAATTGACAGTCAATTTCAAGGTTCATTTAATATTGCCAATTATTTTTAACGATAGTAATCAACTCTATTTGTATTCAGCGGGGAATTCACTTCTAACTGATTATTTTATGATAGATACAAGCTCGTCATATTTTTGACCCAACTACGGCGGAGCTAAAAGGAAGGGTGATAGTTTTGGTAGTCTATGTATGTTTGTATGTTCCACCGTGGCTCCTAAACTACTGAACTGATTTTAATTTATGAGGTGTCAATAGATTCGTAACAATGACCGGGTGATAGGCTATATAAATTTTATCACTAGTTTTTATGTAGTCGGGTCTTTCAAATCTTTATCTTGTTGAATTTTCGAATCAAAAGTTATCTTTGTGGAGGTTAGAAGTGCTAAGACCTGTGAACACGACTCAGTATTTTTCTCCAAATATCATGATCTTATAATATGCGAATACTTGACTGCCTCGGTGGCGCAGTGGTAGCGTATGACACTGCTGTGCTTGAGGTCTCGGGTTCGATTCCCAGGTCGGAGCAAATGTTGGTATAATCTGCAAATATTTGTTTCGGAGTTTAGGTGTTTTCTGTGTATAATATGTATTTATTTACAAAAAAAGTATATATGAGTTTATATCAGTTGTCTAATACCCATAATACAAGCTCTGCTTAGTTTGGGACTAGATGGCGTTGTAAAAAAAAGTAAAAAAAACTTCACAAGCTTCGACTAAATTCTGATTCGCTTACCAGGGTGGAGGTGGGTTGGTTCAACAATTGCGTAAGAGTTACAGCCTGTCCGACTTGACTGAGTGTGATCCACGCGAGGAAAGGGGCAGTGATGAAGCCGACGATGTGCTCACAGAACCAAGACTTGTACGACGAGGGGAACCGAAAAGGTGACCAGAAATCTTCTAACCTTTATTTTCGACCCTGTGGACACCCTTTTAAACCTTATTCTTTTTCATAGTATAGGGGCAAACTGTAACACAAAATATAGCAGTACATTATTTGAAGTATGTAAATTCTTGTTTCAACTGTAAATACATAAAAACATATATATATATATTTTTTCTAATATTGACTTAAGTGAATATTGACTATGACTAACAAAAATGTCAACAATCGTAATAATGTAATAAATCTATTTAATGGCAACATGTATTTGTGCCAACTTTTTTTGAGTTTGTGTCATCTGTTTTATTACAAATCACTGGTTTTAACATCATTCCTGTTTTAAATCTACGGTTAAAATACACTTCTTAAAATCCCTCGATATCTTAACTTGAACCTTAACAATGTTTGAACAGTAAAGTTTGTTACATTTTCAGTGGATACCGACGTAGCGCTTCCGAGTCAAACAGCCGTTCTCCGATGTACTTCCCAGAGGTCGATGTTGACGTCAGACCTCGGCCGAGGAGTGACGAGCCTGATTTCAGGTCAGTATTATTTCGTACCTATTCAACGTACGTGACGGGCCTGTTTGTTTACTGATCGTGTCTGCTAAACCAAAAGTTGAGGGTTCGATTCCTAACCTGGCTAAATAATTGTGTGATCGTTTTTTCTGTTTGTGCAATTTTTTTATGGATTACGGGGCAAACGAGTAGACGTATCGCCTTATGGTAAGCGATTACCGCTGCCCATGGACACTCGCCATACCAGAGGCGTCACAAGTGCGTTGTCGGCCTTTGGGGGATGGGTTGTAGTATGGGCCTCCGGTGTCCTCATTCACTCGGTGAAACACAGCGCAAGCGCTGTTTCACACCGATATTCTATGTGGCCGTGGTATCACTCCGGTCGAGCCGACCCATTCATGCCGAAGCGTGGCTCTCCCACTATTCATGTAATTTAAAAGATAAACGGTCATTGGCGTTCTGGTTACAGGCTGGGATCCGACTAGGGACACGGTGTCGAACAGAAAGTATCGATACTGTACTCACGAGTAGTATCTAGTTGACGGGTAAAGAATCGATTCGATATCTGTCCAAAAGTACTCATTGAGTAAAAGTATCGAATACTTTTCTAACCGAGGCCTAATGGCGATTTTTTTTTAGATGAAAGGTAAAGAATCGATCTCTCTCCGAGGCCTAATTACTTAATCGATACGATACCTGTCCAAAGTACTCATTGAATAAAAGTATCGAGTACAAAAGTATCGGTATCGAAAGGACAAGTACCTACTCGATACCACAAAGTATCGATACTTTTTGCGTGTCCCTAGATCTGACGGCCGTGTGTGAGATATTTAAAATGTATATTATATTAAGTCGATTTTATAGCAATACTATATATATATTTAGATATATATATTTAATAGACTGCCTCGTTGGTCTCGCGGTTGGCGTGTGGGACTGCTGATCATTAGGTATCGGGTTCGATTCTCGGGTCGGACCAAATGTTTGTATGATCTACAAATATTTTTTTCGGAGTTTGGGTGTTTTCTATGTGTAATATGTATGTGTTTACAAAAAAAAGTATATATGTATTTGTATCAGTTGTCTAGTACCCATAACACAAGCTCTGCTTAGTACAAAAAAAAATGCGTATGTAAACATTGCAGTCATATAAAGTCGTCAGAGGACATAAGCTCGGGGTACTCGAGCGCGGACAACAGCGCGTCGCTGGCCCGCACCGCGTCGCTGGGCGCGGCGGCTCGGCGCGGCCGCTCCGCGCGCGTCACGAGCGTCACGCCCATCAAGCGCCCGCCGGCGGCCGAGGTCTGCTAACTTTCTACTACTGATGAACTCCACCGCCACCTTTGTTCGCCTTACGCCTTACGCCTTACAGCTACAACAGACGAGGGACAATGGACATAAT
This sequence comes from Diaphora mendica, assembly GCA_949125395.1. NCBI lineage: Eukaryota > Metazoa > Arthropoda > Insecta > Lepidoptera > Erebidae > Diaphora > Diaphora mendica. Next base: position 36,031,610 of record OX421311.1, on the reverse strand, counting down.
ACAACATTTAAAAAAAAACCGACTTTAAGAACTGGACCAAATTAAAATGGGACCACACGGGAAGCATCAACTTTCAAATAAAAGAAATGTCCGAAATATTTTATATAGTTCATTCGTTTAGATAGTGTCGATGCACCCGCACGCAATGTTGGTTATTGTTGTGAAATACGAATATATTAATTCATACAACGGCGTAAACTGACAAATCATAAATACTTGTGTGTACGCCGCAGGCGGGCCCTTTGATTTTGTGGCGGCTTGCCGCACGTGTGACGTCGGCGCGATCAAGGTGACTGCGAAGCGAATGGACTATAACTATTATGTCAATGAACCGCCGAGATCCGATTACAAATGGTTTATTAAAGAATGCGTCCTACCTTACTGTTACACTAAACAATGAAATATAAATATATAAAAAAATACAGTCGAATTGAGAACCTCCTTCTTTTTTGAAGTCGGTTAAAAATGTCCGCCGTGTGCAGTTATTATAACCCTGCTCTGTCACGTATACTGCGTATGACATTTGGTCCGCCATTGTTCCTCGTCTGCGCTGGCTTCTAGTCTTAGTTCAGAAAGTGTCCGTCTTGCCACATGGACTCGGATTCTGAAGTATCTAATACCTACCGTATATTTAAAAATTATTTTATTAAGAATGGATGCCACGAATAGTAAGACGTTTATGAAATGAATAATAACTATTAGTAATATTGCCATAAGCAAATAATAAGTCTACGTAGCGGTCATACGTAAACATGTACTTATCTCACTGGGGTGTGTTCACCGTTTTTTGTGTATCATCTACCAGCAATAGACAATCCTATTTTTAGAAGCTTATATACAATTTCAAAATTACTATCAAGACACAATTGTTTAATTTAAGGCGACTTACCACTAGATTTTAAGTAATAATTTGTGATTAATGTAAAAACATCCTTGACTTAAATATGTTTTTACTGTTTGCATATTTTTAACATCTCATATTTGTTATTCGATTAAATGAAAAGCAACAATCGGCCATAAACCGAATATGTAGTAATCGAATATTCGTGGCATCCAAAGTTAGAACTATCCTACATTCAAAGAAAATCGTATAATGAAATGTAAATTGCTCGAAAACAGTTTGAGTTCAGTATTCTAGCTGATTAACAGTGCGGAAGAGACAATATGTAATATCTAATTTATAATTTTATGTGCAAAATTTTTATAACACCTATATACAAATATTAAATTAGTGATATAACTTTTTGAACTATGACTAAAGGCAACTGTAATCTTAATTATTGTTGTTATTATTCCCTAAAAGATTTTAATTACGAATGTTATCATTATACTACCATGTTAAAAGGAATAATCACTGCAATATATACGATTTATTCTGTCTTACATTTAAAATTCATGATTGTATTGTGAGGAGGTGCATTGAGTGGTATATAAAATTATCATATTTAAGGGGGGTTTTACAGTCATTGTTTTCAAACAAAATATAATAAGTACATGATAAGATGTGTGTAGATGTGAAGCTTTAAATGTCACGTTAGTTCCGTAATTATTGATTGTAAAACTACCCTTCCTTAAATTATTTTGTTGCTTGTTTCATTATTAAAAATAATTGGTTATCTGTAAAGTCGATTTACGGACGAGAATTTAACATGACAACGTCATAAGAAAACATTGATGAAATGATACAACGACGACGTACAATGAGCGTAATGGGACAATTAGCGTAACAGGACAATGAGTCATCCTTTTTCGTGCATGCAGCCGGCGGCGTTCATCAATTTATTAGACGTTGTCACGTCAATAAAATAAAATTTATGTAACATAGATCTCAAATATATTGAGAAAAGTGTGATTTGTCAATAATGAAACAGCTACGAAATGTTTTAAGCTCCAGAGAGCTACCAGTTGAGCTAACTATGTTGCTGAATGGAAGGTGCGTCTGACAGTAGAAACTTTATTATCCTATCACGATATTTGTGTAGATATTACATACAAAACTTGTTAGTGTGATATAAGGTATCATGCTTTAAGTAACTACTATCTTAGTTTGAATTGTTTTGTGTCTTTATGATGATAGTACGCAAAAATGAATTCCTATTTCCCTTGGTCTCGACATCACGCGTGAACGGCCCTTTTTCCAGAATTCTTTTAATCTTTAATAGCCGATTTATCAAAGAAGGGACGACTAAGACTCTTAAACATCACGCTAGGACCAAGAGGAGCCGAGCATCAATCAAAAATGGCAAAAACTGGGAAAAAAATTGCTTTTAAGAGACGATTTGCATGGTTAGGGTAGTATTTTTATAATTTAAGTTAACGAACTCTCGTATGTATTTAGTAGGTATTAACATAACTTAGTTGTTGACAATGGCTGTTTTAAAAATTATAAAAACATTTTTTTTTTGTGAACGGAATTTTACCTATATTCTCTAGAAACAACAACAGCAAGCCTACGACTATAATGTACCACAGTTTGGATGATACCTAACACACTTAGGTAATATATTAATATACCTACCCTGGCTACCCTTCTTGCAACATCGTCAGACCAACTAGTAGTTTACCTATTATTTAGTGTGTCAGGGTATGAATGGTGCTGGGTTGTTTAGAACCAAAACTTTTATTAATGAAATAATGTGTCAGTACCCTATAATTAGTCCATTTGACTGAACAAATCATAATCTTGTTGCTAGGTAACAGTGCAAATATTGCAAATGACCTATATATTAGGCTAAATAGAGCTTCACAGTATTAAACATTTATAAGATTGTGTAAGATATAATAAAATTCAGTATTATGCTTAAACAAATTGGCTTATATTTTTCAATAATTTTTCTCGTTTATGTTTGGAATATAAAGTAAAATATCTATCTAAACTCCAGATTGTATTCAAAATACCGGTACAGCATTATTTGTATACCAAAGTCTGTAGATTGCATTTATTAGCTTATATTATGTTTGAGTTTTTCTACGTTTGATATAGACTTAAGGCCTTTTTATTTAAAGGAAAGTGAAGTAATCATCGAGGAGCTACACGGCACCGATAGTTTTGAATATGAGAATATGCCTCCGCTTGTTAACTTCCCGACTCCAATATTCTTATCCCACACCCAACCACCCTTTATATATCAGTATGTTGGAGACCAAGTTAAGATTCTCCAAGTGCTAGGTACTCAACTGTCTAATTCGATTTCTAATAATGAGCCTGATAACAATACAGAGCACTGGGACCAAAAAGAAGCTTCTGAAGAAACTTTGTTAAATAATTCTGTAAAAGCTGAAAACATACCTAATGATTCTAACAATAAAATAGAGACTAAAATAAGTGATTTTGTATCCAACATTCCTGTTGTAATTGAACATAAAGACAATAATGATGACCAGATGAATACAGAAACTAAAAATATTGTTGAACCTATGATTGAAATTGATAAAGAACCAATTAGCGTTAATATGAAAAAGGCAAATAATTTAGATGAAACTGCAGAAACAGCTTGTCTTCATACTTTACAATACGAAAATGATTCCGACGAAAGTGATGATGAAGCGTCATTTGGTACACCTGAAAATTCGCCTAAAAGTAAAAGGAAGTCGCTAAAAGGTAAATACGGAAAATGCAAAGCGCCATTGCCGCCGGTGCTCAATACAGATGACTTAAAAGTAGTTGATGAGAAAATTTGTGAATCGGTAAAGGCAACTGATATTCATAGTATCGCTTCTCAAGAAAGCGTTGTTGACATAGTAAATAAACTGTCGTATACTAGTATTAAAAAGTCTGAATCTAAAGATATTCAATTAAGTAATCTTGTAGAAGAAAGTAAACGAAGGCAAAAATCTAAATCCCCGGTAAATATTTCTAAAAGTAGTAGTTCTGGAATAGGAAAACTGTTGCAGCTACCAAGTAAGTTGGTCTTTTGGCACAAAACTGACGAAAAACTGAAAACTGACGATACACCATCATCTGATGATATCAGTAGAAGATCATCTACATCTGATCGAGTCCCGGAGGAATTTCAAAGTTGCAGTGAATTAAATACTATTATCGCGGAAGAGACAAAAGTGGTGGACGATACTGATAAACTGCAACTGGAAAAAGTTGAACAACAAAAAAGTTTTGCGAAAGTAGTCGATGTGGATAATGAAATTATATCGCAAGATATAATTAACAAAAGTGATGCTCTACAAAAGCTCATTGATGCGAAAATAGAGAATCACCCTGAGTATAAAGTAATTTTATTACACGAAGAAATACCCACTCAGTCGAAAAGTACAGACCTATAGAAGACTTTCCTAAATTTCCCCAGCCCGCTTTTATATGCAGCTGAAGTTAGGCTGAACAGTATGTTTGTTTCGTTATGTTAGTTGTGTTCTTTAAATGCATGGAATTGAGTTGTTTCATATTTTTAGTTTGCAAACTACTTTAATTCCAGTACATTAATATCCAGCTTAGTATAATATTTAAATGTTTGGTTTCTGTCTATTTTTACTTTTTATACAATTCTTAACCAAAATGTAACCGTGTAGATGTTGTTTTTATATGTATTGTTTGGTTTCTTTTTATTTTATTCTGGATGTCTTTCCCACTGATAACTAATTCCAAACTAATAATATATTTATGGTTATGCAATTTTCAGTGTTAGTAATTAAAACATGTATTATAATTAAAAATGCTACCACAATACAATAACAGTGTAGTGTGCTTTGCTTTTTTAAGTTAGTTTTCAATTTACTCCTTTTTTTTCAGGCAATGCTGTCGGCCTCTGCTACCATCCCCCGCGCAAAAAAATCTAATAAAAGGAAAACACAATAACTTGTATCTTAATGAGTACATATTCTTTGACACTTTTAATCGGGATTGATAGAAAGACAATTATATATTGCCCCTAGAAATTTTTAAAGCATTCTGCCAATTCAGTGTGCTAGTTATCAAAGATATCTTGCAGCTGTTAGAAAGCTTAATCAATTTTGATCATACTCCTACCTACGTTATTCTATTAAATTAAAATAATGAAATGGAAAATCCGACATGCATGCTAACCCAAGTCAAATAAGTCATATTATATGTTTATTAGTAAATACATAAAATAAGATGTTCACCAGCATTAAAACGCAAAACGAGAATTATTCTTATCTTAAAAATAAAATACATTTTGAAGAGTGCGTACCTAAGTGTTAGCCATCCATCAACAATGCATTAAATGCGTCATTGTTTATATGATTATTCTTTATGAGGACGAAATTCTCAAAAATACAATTACGTATTCTACGCCTGCAATTATGTTTATGCTATTTAAAATAAGGCTATCTTTAAAGACCACTCACTGGAATGGAAAATTTTAATGCTTTTGGTGTTGACTGATATTTATGAAGGTACCACATAGGTACCAAAAAGTTTTTACCTTAAATTTTATGGAGGGTAAAGGTTAAGGAGGACCCTCTCTAGCATAAAAAAGTGTCCGCTAAAAAGCATCACATAAGGGTAACGCCACTGTAGCAAGAGTGTAAATTTTAAAAAAAAGCGGCAAAATTTGCAAGTCAGTAGAAATCTGAAAAACTTGTTTGATCTTTATTTAGACAGAAAAATCCAACAATCTATACTAATATTATAAACACGAAAGTTTGTAAGTATGGATGGATGTATGTATGTTACTATTTCACGCAAAAACTACTGAACGGATTGGATGAAACATTACAGTAATATAGCTTATACATCAGAATAACACACTATTTGCTGGAGCCGCGGGCAACCACTACTAACAAAACAGTAACACATGTAATATTCAAGATAACAATTTAGCGTTTTTTAATCAACTCACTTCACTCTGTCTTGTACTGCTATATTCATATCACACTCACTTCTTACTCTAGCGCCACTGTGATCGGTTCACGAACTATTATTTAATTATGTTTGTCGAACACTTTTCACTTATCCCCTCATAAGAGATGGTCCTCCTTACCTCTACCTCCATTAGTAATTTACTACCTCAGCTCAGTGGTGAACCAAATAAATGACAGAAACGAACTATTGATGTTTTGAATTTATCAGTTTACATCCTTGCTGACATCGCCATAACTATTTGATGACCTATAATTTAGCCAAAAATTGCCAAATTGATACAAACTACTCAACAATTAGCAGAAATTATTTTTTATTAGCCATATTTATTATAGTATTAGTAAATGAAATTAAACTAGTCGATAATGAATTTATTAAGTAGCTTCAATGAGGCTGTCATATCGAAATTGTATGAGTAGGTGAAATGTTGGAGGCGAATTGTGGAGATTACTTTAGGCACAATAAAATATTTAGCTTTATAATTCAGCTATAATGTTACTCTCTAAAGTGCCTACCACACGCGCAAGTATCACCACAGTTATAACTGCGCAGGTGAAACTGTGGTAATACTAGCGCGTGTGGTAAGGCCCTAAAAGCTTACTTTATGCGATTGTAATATGACATGGTGTTCGTCATTGTTATATTTGAGCTCATTACATAGGGACAAATAGTACATTGTAGCACAAATAGATAGATACTGTAGATAATTATTTAATATGAACTTATTCTTTAAAGTCTACTATTACAATGATAATATAAGGTTCCTTTTATCACTAATGTAATTTGTGTAAAAAATGTAATTAATTGATATTTGCATTGTATGTATATGGTACATATCGCCGGGTTAACCAACTATTTGGTCCAAAAAAGCCAATCAAAAAATTTTATGAGCGGCTTCGAAAACATTAGATAAAAAATTAAGTTATTAGGTTTTGGAGCAATGGCAATGTGCGAGCGTATTCTATGACTATCTAAGTTTCGAATAGTTACCATGCTAAACGCAAACACTAATTTCTATCGTTAAAAAAAATCTAATGAAATTTTACCTGTCTTTTATTGGTGACGAGCAGATTTCCCTAGTGGCCGTTTGCGGAACTAACTTAAGACAGATACTTCTACCTGACAGTTTAATATACAGAGCGAGTGCATTGTTATTTTAAATTCTTTCTACAATGATTTCATTGATAGACGTCTACGGAGTAGTAAAAAATACTTTAAGACCACTTCGTGAGGGTGATCAGTATTTTTAAAGTGGAATGTTAACGTGTATTGGTGACGAGCAGATTTCCCTAGTGGCCGTTAGCGGAACTAACGTAAGACAGATACTTCTACCTGACAGTTTAATATACAGAGCGAGTGCATTGTTATTTTAAATTCTTTCTACAATGATTTCATTGATAGACGTCTACGGAGTAGTAAAAAATACTATAAGACCACTTCGTGAGGGGGATCAGTATTTTAAAAGTGGAATGTTAACTATTTTTATCTGTCATACGTTAGTTCTGCGACTTGCCGCTAGACAATCTGCTCGTCACCAATTAATAAATTGATATAATCGGTTTTGCCTTTAACCCGGCGATATAAGTTCGAATGCAGTGTGTATTTTCTTTGTATTCCATTTTTAGTGGATTGTTACTGCATTTTGTGTGTGTACCCATTTTGTTACCTTGTTACACAAAAGTATTATTTTCTAGATGACTGTCACAATTTTGCAATATAGTTTGTTTGTGTTTGAGTTTATTGAAATAAATGATTATCATAATTACTTATGTTGTTATTTTTTTGTGTTTCATAAAATACCACCAGTTTTTAATCTTAAAATATCAAATATATATTTGCCATAATCATGACTATGAACATTATTGACCTGATTGTGTAATAAATTTAATGAATCTGTGCCTGAGAAATTAATGTAGTATATTAATGAAAATAATTTGTAATAAGTAGATACATTACTCGCATCGGATACCTTAATTTTAGGTAGATTTTCCAAAATGTTTATCAACTTTGGTCTAACCACAGAATTAAATGTTGAATTGTTCTTCACTGCAAATTTGTGAACAATATCTACTGTTTGAGAGCTTACTTCTTCTTCCAATAATATGTCTGGAAGGTTTTTCAGCCATGTAGTGTACTTATCACAATCATGAAAATGACCGAGTTTGTCATTTAGAGATATCTTACAAAGCAAACTAAAGATTTGTTGCTTTAAATAACTTGTCATATTTTTATTGAAATATGCCCAAATGATCTTATCAAATAAAGTGTTCATTACTGAGAGGTTTCTAGTCCAGTTATTAACATCATTAGAAAACAATGTGTGTAAGACTTTCACAATGACATCATTAATATTTTCAGAAGTATTTTGGCTGAATACTTTCTCTATATAATTTAATATACACTGTATGTCTTTGTGTTGATTCTTCACATTTATATGAGGATTAAGTACTATGAAAAGGTGACATATTTCTAAATTTTGTTCTACCAGTTTAGGGTCTGTAATAAGATCTTCAAAAGGAGAATTGCTTACATTTCTTTGCTTAGATCTAATGTTTGTTATATACGGGAATGAGTTAACAAAATGTTGCAAATATGGTTGTCTGTACTTCTGTGAAAACTCATTTTGAATGTTAGAACTAGGGTTCTTCAAATTGAAATGTTTGATAAGACTCCAAATTAATGAAATAACTACCAAAATGTGCTTCAACAGAGAAGCTGCATCTTCACTGACCACAGTTTCAATGTTTTTCTCCGAGTTGACAGGTGGACAAACTTCTAGCCAAGTTTCAAACAATAGAGGCATCAGAGTATCAACATAAACCCTGAACTTTTCTACTTCATCTATTGGAACTGCTTCTTGAGTGTTTCTTGAGGAAAAGCAAGACACAGGACAGATTTGTATATAACGTTGATTAAACAAGGGATAATAATTCATCTTGGTGGTATCAAAAGTTTTTGTAGTTTCAACTACCTGTTCTTTGTGATCATTAATATTGTTATACTTGATAAATTGATTCAAATAATCTTTTAAACGATGCAGCACTTTTACTCTCCATTTTACACTTGTTATTTGACTTCCTAAATTAACAGTCAGTGTTCTTCCAGGCTTTGAGTCAACTCGCAGTTTAGAAATCATATCAAGGAAATTTGGAATTATTTTATGGAAATCTTGAGCCACTTTCTTAGGTGTGCAAACAATTAATGTATCCAGAAATAAAAGGGAGTCCTCTTGTATTCTTCCATCAATGTGCGTCATTGCACTTCTCAAGTAAGTGCACATTACATCAAAAAATGGATCTATTCTTACTATATCTGCATTTGACAGCAACAGATGTAACACTTTTAATGATTCATGGCGAACCTGGAAAATACATACCAGGCTTTATTTTTTAAAAGTTAATTTCTATTTTGGTAAAACTTACTGGTCAATTTAAGAAAATACAAAATTTTATTGTACTGCCATATCAGCATGTAGATTGATAATAAATACATAATCATTTCAAAAAGATGGCAGTTCTCTTAACACCAATATATAAAAAGTTATCTAATAAAAGTAATTACCTAAGACATTGATCTGAGCATAATATGCTTTAATTTATTACGTAGCAGTTAAAATGTTAGCAGGACAGAATATGCCTGATTAAATGGTGGTTGTATATAGTCACTGATACTTACAACTTTCTCAATGTTCAAAACCAAGGGTGTGATTCCATGAATAAGTTCCCCGAGATTATGTTCTAATACTTCAGGATGTGAGGAAATTAGTTCTTTCAAACCGTGGAGAGCTTCAGTTCTATTGTGAGTGTTAAAATGGTTAAGACGAGATAGTAACTCTTTAACATTTAACTTCCTTATTGAAAGGGCTTCGGTTTCACCATGCTTTTTCAATTGCTCTTTGATCACTATCTTTTTCACTTTAAAATTCGTTTTAGTTACATTAGTGCCTTTGGGTAGATCTTTCTTAGATTTGAGCTTTGTTTTAGATTTCTCAGATTTGAGAAACTTTTGATAACGTGTCGCTCCAGTTTGCGGCATTTTTAAATAAAGTATTTATTTTTATAACCTACAAAATACCTATTAGATTGACACTTGACAGCAGGGCTGCAGTAGTCAGCAGTGCGTTAGATAACTGCGACTGCGATTCGGCTATTCGGCGATGCAAGACATAGAGCTATTATAGACTGCTAGAGCCTCGCGAAAATTCTACAAACGTGTTATTTTAGCTCTCCTTTATTATCCAAAAACGCTAAGTAAAACTATTTGTATAATACATTTTCAAATTAGTATTTATAAATAGGTACATGTATTTTTGAAAGTGGGTAACATTGGGCTATGTATGCCAATGTATGTCATTATTGTATTGTCATCAATTGTCAGTGTGCTCACGTGTTGACGGTGCTCGATAGTTGATTGTAAACGTTTGTTTTTATCTAAATACACAGCACACACTAAAATGAAAGTAAAAAAGCAACATCGTAAGAAAAAGTATCTTCACAAACTAAATAGGAAGAGAATGCATATAAAACAACGTAGTACTGGTGATGTGAATTGGTTGGTAACTTAGAATTATGATTAACGGTTATTTATTTAATATACTTTGATTAAACATACTTCAAAATAATTATTCTTTCGATTTTTAGCAAACCTATTAAAGAGGCGTGGGACTTTAAGAAATCGACATTGCGCAATATGAAAGAAATGGGCCTCGCAAGCGACCCTAACAAAGTAATTAAAATTCCCAATTTTAAGCAAGATAAAGTTAAGCTAGCTAAGAAAATAGTCAACGAAGATGAGTCAGAAGATGAGGATGTTGAAGAAGAAATAATCCAGCCTGTACCTAAAAAAGAAATTGTTGAAATACTAGAAAAAGAAGCAAGAGCGCCCAGGCAAAGGAGGTTCATGTAAGTATTACTAAAGTGTTTTATAAAATAGTGTAAACTAATGAATTTCTGTTATAAGAATTTATTTATAATATACAAATAAGGTTTATGTTGTTAATAGCTTTTGCAGCAGCTCAGCCTGCATGTATGTTGGTTATTGCATTAAAGATTATTGGCCGGGCAAATCTAGTCTTTAATATTTATAATCTTATGACTTTTAACATTTCAGGCTACCAAAAGGGCAAGTAGAATTTATAACATATTTATTAGACAAATATGGACATGATTACAAAGCAATGGCAAAAGATAAAAAGAATTATTATCAAGAAACCTGGAAACAGCTTCGGGCAAAAATAAAGACGTTCATGGGTATTCCAAAACAGTACAGTGAATATTTAGCATCCAAAGGCCTCTTAGACAAAGAAGATGATGAAGAAGAATTGAAAGAAGTAGCGAAAGCTCTGGTAATGGATGATTAGATAATGCTAATAAGTTAGTCTTACTCACAAATAGTTTTGTGTTAATTTAAACTTTAAGGCTATAGTTGAAAATAACACAGACCCATGGCTTGAAGTTTAATAAAGTTTACGAATAACACTGTATTCATTAATTGTATAAGTCTATAAGGTCTACTTATCTAAGTTTATTATTATGATAATAAAAATATTTTTTAAATGTTTTCTTTTTACTTTGTTTTATTCTTTCAAGTTTCTTCAATTATTTGATCACTTCATTCCAAAATTCATCCTTGTCAAATTCAAATATCTTGTGGCGATTTCCACATACAGTGTAACAGAAATGTCCTACAGCGCCATCTAACGCAGATGCACTGAACTACAGAGTAATGTACTACACGAAGAAACTACCAATCCTGAAGGGCGCAATAGAAGTTCTCGCGCCGATTATCATATACTAGCCGACACACGCAACCTCGTTTGCGTCTCCTATTGCCCGTAGCGTGGTAATTTTCCCCCGTATTTGAAACATTTTTCATTGGTGCTCCGCTCCTATTGGTCGTAGCGTGATGATATATAGCCTATAGCCTTCCTCGATAAATGTACTATCCAACATTAAAATAAATTTTCAAATAGATCCAGCGGTTCCTGAGATTACCGCGTTCAAACAAACAAACTCTTCAGCTTTATATAATAGTATAGATACAACATTCTAACATCAAACGTTGGGCAGTGGACAGACATGATCACCGCCTGGTCGGAGGATCCTCCCATGGTGTTGGAGGGACATGTGACCCGTTCCCCCACAATCTTATAATTTACTAGCTGACCCACAGAACTTTAATCCTATTTACAATCATGCTCAGCTCATCTTGGTCTAATTGTGATGTTAACTGTCCTATTTTAGGTATGTAAAACATACATTTTGTGATGATTAGTTAGATTCAGAGTATAACTGCCTAGACATACTGTTCTGACCTGAAAAATAAAATGTGTTGGTTTTACTATTCCCCCCCCCCAAATTTTACGTTTTTAGTTACGTTTAGGGTTTTTTTATGAGATAGGGGGCAAAGGAGTAGACGTATCGCCTCATGGTAAGCGATTACCGTCGCTCATGGACACCCGCAACACCAGAGGCGTCACAAGTGCGCTGCCGGCCTTTTAAGAAGGAGTACGCTCTTTTCTTGAAGGTTTGAAGGTCGTATTGGTCCGGGAATACCGCAGGCGACAGTTCATTCCATAGTTTTGTTGTGCGTGGCAGAAAGTTCCTGGAAAAGCGCACAGTTGTGGACTGCCAACCATTATGTTCCGTACCTCAAAAGGAAAAAAACGGAACCCTTATAAGTTCACTTTGTTGTCTGTCAAGATTCTTTTTCTCAGGAACGCGTGGAGGTAACAAGCTGAAATTCAAATCAAAATTCTCAGGTCTACTGTGCCTTGGAGCTGTGAAAAAATCAAACTTCTAAGCCCACGAAATCAAAAGATACAGCCGTTTATGCTGCAAATTTTCGACACTCGCAAGAGAATCAAAACCTACAGGGTAATTCCCGTGAACTCAGAATCTTGAAATTTGGTACGAAGCAACGCGAACGAAGCACAGATAAGGTAAAATTACGAAGAGCATAAATTTTTTGTTACATCATATAGTGTACCTTACCTTACAGGTTTGTACGGAACTCTTGGTGTGCGAGTCCGACTCGCACTTGGCCGTCTTTTTTTCTCTCCTAGGAGCTTGCCTTGTGTCTTAACGAAAATATAACAAAAACAATCAGTCAAGTAGTTCTCGAGTTTTTAACTTAGCAATACATTTGACGATGCGTTTTTATTTATATAATAGGTCTTTACCTATGATATTGCCGTTTTGTATGCAATAAGTGAAAGTACTTATTTTTTCAAACTTTTTTATTTCTGTTATTCAAAGTAATCACCCATGCAATCGACGCATCTTTGCCAACGCATTGGCAGTTTATTGATGCCCTTCTTGTCAGCAAGCAGCAAAATCAGCTGGACGGGAGGCAACAAACTCTTCAAAGGCATTTTGTACTGCCTTTTGGGAATTGAATTTTTTACCCACTAAAAAGTTGTCTAAATTTTGGTGTGTAAAAAATTCAATTCCCGAAGGCAGTACAAAATGCCTTTGAAGAGTTTGTTGCCTCCCGTCCAGTTGATTTTTACAAGAAGGGCATCAATAAACTGCCAATGCGTTGGCAAAGATGCGTCGATTGCATGGGTGATTACTTCGAATAACAGAAATAAAAAGTTTAAAAAAATAAATACTTTCACTTATTGCATACAAAACGGCAATTTCATAGGTAAAGACCTATTAGATAGATTTCTTGATGCACTCAGACTGCACGTTAGGCCTAGTGGTTTAAGCGGTCACCACGCCGTTTCCTACTTTTTCAAGTGTTGTGGGTTCAAATGCCACATGAGACAACACATTGTTAACAGTGTGATCCACAATTGTTGTTCGGAGTCTGGATGTTTGTTGTGTGCGTTTCATGTATGTTTGTAAGATCCCCTGCGACACAGGATTTATTCCTAGTTCCTTTTTTAAGAAAAAAGAAAATTGTATTACTATTAGCATTAGGTAAACTGAAACGCCTAGTAGTTCTTTAAACTCGAGTATGCAGTTTGTTTAAATAAAAATTCTAAATCAGATTATTAATGAGGTTAAAATATTATTCTGTTGTCAATCTACACTATATATAATATTATAAAGCTGAAGAGTTTGTTTGTTTGTTTGAATGCGCTAATCTCAGGAACCGCTGGTCCAATTTGAAAAATTATTTCAGTGTTGGATAGCCCATTTATCGAGGAAGGCTATAGGATATATATCATCTCGCTGAGACACCAAGAATCAAGAAAGAGCACTAATGAATAATGTTTCAAAAACGGGGGAAAGTTATCATGCTTCGGGCAAAAGGAGACGCAAACGAGGTTGCGTGGGTCAGCTGGTTAGTAAATAAAGGTGAAGAAGTAATTTTATACCATTTCAATATTAATATTTTTATTGCGTTTTACAGTCATTGGGAACATCTTTGACTGGCTTCACTTTAGATAGTTCTTGATACCATTCCTTCTCCATATCCAGCAACATCTGAGGTTTTTTGTACTGAAATATAATAAATATTCATTCTAATTATGTTCATGCACCTACATAAGATGTACTAAGCAAAGTGCCACAATGGTGTAGGTAAATGCTAAAACCTATAGGTTCTCATCATCAACATCATCTCAGCCAAAAGACACCCACTGCAGGATTAATATAGTAAAGTTAAAGGTCGATTTAAAAACAGTTTTGTAGGCTTGTGTTGAATAGTTGATGAATAATGGTTGCCAAAGCCCTTACCATACAAACACTGAGAAAATAAAGATTTTCACTAGATTTAAAGATGTATGTATATATATATTTAAAGATGATTTAAAGACTAAAATGCATAGCATAAAGAAAAATGATAACAATAGTGATAATAAGTAATTCACACACACACTGTTATGGAGAATTTTCTTCTGAAGCAACAGACCATAGTATCAAAAAATATCACAATATAGTGCATTGTTTATGCATTCTTTGAACAGTCCTGTTACCGTGGGTATATTGTAAAACTCAATATCAATTGTCAAAAGTTATAATAGGTACAAAGTGGGAGACTAGCTTTTTACCTATTGGTCAGTAATCATAACTGCTGTAGGTTGTGGATTTCATTGCCAATCGGGACAAATATTGTGTGATGATGATGATTATTCATTCTGTCTTGTAATATATCAGAATATATTTATTTAGAAACATGTATAGGTGAATGTATTTAGAGATTTTTGAGGGTGGTTGACATGCTTGTCACCTAGTACACAAATAAAGCTAAATTTATAGTCTACAAAATGTAAGTATTTCACACGTTTTAAAAAAATTATTATTATTATTCCTTTTTTTACATTTTGCTAAATGTATAGCAACAGCTTATTATAATATATGCAGAATTTTGCTACTAAATATCTGTTTTCAGAGATTTTATTCAACTGGTAATTACACTTTTAAAAACGAATTAAGTAGGTCTGTGAAAAGAAATTGAAGCAAATTGCTTTGCAGAACAAAATGTATAAATTTTATGAAAATCTTACCATAATGATCAAAGTTTGGAACTGATGAGTGGATGATATATTTGCCTGCTCAATCGGCAGATTAAGACGATCCAGTTCAGGCACTTGAAGTCTTTTAAAGTACTTTTTGTTAGTTGTGCGGACTATTATACATCTTTCATCATTATTTGCACTTATTGAGTATGTTTCAATAGGATATGGTAGGTTTCTAATTCTCCATTCTAAATTTATTCTAGTATTGCGTCGTGATAAAAGTGGCTGGAACATATAATATCAATACATATTACAATTTTAAGAGAGAATCAGTTATTTAGACCAGTGTCGTCTTAGTTACACCATTACCTGATCTTTGCTTTCCATGATATCAGCACCGGTGTCAATATGAGGAGTCGCATCTGGAATTGGATCACCAATTTCTACCTCCCATTTTCCTTCACCTCCCATTTTCGCCTTAACTTTCCAAGCTCTCCGTAAAAGAACCTGAGTGTCTACATTGTATTCTTCTACCATTTCCTTGCCATTCTCAAAGTTATAGTGTATCTTCTTCAGTTTGTCTTCTTTAAGACACGATTTTTCTGCACCAAGTAATTCATGATACCAAAAGGTATTTCTGAACATGGTTAAGTTTTTTCCAATGTTATTAAAAGCAATATTATCCTTAGCTTTTTTCTGAAGTGTTTCAAGTGTTTCGATTAGACAAGTTCTTTTCATTCTGTTTCTATGGCAACGCCATGCAAATGTTTTTTTTTTGGATACCATAAATTAATTTGATCTAGTAATTAGATAACGGAGTCACAGATCTATACATGGTAAGACCTACAAAAGAATACAAAAAAATTAACTATGTATTCTAAAATCCAATTGCAGCTATTGCAGATGATTTGTTTTGATAATAAGTAAGAGAAGAGTTGAATGACATTTTCATAGTGCTGTGTTACCAACTGTTAAACGTTTTCAAAATTAATAACGAGAGGAGATCGTTTTTGGTTATTTCGAAAGACTGTCCCCTTTTCATCTCATCCACATTTTTAACCGACTTCAAAAAAAGAGGGTTCTCATTCGACTGTATTTTTTTTTATGTTTGTTACCTCATAACTTTCGACTGGGTGAACGGATTTTGATAATTCTATTTTATTTGAAATCTGGTGCTTCCGAATGGAGTTGGTCCAGATTGAAGTTGTTTTTTTTTTTGTTAAAATTTGTAATTATTTATAATTTTTCATCATTAATTTCATTACGGCGGAGACTTGAAGACATTGGCAGAAATCTTTTAGCATTAAATCTCCTAGAGCAGAAATGGCTGATGAGCTGGTTGCCATCTCATCAAAAGAAGAAGAAAATTAATAACGTGCTTACATAACCTACCTGTTATTAGACACTATAAACTTCTGGGAATAGAATCTAAGACTCAATCATCGTCTGATAATATAAAATCGGCTACTAATCCCAAAATTAAAAAAAAAAAGACCTAAAAGGTGATGAAACTAGGCTGGTGCGGTGGCTAACTGGGTAAGTATAAGTACCACATTAATTTATGAACAAGCCCATTTTTTTTATCATGGATTCATTCAATCATTAAATGGAATTGGGAAATGACGGTTTGATCTTTTCATAAAATTTTGATTAGCATAAAAATGTTAACTTTTTCTTAAAACTTGAATTAAAAGGAACGTCTAATGGACCAAGAGCTACTGAACCTTTCAACCAACGGTGTGTCTGTAAGGCTAGAAACTCTTGTAGCGATGAGTCGTAACGTGCTAAGTACGTAACCATCGCCTGGCAGGCCTCAGCCCTAATTTTTTTTACACTTTCAAAACAATGAAAGATGATGATGTGCAGGGCTGAGGCCTGCCAGGCGATGGTTACGTACTTAGCACGTTATGACTCATCACTACAAGAGTTTCTAGCATTACAGACACACCGTTGGTCGCAAGGTTCAGTAGCTCGCTTACTATAATGGTATTGAAAAGATTAATAGTCTTCTTCTTCTTCTTTTGATGAAATAAACCAGCCGGACTAATAGTCAAACTGATGCATCATTTCAAAACCTAAACGTAATGTCACAGCAGGAGTGACAAGAAGTGTTGCCAGATGGTGCTATTAAGGGCCGATGGGGCTATCTCCTTTGCCGAGCGGCTATAATATTTTATGCGCTGGCTACACGTAGTCGATCTTTTTTTTTTTTTTTTAATTAATCATCAAACCAACATTTTTATGCAGAAAAAAGAACTTTTACAGCAACAATCAGTTTCAATAGTTTATGTGTATATTAAGCATGAATTTAAAACGTTAACTGTCTCGCAATATATATATAAAGGTACATTAATATAAGTCAAATCTTAAGTACTAGTGACGTCACTAGATGGGGGGCTATCCTGGGGCTACACGCGTGCTCCGGCAAGGCTATTCAAATAAAAAATATGCTGGTAACACTGGTGACAAGTGACAACTGTGACAAGTGACAACTAAAGTGAATAGAAATAGGTTATCTTGGAACTTGGAATTGTAAATATTTATAATAACAGATTTTTTAAGATTACAGGTTTCATTGACTGATATTCATAAAATGTCGGCTATACCCGACAGGTAACTTTTATTATATTCTTAAAACCATTTGATTTTATTGAGCAACTCCTGTATCATTCACTTCGATTGGTTTCAGGTGGATTCCATACAAGGCATGTGGCAAAGTTATTGAAGGAACTAGATTTATATGCTTCAAAGTACCTCTTAAAAAAGTAAGTGTTAATAAACTATATTTTATGTAATGTAAGCATGTGGACCCGCTAAAATATTTATATTTTATTTAAATACTATGTAAACTGTGTTTAAATGAGTAAACAAACTGTACATTGCATTATTGTTAAAACCTACTTAATACAAAGTAGTAGTTTGTGTGTAAACATACACCTATGTCTTGTTTAAATCAGTAGAGATAATTATATTCGTTTTGTCATCCATCTTTCACCTTCCTAATAAATATTAGATTCTGCAATTAGATATTACATAAGAGCATATCCTAGCTATATAAATATGTATGCTTTCATATTCTGCATTCTTACATAAATATAAATCATAATACCGCACTTTATATAATTTAACATAAAATATCAATTTCTTTAAGTTGACTGGAAGAAAATGCCTATCTTTGGATAATGCCAAGTGTTGCCAAGTTTCCTCACAGATGTATAATTAAAACCATGGTTTTTCCAATTATTTTCTAATTGATCAAATAACAATAAGTCTAAAACTCTGAAATACATTTTCATTCGGTTTTTTTAAAGTTTATTATTAATAATGATTTTTAGATCAGCGCCATCTAGTGTCCCCATATGGTAACTTCACTTCGTAGATCTCTGAATAGATGGCGTTAGACATACTAAAATACTGGTTGGAATCAGGCTATAGATATTTTTTTATACGAGTATTATACTAGCTGACCCGGCAAACTTCGTACTGCCTTATTTTTCTTTCGTAAATATTTTCTAAATTTCTAAAAACCTTATGTTAGTAATTATGGCCGCTTCAGTTTCGCACAGGTAGTAAAACTCTTAAGATTATCTTTTATTTAATTTTCTTCTATACAAACCTTGTTCTAACAATAACGAACACATAAAATAATTATCCAATTTGGTGCAGCCGATCGGAAGTTATGAGCGTACATACATTTCGGTGATTCATTTTTATATATTATACATACAAAAAATATTTTTCCAAATACATACTTTATACATAGAAATCGTACTAATTAATCCTTTGAGTCTTTTAACTCAATACTCAGAAAAAAAATCTTTTATTCAGAGAATTTTAATTATATGTGCATGAAAACAGGTATGCTTAAAGTTAATTATTCATTCATATATTTTATACTACTTTCCAAAGAAATTTATTTGAGAAATTCCTAATTAAGACGGGAATTTCAAGTACAATGATATAAATAATTCGCTTAAAATACCTTTTAGTACTTTACTAAAATGGTAGCATTTGCACCTGCATTAGCGGAACGTAGCCGACAATGAAATGCATTATTGGTTCATGGGCTCGACGCACAATGCGTGTTTGTATAACTGTCTGTCTGCCTGGGCGTTCACTTGACCGTACCACAGTTAGATGGCAAACACCGTCTCTTCACGATCTGTGTTAATTTGTTCTGCATAGCACTTGCATCGCTGCCATATCACGAGTATGTTTGGTTTCCCACTCGAGATCGGACGATAATCGTTGCGATGCAGGCGTGATCCCGGTTTTGGGACACCATAAATACGTTCTATTAAGTTTAATTACCTAAAATACTATTAAAAGCAGGCTATGTCCATCAGTCCCCTATCAAATCTACTGTTAGATATAGCTGTCAGACTGCTGGATATTGGGTTAATTAAGTGATCATCTTTTGCAGTGCTGTTCTACTGCGTAGATTATGACTTGGTCGGCTCATACGATCCCCATTCAATGAATAAGGTGTCGATACTCCGTATTCGCGGTCCGTAACCTCACGGATAAAAAAATCAAAACCATGAAATAAATAATTGAAGTAGGATGATTCCAGATGATTAATGATAGGTTTTTATGACAGGTAATAAATTTTTACTTCCGAAGTACATAAGTGAAAATAGAACGATCAATGCGTTCAGAAACTCAATAAAGTCACGACTTTGCCTAAGTGTTAAAAACATAAAATTATGTATGATGGTTTGCAACAAAGGCATAACTACTTACCTAGAGACGACGACAAAGGTTTAATGTTTCGTCATAAACGATTAATAGGTACCTTACTGTATAAACCTCCTTATTTGTAAAAACTGTGGGTTTGTTAACTCCACACATTATTGTTACAGTCAACATTACATTCTTAGTAAACTCAATACATACACACCAACATACATACCTACGTGTTTAATCGAAATGATTACGAATGTTTTAATGTTGCCGTTACGAGTGAATGTTTGGAAATATGTTTTTAGAGAGACTTGTACTATACACATACTCGTATACATCTTTAATTCGTTACCTTGCACAAAGGGCACTTCACTGAACAGTAATACCTTTCAGAGATAGAACCTACTACTGTATGCTATATTGACATCGCGGTTTATATACGCGGGAGTAAACAATACGTAAAGAGTTCGTCCAATTTAAAAGCCTTTCAGATTCTTAGGGCCAGTTTCATCGCTTGCTGATAAAGTCCGTGGTGACTAATGTCAACTTATGTGTCAAATAACTACAGATTTCACAAGTCTTGGATACATAACGATAAATATTATCTGCAACTTTTATCTCTTAAATAGTGTTAAATTCATCAACAACCCATGATGTGCTGGGCTCGGGTCTCCTCTCAGGAGAGGGTTAAAGCCATGCGTCTCCACACTGGCCGAGTGCGGGTAGGGGACTGGCAAGACTACGTTGTGGCTACGTAATCTTGCCGTTGGATGTTTATAAGGCTCCCAAAGGCCTCCAACTAAACTTCATGACTGATATGCTGGGATAACAACCGGGACCGATTGCTTAACGTGACCTCCAAATCACGGAGACGCTCATGGTATCATGCTACCAGCGGTCATCCATCCAGGTACTGACCGCGCCTTCGTTGCTTACCCTCGGTGTTTGTTTCTAATCACTGAGTGCAACAGGGCTATGAGCGCCTAAATACTGTTAAATTTCAAATATCTATCCAAAACTGCAACGGTTGACCTAGTGGTTTAAGCAGCCGCCACGCCACTTTCTACTGCGTCAAGTGTTGAGGGTTGAAATCCCACATGAGACAACACTTTGTGTGATCCACAAATTGTTGTTCTGAGTCTGAGTTGGATTATTTGTGTCCGTTTTATGTATGTTTTTAAAGTCCCCAGACACAAGATGTATATTCCTAATGCAGAAGTTGTCTTTCCAAAAAATAAAATAAATACATTATATCAGGAACTAGTGAAACTGGCCCTTAGAATTCTACGAGAACACAAGTTTAATCATTCGCTTCATTGTTACGAGCCAGTGCTAAGGTTATAAAAACTGTATATATTTACTTCGGAAACTTGAAACAAATCTGATTTAAAAAAATATTAAAAAAAGAAAAATCCTATTTATCATCACCATCTTTACAACCGAAAGACGTCCACTGCTCATACAAATATAGGACATAGGCCTCCAAATCGCATTTCTCAAATAATATTCTTTGGTTGGTCTTTTTCCTCAAATCAGGACGGTTTGCGACACCGATGTCTTGTCACATTGCCGGTTTAATCTTGATGCGAGTATAGCGCGCGTGCCATTAGATGCCCCCTTCGCCCCTACCAAGATATTGAGAAAAATCTTATTTATAAGACCATTCACTTTTAAAGTTTCAATATCCAAGAATTTTTCTCTGTGTTTGACTTTTACTAAGTAAACAGTTTACGAAACTTTTAATAAATGTTGCTGGTGCATTGTCTAAGAACATTGTTAAGATATTTATGGCTAAGATATAATGGAACTTATGGCTAAGATAATAAGATATAATGGAACAGTATACAAAACAGTAAATCTGGCGACTTTAATCCGAGTTCTGATGTTAGGCGCCCTTATTAAGTGACTTCATGCGGTCCCGCAGTACATCTTTTGATGTCATCCAAGCTCTTTATATTGTCTGTGGGACGATTATAGTCTTTCTTTTGAATAGACATTTTAAATTATAGCTAATTTGTCTGACAGCCATTCAAACTGTAAAGTAATTTTCATTATTACAGATGACATAAAGAAACTTGCTTTCATTGCTAGTTGTCCATCTCGATTGAAATGCATAGAATCTGTATTTACAATAATTCAGCTTTATTTGCTGATGCTCGTGTCAAAACATTTATTTGTTACAATAGAAACGAGTTTCGACGTCTAAAGGACTAATCCCGTATTTGATAAAGCAGCGGGTGCTTCGCTTTACTCCACGAATACTCAATTCTTTCTATCTATACATCTTTGGACTTTTTTTAAATAGCCCCTTGTACGGTATCCGTGGCGCTTTGATTCCGTTCCTTTATTCAACGGTATCTGACTATAAATTCTGAAGGTTTTGTTCTCTTTGAGTTATAAGAGGAATTACGTTAATGGCAATCGGTAGGTGTAATTTGATATCATTCATGGATCTACAACTGTTACTTTATTATGATCCACTATCAAACTTTAGTTTATTTGTTCTTTTAAATTGGTTCTGTAGATATAATTTTAAGATTGTTTAAGATTTTTTACCAGAATATTTTACTTATAAAGTTGAATTTATAAATACACCATTCTAAGTATTTACATATTTTGAAGATAAACTTAGTTTTTTTATGTATTGCCCGCCAAAATGACTCTACTCTGCCTGATGGAAAGCATAAGCAGAATCCAAGAGTGGTGGTCACCATACTTACTGCGAATGCAGACAACAGTTTTTTTTTGCTACAGACACTGACACGTTGCTAAGAAAACGTAGAGTTTTATGATAAATGAATGTGTAACATACTCAATTCTAATTGGATCTTAATTATATCAAATAACAATAGTAAGTAGTAGTAATAAACAAATAACATATTAGCGGTAGTCAGTTTATACCTTTGTTACGGATCGTTGGACAAGCGCACATTTGTCAAGGTATAGACATACTAAGAGAAGGGTTGAATGAAGCCGACCCTAATAATTGCGATTAGGGCAGTTAGACGTACATATAATAATGTTGTCAAATGAATATTAAAGAGATAAAGTTCTGAAATCTATTTCAATAAAAGTGCACATATTCGTGTTTTCACCTTTGGGTTTAGACACACTTCTTAAAAATATAATGAACTAGCTGAGCACGGCGGTGTTACCCGCGGTCCAACAACAACCGCGGTTAACGCTGAGGGCGGGGTAAATAAAAAATAAAAAAACCTATGTAAAAAGTATCCTATGTCCGTCTCCTGGTTTTAAGCTACCTTCCTACCAATTTTCAGCCAAATCGGATCAGCCGTTCTTGAGTTATAAATAGTGTAACTAACACGACTTTCTTTTATATACACACATCAAAAGTGTCTAGGGATCAACATATGTGTCTAGGGATCAACATATATTTTTGCAATAACTTTTCTCCTGATTGATATTAATTAAAATTTTCTTTAAGGATTCATCAAATAAAGTGTTTTCGTTTGTCACAGTAACGATAAACCAAGTCACCTTTGCATTAATAAAGAAATTTGCCATTTTCCTAATATAAGGATTTTTGACATTTGAACCACTAACATTAAAGTTCGAAAAAAAGACTGAAATAACAGTTTTCTTTAAAATTTTATTAGGTAACTTAAACAATTAATAATCCGTGTTTCTACCGCGAACACACACACAAGAACATCGGTTTGGCATACTCAAAATGAGTTCATCCAAATCACGCTGTGGAATGGCCGCCCATGTTCGTTGCAACAACAAAAAAAGGTCTTCTTGCGACTGGATACCCTCCATATTCGGCAGAGCTCTTCTCTGTAGCATATCCCATGCATGCTCAATCGGGTTCAAGTCTGGCGACTGAGCAGGCCAGGGCCAAAGCCACATCTCAATATCAAGAAATCCGCATAAAAATGCTTGATCCCTAGACACTTTTGATGTGTGTATATAGCTAGATGAGTTAAGTTGGGAGGTACACTTTCAATTTGTCTTTATATTATTTCAAATGAGAAATTGTAATGAGAGTTTTTCGAGATTGAGAGTGAAAACATAATATTCGCTACAACTGTTTTGTTATTGTGATCAATATTTCTTTTGATACGACGTCGTATTTTGACTTTCATCAGTAAGAGCGATGTATTGAACAGATGTCAGACGTTACTTCTTGTATCAATCTCTCAAATATTTCAACGTCTCAGCTATAACAATATTTTCTTTTTCGCAATTTATTGTACGATGCCACCTATATGCAATGCTCACGCACTTGGTTCAAGACTTTTGATCTTATTTTTTATTATATGCACATGGAGACATAAAGCTTAAAAAAGATAAGTTTGTTTTGAGCGATTGTAAGAGCGTGTCCAGCATAAAATGCGATGCAATTATTTTTTATCTATTATTTTACCAAGTTTATGTGTTCAGTCTGGCTATATTTATATCCATCTGATTCCATTTCAGACCTCCCATATTATGTATCTGGCAATTAGATATTCGAATATAAATCGATTTTTCTGTGAAGGTGTGAGCCGATAATACATTACACAATTTAATACTATGGATCGATATCTCACAGCTTAATCGATTTAATAGGTAATTACTATGTTGTTGTTATAGGTAAGAAACCAAATCGGTATCGATTCTTCTCCGGTTTAAAGTGTAATGTGTGGTCTTATGAACGTCTTTTAAATAATACGAACGGAGTCCTTGTAAATGTATATGAGACAGCAAGAGCTATGTGAACTGGTGCGTTCTTTTAGAGACTTGCGCCTGGTTTTGTTTTCCAAACTCTATTATGACAGCGAGTCATAATATGACATGATTATTACTGTGTATCAGTTACGGCATCGGATTTCAATTTTGGTCCTTTTATGATCTACGTAGATGGTTATCTTTTCCTTTTTAATGCATTGCTATGATATTTTACTTGGAAAAGTTACACAGCGCAAACAAAACCTCTTTGATGCCTAATTTTACTCAACAATACTTTAATGTTGATGTGAAAGTATCGGCAAGAACAATATCAAGCTAGCCATTTCTTTAGCCACCAGCTTAAATAAAAAAGTCATAAAACGATTACAGGCTTGAGAATACGGGGTAGTAATGTAGGTCGATATCGGTTTATTTTATTGAACTGACAACGGCTAAAGCCCCGATGTATTGCACTTATCGTTTGTAAACATGTACTGATATAGGGTTACACGCTCGTAAAAGAAACTAAAAACTAGTTGAACCTCAATCGTATTAGGGTCGGGTTGGATTAGTTCTCGCACCATGTTGAATATTCATTAGGGTGTAAAGGATCCAGTAATTAATAAAGAAACCGATCGAGCGTCAGTAACGAAGGTGTTATGAGTAGACTTCAATCATTCTTCTCCATGGATAGTGTTGGTTTGAACGGTATCCTATTAAATAAATTCAAAACAACATTGCGTGTAAGAACTCTCAGCAGTGTTATATTGTTTTTGTATAGATATACCTACTCAGAAATGAGTTGTAGTATAGTTTGTTTGCTTCAGGACTTGACAAGTATTGAGTATTGACGTAAGTGATGCTTGTCGTAAGATACTTTGGACAATAGTGCTTTCTATTTCAACTTACGTTCTTTTGTCCCCATAGTCACGTTGTATGCACCGGTCTCTTCCGATCTTCTCGCATGCTTATTGTCCGCAAAATTACACCTCAATTATACGTACAGCTACATAAAAACAGAGTCTTCTTTGTATCTGGACAAAGGGAGGCAATAATTTATTCCCTGTCTGGTTTCCGGCAGGCGTCAAATAAAACGTTAGGGGTTGAACTCGGCACCCATCTGTGTATTTCGTGGTCTGTTTTTTTTGCAAAACTACATGAACTGTATTGATATCAAAATATACAATATGACTGTTTTTTAAAATAGGTTTTTCGAAAATAAGTAGTCCTCATTTTCATAGTAAAATGATCTGAATGAGCCGTTTTATTTATAGATATTGAGACGAATATCTTGGTTGTGGCGCGTGGTAATTGGTAATTAGTATTGATGTGCTAAAATCGAGTCCATCGTGAAGTCGATTAGCGTAGTATTGATTGCATCGCCGAAAGCGGTGGGCAGTGTTAATAGCTTCATATTTAGCGAGCTGTTTGATCTTAAAATAGGTTTTTGGATATATTTTATTTTTGTAATTTATGCATTTTTGGTATGGTAATGTATAAACCAAACACTTAGGCGTTGTACATAGTCTGTAACGTATACAATTGCGTCAAACGTATACTATTATTGATGTAGTGTTGTCATCGTTTCATTTTTGTTAGTTGTGTTATAGTATTTTTTCTCATGCGGTATGATTACGGTGATGTCACCGACGGATTCTGGACACGATAATCGTGATGGTAACGCCCTGTCGGCTATTACCATGCTAACTTATGAGCTCATTTATTTAGCCAGTTTAATTTTCTGATTATATTCTTAGTCATTCTTAAAGAGGGGTTGACACTAAACGGTCTCTGGGAAATTGACAAATGGTTATTGGGCTCGACAATTAATTAATGCGTGTGTGATGTGGTGGAAGTTATTATTGGGACCCCCAGCGGGAAAGCAATGCCACTGCCAGTCAATGCTCGTTGATTGTCAATTTGCACTTTATCTTCAAATGTTGTATATAATTACTTTTAATTGGTGGTTTATGTAGATCGTAGTTTTAATAAAAATAAATATGAAACACTCGGAAAATATTTAAACAAGAGCTATTGCCCGCGGTTTCGCTTTCGTGGTAATTTTTATGTCATGTTTCCAATTTCAAAATGGCCAAACTTCCAACCAATTGTTCATCCTTTATTTATGAGTAAAATTTTCTAAAATCTTATGTTGATAGGTGCCTACAGCATAAAAATAGCATAGCTGCCAAAAGTTTTTAGCCTCAGTGGTTATTAGTAGGCCACGTATTATTTTATGTTCAGATGATATGCAAACTTTTAAATAGTCTCCTTGATATCCCGAGTGCGCTAAGTCAATATATTTTAATTCTGTCTAAACAATCTGACGTTTTCCAATTAGAGTTAATTTAAATTTATTGTATTGAAGTAAATTACGAATTGAACTCATATCTATGTGCAGTCCCCATTATAATTGACACAGTTTTGTTTATTGATTTATTATACTTCATGGAATTTATGGTGCTTCCTACAATTGTGTGGAGAAACTAGAAAGTGTGAACTTTTATTAAGATGGCCATATAAAAGACCACCATGCGATCCTGCTCACTCGCTAAGATTTCCTCTCTTTATTACGAACAACTGGGTACAATGCAAATGACAGTCGGTGGGTGGCGTAGTTTATACGATGCTCAATCAGTGACGGTTGTTCGGCGCACGCGCCGTCTACGAATTATACCACGAATTATTATTGGCGCTATTTGTCGCAATACGCGTCCCGGTGGCATTTCTATTATAAAGGACACTGCATTTGTTATGGACCACCAAGAAGATTTAGGGCGCTTTAATAATATGGTGTTCTGTTTTATGGCTATTTCCTTTAATCGAGACCTCTTTTTGTAGGCTGTTAGTACTTAACAGCAATAAAAATCACTGTTTACTACCAGACCTGGTTTTTTTATGAAATCTTAACATTTTTAATAACAACTTCTGTATTCTATTAACGGCAAAGTTGTTATACTTAATATTAGGTCTTTACCTATGAAAATGCCTTTCTTCAGTACTGGTCATTTCAAATAAAAAAAATTTTGTAATGGCTCTGTATTCTAAATTCAAATTAATTTTGTTTTAAACCATGAAATTCTATTTACAAACTCAGTATTTTGTTTTTTGATAAGCGTTGTATTTTCATTACATTTGAACATTTTTCGTCATAATACATGGATACTTTAAAAATTCGTGTAATTATGGAATATGAGTTCCGTCGTGGTACCAACGCGACACAAACGGCACGTAACATCAAAAACGTTTACGGAGAAAACTGTACAAACGAACGCACAACCCGTTATTGGTTTGCCCGGTTCCGTTCTGGAAATTTTGACTTGAAAAATGAAGCTCGTGGTCGTCCGGAGACTTTGGTTAACAATAATGAATTAAAGGCGATTGTGGAAGCTGATGAAACTCAATCTACAGCTGAGCTAGCAGCAGCTTTTAATGTAAGCATCAAAACAATATTGATCCATTTGCGATAAATTGGCAAGGTAAAAAAGCTTGATAGATGGGTGCCCCACGACCTTAACGATCGCCAGCGCAACGTACGCTTCGAGACCTGCCTTGCGCTGCTCAACAGGTAAAGAAATGAAGGAATTTTGAAACGAATTGTTACGTGCGACGATAAATGGATTCTGTTCGACAATCAAAGCGCTCAGCAAGTTGGTTAGACCGTGGTTCAGCACCAAAGCAATGCCCTAAACCAAAAATGACCCCTAAAAAGGTGATGGTCACTGTTTGGTGGTCTAGTGCGGGTATGATTCACCACAGCTTTTTACAAAACGGCATGAGAATTAATGCAGATGTGTACTGTGAAGAACTGAAGAGAATGATGGAGAAGCTTGCATATCTGCAACCAGCTTTGGTCAATCGGTCGTCCCCACTGCTCCTTCACGACAACGCGCGACCCCATACTGCGCAACAGACAGTCTCCAAGCTGCAAGAGCTGGGGTTGGAAGCTCTCCCTCATCCGCCATACTCACCAGACCTTGCACCTACCGACTATTATTTTTTCCAAAATTTAGACAACTTTTTAGTGGGTAAAAAATTCAATTCCCGAGAGGCAGTACAAAATGCCTTTGAAGAGTTTGTTGCCTCCCGTCCAGCTGATTTTTACAAGAAGGGCATCAATAAACTGCCAATGCGTTGGCAAAGATGCGTCGATTGCATGGGTGATTACTTCGAATAACAGAAATAAAAAAGTTTGAAAAAATAAGTACTTTCCCTTATTGCATACAAAACGGCAATTTCATAGGTAAAGACCTATTAGTATAATTAAGTTAAACCAAAAGAACAAACGTAATACAAAGTAAGAAGAGACCTGCTATCCGACTGCTGCATTCGTGATCACGTCAAAACGAATCGGATGAGTCTAAATTCCTAGGGTTTTCTAGTAGCGACCGAGGAGTTCCATTAATATCCTGACTCCGTCATCAGACCGCCTTCAAGATGGTTAGTTATAGTATTCTCATCAAAACTATTTAAATACAGTTTTAATAACTAAAATTCCTGCCGCCTCTTTCCGCTATCGTCCTACGCGACAGCAGTTTCATCCCCATCACTTTGATGGCTGGCAGTCCACAACTGTGCGTTTTTCTAGGAACTTTCTGCCTTGCACAACAAAACTGTGGAATGAACTGTCGCCTGCGGTATTCCCGGACCAATACGACCTTCAAACCTTCAAGAAAAGAGCGTACTCCTTCTTAAAAGGCCGGCAACGCACTTGTGACGCCTCGACGTCTGCTCGTTTGCCCCCTATTCAATAAAAAAAAATGATATAAGTATGTTAGACACTTAGTATTGTTCTAATTATCATCAGACAATTAGAACAAGACTTTCGAAAGCCTTTAGAAAGTCGAAGTTTGGGAGTGTTTTGTTTGGATTAAATGACATTTTATTTATTACTAGCTGACGCACGCAAACTCGTTTGCGTCTTCCTTTGCCCGTAGCGTGATAATTTTCCCCCGTTTTTGAAACATTCTTCATTGGTGCTCCGCTCCTATTGGTCTTAGTGAGATGATATTTATCCTATAGCCTTCCTCGATAAATGGGCTATCCAACACTGAAAGATTTTTTCAAATCGGACCAGCGGTTCCTGAGATTAGCGCGTTCAAACATACAAAAAAAACAAACTCTTCAGCTTTATAATATTATTAGTATAGATTTAAAACGTTTTGATGTCGACTGAATGAAAGTAAGTTTAATTTTGTAATAATTAAATATTCCGGACATCTAACACACAATGCCATCTAGTCCCAAGGTAAGCAGAGCTTGTGTTATTGGTATGAGACAACTGATATAAACACATATAAACTTTTTTTTGTAAATACATACATATTATGTAATACATAGAAAACACTCCAACTCCGAAACAAATATTTGTAGATCATACAAATATTTGATACGAATCGGAAATCGAACCCGAGACCGAGACACAGGAGTCGCATACACTACCACTGCACCACCGAGGCAGTAATGATTCTCTTACTAAACTATGTGTGATATTATCAATTACTCTTCAATGTAAACTGAAAAATATTTATTGCTTTGGTCCTAGACCCGTGAGTCGTACCACGACTTACCCGTATCAATTACGCAGATCGAATGATAAACCTTCGATAAATTATCTGTAGCCATAAGATAACATCTCTCGGCGATTAGTTGCGGCAGCCATCTTTAAACTTTTCTTCATTGATCATGATTTACTGGGGGGGTTGATCATATATAGGCTGTTCTCACTGATTAAAGTTAGTGATATTGCTGGCATAGAAAAAATTACTCTGTACTCCCATGGAATTTTGTATATATAGTTGTTAGTCTTATGACTATCATCATCATCAGCCCGTTGCAGTCCACAGCTGGACATAGGCCTCTCCCAAGGAACACCACAGAGCCCGGTCTGTTGCTTTCTGCGTCCAGTCGCTGCAAGCCCTCTCACGTAAGTCGTCCCGCCATCTGGCCAGAGGGCGTCCCACACTACGTTTGCCAAGACGCGGTCTCCACTCTAAAACACGCTTACTCCAGCGGTTGTCTGTCCTTCGACATATGTGACCAGCCCATTGTCACTTCATCCTACCAACTTTCAGAGCTATGTCGGTCACTTTGGTTCTCTGACGGATTACTTCATGACTATGACTTATGGTATTTTTTACCATGCAACAAAATTAAAAATTACTAAAAAATACCCTTATAGTCTTTTTATTGGACTTGTCATATAAAGCAAGCGATCAATGTAAAGCTTTATTGGTCCAGATTGAAGTCGGTTTTTTTTTGTTAAAATTTGTAGGTAATTATTTACCAACATTGTCAATCCACAGACAGTTTTAGAAATTTCGAAACACTATCCTTTAATTAAAAGAAAATGTTCACGTGTCAGGACTAAGCCTAAGAAACTTTCTCTAAATCACTACCGAACAAACAGCAATCAAAGCGTGCCGTACGTTTAAATAAAAGCAACTTAACCTGACCTATTAAAGTCAATCGTCCAAGCCACGTGGTACTAATTCCCGCGTTCAGGCCGTGTTTGTTAAGGTGTACAAGACCACACAGTAAGCAGGCAATCATCTGTCGATGGCTCACCCCGCTCTGCTGCGAGCCTGTAATCACGCCATCATTACCTCTAATGACGTGTTAACGTAGCTTTATGGGAATGCCAAACATGACGTTCACATTTCGGTCATTTACATTTGTTTGTCGACTGTCTTCAAATTGTTTGCTTTCGTCTCTAGAACAGAGGGCGGCTTCGGCAAGTTTCGGCCTGCCACCGGTATGTTTAAAGCGTTTTTAAGTGCAACGCAGTTTCGGGTTATGTTGAATTTGAGCCGTCGCTTCTGTCTTTGTAGCCTCAAATTACTTGTATTGATTTTCATCAATACTATTTCCAATAGTTGAATCTTTTTAAGCATTTTGCTTTCAGCTGTATTTAAAACGTCTATCGTTCTCTATTATTTTTAGAAGATGCAACGGTGACAACTAACCTAAGGTTAAAAGGAAAATCAAATGAATTCCGTTAAACGAACGATAAAGGTGTGAAATTATTACCTCAGGATGCATTACATGTTTAACTTGTTTTGATTGCATAGGAAAAATATACATAATTAAGACATCTGCTTATGTACCTGCCGGAGCTTTGTATCTTTCTACGTTCACTGTTATCAAAACTTACTTACTACAAGATCATTACAAAACATGTTTGTGGTAGTTAGTGTATACATACAAAAATACAACTGGTTGGGAACACCCACAGATATCCAACCTTCCGGTTAGTGTTAATACGTCCCTGTTGATTTAGTGCTTTTACCAATTTTGAATTGCAGCTGTCAGGTGCCATAATGCTCTTTATATCTATAGTAGTAAAAACGTTACAGAGTTCATAAAGAGTTTGCGCGTCCGGTACCCATGCCTAATTTACACTATGTATTTAGCTGAACTTTGTGAAACACAACAGAGATGTAATCATGCCTGTGATAATGCATTTTTTCGTGTACTTAAAGACCGTCGCAATGCAGATGTTAATCAAATTATCAATGAGGACTTCCGTGTTATTACTTATAACAGGTTTCTTTTTCATTTCAATGTCTACAAAACGTCCTCAAAACGTATATTTTTGAAAAAAAAAATAGGCTAGCAAGTCCGACTAGCCCACCGAAAGTTCCGGATAAATTTGTAATTGGCGGGCATTGAATTTTGAAAAAATCTAAATATATGAACAGCAAAATATAAGTTTGAACCATGAAAATATTTTTATGTCAAAGATGGATGTGTTTTAACTTTTTTTTCTAGAAATCAAGCTTTTAGAAGCTTATAATAATGCACTAATATTTAGCTGTCAAGTTTTTAATAAAATTGGTTAAAAAATAATCATGATAACTTCACACATCTCACATTTCCCGGATTCCAAAATCTCTTTATTTTATAATCAAAGGGCTGATAAACATTCTTTATATTTTAGTTAAATAACACCCAGGTACTTTAACACCTTGTACTTGTCTTGGGTTGGGATCAAACTCACAGCCGTTAGGATTATTAACTAATGAACAAAGAGGTACGTCAAATAATGGAATATTAAACTGCTATAGCTATTCATTACATTCACTAAAAAGGCTAGGTTTTCTTCATTATGAAGAGACTGCAAACTTAAGTATTTGGTGGTAACCTCAACTTAATATTTTGTAAAAAAAGAAAATCTCGTATGCAGACACATACACAGAAACAACGAAGTAATTCTACAAGGAATCGTTTGTCCTCTTGAAGAAGAAACCCTAACAATATGATAGTCTTAATTCAGTGTCACTTTATAAATGAGATTATTAAAATACAAATGTACACGTTCTAAAAGCATTGATTCAAAAATTATATTGAGATGTTAACTGTGCCTATTAAACAGTACAGTCACGCTCCGTATGTAGAATATTGGAAAAAATCTATAAAAGCCGCAACTCATAATAGTCAGTGGTCACGAAGGTGCTTGATTTTGTCCGAGGCGCCAGCAGTTGATGCTACCCGCTGCGACACCTTTCCCCTACCAGACTAAATTGATACTTGAATTTACCCTGGCCTCTTTCGTAAAAGATTAAACACAGAATATTGGTCCTTGTGTCAGAGACCTTTTAAATTGGTCTGGTTGGCCCCAGGATATTGAAACTCGCCGATTGAATTCACACCCGCAGTTCCCGTGTCCCCTTTTCGTTATAAATCAAACGCAGGTATGGTCCTGTCTGGAGCAGTCGTGAGGAATGCTGCAAACTCTTACGGTGGCATTTCTGCAATGCTGCTTACTGTTTGGCTATATTTTGGGGATGAATTCATTAAATTAAAAATGTTTTGTATAAAAATATCGTAAGTTTAACCTTTATCATTCATTTTAGTTTTCTAAAGTTGTTCCTTGATAGTTTTGAGAAACGACCTTTGTAATGCTATTTCATCAATAAATTAAGAGATTAAACTAATAAAGATTTTAATTTTCTGTGACATAGTGTGCTGTGACCGATTTTATATTTTATTTCGTAAACAAGTTATAAAAATTTGGGTGGTTTTTAATACTTACCGTAATAAGTTATTGGATTAAGAAGTAATGCTAGTGCGTTATAAATTTACACGAACCTCGTGAATGGGGAGTTTTCAGATACTCCAATTTACGTATTCTTATATTTGTTTCTAATCGGTTTTATTGTATTTGTTGTCGTGCCCTGTTTTTGCTTAAGCCTCGTGCCTTTTTGTAATAAGTGTCACGTTTGTAATACATCGTAGAAGTGTCTCGGTTCGACAATGAACTTGCTAGTCAGACGGCTCATGTCTTCTCACGCAGACGCGACTTTTCTATAAAGTGAACCCTCCTCACGTGTGACGGGACTATGCATTTGTTTGTCCGCAGCTGCGGTGCCGACAACATATTTATTGTGCTCATTAACCTTCAAGAACGCTATTTAATTGTCGGCCGTTTTTTATTCACTTCACCTCTGACCCGTCCGTGTCTTATTGCTCCCCGGTCTCACTTTGAAAGCGAGAACTGGCTGTTATTTATTATCCTGAGACGAGGATGCGTGTCGCTTCTATCTTTGTGGCGCTTGTGAGCTCGTCTTTATGATTTATTGATCTTATAAGGACGTAATTATGGCCACACGAACCATGGGCCATCAAATATTTTTTTTATTTTTTTATGGAATAGGGGGCAAACGAGCAGACGTATCGCCTGATGGTAAGCGATTACCGCCGCCAATGGACACCCGCAACACCAGAGGCGTCACAAGTGCATTGCTAGCCTTTGGGGGATGGGCCTGCGGTATCCTCACTCACTCGGTGAAACATAGCGCTAGCGCTGTTTCACACCGGTTTTCTGTGAGGCCGTGGTATCACTCCGATCGAGCCGGCCCATCATGCCGAAGCGTGGCTCTCCCATGGTATATTAACTTAAATATAGTTCTCAGCAAAAGATAATTTTTGAAATTAAAAATTTCATTCTATTGGTACTATTTTTACATTTCTGTAATGATAAAATATAGTTAAAATGAATGGTTTTAATAAGCTTAGTGAATCGTACATATGAGCAACAAAAATATAATTTGCTCATTCACAAGCAGTCCGTACTAAGATCTATATGAGATAATGAAGTCTTGGGTGATATAATGCCACAGAATATTGGCCGGTTAATGTGGTTTATACTCGTAGCGACGATATTGTCAAATGACTATCTATTTTTCACGCAGTGTGAGTCGGTACTCGTGGGGGTCTAATATCTAAAGAGCATGATCAAAACACGCGGCTTACAGGAATTTGTGTATCCAAATGTGTTTATTGAATTTTAAGATCCTTTTAAAATTATTACTTATAAATAAAAGAACTTGCGGGTCGTGACACAGATTTTGTAAAACAAAAAGTGAAATGAGATTGTTATTTAATTAAATAAATAAATACAGGACACATCCAATCTGTTTACGTACCATTTTTTTAATTTTTTTTTAGGCTACTTAATTGACTAAAAGTTGTGTAAACTGTACAACCGTGGGAGAGCCACGCTTCGGCATGAATGGGCCGGCTCGACTACACTGAGATGTAAAGTTTGTGAAGTTAGGGTTGGTAGAGTTAGGGCGTGTGGATTCAGAAGCTTGGCTCTACATGAGATCTGATATCTTTTTCACAGGTTAAGCCATATACAGTCGTCTTGGCAACATTTTACATGAAAATGTTTTCGGTGGGATTATACTGACTGTAGGACTAATTCATAAATTTAAGATCGCTCAACGTGCTATGGAAAGAGTTATGCTCGGAGTTTCCCTGAATAATAAAATTTGGAAAGAAGCGATCCGTCAATGGACCAAGCTCATGTGTGTCGTAGAACCGATTACCGCTGGAGTATGTGTTTTCTGGAGCGGAGAGTGTGGCGACCGTGTTTTGGCAAACATAGAGTGGGCGTCTCTGGCCAGATGGCGAGACGACTTCCGTAAGATGGCCGGTGGCGACTGGACGCAAAAAGCAGCAGATCGGGCTCTATGGTGTGCCTTTGAATTTTGATTTGTTCGATTTGGCTTCCTACTTTCATGACCTTGCATTGTTGCCAATTTAAATCAGTAGTACATGATTGAACTATAACTATAAAACAATCTATATTAAATTATGTAAGGATAATGACGACACTCCTGTGTATTATATAGTGCAGTGTTTTTTCATCTCCCTGTCTGTCTTTTAAAGTTATAATCAAATTTGAATATAAACAAGCATTTATTGATTTTTAACTTTCAAAGTTCTTAATAATTAAAATTTAAATTGGTGGTATAAGATATCTTCTTCAATAGTTATGTCAACCGACTGATAGATCACGATGCGCCTCTTTATATTATTACATACTATTCGTATCACAATGAAATGCAGCTACCATTGTTCCGAGCTTTATATCTAAGCGTGTTATTCACTCTAGCTATGACGTCTTCATACGTGGTATCGGCTACAGTAAATTGTGGAATCGTGTCGTTACCGTAGTCGGTATGGAACCGTTTATTGATTGGTATCGTAGTTTGTCCGCTGCTCACTTTGAATAAAATTCGAATTATAATTAATCACGTTGTGCGTGGGAGAGCGTCGTCGCACACCCGACGATCTATCATATTTTGTGATAACGCCACTAGGCTGCATCTCGTAAACATATTGAGACGATCTGGTTTCTAGTCAAGCTCTTTGACAATAGTTGTACGCAACGGTACAATGCTATTTCACACTGATTAACCGTTAACATAACTTAGGACAATAATACCGATGTAAATATGTGTCAATGATGCGCTCGTGTTATCATTGATGCGGTTTTTGCTGCTTTAGGCGTAGCAACATCGCTGGGAGGTCAGACTATGTCGGAGCTGTCAAAGGTTCAATTTTCCGGTTCATTTAAAGGACTCTACCGCAATGTTGCGGCGTTTATAAAGACTATAGTGTCGATGACAACAATAAAATTGGATCATAAAGTTTCGATCGCATCCTTTGAGATTTCCTATGCAATCTCGACGCTCAATTTTATTTCCAATACCAGCGTAAATAGATAGGCGGGTAGATGTAAACGAGGGACACCCTGGGGCTTCGGCGGAGGCTCCTGTCAATTGAATTTGTCTGCGAGCGCTCCGTGTATTAATAGCGCACTAAACTACGTTGAATACTACTATTGATATTTTCATAAAAGCATGCATCCATTGTGTGGTGACGACGCTCAATGCACGTCTAGTTTTAGTGCGTTTTCGTTATGGTATTTTGATATTTTATGGCTTGAACTTTCTGGTAGTTCGCTATGTCATTTTATTGCCTTTGTGAGGTTCGATTTAATAATTTAATCAAAGTCTTATATTTTAATTTATATCGTGTTGAAATGATCTTTTATACACGTTGTTGTTATTTGTAGTGTCGTTTATTTATTTGTCGCAATAACTATCCTCTTTCATCGTACTCTTTCTCTGTCTGTTCCCACGTTCTTGACGCTTAATCACGTGTCGGCTCTGCGCTCGCGCCTAATATTGCACTGTAATGTGTTTATTAAGCGCCGTTCCCTTTAATGGCGTACCATTTAACATACAATGTGCAGTGGTTGGTTTCGCGTGCTATCGAATCATGGATGCGACATTACTTTACAGTAATGATCTCTCTATATAACATTTAAGTTTCACTTAAACTTGAGCTTTCGTATTTTTTCCATTTTATCATGTGTACTTTGCATTTTACTTGTATAATAAAACTATATTTTGTTGTATCAATATTTTGTCGTTTTTAACTGGAAGTATGAAAGGGCATCTCCATATTGTGATACTGTTGTGTGAACTACGGTTTGCAGCTTGCTTTCTTTTGGTTTCGTCATCGCTCGCTACCACGCCATGAATAACACTGTATTAAATTATTGCTGCGGTTGTTTGATGACTGACTGTATTCATGAGTGCGGCACTGATTCTCATGAGTGTTGGCACCGTTTTTTCTTGTTGACATATTCAAATACTAAATAGTCTTGTGCTAATTTATGTTTAAAGTACGTAAATTTACTTCTATTATTGGAGTACATCACTATTGTATGTTTAAACCATAGCGAATAATTGGTCTGATTTACTGCGGGACTAAAGTTATATATTAAGTAGTTTTTAGTGGTTTTTTTTACTGTATAAAAGTAGACTAAACAGCAGTAAGAATCACTGCACAAAATTCCGATTATTTGAATCAGTCCAGACTATAATCCTTTATTGCAGAATCTTCCTACGAACTTAGTGACTCAGTAGATACTTAATAAGTTTAATTTGATTTCGTTTGACCAACCATTATGTCAACATGAATACTTTAATCACAGCGCATAAGTTGTGGTCCGAAAGTGTTTGATAAATACACGCGTGTCATCATTACCTGAATGTGATCTATGCCTCTCATTAGCTCCCACCTAAATAAGATATCAACTTTTGATTAAGTGTTAACGTTACGATGATTATTTTATTGCATTCCGACGTTAATAAACAATTTATTGACTGGTTTTATTCATGTTACGGGATTGTCAACGGTTACCCCCTAATTATTACGCGCATAAATGTTTTACGGTAGGTTTCTTAAATTATATAAAATTCATTTGGCTTTTCCATCTTTAATTACAAACAAAGATTCGAGTGATAAAAAATTTAATGAGCTTCGCATTAAACGCTAGCATTAGTGTCTTTGGTAAGGAGGTAGTTTTTTTTTAATGTAGCTTTTGGGGACGTGGAAATTGATAGCTTTATTCCGTTGTTTTCGTTAGTGGATCGTTAGCGTCACTGGTTGGCTTGCAGCGATGCAAATTAAGATGTTTTGTCGGAATTTGTTTTTGATTTATGTCCTTTATAAAGCGCTACGCCACGATGCAAGTACTTCCTTGTATAAATTCAACTGAGGTGCGTTGTTTTTGTTGAATCAAACGTAATTGATCACACGCTTTAAAGAGGTTTTTTTGAGTGATTTGCTCTTATTGCGGATATAGTGTTGCATTCAAGTCAATCCTGTCTTGCAATATATTTTGTTGTACCCACATTAACACGTTTTTTATAGTGTCTATACTTAATAAAGAACATGTGATAAATAACAGAGTTGGAACGATTTTTGGTTATGTAAACTTGCATATATATTCGGTGTTAAATAAAGTGTACA
This sequence comes from Diaphora mendica, assembly GCA_949125395.1. Taxonomy (NCBI): domain Eukaryota; kingdom Metazoa; phylum Arthropoda; class Insecta; order Lepidoptera; family Erebidae; genus Diaphora; species Diaphora mendica. The sequence goes on along the minus strand of OX421311.1, from coordinate 35,992,896 downwards.
AGAAAGTTTAAACAAGCAAAACTCTTAAAGTTGTATTATTTGTATGTTCTGTCAGGCGTACTGTTTGTGCTTCACTTTTTCAGTGTTAGTTCCGTGGCAGTTTTCTAAGAATTTTCCTATAAATGGATAATTGAAGCTAACACTCCTTATTGTTGTACAACCTGTTTAAACCACTGATGTCATACCCGTGGCATCCTTGTTTTGTTGATATAACTCTAGTTTGCCTTTGTTGCGGATAATACTTGTTAATTTAGTTTACGATCTAAACAACGGAAAATTGTTTTGCAGATTTCTCGAATTGTGTTATGTCATGGTGTATTTTATTATCTGCATAATTCATAGACTATACACTGTACATGGTTTTATGGCTGTCGCGTCGTAAAAATTGTGTGTTACTTATTATTTAAGAATTTTTATGTTTATTCATTATTAAGATTGTCAGCTAATTTTTAACTTCGTGTTGATTGAACATCGTCGTCACATAATTAATTAATTAACATATATTTAATTGCGTCATTAATTTATGCTTTAATGCTTTCTCGTTTTATTACTTTATTTGAACATCTATATTTTCTCAGCCGGGAAATAATATTATACGTATAAATCATATCTATTAGTGTAACTTATTTTTCAAGTGACTCGTTATTGCTTGATAATTTAAATAAGGTTAATGAAGTATTGCCTGTACTCCGATAGTGGTTTTATGATGAATGTGTTATGTTATCATTAGTAAGATGTATGGGTCTATTCAAATATTATTCTGTTGTAAACATTTATAGGCATATGTATAATTTATACATGTAAGACAGGTGTTTGTAAAATTAAAGGCATTTGAATTTACATACTAGGTTAATCATTCTGAGGCTTTATCGCAAACTAGGTTGGGGTCGGCTTTAAGTTTACTGCCGTCAGCCCTCCACAACTCAAGTACTAGAAGATCTCGAAATTTTAAAAAAGACGCTCTCCGGACTTTTTAGGGCTCCAAATACCCTGAATGATTGCTAAAGATATTCGTATGGGACTCAGGACTGTGTCCATGACTGACTGACGTGCTCTTTGAGGCACGGAGGGTCTCAATATGTGGAGAATGATGTTCTCCTAGCTGATTTCGACCACGGCGACCGGTCTCAACAGAGACCAGCCAACTATGCAGAATATACTATTGTGCACAAGTATGTGCGCAAACCCAGGTGCACTCCCTGTGCCCTCACTCTCATAATCCGATAGGACGGTTATCCGACACGACCCAGGAGAGATCCAGCGCAGGACCGACGGCTTTACGTGCTCATGATAAGAATAGCTACCCATCATAGACCGGTTATTATTGACAGGTTATTATTACTATTTGCTAGGCATTTACAAGTTCAAATTAACCATCAGCTTATCGCCGTTCACTGTCCAAGTTACTCGAACTATCTTATACTTGTCTAATTTTTGCTGCTGAATTTATAAATCATTAAATATTTCCCTATTTTGTTAGAAATGTAGCCCGAAAAACACAGTTGTCAAAAAGTTGTCTAAATTTTGGAAAAAATAATAGTCGGTAGGTGCAAGGTCTGGTGAGTATGGCGGATGAGGGAGAGCTTCCAAGCCCAGCTCTTGCAGCTGCTTCACGACAACGCGCGACCCCATACTGCGCAACAGACAGTCTCCAAGCTGCAAGAGCTGGGGTTGGAAGCTCTCTCTCATCCGCCATACTCACCAGACCTTGCACCTACCGACTATTATTTTTTCCAAAATTTTGACAACTTTTTAGTGGGTAAAAAATTCAATTCCCGAGAGGCAGTTCAAAATGCCTTTGAAGAGTTTGTTGCATCCCGTCCAGCTGATTTTTACAAGAAGGGCATCAATAAACTGCCAATGCGTTGGCAAAGATGCGTCGATTGCATGGATGATTACTTCGAATAACAGAAATAAAAAAGTTTTAAAAAATAAGTACTTTCACTTATTGCATACAAAACGGCAATTTCATAGGTAAAGACCTATTTTATTCATTAATTTATGTACATATTTTATTTGAATACTTTTTGCTACATTTCCATACATTTCAAGTTTACATAAACATTACCATTTATTTACCTTGGTAAAGGTACCTTGGTAAAGTACTTGCTACTTCATCAATCATCAAACAACCCATAACGTCCCACTGCTGGGCTCGGGTCTCCTCTCAGGAGAGGGTTAAGGCCATACGTCCCCACGCTGGCCAAGTGCGGGTTGGGGACTGGCAAGACAACGTTGTGGCTACGTAATTTTGCCGTTGGATGTTTTAAGCCGTCCAAAGGCCTCCAACTAAGCTTCACGACTGTTATCATATGATAACGACCGGGACCGACTGCTTAACGTGACCTCCGAATCACGGAGACGCTCATGGTATCATGTCACCAGCGGTCACCCATCCAGGTACGGGTACCGTGCCGTCGTTGCTTACCCTCGGTGGTTGTTTCGAATCACCGAGTGCAACTGGGCTATGAGCGCTTGCTACTTATCACATTGAATTTTTAAAAGGTATATAAGAGCATAAAGCAATGAGCACTTGCATCGTACAGTATAGACTGAACAGTAATAGAGAGGTGTGTCGCCCCGCCTCTGCTATGATGAGCCGACGACAAGCCGCAACTCCGCCACGCTGTTGATTTTGTTCTACCACTGCTGTGTTATTAAACAGTAATTGTATGTACAGAATTATATTCAGTTACTTAATTCTTTATAGATCTGTGAAATAACACAAACAATTACCTTCACCAATTTATTTATTGTTAATTTGCAATGTGTCTTTTGATGCAGTGAAGCTTTTAAAATTGTCTCGGTATTTTCTAACAGAATGTGTAAAAGTTAAGTTTAAAAAAAATGGTGTAAAAGTTGTGTTTATTATAAAAGAATTCCCTAACTTTCCACTCTACTTGATAATTAGAATTTCCTATCCAAATCCAGTATTTATTTAGGCCCACTCGATTCCGACAAACTGAAAAGTTAATAATAGTTATTTATGCAACTGTTGTATAATACCTATGCTCTGTCCATTTCTTTATTTTCTTTTTGACAGCTTACGCCTATAAATTACCATATTTTTTTTCGGAATTATGTACTACAGTAATGTCGTACTTTATTGACGGTGACGGTACTTTAGTGAAGTGGTCTGTGCATAACAAACAACCACAGACTATAAAACAGTACTTGAAATACGATAAATCGATCATATGATAAAAATAATTTGATTTCATGTAAGTATTTTTTCTGTAAATTTAATAAAAAAAGGAAATAAAAATAGTATCTGTGACTCCAAGATTGAATTTTTGTAAGGAATTAAGTCGAAATCTTGGAATTTAGGATCAAACCAAGAGTAAAGAACAATACCTCTGTTCTTTCATCTAATTTACAGATTTATTATTTATATTTTTGTTTATTTCTTACATAATATAAAAAACTAATAAAGGAATAATTAATATTTCAACAAAAAATATTTAATTAAATCGATTGAAAGTTCTTCATAAATAAAATCGCTATTCGTTTCAAATCGAATCGGTAATGGGCGAGGGCGTCACTAAGTTCAAAATTTCTTGAACTGTCAAAAAGAAAATAAAGAAATGGACAGAGTATAATTATGTACAGTTGCATACAAGACTTTATCTACACCCATGATATAAATCTTCTATTTAAAGTTCTGAAACAGCTAGCTAAATGGCGAACAAAAATGGCGGGATACGACGTGAATTTGAATCAGTTCTTTTTTCAAACGGTGGTAGTGGTGTAAGTAGTGGTAGTAAAAAGCGCGTGCCTCACAATGTTCTTTTTTTTGAAAAATGAATTGCATTATGAAATTTAGTAGAACATTATAACACTCGTTTGGGTGATTATAATGGTTATTATGACACAGTTCAGAAACTTTTATAGAGGATTTATAGCATGAGTGTAGATGAAACAGTTTATGATGTCGCTTTAAATCAATAGAATGTCAATAAGACATGCGATCCAATTGAACGGTTTTTGATTGTAATTATTTGTACATTCCATATGTTAAATCAAGATAAACAAATAATGCAAACAGACAGAACATTGTCAAATAAAGAAATAAATGTACGACCCTTCTGCTCCTGCTTCGATGGTTAAAATCTCTGGCATAATTATGATCGAGTATAGTTTAAGTCAAAATTTGGCCGTAACAGTCGACGGAACTTACAAAAACATTTTTGTACAGTAATGTCAGCTCCCATATATGGATCTGTAACCACAGAATATCAATACAGAAAGTCTTTATGAAGTGTGATTTAAGCATACGATTGCAAATTCCGAGTATTGTACCTACGTTTCTGTTGTAAATATTTGGACGTGAATCAGGATGGCCTGCTTTTCGGAATTTACATGTATTTTATGATGCAATATACGATCAAGGTAGCTTTAGTCATGTTTTGTACGAAGTAGAATTACTTACAGAAGTTATATCAGACAGTTATCCGTATTATTTATCTTTTCTTATAGTACAATATTTTGGAACTAAATCAGCGTATATGCTTGTTTTATGGTCTAACAGTTTGGTAATTAATATTCCTATATGAAACGTAGGAGTAACAGAAATTGCTGTTATGAATATTTGTCTAACTCTAACATTCACAAACCACGTAGTGCAGTTTTCTCCGACAAGAGGTACCTACTTACCTAATCAACCCCAAATAACCTTTATAAAATGAGACGTAGTTTATACAAAGTAAGCCAAGAATTACTACAAAATTAGTCATTTAGTTATGATTTTGTTGTAGTACTGCTTTGTCTCATAACCTATTGATTTAAATTTTTTGAGCACTAGAAGACAAAGTTTACATTTAAAATAAAAAAAAAAAGCAAACTGGCAAATGTTAATAATTCAAAACTCTTTGTGACCACATGATATAAAATGTTAAGATATTTTACCTCCAAACTAAATCGTAGCCGTCGCATTATGTTTGAGTCTGCGGCGCCGACGCAGTTCTTCTCACGAATTTCGCGGCGCCTTCGCGTGGGCGGCCTATCGTATGCCGCCATCGCACGTCGCACTTGCCACTACACCTGTACCATTATACCTCCAGTAATGGTAACACATAAGGTTTGGTTTCATTTGGCACAATGTACAGTGAAACTCGTATGAACTTATGACGGGCCCTTTGTTGCCTAGTGCGTCTAATTAGTCAGTCTGCTTAGTGTTGTATCCTCCACAAGCTTGTGCTACAGGCAGTGTGAAATTGTTTTATTTATTAATAAAACTTATGTTAAGAGATGATTAAAGAAAAACAGTATAGTCAAGTATAGTGTATCGAAATTCCTTAAATATACAAAATTGTAGTATCGTTTCTAACACATAATCATATATCTTTTAATCTCTTTTTGGAATAGATTGCCAATGACTTTAACGTCATTTTATTTAGATGTGAAATTATAGCACCGAGTTAAGGCGCCATCAATACGCCTACAACAATACAATAATATATTTGCTTCACATTAAACGTCTGGCCAGTGGAGATGTCGTATTTCAACAGTCGTGCACAGATTCATCTGCCAGTACTTATTCATAAGAATATTCACAAGTGACATTAAAACTCCTTGTATGATGTTTTTTGTTCGGGCTCATTGTCGACGGATATGAAAGAGCATCTTTCATTAAATTTATTGCAGTCGCCTGCAGTATCGCTTGTATTGAATAGCTCGCAATATGTTTTCCTTAGTTTTTAAGTCTCTATGATTTGGACGAAGTCTCGCCCTGTGTTTACTTTGAGAAGTAATATTGGCTGGATAATGGGTGTCTTGTCTGTCTATGTATACTTTCTTTGTTCTAAACACTACTGTTTAGAAACTTAAAGATGAAAATAGTACGTAATTTTTTTGTGACTTAGTTCTTTAAACCAGGTAAGAAGTCCTGTATAAGAAATGTAAAATGCACCGACGTCGTGGCGCCAGCGATGAAATTAATCTGAATCGTGTATCTGCAACTTCGAATTTAATAAATGCTTATTGGTATTAATGAAAGCAGCATTGTAAATATTGTGGTCATTGTAATGAAAGCTTTCCCTGTTAAGTGGACTCAATATAGTTTATAACCTGCATGTATGTAAAATGAAAAGTAAAGGTCTGTGTACGTAACCAGCGTTTTAACATTAATTTTAAAACGAAGGACAGTTTATAGTTTTAGGTATATTTGTTAAGGAATCCAGAACACCAAAAGTTCACTTGAATATTATCCCCGGGTAGGTCAGGTTGCGCCTGAAGTTAACAAAGGTCCGTTGTTGCTACCGATTTGTCGCGACCGGGTGATTTATCCTTAATAAATTTATCGCTCAATCAACGTCGTCGCATGCGCAAGTTTACGCCGCGCCGCCGCTGATTGGATTTCTTCATAATTACATCTTTTGACACGTACGCGCCAAGTTTCGTACTTCTCAAGCCGTCAGGGCATGAGATCGTGGGAGCACCGTGTAATCAGCTTTCTTGCTTGTCTTGTTTTGATCTGAAACCAAGGAAATATTGTTAAACAGATAATAATATGATGAATTCACATACACTCTAATAGTTACATTATTTGATAAATTTTATTATATTGAATACTAGCTGTTGCCCGCGGTTCCGCCCGCGTGTATGTCGGTTATCGCGGCAAATAGTAGCCTATGTGTTATTCTGATTTATAAGCTATAATACTGTAAAGTTTCATCCAAATCCATTTAGTCGTATCGTCTAAATGTTTCTTTGGAAATTATTTTATTAGGTTCAGATTGTTTTAAGATCCGCAATATACAAGGAAGACTCTTTGCACACATATGTTTGATGACCACCATTGTTATATCATTTCCAGTACAATCTAATTTTAATTCCTCGTATTGGTTCCGTATGCGCCGTATAATCAAAGAACGCGTTGAAGGGCGGAGACTTTTCGCCGTGTTTCGTTTACACGTCGTCCGGTTGTCATGTCAGATAATATTTTGGTGGTCATTGTCAGAGATCGCCGCCTCTGATTTCGAGCATATTATATTTTAATGTACATTTTTTTTGTATAAAAGTTGATTAAGTGACAATTATGCGCTGGTATGTTAACTTTAATAAAAATATGTATTTCATTGTCCTCGAATTTGTTGTACTTTAAATTTACTATTATTTTCATTTCAAGTTTTCAAAAACCATCTTATGATGACGCTATTACCCAATTCAATAGTTCTATGTTTTGCATAGTGCTACTATTTCTTTCTTTCACAATAGCATCCGGATGAATAATTTCCATATAACTTGTTACAATAAGCATACAAGGTATCATCACCTGTTATTTGCCAAGTAACACAGTAAATCATTTAGTGGGCTTGTTGAGCATCTGTAGATTCTTGTGATTGCTGCACTGCGTTTGCAATTTCTCAGCCAACCTGCCACACCTTTTAAAATAGTATCGTTACCACATAGGAGGCGTTCATTAAAAAGTAAGTTATGTTTAGGTAAACTTCATACCTAGCTGCAGACCGCAACTTCTAATATATTTTTTTGTTGAAACTTTTATGTATGTTAGAGCATAGATATACATAAGCTAGAGCTCACCGGCCTCTTTTTTGCATCGATCACTTTTTTCTTAATTTAAATTCTTTTCCGAGTTCGATTCGAACGTTCTCTGTAATTGGTACGAAATATCTTTAATCTTACTTTCGAGATTCAAGCGCGTGCGGACACCCAAAAAGATATCAATTAACTCTTCATTTCGCAACACCCGAAAACTGATGTCGTGTGGGGTGACCATTAAGAATCCAAATTATCTTGAGGTATAGTTATGACTCCTTTCAACAGTTATGCACACAAATTGAAGTAATAAATGATCATTGTAAATTGAATGCGACTTGATGTAATCACAGGGAATTTGACGCTTTTGAATGCGTGGTTGTGTAAATGTGTATTTATTTTACTCTTTTTTTTCTATATTTGTAAACAAACATATGGCCTGCTTGATTTTATGATTGATTGTAAGCAATCATCTTAATTCTTGAATTGTACTCGTTATAATAAATTGTTTTCGTCAATTTAGTATGAACAATGATGTATCCTGGCGGGCAGAAACATTGATTCTTTATAAGTTAAAGAAAAACATACATATACAGTTGTCTTCTTCTCTGTCGGAAGGTGAGAAGGAGGGGCGTAAGGGGGAGAATGACAATAATATCCATTAAGCTAGAAATGTTAATCTCATTTGCACATGGTACTCACTGCTAGATAACTCATTAATGAGATGATTTTTCACGACCCGTTTAAAGGACCTGGGATCATATGGGAACATTTACTTCTATCTACTTACTATCACGTGATTATGCTTGGCTACGAGGAAATGGAAATACAGAATATCTTTAAAATATTTGTGGAACTTTAATTTTTTTGTAAGTCAACCCCCTTTGCGCACATGAGCATCAAATTTGTTCAAAATCCTTCTTGTCCTTGTTTCTATATTGTTTGCCGTTATAATCTTGTTTATAATCCATAAGTGATAATGAAACGCAGATAATATATGGTGTGTGATTATCCAATAGGTTGTAAAAGCAGTTTTAGCAAATATTTTCCATACTTTAACGGACTATTTATATAATACTAACTTTCACAAAACAAATTATTTAATAACACTTTTTTTGTGTATCATATAAATTACTTTTTTTTTATTCTAGGTATAATCACTGTTTATTAAACTTAACTTTTGTAAAGCTCTTCCAAACGGCCTTTCTAGGAACAGGACTACATACAAGGCCAATATTATAAATCAGTGGTTCAACTTAAAACTAGAGCTGTAATAATCAAAATATCCGCTTTTACTAAAACTTCAATAAAAGCTCTTTCATTTTAACGAAACATTACGCTTAACATATTATAATCTTCTTTAAAAAACTCAACCAATATTCCTTGAGCACTATCGTATAACTAGGAATATATTAATGAAAATAATTTCAAAATTTTAGTAATGAGTATTGTTACAATAATCTTCAAGCCTTATCTGTGCACACAAATACACACACAGTTCTTATCGATCTCCTTTTTTTTTTTTTTTTTTTTTTTTTTTTTAACCTGTGGAAATCCCCTCGGACCGTCACCCCACCGGGGCTTGCGGCGGGGCGGTGTGTCGGACTCGAACCGACTAAAACCACACGGTGTGCCACTCTGCGCCTGTGAAGGGAGGAGTCCGGGAACTGCAGTTATTAACACATCCGGACCCCTCCCAGCGCCTGCCCGCACAGAAGCGGGCACCGTCTGCTGGTAGACTCTCAATTTGGCGACGTACGGCACACGCGTACGTCGCCCCATCGCGGGTGGCCACTAGAGCGGATGGAGGGGAAAGCCCGTCCCGACCATCCGCGGCCACACTCAGGGCGGCATGAGGCGCTGATAGGCGCGCCTCCGCCGCCCGGTTCGCCGGCGGCGGATAGGGTCCGAGTGGACATCGTCCTCCCGGGCCTTCTCCGCCACCTCCTTCTGCGAGATTACATCTTCGCAGAAGGTTGCGACCGCGGTAAAACTTCTGCATATCAATGACATGTTAGCCCTTGGCAACATTCATTGCTATGCAGACGACAGCACAGTTCATGGGCGATATTTTGGACACACTACAGCCAAGCAACCAGAACGACACGAGCTTGTCGTTCAACTCGACCATGTTCTGGGCCGCATTTCTCAATGGGGCTGTGAGAATCTGGTCGAGTTCAACGCCAAAAAAACACAGGTGTGCGCGTTCTCTGCCAAAAAGTCTCCATTCCTTCCCCTTCCCACTTTTCAGAACACTCAAATGGCATTACAAGGTAGGCTCGATATCCTAGGCATGGATATCTGCCGAGATCTCAACCCACGTGAATACGTTGAGAGTGCCACTAAAGCGGCCTCGCGTAAGGTAGGTGTTTTAAACAAGGTGAGACGGTTCTTCTCGCCCGGGCATCTGTGTCTTCTTTACAAGACCCAGGTTCGCTCGTGCGTGGAGTACTGTTCTCATCTTTGCGATGGTGCCGCACAGTACCTGTTTGACGCTCTCGACCGGTTGCAGCGGCGAGCAATCCGCATTGTCAACAGTCCCGAAGCCACTGAGTCCCTTGAGCCTCTGCAGTTGCGTAGAGATATCGCCTCCATGGCAGTCCTCTATCGCTATTATCATGGAGAGTGTTCTGAAGAGCTCTTCCAACTGATCCCTCCCTCTCCCTTCCTCTACAGGACAACACGTGCCGGCCTTGGAAGTCACCGCTTCAGAGTAGTAGACATACGTTCTCGTACTCATCGCTTTGGTTCTTCCTTCCTGTGCCAAGCGGTGAAAACCTGGAACTCACTACCAGCATACGTGTTTCCTTCCCACTATGATCCCGGGTCTTTTAAGCGGGGCGTGAAAAAGCATCTCACCAGGCCGCCATAGTGTCGGTCACCATGCTGCATTGTCCTTATTCGCAATGAGGATGGTGACCGCCACTCCTGGATTCTGTTCATGCTTACCATCAGGCAGGGCAGAGTCATTTTGGCACTTAACTATAAAAAAAAAAAAAAAAAAAAAAAAAAAGTGAGATAAACATCGAAGTGATATCAGCGATCAACCTAGCGACCTCGGCGACTTTTATGGATTGTAATTCAGAGTAGTATTGTGATTTTAATAGTGGTTTTAATAAAGTCTCTTGAACACGTCAAAAGGCTTCTTTCTCAAATAAATCGAACCCTAACACGTAACAGTATTATATCGATAACAAATAAGTTCCCAATGCGTTTAAGAATGAAAGTTTATTAAAGAAAAAACCATATTGGCCTTATTATGGGTCTGTTCTTTGCAAGGTCAGAATATTCCTATTATGTACACTATGCATAGTTCTTTATGAAAAAGCTATTGTTTCAGACGATATTAAAATGTAGTAATTTAGTGTAATATTATAAACCTAAAACATTGTTTCAACTTTTCCGGTACGTGATGATTTGCAAGGCCAACCGTCAATTTTTTTTATTGGCCTTATAGGGAACCACCGGCTTTCATAGAAACACTACCGATATTTTCACTAAAATCGAAACCAATTTTTTTTTCTTTAGTACCATAGCATACCCTTATATGACAATTTACAGTAAAAAAAATAAGATAAAAATAGGTCGTTTGCATAAAAAAACACCATTTGCTGTGTATGCGAATTACAATTTTGACGTCGACGACTGAAGTCTACGAAGCGACGGCCCGCATTGACAAAATATATACGTGAGCGACTCACCGCCAGTCTGTGTCCTTGAGTTTGATACATCTAAGTATGAGCGTAAGGAATTTGTCATCATATGACAATAACTGACTTTTTATAGTTGGCCTTCAAAGGAGCATGGCCTTCCATGATCCACCCACCTTATACGTTATTAAATAATACAATATAAATAGCTACAGAGACACGTCCGTAAACACGCTGACACATACACCACTCACAAACCAACACACATACCCACATACCAACACACATACTCACGCACCAACACACACACAAACACACACACACACACACACACACACACACACACACACAAATAGCACTTTTCTACACAAATACACACACCAACTATACGTTAATTGTAGATTTCATTAATATTAAATATTATAAAGTAGCAAAACTATGTAATACATGGGGAGTTGGCGCTGATAGTCGAAATACAGGCTCCGCCTAGTTCGACTACAGAAGCTAATTCATTTAAATTAAGAAATAATTATAAAACTTTTTAAAGATGAGATGATGATTTTTAAAGTTAAGTTTTATTTTGATTATCCCATAACTTTCCAAACGTAACGCTACCTTGTATCACTGAATCCCATCACGCCACCCAACTCGTCTTCGAACTGAATTTCGGTGCGGTGGTCGCAATTAGGCGCGATAAATGCTCCCGACATACGATACACCAGCTTTTCATTCGATTAATCGGTCGAGACGAATACGTAATCCGATTTTAACAGATCCTCCTTTTTTGTTTTTTATGTAACACCTCGTACGATAATTCGATTCTTATCTCTCTCTCATGTGTTCTTATAGTTTAAAAGTTTCAATTAATATAACAATATTTTTTTGGCTATAAAAATGGCCTAGATAAATTTTACCATTACCTTTCTCCTTCGCAGCCTGTAGAGATTTTTCCATAAAAACTCGGACGGGTTACGCCTTTGTGGCAAGAAGAACCGAAACTAGAACAATCGGTTAAATGTGTGTATGTAAAAATAGTGAGACAGAAAAAAAATTACAAAAGAAAACTACAACGACTTTTTCTCTTTAAGCAGCTCAAGAATAAGCTAACTAATTCTTGTTATTGATACCCCTATATTTCTAACCATAATCGGTGTCCTTAAATTACTTAACACAACTATAGCACTGTTTTTAGTAGTGACACAACCCGCATACTTTGATGCTGGCCACATATCAATTATTTTGACACCAAGTGTTTTTTGATCATTACTCAATTACACAGTTAAATTTTATGTCTTACTTTCAATATTCATTCATAACAAGGGTCATGTGTATGTCAAATGTGTTGTAGGTATTAGTTTGGACGAAGCGATGGTTAGACTTTAAGTTCAATCAATTTTAATTTTTCATAAATAACGGGAAATATACTACTGTTATGGTATTTTGAAACAATACTGTAACATTCCTGGCTCATGAAGAAAAAACAAACACGTAAAATCCAAAATATGTCAAGTTTATTTGTTCAGTTTTAGGCAGGTCACGAATTTGAATGAGCCAACTCCACCCTTTTTAAATCTACCGTAACAGTCTACTCGGTGTCAAGAGAGAACAAGTTAGAAACGATCCATAAAACAATACAAAAAGCTTAACCATTACAAGGCGACAAAACTGTAATATCAATAGAAGACAATAGGAACAATAGCTGCCCTCTGTCAATTATGCCATCATTACCATTGGAATAAACGACGTAATGGATCACAGTCAAAAAGCAACATGATGACAACACAATGTGGCCACAATTATATGTCACGACGTCCAACACACAAAAATAATTCTTAATAGCCAATAAATACGACACTGAGATCAAGCATGATCTTGCATATTTAACATGACGAAACAGTTAGTCTATAAATGATTTATAGACTGCGGCGCCGTTCTAATTTTAGTCACTTAACAATATACAATGAATCTAAATAATTAGTGTCACACATCAGTTAATAAGTTTCTTGATGGTATACGTAATTATTAGATTATGAAATTAGAAAGATGTTCTGTTTGAGCTTGTTCCACGGGTTTGTTATGTTACTACTTTCAGTTATGCTATCTACACATGGTGTTTCTGCATGTTTCTCAGCTAATTTGCACACGAATGTATTGAAGAACCTTGGATCACTACCGTCGAACGCCGAGAGAAAGTTACAAAAGTTATTTGGTGTTTGAATCGTGATAAGCGGCTACAAGCTTATTCTAGTAACCTCGTAAATTCTACTCCGTATCTGTTAGATTTGTTCCTTGAACATTTTCATTGAAATATAATACTCGAACATAAGGGTGACTCACCCAAAAGGTTGCAATTTTGCGAAATATCTACATGATTTCAATACGTTGTGTTGTAGCATTGTTCAACGTATACTTATTGGGTATTATCCATTTTATTCATAAATCGGTTCTTAACTCTTCTCCATAACTTGATAAAAATACTTTTTATAAGTGACATCATTATTTAACTTCCTATGATCGCAATCGGTTAGCTGTGGTTGTTAAGCAGAATGGGTTCTTATTGTTGAGTGATACATATTACACAATTTGTTGCGTGCACTCCGAAACCGATTTGCGAGTATGTGATTCTTGCATTTGTCAAAAATGACCGAAACGTGTGAGGGTGTTATTAGTTTTGTCGACACGCGATCATCGTGAGATAATTCCGCTGCTTGCTACTTGTAATTCGATGGGAGGCCCTCGAGCTTTAACGTTTACCTTTTGTGCTTCTTTGTTGTTTTTATATTGGTATATTTAAACTGATTTTTATAAAATTGTTTGGTTATTGGTTTAAACGCGATAATCTCTTAAACAAACTAGATACAGTAGTCATTAGGGACAGCTATCTTTCTTTATTCCATCTTAGAGAGCTAAGATGTAACTATCGCTGGTAAAACATCAGGAAACATCTTGAGGGAAACGTCTTGATTTACCGGTACACAGCATATTACAGCAAATAATGAAATCTGTGTTTGAGTCAAAATACTTAGAAGTAAATCCACAGGAAAAAAAAACTGACAGCGTCACCTAAATATCTAACTTCCCTAATATTGTAATGTGTGTTTCTCATATTTTTGTTAGTGTGTGAGTGTTATTATAGAAGGCAAGCCCGTGGCCATCATTCAACCGGGCAGCAATTATTTAGGAAAATTCAGGGGTGCGAGGGTTACACGTGTAACTTGAATTGGCTTTTTATTTAAGAAATCATTAAAATAAATGAATTTTCTGTTAATATAACAGACAGTTTATTTGTTTTGTTTGATATTAAATATAAAAATCTCTCTTATACCTTATGGCGTAATAAGTTTGGTGGAGAGCGTACAACAATTAGGAAATCGGATATATTTTAAATCACTATGACAATGAAGCATGATTGAAGTTTTTATTTTACATCAAAATTTTGCTCATTTTCAAATGGATACATCTCAATACTGTCATTTCTCTGCAGGTAGTGAATCTCCCCCTTCGGCTTTTGCAAATGTGCGTGCATGTGGTGTATCGTAAAAATGACAAACTTACATTTATTGCCTTGTACAACACATGTAAATAATGTACTGTCGTGTAGTATGGTTATTGTCAGCGGGTAATCGGCGATTTATTGAATTGCATTGTTGATTATTTTATTAACGACTTTTGATTACGCGAAAGGCATTCGCAACCATGGCTTCACCTTCTTACATATTACTACGTTGAAAGGCTTGACGAAAGCAGTGTTTATCAGAAACACTAAATATGTACCGACGTATAATACTGTGTGAAACTGCCGAAGTTTGCCGTTTGTTTCGTTTACTGGGTTTATGACGAACGATATACACACATCAAAAGTGTCTAGGGATCAAGATTTTTTATGCGGATTTCTTGAGATTGAGATGTGGCTTTGGCCCTGGCCTGCTCAGTCGCCAGACTTGAACCCGATTGAGCATGCATGGGATATGCTACAGAGAAGAGCTCTGCCGAATATGGAGGGTATCCAGTCGCAAGAAGACCTGTTTTTGTTGTTGCAACGAACATGGGCGGCCATTCCACAGCGTGATTTGGATGAACTCATTTTGAGTATGCCAAACCGATGTTCTTGTGTTAGTGTTCGCGGTAGAAACACGGATTATTAATTGTTTAAGTTACCTAATAAAATTTTAAAGAAAACTGTTATTTCAGTCTTTTTTTCGAACTTTAATGTTAGTGGTTCAAATGTCAAAAATCCTTTTATTAGGAAAATGGCAAATTTCTTTATTAATGCAAAGGTGACTTGGTTTATCGTTACTGTGACAAACGAAAACACTTTATTTGATGAATCCTTAAAGAAAATTTTAATTAATATCAATCAGGAGAAAAGTTATTGCAAAAATATATGTTGATCCCTAGACACATATGTTGATCCCTAGACACTTTTGATGTGTGTAGTACCACCGAGCATATGAGTTGCTCGTTGGTAAGTGATTACTGCTTTTCATTGACCTGTAACGCAAAAAAACACAAGTGCGTAGCCAAACATCCCTTATAATCATCAGGTGACCTCACTGAAGCGTCTGCTTTAAATAATTTCTTAGAATTTGATATAGTTTATGTAATTTTTAATAAGCAAGATTCATATTGTGATACGAGTAGTCTATTACAATATGAATCTTGTCTTTATAAAGAAATAAGTTAAAAATGTTTCCCAATGTTTTTATATTTAACCATTTCTTTATTCCTCTCAATAACAGTGACTTTTGTATAACTTTTATACTACCATTTACTTGAGTATAAAGTGATTTTTACATTTTTTCATTCGAACCTCTTATTTTTTCTTGATGATGTTACCGCAGACGCTGAAAATTAAATTACATTTTGAAAATATTGACACAAACTTTAATTTAGTGTGGCACTGCTTTTTTCATTGATATTCGTGGTTTAAATAAACTCCTTTGTGCATGGTACGTTTTATTTGTTCCGGTGCCTTAATGGTAATTGGAAATCGTGGTAAATGCACCCGATGAAGTCGCGATTGTTAAAAGTGATATGTTGTTGATATGCATTTGGTTATAGCGTGTAAAGTCTTCAATAATCTTTAGCGTGGCTTGTATTTAACGTACTTGATATATATTTTGAAAAGGGTCTTTAAAAAAGGTTGGCTGGGAGTTAAAAAAATGCTTTTGTTTTAAAATATAATTACTTTATACTTTTTAGTACTACGGTAGTTGCCGTTGGACCACTCTGCTGATTTGTTTCTTATGAAGTTATGGAAAGTTCAAAAATATTCCAAGCTATAGAGTTTCTGGAATTTTAATGCTAACTAGTTTCTGTTCTGTCTTAAGAATGCTGAGTATTATAATGAGGCATGCTGTCGATTAATCATTTTGAAAAGATTATATAAATATTATGTTGAAGTGATTGAATTAACTCGTAAAACATTCCCAATATAGTTAATTATTTGTAATAATGTACAACCGTACGAATGTTTATTAATCAATTAATTAATGGAACGATTGGTTCTCCGTATTTCGCTGTGAAGAAGACATCGGCAAAGGATGTCGGCAACTTTCACATACCGATTAATCGTAATTGGTCTTCTACCAAAACAATATTCAATATACATGCATATTTGCCAGTGCTTTAACGACATGCATTTATTGTAACCGTGGTTGTTATTCATAAGGGCCACCGGCGAATCCAAATTGAAAATTAACCCCATTTAGACACGAGTGTGTGTACACCTCCTGGCGCTCAGGTTTTTTCATAATATTTTTTCATCGTGTCATGTCAACACGGTCGATAAATTATTACCACTCTAACAAGCTATTATTATGGACCCTGACATTTTATTTAAGGTGCTATTGGGCAAAATTGATAAGTTTCACCCACAGTTTTTACCATAAGGATATTCCTGTTGCACCGCAGGCCGAAAATTGTTTTGAAATTTATGTCCAAAAATTTCGGCGTTATTTAACTATATTTGTTTCTCTGGTCCATATAAAATATTATTGACATCTCGGAATAATAAATGATCGACTAATTGGTCGGAAACAGTTAACAGACTTGATGGATCAGAAAATCAGCATACTAATTATTAATTTCAACCTGTGTCGCGTGTCGAAAACTCCCGAAGTGGATCGTGTCAGGTGGCCCTCAATGCCTACAGTTCATTGACACCGGTCAGGTAGGGCCAGTAGATGATTGATCTGCTTCCTTATCACATGCAGTCGCCTACGTGCGGCTTTCTCAAAGACACATTGTCTCCGATCAGAGAAGCGTACTTTAATAACATTACAACTTTTCCCAAAATCTAATCGATCCTGTCCTAACTTCTTATTCTAAATATTTTTGTTATTGTTCCAGAGTGTTCAGACTGGAGTCCGGGATATAAAAGAAGTGTAAGATATTTTTATTTATTCAAATTATTAAAAAGATAAGTTTTCTAAAGAAACTATGAATATTATTTTCGAATAGTTATAAAATTATTGAATAAGTATTATTTTGCTTTTCGTAAATGTATTTATTTTATGATAATCAATAGCTTTTAACAGTCTACTGCTAGACATATGCCTCTTCTTGTATAGGAGGATTTAGCCTAGAGATGCTGCCTCGACGCCTCGGTATAGAATTTGTGTCAAGTATACTTTACATTTGCCAAGGTATTGCCCTGAAGTTTATTCATTTGATTGGCTCCTATGACATCTACGCATAAATAGACAATTAATGATTGCCAAAAATATTACCGCTTCGTTTCGATTTTTTTCGAGAACATAATTGTTTTAGTTTATTTTAGTTAAAATACCTAACAAATGTAGTGAATGTAATCTTTCATTTATTGTTATGTCTAGGTGATTTCGACTAATGCACATACCGAATTTCAATAATTTAATTTATTATTTATCACTATTAGATTATTTATTAGTAGGCATACTAAATTATTCACTACTTTCAACGGAAAGCTTTTAATGCAGATAAAAAAATAAAAAGTATCGATGTAGAAAGAACTGTTCGCAACACTAAACAAAATATCGAATGGTTATACCTAGTAGTTTATTCAAATAAAAATAGATCAAAATATCTACAATGAACTTAAAGAAAAAGCAAAGAAATTACCTACCTAAATTGTTAAAAAAAAATAGAAAAAACTTACTTAGATATTATAATATACAATTATCCATACTAATTTTATAAAGCTGAAGAGTTTGTGTGTTTGTTTAATTTGAACACGCTAATCTCAGGAAGCGCTGGTCCGATTTAAAAAAAAAATTAAGTGTTGGATATTACATTTATCGAGGAAGGATATAGGCTATATATCATCAAGCTAAGACCAATAGGAGCGGAGCACCAATGCAGAATGTTTCAAAAAAGGGGGAATATTGTTACGCTACGAGCAATAGGAGACGCAAACGAGGTTGCGTGGGTCAGCTAGTACTACACATTTTAAACATGAAATTATCGTGTGTATTCTGAAAGGTCACGTGATAGATATAATATCACGGTATGACAAATAATTCGTAATCTTCTTCATAACGAAGAATATGCCCATATTATTGAATACATTTGGATATTAGTAATATATTTTTAGAGGTAACAATGGATATTCTTCAAGACTAATACTGGAGACTGGTCTGTATGGTGGCGCCGCATCCAACTTAGAAAGTAATTTTTATATTTAAACTTTTGTGTTCAACATATTTCTTGGAGTTATTTATTGAACGCCGACGGGTACACACTTTTCTGTAATCGCACACTATTTGGGTTTACTCCTACGTATCAGTCTGTCATAATTATACACGGTGTTCAGTAGGCAGTTTTTGTATAATAATTCACTGTATCCTTTTTACTTGCAGATGGGACATTCCAGCTCTCCTGAATAAAATTCCTAATATAGGAGCTGTTATTGACTTGACCAATACAAAGAGATACTACAACCCAGAGGTATGTACTGGTGTATAGACGTCGTTAAAATTGACATTGTAGTGAAACATCAGTTAGGTACAAAGTGACATTAACTAGACGCACTTGCGTATGCATACATACCGAAACGGACATCTCAGTCCCATAAACATTCCTCGGTTGACTGTTAATAATAATGAAAGGTAACAACCACTCTGCACTTACAAATGTAAGACAAGGTGTAGTGCCTTTTACTTGTACGGATAGAGCCTGTAGGAATCTTTGCCCGCCCGCTATGTGTTAGAATACTTGAAAGCTATAAAATTATGTTGTTTTACGATTGAAAGTTACATTTTCCAGTACGATGCTTTGTTCGTTCTTACATCTGATTGCCTGGTATTCATCTTCTAGCATAATCCGATCGTAAAACATGTTTTTCATGGAGTAGTTTACTCTGAGTCGAAGCACAAGTTAGTGTACTACATGTCAATGAAACGAAGCGTTACTGAACCTTTGTTACATATATATTATGTCATGTATGTTTTGCTAGAATTTTAGGGGAAGTTCATTAAGTAGGTAAGATTTGGAAAAAGTATAACATATATGGTAATTATTTGGTGAATTAACCACCATTATACCGTTTTCATTTTATATTCAGTTCGAAAAAATTACTGTTACCAAATTGTGTCGTTACAAAAAGCTTCAACAAAATTTACCAAGTTGTTTTCATCTACATATGTTGTATCCGTAACTCAGCATTAATTACTATTAGTTGTAGTACATATTTTTATTACGTTTAGAGTACTCGCATAGAGTTCTCAGTACTCAGGGTCCTATTGTGATGTCCATAACCTTTTCTAATGTGTATGACCAGTTTTGCAGCCCGTTACTTGGGATTGTTTATGACGAATTTATCGACTTTATTTGCACAAACTGTTATTTAAGTTTTAGAATGGGTTGAAGTTCTTCATTCAACAACTTTTGCAGGCAGGTTTTAAAGACCACTTATGTTATGCAAGTTGTTTTTAAAACATAATGACTTATGTTCTTGCATATATATATCTACTAGCTTTTTTTACGACTTCGCCCCCTTGTTTGTCGGTTATCGCGGTGAAGAGTAGCCTATGTCCTTCCTCAAAAATCAAAGTATCTTAATGCAAAATTTCATTGAAATCAGACCAGCGGTGAAAGCGTTACAGACAGACAGGCTGACAGATAAAATTACTTTTGAATGTGTAATATTATATGGATAGGAAAAGTTAAATTAAAAGGACTGGGATTGTTTGATTATGAAATATAAATTTTTAATACGGAGTATATAATGAAGTGCAGAAAACAAACAAGTATTTACAACCCGGCCCGGCTTCGCACGGGTTCATTACGGAAAATATAATATAGCCTATGTTTCTCCGAGGTGTGTGGCTTATTTTTATATTTTAGCAATATTGTTATATTTTAGCCAATATACTCAAAAATTTAACAAATTGTATAGGAAAACCTTCCTCAAGAATCATTCTATCTATAAGTATAAACCGCATTAAAATCCGTGCAGTACTTTTGAGTTTATCGCGAACAGACAGACAGACAGACGCGGCGGAGGACTTTGTTTTATAATATGTCATCACTACATATTATAAAACAAAGTCCTCCGCCGCGTCTGTGTTATAGTGATAACCATACAAAGCAACGAGCATACAAGTTATGGGGATCCAGTATACTTATATCTTTATGAAAGCAGCCTGTCTTTTTAGTTATAATTGCATGAAAATTTTGAAGTACGTAATTTTTTTTTCGTGCATTTCTATCTTAATAAGGACTTACTTCCGTGACCACTGTAGATCATCATCGATAGAATATGCTTTATTGGACACCAATTATACTATGAAAGATGAATATTACAATAAAAAATGTACCTACAAAGAGCAACCTTATTGCTAAAAGCAATTTCTTACAGGCGATCTTAGCATGGACGAATCTGAAATTAATCCCACTAATGTTTACCTTAACAACAACACGGTGAAATAATTACAGTAAATGACTAATCAGCTAGATAATCGGAAACGTCTATATGATTTTTATTTTGATTTATATATGTTTCGATATCTCTTTAATTTACTGGATAATTGTCAGCGGGCGACATGTAAAGTGTCGTAGATGTCTTACTCACAAAATAATTTATTATGTATCTTTGTTCATGGTCTATTTACATAGCCTAATCTCATCGACATGGTATTTTTTTTATTACTTATCAATTGATTTTTTTATAATAGATACATATATTGTTAGAGTTTTATACTTGCAATCGTTTAAAGTAGACATGCAAATTATATTTAAAGGAGGAATTCTGTTGAAAGAATGAAACATTTACTATTGAACATTATTCGATTTAAATTTTAGTAATAATTTATTTTACGAGTAGTTACACGTAAAATGTATTTTATCACAGTTGAAAACACTCTTGTGCATATTTGAAATGAGCAATAATAAGCAGTTAGCTATTTTAAGAACTTAACTCGTCGCGGTGTTATGAGGGAGGCTGTAGTTACTATGTAAATAATGATTGCTTTCTTTGTTATAGGAATTTCAAGCGGCGGGTGTACTATACAAAAAGATTTTAATGCCGGGCCGCGTAATTCCTGCCGAGAATCAAGTCACACAGTAAGTCTACCTTCTCCAGCGCGTTTTACGTGCGATTTAACGCGCTCTTATGTGAGACTGCTTCACAGTGCGTAGCCTTCGCCCAAATAGAACATTTATCTTACACCTCTAGACCTCTACCAACTATTTTACAAACCTGTATCGAGTTAGCGATATCTAATAAAACATGTCGGGTATTTCATCATTAGACTCTTTTATCAGTCGCGAGTCAAAGAATATTTTTAATACTTCAACTGTCTTAAATCATTCAGTAACAGCTGTTTACTTAACAAGTGATTGATATCGAGACTCAGGCGTCGACAATTTGCCTAAGGATGATACGCTATAACAAGTTTACGTCCCTTATACGGTGCCGCGTAAATCAGAAACAGAATGGCTATCTATCAACCTCGAATCATCGTTTTGCATTCGCGGTGAATTTTAATTTGAAGCGTCGAATTGGCGCCATTCGTAGGCCGAATATGGGTAATGTTATAAATCTATGTGTGGAGGTGTGGGCGGCACCGGCCGCGCGCCTTAGGGCCGCAGTCGACCCGACCGCTGCCGGTAGAGGTACCTATTCTCGTATTCAATTGAGCTCGGTCACATCTAGCGCTTGTGTCGATGGCGTCTGCCGCCCACGCGGGATCCGATGCCTTTTGGAATTTGAAAGGCATTTGTCGCTGCAACGATGCGTGTCCACTCACGTGTTGCACTTGTCCCGGAGACTAAAACACCACGTTTTATTATGTCGTAAACTTTGACACTATCAAAGTAGTCATATTACAGTTTTTAATTGATATCGTTACTTATAATAGACTAGGAAATTATTCAATAATACGATAATTACGAATTTTTTTAGGTTTTTTTTTAAAATGGTTAAATTTATGTAGTATGTATTAATTAATGTAATTAAACATTTAATTATGTTGATCAGATCTTGACGATAGATTCTTTTACCGTTAAAAATGTATGTTTACCCAAATTTGAGAAAATTAGATGATTGTACTGTATCGGTCCCACATCGCTTTCTCAATACATTATATTGTAATTATAATTCACTAAGTGATAATTATTTTACAAAAATAAAATTTTCATAGAATGTTTCTGGATTGGTCTAGTGGTTACCGATTCCATTCATTAATTTAGAGGTGACGAGTTGGATTTCCGCCCAGGACAAATGTGTTGGTTTAGCACGATTTATTCTGTCTGGATGTAATCTAGCATAGAAAAATCTCGTGGCACAGTGTTTCTAATCGAACTTCTGCGCGTCTTGACCGAGTTTGATGAAATGTTTGTGTGTTTTTGGTAGCTTTGACAATAGGTCGTAGACTATTTTATATAGGTCGTAGACTATTTTATAAACAATTAGATGATAAGAGTGGCCCTCGCCTAAAATCGGTGTAACCATAATACGCCATGAAAGCGTGACAGAAAGACAGACAGATTACTTTCGAAATTACAATACATATTAGTGTGGATGGGGTTTTTAGAAACACGTGTTAACTGCAATAACTTGTCCACTGTTATGTGCGATTAAAATTATAATCAGAAAAATGTGGGCGTTTTTTTTTTTTTTTAAAGCGTCACAAGTGCGTTGCCGGCCTTTTGGGGATGGGGGGGAGGTAGGGGTAGGGGATTGGGGTGTGGGCCTCCGGTATCCTCACTCACTCGGTGAAACACAGCGCAAGCACTATTTCACACCGGTTTTCTGTGAGGCCGTGGTATCACTCCGGTCGAGCCGGCCCATTCATGCCGAAGCGTGGCTCTCCCACGATTATTTGGAGTATTTATTTACTTTTGTAAGTTTTTTGCATTCGAAGATTCGAATAAACAAAATAAATATCTTAACGCCACCATATCACACAACATATCAGTTTGTAAAATGATATGCTCGAATTTAACTCTTAGATTATCTCAATCATTTGTCTAGTCTTTTGTTAGTCGGCTGCACCCATCGTCAACAACATAAATAACCATTGGCATTTCTAAGATAGTTCGCCCCTGTAATCGGCTTTTGGGACCTCGCATCTGTTTGTTAGTTAAGCATTAAAAAATGCGCCACCCGTACGGTTACTTCGAATTTTAACTAAAAGATATGTCAACTTAATGAACAGGCTAAACACTATTAGAATAGGACACTTCAATACTGTCTAATAAGGCTCTGATTGGTCAGCTAAACTCCTAGCTAGTCCGCCCTTGCATATTAAAACTAACGCACCTGTAAATAAGTGTACTAAAAATTAGATTGGAATATTTGCGCCCGTACATGAATCAAACTTTCGACACAGATGGACCTGTAAGTTGAGTTGTAGGTGTCAACAGGCCTGGGTAGTCACCACCAGGTGACACGCGTGCTTGCATGTCACCTGAATAATATTTATTGTCGTACAATATACGTTAAAAATATCTAACTATCGAGTTTGAAATTTTCAGTGGAAATACAATAAATATGTTGTCACTAAAGCTACATGCTCGGATTGTTACCAAACATTATGAGACGCAAGCTCGTAATGATCGCATGCCTCTGCGGTCGCTTCATTTATCACTCCAGTATTTTTACTTGTTTTCAATGTCGACTGTCGACAATCATGTCGTCATTACAAACCCGCCCGTGTACATATCACCCCGTCTATAAATTGTGAACGCCGCCGGTGGTACCGGTCGTCCGTTTAATAGATTTTTACTGCTCGCCTTTTAAGGGCCTTTTATTGTTTTGTCGATTTATTCGCTGTTACCGATTTCTTTTCAACCTATTTTAAGTATAGCCCTATTTTCCGGACATATCTTATTTCGTGACTATCGGCTGTCGAACATAAATAACGTTTATTTATTTTTCTAATGCTAAGTTTAGTATTTAGTAGGCGACTAATTTTAATCGATCACGTAACGGCTTTTAATACTTTCAACGTTAAACGAAAATGTTTATTTTGCAAGTTACTAAAACGCTATTACTGCTTCCTTTCTTGTTTAATTTTTAACCGACTTTAAAAAAGGAGGAGGTTCTCAATTCGACCGTATATATGTTTTTTTTTGTGTGTTCGCGGATAACTTCGTCCTTTATGAACCGATTTTGATGATTCTTTTTTTAATGGAAAGGAGATATCCCGACGGTGGTACCATGAGAAGGACACTAAGATCTGATGATGGCAACCAAGAGAAAGTCGAACCTTGAAGTCGGTTTTTGTTTTTGTTAATCATCTTCATGC
Source organism: Diaphora mendica (assembly GCA_949125395.1). Classification (NCBI taxonomy): domain Eukaryota; kingdom Metazoa; phylum Arthropoda; class Insecta; order Lepidoptera; family Erebidae; genus Diaphora; species Diaphora mendica. The sequence continues at coordinate 35,968,019 of OX421311.1, read as the reverse complement.
ATGATGCAATAGGCTTGTTCAATATTACAAAATTGGAACCAAATTTCAGTTTGCTAATGTAGGTGTGGTTTTTTATATGATATGGTCTCTCCTTCAAGGCGACAGTCACGTGCCTCGACAGTTTGTACTTAGACTGGATATGCGGTTACTTAAAGACAATGTAGGGGTTTTGAATAACTATATATTAGGACCTGGGTCAATAAAGCAGTTAGTGACAGGCAAGTACAAGAAAGCATGCCTGGATTTTCAAAGAAGTATAGAGTATTATGCTGAATTACATTCTTGACTTAACGTTAACTTTAGGTTGTACCTAAGAGATAACTAAAAAATAAAATTGACAATAGGTTGTCATTTTAAATATGATGTGGTCTTTGAAGTCGTTTCGCCAGTCCGGGTCCAATGTAGCCACACCCTAAGTAATGATGCGAGCAAGTGATGCGAGACATGATACCAAGCCCATAGGTTAAAGTCATCGCTTGATCCAATATTGATACACGAGATTCTATGTCATGTACACTTGTTAAATCCGCTTGTAAGCTTTTTTCGCCTTTGTTTTTTGTTTGTGATTATATTAGCGCATGATTGAGACTTATAACGAGACAATTTAACTATGTATTAAGTCATTTTCTTATTTTTGGTCGAAACGGTCACTCTTGGGAAATCCAAAACATTAGTAATTTGACGATCAATCAACATTTGAAGCATACATTAATTTTAGTTTGCTTTAGTAGTCATTACAATGGTGCAATGATATCGTAATTAAGTTTATGTAAAATCGTATGTATGTTACAAAAGGAAGCTTTTTATTTAACGATTGCCCAATAAGTGAGTACATATTGTTGCGCCTTCGAGAAAAATAGTCTAGAATAATCTACCAGTCGCGAGAATTGAATTGAAGGCGCCATCTAGTGTCAAGTAGTGCGCAACTGTGGAGTAACTCTGATATTCGACGCTAGATGGCGCTAGATTACTCACTCTGGTAATTTCTGTTTAGTGTAGAATGTTCTATCGAATATTATAGATCTTTCTAGGGGTTTCAAAGCCATATATAAGCAGATTGGGTTACCCGTACGAGTCAGTATTGTTTCACGATACAGCGGAGTTAACATCGAAGCGATCTTCTAGTGCGATTAAAAAGTGACATAGCGAATTATTATTGTAAAAGGGTTGTAAATAAACAGTGTGTTATTTTTTTGGTAATTAACCGACTATTTTTCATTATTTAATACCCGGCTCGTAACAATTTGGTGTCAGCAGTGGGATTAAAGTTTGCCGGTTTTACCAAAGGAAGACACGGAAGGTATCCGAACTAGGAGTCAGCGTCAGCAAGAGGCCGACCTGAGGCGATTTGGAGGTGCACAACTGCCCACACCGGAAGGTCAGCAGCCAGTGATGGAAGCCACGCCGTCCACATCGTCAGCAGCTCCAGATATCACGGCCCTAATGGTGATGCTCCAGGAGCAGGCCCGCCGTCAAGAGGAGCAGGCCCGCCGATTGGAGGAACAGCTGCAGCGGGACAAGGAGGAGCAGGCCCGCCGCCAGGAGGAGCAGGCCCGCCGCTTGGAGGAACAGCTGCAGCGGGACAAGGAAGACCAGGCTCGTCGCCAGGAGGAACAAATGCTCTTGTTAAAAGGCATTCACGAGACCTTCGGCAAAGAACTCAAGGTAGTGAAGGATCAGGTTCTTCAACACGAGAACCGTATCACTGAGGCCGAAACTCAGATTGCCGACGTGAAGAAGGCATTAGGGAACCTCAAAGTTGGAGACGGAGCGGCGACTTCAGTAACTGCTGTTCCTTCGGTGCGGGGGTTCAAAGTACCGCCGTTTGATGGGACATCTTCGTGGTCAGCCTACAAGATCCAGTTTGAGGCTGTTATGACGGCGAATGGCTGGACTAAGGAACAGGCTATGACCGCGCTCACCTTGGGTCTTCGAGACCAGGCTCTAACCGTCCTCGAAGCCCTCGGTAAGAAGGTAACCTATGAGCAACTGCTGGAGGCATTGGAGGCAAGATATGGTGACGCTCACCTGGAGCACGTTTTTCGTGCACAGCTGAAGGATCGTGCCCAACGCATCGGTGAGAACTTGCAACAATGGGCTCTGGAAGTTGAGAAACTGGTCCGTAAGGCATACCAGTCTGCACCTGCGCTCGTGGACGGGAATCTGGTGCAAGCTTTCATCGATGGCATTCGTGACCTCGAAGTTAGAGCTGCTGTGCGACTTGGGCACCATGAAACTCTCAAGGATGCTCTGGCCCATGCTTTGGAGGTGGAAGCTGTGAGACAAGATCATCGGTCTCATCGGGTCCGGGAGGTTGTGGCGTCACCTGTGCGGGACCGGTTTAAGGGGTACAGCCCTAGGTGTTACGCCTGTGGTGAAAAAGGTCACCTTCGGTCCAGCTGCCCTAAGCGAAGCATAGGAAATGAATACGAGCGGCCTCAGGAGATTAGGGCGACAGATAGTACTGCCCAACAACAGCAGGGAAACGAGTAAACGCCAGGACTGCGGGGCGGGTGCTGGCTGGTGTTCAAAGAGCCCCAAGGATTTCGATCTCGCAAAGTCATGATGGGAACAGCCTGGTCATCAGAGGCGAAATCAACGGAACAACATGTAAGCTGACGATTGATACGGGAGCTTCTCGCACAGTTGTCAGTTCCCAACTTGCAAATCGGTTTCTGAGGGACATCACCTGTAACCGTGAGCAAATAAACCTAGTAACAGCCACTGGTCAGCGCATACCCGTCCGAGGCGAACAGAAGGTGGAGTTGAAGTTGGGCAACCAAGTTTACCTGCATAACGTCATCGTGGCTGATATAGTTGACGACTGCATCCTTGGCCTAGACTTCATGAAGAACAATTGTTGTGAGATCGACATCAATCAAGGTGTATTGAGATGTAGTCAAGAAGAACTGTTCATGGAAGGAGCGTCACCAGGAAAAGTGTACAGCTTAAAGAAAGTTGTTCTTCCTCCCAGATCAGAAACAATCATGCCAGTTAGTCTTCCTTATAACTCCGGACGAATGCAACGGTGTGTACTTATTGAAAGGATAGATAATGACCTTCCATGGAAGATTGCACGGACTCTAGTAAGTACCACTAACATCCCTGCAGTACGTGTGCTAAATCTAAGTGACAAGCAACATGTGATTCATAAGGGCACACTGATTGGCACTTGCGAAGATGTGGATTGGATGCATCGATGCCAAGACTTGACTACTTCAAATGTTAACAAGGATGCACGAGTCAACGTGTCAACACTTTTGGAAGACTGTCAAGATGTTTTGTCTAGGGAAGAGATTGGCAAGGCTAAGAGAATGTTAGTTAAGTACGCTGATATTTTCTCTACTAATGAAGCTGATATTGGAAAGACTGGTTTAGTTCAACACAAAATAAACACTGGGAATGAGTTGCCTATTCGTCAGCGACCAAGAAGACTGCCAGTAGCACGAGAAAAGGAAGTGCAAACCATGATTGATGGAATGGTCAGGGACGGTGTTATAGAGCCTTCATCCAGCCCATGGTGTTCACCTGTTGTGCTTGTAAAGAAAAAGGATGGCAGCATGCGTGTTGACTACCGCCGTTTAAACGACATTACGAAGAAGGACAGCTATCCACTTCCTAGAATAGATGACACACTGGACATGCTAACAGGGGTAAAATGGTTTAGCACCTTAGATTTGAAAAGTGGATACTGGCAGGTAGAAATTGATCCCAAGGACAAAGAGAAGACTGCATTCTCTACAGGGAGAGGACTGTGGCAGTTTAAAGTTATGCCCTTTGGATTATGTAACGCGCCAGCAACTTTTGAAAGACTGATGGAGTCAGTACTGACCGGATTAACTGGAGACGCTTGCCTGGTCTACTTGGATGACATTGTCATTGTAGGCCGTACGTTTGAAGAACATATTCGAAACCTGGAGCGCGTATTATCGAAAATCCGAAGTGCCAACCTAAAGTTAAGTCCTAAGAAGTGTTCATTTTTCAAACGGCAGGTTAGTTTTTTAGGATATGTGGTTTCGGAAGAGGGTGTCCAAACAGATCCGCAAAAGATCGCTGCTGTCAAGGATTGGCCAGTTCCAAGGGATAAGACCCAAGTAAGAGCATTTTTGGGCTTGTGCTCTTACTATCGGCGATTCGTGAAAAACTTTGCGGATATTGCCAAACCCCTTCATAAACTTACTGAAGAGAAAAGACAATTCTGCTGGGATGAAAGTTGTGACATTGCATTTCAAGAGCTAAAAAGACGTCTATGCAACACACCTATCTTAGGGTATCCAGATACCGAAAATAAATTCATAGTTGACACAGACGCGAGTGATACTGGGCTTGGCGGTGTGTTATCCCAGCGGAAAGGTGATCAAGAGGTCGTTATTGCATATTTCAGTAAATCTTTGTCAAAACCGGAAAGAAATTACTGTGTCACAAGAAGGGAGCTACTGGCAGTAGTGAAGACACTGCAACATTTTAATAAATATCTGCTCGGGCGTAAATTCCACCTCCGAACTGACCACGCTGCACTAAAGTGGCTCTTACAATTTAAAAACCCTGAAGGACAAGTCGCGAGATGGATTGAGCTACTACAGGAATATGACTTCATGATTGAACATCGCAGTGGAAAATCACACGGTAACGCAGACGCATTATCAAGAAGACCTTGCCCTGAAGACTACAAACACTGTGCCAAGCAAGAAGTAAAGGAAGCTGTTCCTATAAGGACAATAAAGACGGACCTTAGCATCGAATGGAAGGAAAGCCTACAGCAAGCACAGCAAGAGGATGCAGATATCAAACCAATTCTCGAGTGGATTAAAGCTGAGACTCCTAAGCCTCACTGGAGCGATGTTGCATCGCTGAGTTCAACCACAAAGAGTTATTGGGCTCAATGGGATAGCCTAGTCATCCAGGATGGAGTCTTGTGCCGTAAATGGGAAAACGCTCGAGGAGACAGCTGTCATCTGCAAATGGTTGTCCCTAAAGCTAAGATACCAGTGGTTCTGCAGCTCTACCATAACGGATGTTCAGGAGGTCATATGGGAGTTAAGAAGACATTGTTAAAGATAAGGGAGAGATTCTACTGGATTCATTGTCGTGATGATGTTGAGGACTGGTGTCGCAAGTGTACTAATTGTGCGGCAGTGAAGGGACCTCACACACGTAGCAGAGGTCCATTGAAATTGTACAATGTTGGGGCACCCTGGGAAAGAATTGCAATAGACGTAGCGGGACCATTTCCTGAAAGTGAAACTGGAAACAAGTACTTCATGGTTGTAATGGATTACTTCACTAAGTGGCCAGAAGTTTTCGCCATTCCCAACCAAGAGGCATCAACAGTTGCAGACAAATTAGTGCACGAAGTCTTCTGTCGTTTTGGAGTGCCTTTAGAAATTCACAGTGACCAAGGAAGAAATTTTGAGTCTCAAATATTTCAAGAGATGTGTCGAGTAATGGGTGCTCACAAAACCAGAACCACCTCTTATCACCCACAATCTGACGGAATGGTGGAACGATTTAACCAAACACTAGAGAGGTATCTCGCAAAAGTTGTTGAAAGTAGGCAAAAAGATTGGGACAAACACATCCAACCGTTTCTTCTGTCATACCGAAGTGCAGTCCACGAAAGCACTTCAGTAACACCAGCTTTTGCAAACTTCGGAAGAGAACTACGATTGCCTGCAGACTTGATCACTGGAATACCCCCTGACACCCCGCGAAGTATAACGGAGTACGCTAATGACTTGCGGAACAAGATGAATGACATTTATGAGCATGTCAGACAATCGGGCCAGCAAATGTCTGAGAAGATGAAAACCCGATATGACCGGAAAGTGAACAATAAGGGCTTCGAAGAGTGTTCTCTAGTATGGCTCCATAATCCAGTTCGCAGTAAAGGGAGATCTCCAAAGCTACAAGCCAAGTGGGAAGGGCCATACCGGGTGGTGACAAAAATCAATGACGTTACCTACCGGATACAGAAGTGTCCAAGAGGCGCCCCAAAGATAGTTCACGTAGATCGATTGGCGCGATACTATGGAACTGATTATGCTCGGGACGAGCATGTCTTAGGAGGGGGCAGTGTTGCGCCTTCGAGAAAAATAGTCTAGAATAATCTACCAGTCGCGAGAATTGAATTGAAGGCGCCATCTAGTGTCAAGTAGTGCGCAACTGTGGAGTAACTCTGATATTCGACGCTAGATGGCGCTAGATTACTCACTCTGGTAATTTCTGTTTAGTGTAGAATGTTCTATCGAATATTATAGATCTTTCTAGGGGTTTCAAAGCCATATATAAGCAGATTGGGTTACCCGTACGAGTCAGTATTGTTTCACGATACAGCGGAGTTAACATCGAAGCGATCTTCTAGTGCGATTAAAAAGTGACATAGCGAATTATTATTGTAAAAGGGTTGTAAATAAACAGTGTGTTATTTTTTTGGTAATTAACCGACTATTTTTCATTATTTAATACCCGGCTCGTAACAATATTATGTTATCTAACAAGTCGTGAACTGTTTATATTTAAAAGGTGTAAAGAGTAAATTCTTACGTTGTTGACTATTTGTCTAGTTAGAGAGCAGTGTAAATCAGAGTAAGATAGGAGACTTCCGAGCGTGATAACAAACGCATAAATATAAAGACCGCCAGCCATTGTCCAAATTTACTGTCACTAACCCATTCTACTAACACTGTGAACGGTTATTTTTCTCTAACAGTCCGATGATAATGTGGTGTTCAGCGCTGAATTATTGGTGTTTTGATCAAGTGCGATACTTTTAATTTTAATGAACTCTTTAGAACAAAAAAGACGAGTTCGGAACTAGTTGTTTCTTGTACTGTTCTAGTTATTGTAATGGGCTAGCAATAATTTAGTTTTGTAGCTTTTGTTAAAGAGTAGATTTAAATTTAGCAGACTGGTGAGTTCAGGTTTTCTCATAACAAGGAGGTGAGAGCACTAGGCAGTACATGGGTACAGTGTACATGTACACTAGCACTAAAGCTTAGACTTAACTATTACCCGGCGTCGTTGCCTTCAAAACGATAGAATTCAAAATGTATATTAATTAATTTATGTAAATACTAGCTTTTGCCCGCGGCTCCGCCCGCGTTTATATCTTTTTCTTTTAAAAAAGACAACTCCCGCACTAGGAATAAATCCTGTGTTGTAGGGGACTTTACAAACATACATGAAACGGACACAAAGAACACCCAGACTAAGAACAATAATTTGTGGATCACACAAAGTGTTGTCCTACGTGGGATTTGAACCCACGACACTTAGCGAAGTAGGAAACGGCGTGGTGACCGTTAAACCAGTAGGCCAAACGTGCAGTCAGCCAGTCCAGTCAGTAGGCCAAATGTCGGTATTTTAAATTTTTAAAATCTATATAATTTGTAACTTATTATGTTATTCCGATATCTAAGCTATATTACTGCAAAGTCTCATGAAAATCCGTTTAGTAGTTTTTGCGTGAAAGAGCAATAAACACACATTCTTACAAACTTTCGCATTTTTAATATTAGTAGGATGAAATCTCTTAATTAAGATTTCAAAGGCATTATTATGGGCCGAACGATCAAGCGGGTTACCTGATCATAAGTGACTACCTACCATCGCACTTATACACCTGTACCTCAAGACTCATAAGTGCGTTGCCGCCCCGCTGTCGCTGACTTACTCCGACATTCATACATCATTCATTCATACAACCCACATCATCATCAGCCTGTCTGCGTCCACTGCTGGACCAAGGCCTGTCGCCACTTGGTTCGATCCTTGGCTTCTTGCATCCCGCACCTACCAGCCATCAGCTATTTACCCACACCTAACATCAACAGTGATCTGTTTATTGTTTCTCATATTAACTTTCATATTTAGTACCGCTTCGAACTTGTCCAACTATAATAACATAAATTCTATCGAATGATGAAACGAATTGTCGATTTTCTCTAATCTCCATAATAATGCTAATAACTTGTCTATTACAACTTACTTGAACGTAATAGCTGATCTAAATATCGACAATGTTACAGAATTCTTTATTATAGTGTATGTATAATGATTTGGATTGGACCACACAGAAGGGGATATAATTGAGACATTCTATCTATTATTATATAGTTGTCCTGCCATTATACCTACATTTATCAGTGGTTTGAGTTATGAAAGTCAGTTGCATCGTACACTGGAGTTAATTAAAAGCTTACGAAACATTGTACATGATTTGATTAGAACGTGCCCTTGTTTAAAATAAGTAATTATATTCTGGTTCTGGCTAGTAATGATGACAAGTTTGATGTATTTGAGCGACATTTTATAGATTAAAGCATACATTTTACGATATCGAATAAACAGAGCTATTTTAGATCATTATTTATTTAATAAGACTTATATGTAATACTATTTGAATTTCTGTTTTGAGCATTTACATCTGTTTTATGATCGAGATTTTTTGTATCAGCTATCAGTAGGTAATATATCAAACCGTACCTTTTCGTATTCAGAGCGTAGACTTTTTGAGTCTTGACATTGGCACACTTTTGCATATCTGCATCTTAGAGCCCCCGCAGACTACATACTTTTTAATCGGCCGATAGTTTGATCGGGTTGACTTTTGGCTTACTTGTCGGCCGATACCGAATCGTTATAATGTGCGCACTCCCATACGTCTTCATACTGATTAAGAAACCAACCAAACTATCGGCCGATTAAAAAGTATGTAGTCTGTGGGGGCTCTTAAAAGTATGTTAAATTATTTTGTTTCCGAAACTTCTTGGTGAATCGCTGGTAACCCTTAATAATTTCATTGTTCTAGAAATGAATTGATGTTTTTTTGCCTCTCGCGGTGATTTTAGAGAACTTAAAAGGTCCTGAAGTCTGCTCTTATTTCATCATCATTAGAAAGACATCTATTGCTGGCCATAACACATTATTAAAGTGATAACTTCTTATTGGAGGGTAAACCGCTTCGTTACGTAACGCGTTACGGCGATAGTCTGTCTGGCTTCCCTTTCTCTCACGTATACGGCAGCGATAGGCAAGCTCCTCCTCTCTCATTCTAACACATAGCGCTAGCCGTATTTCGGAAAGTAATAACCTAAGCTTTTCTTAAGTTAAACAATTTCAATTTTAAATAGTTCAACTTAGATTAGTTTAACTCATACTTCTGTCGGGCGTCTCGAGACGCACATGTTTTTTTTATTAAACTTAACTTTTAAAATTTCTTTCTAATTTTCTGGTGATCATTATTCAAAGCAAATGCTTCTCTAACAGAGATCATTTAGTGTAGTTTTTATTGTAAAGTACATGACCTATGATGAATCAAAAATCTTGGCCTCTCATTTTTTGTCTCACAAACAAAACATGACTCACCGTCTAACATTAGTATAACTAAATATTTTAGGATCAAAATGTCTAATAGCTTTTTACGTAAATCCGCATTAATAGCAATAAAACCGCAACAATGAATATTCGTCATCAACTAAAGATGTGGGAAGTGTTAATTAATGAGCGGGATCATTACCAACAGCGGCGGCGCCAATGACACATAAGGCTGACCACACATCATCTAAAACTTAGCGGGTAAATTACTTGGCAAAAACTTTAAAAGAAACCTGGTACGATTTACGTCCTTATCGCAAATAATGAAACTAGGAAAAAAATGAAATGCAGGCACACCTATCAATCACTTGTCCCTTAATCTCGACTTTTTGTTTTCTCACTTGATAAGTAAAAATTTTGGTGTGTCATCGCGGTGCCTATTAAGGCGAAGGTGTTTCTTAATCGCGGCTAATACTGGACGCGACACTCTAATCTAGAGAGGGGCCCCTCGTATCCACGTCCTTAAGGGTCTCATGTAATATATTTACTTAGTCTTACTTAGATTTATTTAGTCGATTCGAGTTTTAGTATTCTAAATTATTTCAAAATATTTAAAAATAAATAATGCCAACGTACCCAAAGTCTCGGAAACACATTACATCAATATCAAGGTGAATAGTTTCAGTTGCTGTATACCATCTATACTATTATTATAAACGCGAAAGTTTGTAAGTGTGGATGGATGGGTGGATGGATGGATGGATGGATGGATGTTTGTTACTCTCTCAAGCAAAAACTACTGAACGGATTTGGATGAAACTTGACAGTAATATAGCTAATACATCAGAATAACACATAGGCTACTATTTGCCGCGATAACTGACATATACGCGGGCGGAGCCGCGGGCAACAACTAGTCTAACGATATTGTATAACCAGCCTAAACTTACTGTAATAGGTTCATACTACTTTGCGGTTTAATCATACATATGTGAGTAACGTTTTAATTAATAATTAGCACTCATATCCTAGAAAGCGATGTATTCATTTTAATTAATTGTTCTGTGAAATCCAATGTTTAATGTTTACTGGAAACGTTATGATTAAAATGTGTCACACAATTATGTTTATCGTGAATTAAAATTAACTCTGATTATGATGAGCAAAACAGTAAAGACCTTAATTTTAGGCAAAGTCAGAATACGTTACTAGTCTGTTTCTCTACTTCGGGAAAAAATATTGTAATCCCCCTCTTTCAATTTAAGAGCCAGGCCCTTGCCGGTGGAGCAATCGCCACTCCTCTCTATTTTCTGGCATCTGTTTGACTACTTGATAGGCCTCGACTCACACTCTCCTTTCATCAACAACCTATAACGTCCCACTGCTGGGCTCGGGTCTCCTCTCAGAAGAGGGTTAAGGCCATACGTCCCCACGCTGGCCGAGTGCGGGTTGGGACTGGCAAGACAACGTTGTGGCTACGCGATCTTGCTGTTGAATGTTTTTAAGCCGCCCAAAGGCCTCCAACTAAGCTTCACGACTGTTATCATATGAGAACAACCGGGACCGACTGCTTAACGTGACCTCCGAATCACGGAGACGCTCATGGTAACATGCCACTAGCGGTCACCCATCCAGGTACTGACCGCGCCGTCATTGCTTACCCTCGGTAATTGTTTCTAATCATCGAGTGCAACTGGGCTATGAGCGCCTTTCTCCTTTAGTTGCTGTAAACACATTGATCTAGTTTTCCTATCCAGTCCTATCTCGTTTTCTTTTACCTATGTATCCTTCCAGTATTGCTCTAAAGAAGTTGTCGTGTCCTATCAGGTGGCCAACTATTATATCTCGTCTGTTTTCAATAGTTTTTAAAAAATCCTTTCTTTTTAAACCATTAGAAGAAATTCCTCATTGGTTCTTCTCTCTATCCAACTGATGTTCATCCCCCCAGCACCACTTTTCTAATCCTGCCAACCAAAGATCACCCTCTAAGTTTTGCAGCCAATTGCAAAATGCAATACTCCACATGTATGTTTTGATGAGCTGCTTTTATTTTTACTTTGGCAGGCCTTATGTTTCTATAAAAATAATAGAAAAAGGTTAAGTTATAGTCAGATCAGTTGGTGAGTGGTTGTTTAAGACAAGAGCCCAAAGCACTCGGAATTAGCTAACCTAGACGGTATTACCTATACATTAATAAAAATATGAGATCCAATTAATCAGATACAATTTAAAAAGAAAGTTAAATACATAGTATTATTAATTTAATACCTTTTACGACAGTGTGGTATGCTTTTCATTGTATATAATTATTTTCAATCTATATTAATACGAGTACTATACGTATCGATCTACTCTATCAGAAAGCAAGCCGTCTTTTAACTTGTTTGTCAAAGGAAACTCTAACATGAACATTAAGCCGTAATAATAACCGTGGTTAAGACAAACGATGTTCCGAACAGAAACGGCTCAATATCATGGACATTAAAATTTAATGATCAGTTTGTTTCTATGTTCCAATTTAATCATCGTATTGTTGCGCCGGCGGCAATACGACTAGACCACAAAGGATGCTGTAATATCACTGTATTCTCGGAACTAGTAGACAATCGCGACAATTGTAAAGTTACCAACGTTCAATAAAACTGATTCACTTTAAGTTAAGCTTCGTGCACTCATATCGCATGTGTACATCCTACAACGCAGTTTTTGTGGATTAAATTTGCTAAATAATCTGATTATGACTCAATTATGATGATCGGAGATCATATTATGATCACCGTAGGAGAACAACGCTTCGGCATGAATGGGCCGGCTCGAACGGAGAAAACCGTTGTGAAATAGTGCTTGCGCTGTGTTTCACCGAGTGAGTGAGGATACCGGAGGCCCATACCCCAACCCCTCCCCTTATCTCCCACCCATCCCCCAAAGGCCGGTAACGCACTTGTGACGCCTCTGGTGTTGCGGGTGTCCATGGGCGGCGGTTACCGCTTACCATCAGGCGATACGTCTGCTCGTTTGCCGGCCTAGTCCATAAAAAAATTATTGAAATGTGATTTGAACGCAAATAATCTGACAGATCACACACTGTCAAAATCTCGTTAAAGGACATTGCACGAAATATATAATACGAAAAATGAAAAGGTTTACGAGTAGAGAAATTTTTTATCTAATATAAAGCGTAATGTATCAAATGAAAAGTGCTAATAAACCTCAAAATCGATTCGGCTATGAAAGGGTCTGAAAATCATTAAGAAACTTCACACGATCGTAGCATGTTCGGTTAGTAGATGCGAATCTTGTATCGTCAAAAATGTGTAACGAATATGTCAAAAGATAAAATACTGGTGGTAATTCTGTTGTTGTCTGTTGTGTTTCAATTTTATACGTATCTAAAGACCTTCAGTCGTATACTTTCAAGTTATTTAGGTGAGCTGATGATAGAAGGTTAAACTCTTCAAAAGTAAGGGATTAGAGGATGATTTTAATATTACACGTACGTATAGACCTTAATTTGTATTCTTGATGATGATATTTGATGAAATAGTTCAACTTACTACTTACCTTAGATTGTTTGCACTAAAAACTGAAAAATAAAAACTTTTTATAAAAAAAAAACCGACTTCCAAAAAACATCCAACGAAAACTCTCTGCCAAAAAACACTTAAAAGTGTAAAATAAACTGGTTCTTCATAAATTGCCTATACCTAATTCTTTATTCATTTAAATAGTAGTATTATAATGTGTGCTAGGTACCTAAAATCTGTACTGGATATACTAACGGATACGTAATGCCTGACTCACTGTTGTTATGGAAGTGCGGTATGAGTATGACTGTTATGAGAACGTGTAAACTTGTAATTTGAGAATATTTCAGCGTTTTAGTGAAGCATTTCAAAAGTAGTAACAACGATGATTCATAATACTGTGCACTATGCGTTACGCATGTCTTTTTTTTCATTATTTCTAATTTGATTATTTCCGATAAACTCTGATATGGGTACCATAAAGCTGTAAGATTTGAAGTCAAAGTTAATTGATTATGCTTGGCATGAGTTGCTGTCATTTCTGTTTTTTCAACACATTAGTATTAAAAAGACGTTGTGCCGTAATAGTACATTATTGCAAAGGCCGGGAAATACGCAATTGCAGGTCGAGTATGAGTTTGAAGGTCGAGCCGTAGGCGAGGACTTCACTAATATGAGACAAGCAATTGCCATTTCTGCCGAGGCATGTATAGTGCTTTTCTCAAAAGAATGCAGGGAAATAAAACATAATTTTATATTATACATTTAATTTAATTAATATTAAAAGTTACATTACTCATATTGGAACAATGACTAAAAGAAAATCTTAAATTTGGTGGAGTACAATCAATTTCCATTTCAGTCTCTGAACTGTTAAAACTCATTTTAATTATTCAATTTACATTTATTAAATATATAATTAACAAATCAAGACGAATTTTCAGCTTTGCCAGGCTTTGCCGCCGATTTTCTATTTATCATCTGTGCCGCAAGGCAAACGTATTTACGCATACAGCCACGTGAACGCAATTTATCATAAGCGAAGAGATTTTGGTATGCCAAGAATGATAAAAGAGATCCAATCAAAGAGTATATAATAACCCCAGCACACACTTTCATGCAACATTGCTGGAGCGTTGTAATGTTCCAAATTCAAAAAACGCTCCTGCAATGGATTTATTTTTCGCTGTCCGTAAATTAGATACTTCGCGTGTTCTTTTTTCGAAAATAATGACAATATTTCCATGCATGTTTGAGAAAAATTTATTAGCTATTAGCGTTAGCTTATTTTAAATAATAATCTTATATTTATGAGTATAATGAAAATCAAATTATATTGGGATAAAAACGACATATTCCACTTTAAGAGCATTTTCCGTTCTGTAATAAAATCACATATATAAGAGAATGCTTAGGGAAACCACACTTTATTTGTTACGGTGATCGTTTCCGGGCCGTTGGCTGTCCTACGAGACGTGAAACTGTCTGGTGTATTTTGGGAAACATGCTTTCCTTGCCAAACATTGTTGATTACGTCACACTTAGAAATAGATACCACTTTTATCTTGATGTTACAAGGTTCTATACATACATGGGCATTCTAAGTAAAGCGGATAAAGAAATGGTTTATGAATTGATTAACAGATTTCTATGGAGCATGTTTTAGATTTTTTTTTTATAAATTATTACTTGTAGTATTTTTAACTAAAATTTTACTGATTCCTATTCTTAGTGTTAAGTAGTTTTTACTTAGCAGTAAGCCTTTAGACATAAATAATATGGTTTTATGAGTGTAGAATAGTCATAAAATTCATTAATGAGATAAATCTGATATTGAGGTTTTGAGTTTGACCTATCCTTTCGCAACGAGCGAGGTATTCGGCTCTCGCGAACTCTAGCAAGCAAGCGCCGCATCTATCTCTATTTAATTATATAAATATAAAATAATTTCTTTTATTTATCTATCACTTAATCTTTAATTTGAATTAGAATAAAAATATTTTTTAGTTTGGTTTATTTATAAAAGCGTGTCTTTTTCGTTTTTAAAACTGTGTTTTTTGCTGGCGTACTTACGATAGGATAGTTAACATCATGCTTAGACCAATAGGAACCAAATATGATTGAAAAGAGACACAGACGATATTGCGTGAGTCAGCTATTTTATTATAAAACCGTTTCCAGAAGACGTCTTTAGTATATTAGTATTGTATAGATAACTTATTTCACAAATCACATCACTAGTACTCCTTTTGGTACAGAATATACTATACACATATTACGTTATTGTGGTAAAGCTAAGTAATAAACTTTGTTTGTGTACCCATAGTTGGTATAAGTTATTATCGAAAGAAGCGAATATACTTAAGGTTTTGGCAAAGTCAAAACCAAATATTTATTATACGTTGACTGCTTTATTGTGATTTGGTCATACAGAGATTTTTAGTTATGATAAAAATACATACTTTTCTGAACTAAGAGTTTTTGATTACACCTATTTTTTGGGGTCCACACTACGAAAGGATGAACGAGGTCGAAATGAGGTCTTTTAAAATTACTATTACTAAAAGTACAGCTTTTGTTTCCTTATTTTTTACTTGTGAAACATTTATCATATCCGATCTAATTTTAAAGTGGTAATGATTTTATTAAGCTTTTTTTATCATCCATATTTCAAATGTAGAATAGGTATCTGTAAATACTAAATCAATAAAATGTTTTACAAAAAAAAACTATAAGTTACGAAGTTATCCTTTTATATGCATAAGAATATAATGATTTGAGAATCGTTCTAAGCTACAGTCAGATTCGCAAGACATATACTCTTGTATATTATTAGGTATGACAAGTCCTAAAAGTAAGTAGACAGTTTTGAAGCTTCAAGGTTACTCCTGAAACTTTCCCGACGTAAACATCTCAAACAAACGTCGTGTCTCGGTTTTTGTGTTTATTGAATGGCATTGCTTTTAACAATCACTCTGTGGGGATTATTATATTTTTCTAGGGTTGACAACTGACATGAAATTAATATATTTAATAATTGTGAAAATGTGTAACTTGATAAAATAATATCTTTAATACAGATAGTAAATGTACATGTTGTTACAACCGTAAGGAGTTATGGTCAACTTTTGACTTGTTGGACGAGTTTGCCAGCTTTTCTCGCCAGGGGTTTTTATTATGTAAATGGCGATTTTTTTATATTTATTTGCAACAATATTATAATTTCTATTATTACGTTTCATATTCTACAATTCGATTTCGCGGTAATGTTTATTAATTTACTCAAGAAATCTCTCTCCATATTACTAAAACTAAAACAATCGTACTTACAAGAGAACTCGTCCATATCTCTTCTTGTATGAAATATTTACGTGACAGTAAAGGATATAAAAACATGAAGATATGTGTTCAAAAAATAGAACATACTTATACGCTTCTGAAAGTCTTACGCTCGAGTTGGACCATATCCAGACTTAGAAGACTGTTGATAACCCTACATTTAGAAATTGAGATAATTGTTTTTGGTGTTATAGCTCTACTTTGCGGTCGTAAAATTTTGATAGAGTTTTGCCATAAATACACACGGGAATCTGTCATAACAATAAAAATATTATTACTTGATCCTAGTACAATGAAATAATTATATATAAGTATGTACATAATTATATGTATATTTTATACTAAAGTACTTATAAATAGAGGTGACAATTATTCTAAAATATCTCTCTCTCTGTTATAATATATGCTACACACAATTTGTTAATTGCTAACTGGCTTAATGAACCTTTATTTGTTTATATATTAACCGACTTCAAAAAAGGAGCAGGTTCTCAATTCGACTGTATTTTTTTATGTTTGTTACCTCAGAACTTTCCGTAAACCGATTTTGATGATACTTTTTTTTGGCCCATTTCAATTAGTTCTTGAAGTCGGATTTTTTTGTTAAAATTGTGTATTAAACTGACGGACACAGGCCTTCTCGTAGAAAGGAGACTTAGGCCTGCTATATGGCGAGACGGGTTGGTATTAAAATGTACGTGTGTAAATTACGGTGATTATTTATTTAATTTGAGGTCATAAATTGACAAAAAAAACATGTATCAAAGAATCAATCAATTACATTTGGTTGCTCAATATTCAATTAAGTCTATGTCCTTAATAGGATAGTAGCCTTAAATAGATTTCAAGGCAAATTTTCATTTTACAGAAACCTTAGACATTATTTGCATGACTTCTAACGTAAAAGCTACATGGTTTTGTACTTACATTACGATGCATAATATAACATTAAACTGTCAATATAATCGACTCTAAATTATTATTCCAATCTCTTTATAAACTTTGCTTTTAAGTTCTCAGAATCGGTTTTATAGGCTTTTGGAGTACATTGATATTCATAGCCATTAAATAATGTCTTAGTAACTTTTACTAATATAATGTACGGTGCTGTTAAAATGTGAGCAATACTCTATGCACATTTGTTTTAAAATTTTAATTTTAACCTGAATACGGCAAAGCCAAAAGAAAGGGTAATAGTTTTGGCATGTATAATTGTATGTTCCACTGTAGCGTCTGAACTACTGAATCGATTTTAATGAATGAGGTGTCAATAGATTCTTAATTATAGTCCGGGTGACATAGGTTAAATAAATGCTAATAATAATTTTTACGTAGTCGGGTAGGGTCACAGTTTTTTAGTTTTTTCTTGTTACTATTTTCAGTGTCGCCCTTTAATTCATAATGTTACGCCTATTTTCATGCGAAACCAGAAATGAAGACTTATTTTAGCATAGAATCGATAAAAATTACACTGTATTCCGATACAAGGAGTTCTATTGCACTTCTGCAATATATTTCTAGATATATCCTAAGAAGAAACACACACACCCTTCACACACACAATGTCCATGGCGATAGATTTATCGAACAGGAATTCTATACAAGTTTTCGCTAAGAAGAGGTAGTTTACGGTGTTTTACTATAAACTTTAAAGTATCCATCGAGTATTTTTACCCGACTGCGAAAGGAGGATTATGTTTTTCGAGAGTATGTATGTATGTATATTTTTGTCTTATCAGGGTTCCGTGCCAAAGTCAAAAAACGGAACCCTTATAGATTCGTCATGTCTGTCTGTCTGTCTGTCTGTCCGTCCGTATGTCACAGCCACTTTTTTCCGAAACTATTAGACCTATAATGTTGAAACTTGGTAAGTAGATGTATTCTGTGAACCGCATTAAGATTTTTACACAAAAATAAAAAAAAAACAATAAATTTTGGGGGTCCCCATACTTAGAACTGAAACTCAAAAATTTTTTTTTCATCAAACCAATACGGGGTATCTATGGATAGGTCTTCGAAAATGATATTGAGGTTTCTATTATCATTTCTTTCTAAACTGAATAGGTTGCGCGAGAGACACTTCCAAAGTGGTAAAACGAGTGTCCCCCCCCCCTTTAACTTCTAAAATAAGAGAATGATAAATCTAAAAAAAATATATGATGTACATTACCATGTAAACTTCCAACGAAAATTGGTTTGAACGAAATCTAGTAAGTAGTTTTTTTTTAATACGTCATAAATCGTTAACTGCAATTTACCTTTCATTCAATCAACACAAATATAAAAATAAAATAAAAATTATATTATGTTACTTGCTGCCGCGGAACCCTTCATGGGCGAGTCCGACTCGCACTTGGCCGCTTTTTTTTATCTTTGCTTGTCGTATTTTTATGTGAGTGGTGTCAATAGATTCGTCTTAGTCGTGAGAGTGATACTGGGTACATCAAAATAAAAAAAAAGGATCTTAAGAATTAAGAATATAAAAAAAAAATGTTTTCAAAATACATCGAGTGTGGTATCAAAATAAAGATTCTTTTACGGTGATTATGAACATATGTAAATAAAACTATATGTTTTTATTGCTAAATATTGACGCAGTCGGGTTTTTTATTTTTAATAATTTGTACTTGTTTAAGTTTGCATTAAATATGGAGAAAGTCGAGCGAAATCTCAATCTCACTAACGGCACGGCTGGTCCACAAGTTTAAAGTCGCTCAGCGTGCTTTAGAGAGGGCTATTCTCGGCGTTTCTCTAAGGTATCGTAACAGTAATGAGGTGATCCGGTAGAGAACCAAGGTCATCCACATTGCCTACAGGATTAGCAAGTTGTAGTGGCAGTGGGCTGGCCATATTAGCCGCAGAATTGATAACCGTTGGAGTAAACGGGTTCTTGAGTGGAGACCGCGTTTCGGCAAACGTAGTGTAGGACGTCCACAGGCCAGGTGGAGTGATGACCTGCGCAAAACAGCTGGCAGGAGCTGGATGCGAGAAGCCGAGGATCAAAGTAAGTGGCGTGCAATTGGCTGGTGATGATGATGATGCCATACTACGCTAATTATCACAGCATTGTTATATCGCAATTTTACTTATTTTTCTAAGTATCGCCATCAAATTACGTTTTCTTATTGGATGCTTTCTCCCGAAATAGTTGATCTTTTAAATAGTCGTTTAATAGCGTATGACGTTTACATTTCAGTTGATAGAATAAAAAGTACAGTCTTGTGTTTCCAAATTTTATAACAAACGTTCTAAAAAACTCGTACATTTACTTTTCTCTACCTATCTGATAATAAAGGAACTTTATCACCAGGTAATTATTTCGACAGTACACCGCGGATTGTGATGTCTTGCAGTTTGCGCGCTGTAAACACAACCTGACGACGGCAACGCGAACGAAACAGCTTGGCATAAATTATATTCTAACTATACACAACACTAAAGCTTCGTTAAGTTTATGTTAAATCATTAAAACAGTTTTCATAATCTCAGTCCTCACGTCTTCATTTTGCATGTTTAATAAACTTTATAATATTATTGATGGCTAACACGACCTTGAGTACATAACGAACTATGAATCTGTCAATGATTTTCATATTTAGAGCGAAACCTCGATTTAAAATACATATTGTGTGGTTATTTTATGACTCACCGGATGCATATTTTCTGCTTGTATTTAATCCACGTCTGAACTTTGGCCCGATGTTTTTCAACGCGGTTCTTATAAGGACGCACTGGATCGCATGGGAACCTCCTTAGTCCTTATCTCGCGTTGTATCAAAATGTCGCCTATTATCTCCGTTTCGGCCACTTTCGGTGCTTGTTGGGTACCGACACGTAACGACATGCATGTACGCTTCTACTGTGATGGATGTGATCACGTCGCGTATGTGAGGTCCGCTCTCTTTTGAAAACATGTCACTTGATTACCTGATAGAGTTACCTATACTTAAATTAAATGAAGCTGTTTAATTGCCTTTAGTAAAATAATTCCCGTATTTTTTTATCTGTACTACAAAGTAACAATGATAATAAAAAACTAGGAACAAGTCGAGAATGTTGAGTTGTAATAAATGTCGTTATTAATTCGCAATAAAATTATTGAACAGTTTATACGCATATTTTATGATCGTATGTCGTCAAACTCGTGTAATGGTCTTGTAAATTTGACATTTAATGGACCACAAAATTTTAAAGCTCATGATCTTTTTCATTAAAACAGCGGCTTGTCGATTATGTTCAACTTTATATTTATGGCGGACAGGTAGTTTCCAGATATCACTAAAAGATTAATCAACATAATCCGTGAGATTAGCATGATATATAAATATAAATTCTATGCATTTTAGTCGTAGTTGATTATGTTGGAGCCTTGGCAAATACTCTATAATGAAACGAGTGAAAAAAAGACAAGTCGATATGTCATCTTCACGAATACTATCGTTTAAAGCATTCGGAGGGACGACGGTAATAATTGCGGCAATGCCTCCTGGTAGTTACATAAATTTTCCAACAACGCAGGGTACGACAGTGGCACCGCAGCCGGTGTGCCATGAAAAATACCCGGATTATATCTTGGGAGCGATCTCCCGAACAGATAACGCCGCTAGATATAAATTATCTCACAAACGCAAGACCCTACTAATATTAAATAAGAAAGCATGTAATTCACGTTACTTCGATCTGCCGCCCGAGTAATAAAATACACAATTTTGACAGTTCTTAAATAATGACGTCCGTGTTGGTCAGGAAATGCTTAGAAAGTTTATAAGTTGTTATAATGTACACTGAAGTCGCTCACACTTACGTCGACCTTGCATATGATTAATTGTGGCCATATGTAGAACATTTCGTGTTTGTCTTTATGTAGGTATAGTTGGGATACTGCGTATGTGTTTTTTTTTAAAAACATGCCGAAGAATAAGAAAAATGTCTTTTTATAAACTTGCAATGTATACATTAATAAAACCCCTTCGGAACTCTCAGGCCTCGGGGACACAGGAGCCAGGAGTATGTGGTGTTTCCACTAAAAACACCCCGACGACCGGCCTCTGGCGCCCTACCAGATCTGAGAAAACCCTGTCCTGGAGGAAATTACTATCCCGACCGCAGCAATCAATCTGTCACCAGAGGTCCCCATCCTCCGGCGGTCCGCGGTCCCGTCAACGGTTCTTATCGCCGACGTCGTCTTCGCTCGATCGGCCCTCTCCCGATCCCGTTCCACGGTCATTTCCTTGAGCATAACAGCTTCGCAAAAAGAGACCACTGCGCCCCAGCCCTCCTCACTCGCCACCATGGCAGCAATGATTGTTGGCGGAGACAGGTCTCGACCAATTTGGTCGACCAAGACTTCATGTTCAGACGCCCATGCAGCGCAGTCTTAGTCGGCTGCGCAGTGGTGGCATTGTGCCGTCTCTCCACGTCCGATCTTATTCAGATACTCACCGAAGCAACCATGCCCGGTGAGTATCTGCGTCAGTCGATAGGTGACGCGACCTCCCCAAGCTTCCAGGTTAGGCAGAACGGCACCTACAGCGCGTTGGCACGCATTCTGCGGCTGTTCCAGCCGCGTGTGCCACTGTGCCTGTCGGTGAGTCGGTGAATTCATGTCTTCCCCAATCTCACCCTGGCCAATGGCACGAATCTGGTCATAGATCTTCGCGTCCATATACGCCAGGATATCAAAAGGCGGGAAACTAGCCAGGACTGTCGCCGCCTCCGACAAGTTGGTGCGGTATCCTCGTACGATCCGAATGGCCGCTACCCACTGCCCTTGATTGAGCTTCGCTCGGCGCTCCATAGAAGGCCGTGGAACGTATCACCGCACCGTAGAGGCAGCGAACTTCCTCCCGTGGACCCCTAAATTAGGCAATAGCATCTGTAGGGAGCCCGCCACCCCCTAACTTGGGGGATCATCCGCTAGGTATAAGTCTAAGGTCCAACATAGTCACCGGTATATATCATATATGTCATATATCCAAGGAGATTTCCACACCGTAGGACTTTTGGAAGCTTGTTGCTCTGCAGACATTTTTATGTATCTTTAAAGGACTAATTCTATGTGTTGCGGTATGTAAAGTTCAGATTTGTGAACCAATTAAAAGCAAAGTCTTTTACACGGGTTTTTCCTGCCACGGATACCAGTCTCTCAAAGGAATGATAGTTGTTGTGATCTGGATTTTTATTTTTAAGTTCTACTTGCTTTTGTTGTGATGGAAGTAAATAAAAAAATATGTAATTATATACAAAAAAAAATCCTAATTATTTATTCACAAAGAATATAGGCAGTGTTATAAGACCTGGAAAAATAGTTAATATAAATATTTTTGTTAGAAATACCAACCATATTACTCAGGTATTGTGATGATGAGTATATGTCTATTCCAAATATAAGAGCGTGCTCTTAGAAAACGTAAGAAAAGACCTTGAAAAACGTTATGAATTTGTTGAATCGTGACATTCGTGACCAAATGTATAATTAAAATGTTTACTCTTTGGCGCCACACGTCCACGTCGCGCCTGGTTTCATTTGCAAACTTTATTGGATTAAACTTTAATTTTCATAGAATCGTCTTGTTAACTTACTAATGGTTTAATAACATTTAACTTTTATTTATTTTTCCTCTATATTTTCCTTTCAAAAGCAACGATTATTTCCGGTTTTATGGTTATTTATTAATATTTCTATAAAGCCTCTACTTTCAGTTATTAATATTGTGGAGTATGAAAACTCGACCACGCGATTTTAAAAAAAATTAATTGCCGTACTTAATAAACAGCTCGTTTGCATCATTTTAGATGCTAATACCGGTCATGAAGAAAAACTAAATTGTAATATTCTTTTGAATGTATCCCGTAGCGGCATTGCTGTCAGCCCCCATGGCGTTAAAGACTATCTCTGCATTGGTTTGAATAAAGTTGCGCCTAGTAAAAAGCGGTTGCAATTTTGCATGACAAGGCTTAATCATCGCAACCCTAAATTTATCTTTCAGAATATCAAAACATTTTAGCGACATTATTTTTTATATAGATAAGAAGGTGAAATATCAACACTTTGAGATGGGACCACCCTTCAAAGGTATTTGAGAAAACATTCCTACAAATCTCGTTGGGGTTTGCCGGCGCCCCTCGTAACAAATATTAAAGACATTTGTTATGATGAAAACAAACATATTTCACGAAATAGGCTGAGCTGGCGATCGGCAGAAACGCCTTGTAACTCTCAGACGCCCACTGATCGTGCGGTTTTAGGTGTAAAAAAATCGATTAAAGTAAGACGACACGCTGCGATCGATACATGATAATATTTCATCTTACTTTTGACGTGTGCCGTAGATTCGAAATTTTTGTGAAATTCAATTTAATGTTTTATAGCGGAATAACTATTGATAGGTATCACTTTACATCGTCTTTAGCTTTTTATGGGTAGTTTATAGCGTTAGAAATTATTATAAACAAAATGAAAATGTAAACTATTTTCTGGACATTTCTCAAGGTTGCCCCATGATTTGCTTCTTTAAAAAATCAACTAAGATTTATACTACTACAATATGATGGAAATGATTCTGCTTATGCTTTCCATCAGGCAGAGTAGAGTCATTTTGGCGCGTCATACATAAAAAAAATGTACTTTGCTTTGTTTTGGTTATTAACCAGGTTTCGTTTCTTTCCAGATTTATGGACACCATTGACGAATTCCTTCGAAAAGATGACGGTGAGTCAAAATATTGTTTGCCCTACATGTTAGCGCGCTTTATGTATTTCGGACTGTCGTTAATCCACGGTGTTTGTGTACTAACTTATATGATGTTGTGCAAATATAGAAAGATTTGTTTTGTTGAAGGAAGTAAGGGCCTAACTTTTCGTATTTATACTCAGTATACTAAACTTGTAATCCCGTATCAATGTGATTCACACTTCGAGTGGGTGAAAATTTTGTGAGGTGTTAATAATTGCTCATTGCTGCTTAATTGTATTGCTTTACGAGTCCACCATATAGGATGAAACATTGCACTGAAGTTTTTATAGTAACTATTACTATTATATTTAAAGATCTCTTTAAATCTATCTATATATATAAAAGAGTAAGGTGACTGACTGACTGACATACCCAGAGATCAACGCACAGCCCAAACCGCTGAAGCTAGAATCCTGAAATTTTGCAAGTAGGTTCCTTATATAACCTAAGTGAGCACTAAGAAAGGAATTTTTGAAATTCCACCGCTAAGGGGGTACATCAGTGGATGAAAGTCTGCGTGAGCGAAGCCGCGTGTAGAAGCTAGTATAATATATATGTCTCAACAGTCTTAAGAGTAAAACAGTGTTGTTAACAACGTAATAAAATACACACATCAAAAGTGTCTAGGGATCAAGCATTTTTATGCGGATTTCTTGAGATTGAGATGTGGCTTTGGCCCTGGCCTGCTCAGTCGCCAGACTTGAACCCGATTGAGCATGCATGGAATATGCTACAGAGAAGAGCTCTGCCGAATATGGAGGGTATCCAGTCGCAAGAAGACCTTTTTTTGTTGTTGCAACGAACATGGGCGGCCATTCCACAGCGTGTTTGGATAAACTCATTTTGAGTATGCCAAACCGATGTTCTTGTGTTGTTAGTGTTCGCGGTAGAAACACGGATTATTAATTGTTTAAGTTACCTAATAAATTTTAAAAGAAAACTGTTATTTCAGTCTTTTTTTCGAACTTTAATGTTAGTGGTTCAAATGTCAAAAATCCCTTTATTAGGAAAATGGCAAATTTCTTTATTAATGCAAAGGTGACTTGGTTTATCGTTACTGTGACAAACGAAAACACTTTATTTGATGAATCATTAAAGAAAATTTTAATTAATATCAATCAGGAGAAAAGTTATTGCAAAAATATATGTTGATCCCTAGACACATATGTTGATCCCTAGATACTTTTGATGTGTGTATGTATTATCGAATGTAACCGTGCTTTGCCATTGCGGTCGCCTTAAATTAAGTCATTTCAGCTAGCAAATTATGTTCAAGATAAACATTATGCAAACGATGCAATTCACGATATACAGGGTGTCCCAAAATTCAACGATAAGCGGGCGCCTAAAGGTAGACCTGCTAATGTACATAAGGAAAAAAAATAAAAAAATTATACCTAGCTTTTTTTTTAGTTACAAGAAAAAATTAGAATTTCTTTGAAAATTTATACCTTTCATGATATTGCTACTATTCACCACAACTCTTAAAAACAACAAATTGCCCGCAGTTTTTACACAAAAAACGTTCAAAATAATTTTTTTCCCTACAATTTTGAAATATTTTTACTCTTAGTGTACTTTGACTCATGGTCTTGTAAAAAAAAGTATGGACACCACTACCTAATAAATAAATAAAAAAAAATGAAGGGTGTAAATTTTCAAAGAAATTCTAAATTTTTCTTGTAACTAAAAAAAAAACTAGGTATATATTATTTTTTCCTTATGTACTCATGAGCAGGTCTACCTTTTGGCGCCCGCTTATCGTTGAATTTTGGGACACATGGTAGATGAAATACCATATAAATCTCTGAACGCGCAAAATATCAATAAATTACAAATTGATAGTTGTGTTTTAGCTGACTTCTAAAAGGAAGAGGATCTCTGTTTATTATGTTACTAGTATGTATGTTGTTAGTGTGTCCGACGACCTGGTGAAGATCGCAGGAAGCCGTTGGCTTAGGGCAGCATAGGACCGGTTGTTGTGAAGATCCTTGAAGGAGGCATTTCTACAGCGTGGACGCCTTTCGGTTGATGATGATGTTACTCAATTACTTGAAGATGGCTTATTTGGAAATAGATGTTGGTTTGTACTCAATCAAAGTATACTGTCCAGTTGCTTCCATAGGCATAGGTCAGGATCTGATAATGAGATACTGGAGAATTCAAAATAACTTTTCAAATATATTTGTAAAGTTCCTCTAGGCAAGTACTATTTGAAATGGAATATGAAAGTAGTTACGGTAACTTCTGATTCACTGTCTGATGGATGAACGTACAACTGAAACACAAAGCTTACAAGTAAAATTTTTACAAAAACAAAAACCGACTTCAACGAAACTTCGACTCGATTTCTCTTGGATGTCATCATCAGATCTTAGTGT
Source organism: Diaphora mendica (assembly GCA_949125395.1). Classification (NCBI taxonomy): domain Eukaryota; kingdom Metazoa; phylum Arthropoda; class Insecta; order Lepidoptera; family Erebidae; genus Diaphora; species Diaphora mendica. Next base: position 35,941,725 of record OX421311.1, on the reverse strand, counting down.
CCTTATCATGGTACCAAGAATCGGATATCTTCTTTCCATTAAAAAAAGAATCATCAAAATCGGTTCATAAACGATGAAGTTATCCGCGAACACACATGAAAAAAAAAACATATATACGGTCGAATTGAGAACCACCTCCTTTTTTGTCGGTTAAAAGCATGAAATTATTGCACAAACGTTCCTCGGGAGGATTTTATCTTAGGGTGTACCCCTTATTTTGAAATATATGAAAATCCCTTTTTTATATTGTGTACTCTACGATGTCTACTATCGATTAAGTCGCGAACGAAGTCACGTGTTACTAGAGTTACTTCAAAATCGTAGTACCTAATTTATTTAATGAAATCCTGTAAAATGTATTTTATACTAATTGAGTTCTTTATCTTAGGGTTGAGCCATTAGTCGTTTATAATATATTTTGTTGCTTAGGTTTAGGTACTCTTCTGCTTAGGTTGGTGTAACGTAGTCAAAAAAAAAATCCGTAGGCCTAAAGTACGACTAGGTTATGCGCCTTACTAGAGTTGTAAAATAATTCTTAAAAATGTAAAAACATAGTTATTTATAAGAGGTATTTTATTTAAATATTTATTGCATTTCTATGTGCATCAATAGCACATAATAACTAATAGTACTAGTTACGTCAGAGCGTCGACGCAGCCTTATCAGTGACGTTCGACACAACATACGATTTCAATTAGAGACCGCTACGAATTTAACCAGAATGTATTACGTTTTAGCTTAGAAAGATCCCACACTACCTTTTCACTTCAACCTATTTGGTGATTTTAGTACGGCAAGAAAGTACGAAGAGAGCTCAAGAAATAATGGTTTAATAATAACTCATAGAGACTCAAAACTATTGATTTCATTCCGTCGAAGTTTATCGGCAGCTACACTTTTAATTACATTGACACAAATCGTAGTTATCGACAGACTTCTCACGGTGCCGGACTCAATATTTCTAATGTTCATTAAAATCTAATTACGATTGGGCGCCCTTGTTTGTCTTGATCACAAAAACTAGCTTTTATTAGATTACGTGGGCAGTTTCAATTAATTGTAACCATTCTAGTATCTGTCGGCGTTTTCATTGGTAATGGCCGGTTATCGGTGTCGCTAAGTAGATTGAGTGAGATGTATATTATACTGGTTTGTTCTGTCACTGGCGCCAGATTCTTCAAGACTGTAACTTGAACTGTGTGTTTTATTTGTGGTCTTTATTAGCAATTAAACGTGTCATTAACTAAACAAAACATGTTTTTAAATTTTGCAAAGAAGTTTGTCGTGTAAAACAATACTATTTAAGTAGTTGTGTATAACGACGGCGATTGGTGGAATTTGGCGTCGTCTTAATGCGACCATATTCATATTTCACTCGTGTTATCTGAGGTGGAATCGCGCTCGCGTTCTGATTTACACGATATCGCACGCACAACATTTGTTACATTTGCTACTGTTCGTGCATCCTGGGGTGGTCGGCTTCCTCCTTGAGCAAATAACATACATTTGATTCATATTATATATCATTTATTTTATCGGTTTTAAGTATATGTGTATATGTCAAGTAGACAACGAATTAAACAACATAATTAAAAAGAAAAAATGCAGTAGTCTAACACAGTTTCATGTCTATAAATAATACTAAGACTGCAATCAGGATAGTAACCCTATTCAACTTCCTCTGAGACAAAAGGTAAACAAAGAAACCAATGTTTCTCAAACGAGTTGATCGAGAGTAAACATGGCTGATGTAACCAAACTAATTACAAAATTTCACATTTGTACGTAAATTATTTGCCTTATCACTACTCTTCAATTTAGTAGTGTTACAATACGTTCAAAGTTTGGGAACAGCTACAGTTTTTAGTCAGTCCACTGTGAACTCGGAAAATTTGGACAGTTGCAATTATTTTATTTTTTAACACACGTATTTCCGTTGTACTTGACACTGGCAAAATTGTTGACATCGGCACAGTTTGCCTTTTTCCAAGAAAAAGAAAGAAAATGTCACTTTTTTTATTGATTCCAGGTGCATATAAAATTTGACCTATTAAAGAACCTTTTTCTGGTTTGTTTACCTTTTGGTCTCAGAGGAAGTTGAATAGTATGGGTTTGTAAATAAGATTATTATTAAAATCAACATGGGTAAAATAACATTTTCGAATCACTATAATTGAATAATTACATATCGTATATTTCATTTCATTATATTATGTATTTATTCTCAGTAAGTAGTATTTAAATTATAATTTTTTAAGTCAAATATGCATAATTTATTGAATTGGATTCGAATTAAAATTGAGTTTTATTATCGTCGTAGATATTGTATTATAAATATTTTGAACTAACCGGCTGGTAAGGTAACGTGAAATATAAAATAATATTTATTATGAATGTTTGAATTTGTGTTATGCGACTTGTTTCAATATGTGCTAACGTTCCAGTTCTTTTGATGATTAAAATGGTTTTAATGTTGAGTTGCTATGTTTCATCACAAATCCACATTAGTTTTTTTCTGTTGTGTCGTAGCAAGACTTAGAATACGTTGTAATTAGGTTAGTTACTTTTAGTTAGCTAGGTTATAAAGACAAGAAGGCAGTCAGCACGATATTGCACGTATGGCGGAATGTTTTAAGCGATAGTGATACCGCTTGCTACTGTGCTAAGAGTTGCGGGTTCAAATCCCACATGGAATAACACTTGTGATCCACAAATTGTTATTATGAGTCTGGGTGTCCTTTGAGCCCGTTTCATGTATGTTTGTAGAGGGACCTGCGACACAGGATATCATACATATAATTCTTAATGCAGGAGTAGTCTTTACAAAAAAAAACTTTATTTAAAAAAACCGACTTCAAAAAATAAAAAGTATCAAATAACTTAATTTGTATTGTACTACCTATTCATAGGTTTGAAGTCAGTGCCAAGCCAAATGTAATAGTAGGTACCACACTCGCTATATTTCGAGACGAACGTCAACGACGTCACCGACGCTTCGGTTGTTTTGTTCTACGCGAAGAGCAGATATCAAGGTCACGTGCGGTACCTACTATTACATTTTGGCTTGGCACCGACTTCAAACGATTCCTTACGATCCCATCATCAGATCCTGATATGGTGGCCATGGGACCACATGGGGAGCATACCCTTTCGAATAAAAAAAGAATTTTCAAAATCGGTCCACAAATTGACGGAGTAATCCGTGTACATACATAAAAAAAAAAACGATGAAATTGAGAACCTCCTCCTTTGGGAAGTCGGTACTTAATTTAGTAGTTGTTACAATTTTCTGAGAGATGGCTAATGCGAAATTAATAAATGTTGCGTAGTTTTGCGTTCGATGTGTTGGATGTCGGTGCTATTAATCTCTAAGAACTAAATTTGTCTCAAGACATTATCAATAAAATACTCTCATAAAATGAGCTTTCCTTGATGACGTCCAATAAAATTGAGTTTACCCAAAGCTTGTTTCCAAAGTTTTCTGATATAAATGTTGGATATATCACTGCGTTTTAAGCAGTTTATTTGCTTCCAAGAAGACACTGGCACACAAAGTTGCTCTTTTGATACTAAACTAGTTTTAGTGACAAATGTTGCTGATGAATCTGTTTGTCTGTATATGTGTGCAGCGATAAATATTTCAACAGTGTGTTATTCTGTAAATTATGTTTATTTATTTTTTGTTTGGTATCTTTAGATGTACGTATTGCGGTGTATGCATTGTTTCCTTAAACTCGCTGTTTTGTGTTATTTGTGGTTTGTCTTAACAGAAGCAATTTGTTTCCAGTACTTTTGCATTACATAAGAAATACTTCTTATTTAGTTAGTATGTATTGTCTGAGTTTTATGATTAGTAAGTCCGTCTGCGCTACGACTGTTATTAGTATTTTCTCTGAAGAATTTGACACTTTAGAGCCTAATTATTGTTTCTTATGCCAGTTTGTCGGCGTATCTTAAATCTTTGAAAATACATCGTAAATTTTATAATAATTTGTACTACTGCCTTTTCTAATGCTTAGCATAATATAGGCACAAATGTGTCCCCGGGAATTATCTTTTGCAACTTCCTTTACGTATTTTAATTTTATATTCTCTACAGTAAATTTAATTACTGATTTTAAATATCTAATGAAATGAGCCTAGGCGTATTATTCAAATAACGACTACTTGGAATATCTGGTATTTTCTCGGTCATGTTCAATAAAAATACCAAGTGAAAGAATGTGGAGTCATTGCAACAATTAATATACTTAAATACCACCTAATCAGTCATCTGATCATCACATCACTGCCCACGCGTGGCGCCGCACTATGTAGCAACACGCAACAACTTCTCGAGATAGGGCTGTCGAGATAAGCTTACGACGCTAGCGATTTCTTAAATTGAATGATTATTATACAATTTTTTAAAAATAAAGTCTTGATGCTAAACATTTCTTACAAGACTATAAGCGACGAACAAATACACTCTTCTATCGCTTAAGAACTCCATCTTTATAAAATGTTATCATAAAAAAGTATCAATGTATTAATACTTAATAAGCCATTTACTGTCCAAAAAGATGTTTATGTCAAAAATATCGTAATGAAAAACAGCTTTAATAGCATCCCGCGGCGCGATTTAGTTTGTTTTTACTACTCATTACAGTAATAGTGCATTTTGACATCAGTTTATTTGCTTATTAAGACTTAATTAACCATTTATCACGCGGTGCGTATATGTATTACGCTGTTCTAAACCGTATGAGTAATTGTATAACTTGATAGAGATATGCCTAGGTCGTGATGGTCATCATACTACTATTAGTGTGCATGCGTGTGGTAAAATCCTAATAAGCCGATTACGATGTAAGGGGGTCGAGCGTAGGCGAACTATCGCGTATCGATATCGAGTCATTTCGTTTACAATCGTAATGCATCGATTGTTGACAATCAATCTGCAATGCAATGCGCACGTCTAACATTTATGAGACAAACTGCTTCTGCCATAGTGTTACCAAAACTGTTCAAATAGTTTTACAACACATTTGTAAAATGTTTTAAAACTCGTATATTGATTAAGTTATAATGGTGAAATGGCTTGACGTTTATGGAACGTTAACTTTACGAACGTCTGGTAAACGTAGTACTATTCTAAAATTTATTAAATTTCATTCATTTTCTTACATTCTATTTAAAGCATTCAACGTTGGTCAATTTTACGTGTTACCTAAATGTAATCTTTAAAAAAATCGAATTCATATAAGAAGCAACAAAGATTATTTGTTATTAGTGGATGACTTAATTATACTCAAGTATTACTTCAAATTGTTCAAATTAATAAAAGTGCCTACTTACTAAGAACACAGTGTTGTTTAACAGCCGCTTGGAATAACCTATCTCCATTTTTAACTAGAAATAGGTTATGAAAAACGATTCCTACTATTACATTTTGGCTCGGCACCGACTTCAAACCTATGAATAGGTAGCACATACACATTAAGTTATTTTATACTTTTCAGTTTTTGAAGTCGGTTTTTTTAAACGAAGTTTTTTTTTTTTTCGCTTTTTGGTCTTCTCAAGTCTCTCATCATCATTTCACCTAAATAACTTGAAAGAATATGACTAAAGGTAACATACAACATACTGTATAGAATAATAAATAAATATTTTGGACATGATGTTTACAGAATGTGAAAGCATGCAGACAATTGCCTTAACTTTATAGCAGGCGCTCACGTAAATTTGAGGGTTTCCTTCAATTTCCTTGGGATCCTATTATCAGATCCTGATATGGTGGCCATGGGACCACATGGGGAGCATACCCTTTCGAATACAAAAATAATTTTCAAAATCGGTCCACAATTGACGGAGTAATCAATGTACGTACATAAAAAAAAAACCGATGAAATTGAGAACCTCCTCCTTTTGGAAGTCGGTTAAAAATATGTACATAAATTAATTAATATATATCGATATAGTACAAATCGAAATAAAATAAATTATACGTATTACTCATAACTATCATAATTAATTATTTATAAATGCAAAACTATAAAACAAATTAAAGCTCAATTTATATCAATATATAATAATTTTCAAAATCGGTCCACAATTGACGGAGTAATCAATGTACATACATTAAAAAAAAAACAAAAAAAAAACCGATGAAATTGAGAACCTCCTCCTTTTGGAAGTCGGTTAATTAACCTTAAAAGAGTATTTATAAACCAATTAAGATTTAGCCTGTATATTAATGAAAGTATTGAATCAATGATGTTTAAATATATAGGTTAATGAAAACGGTCGTAAATCTCAGTAATAGGCGGTACTAAGTACTAAAATCGCTACTATAAATCGTTGTAGTGTGTACCGCCTATTACACTTTTTTTCTGGTGTTAAATCGATATGCAATTGTCACTCACATTTAAATTTGTATATGAGATTGAATACTTATGTTGATTCCTACTATGTATTACACAATAGTGTTATTCATCAATGCATCGTTATTATAATGATGTAACAAGTAACGCCTCTTTTGATACCTTTTGTCTGTTTGTTTGAGTTCAGTGCGGAGATATGGTTGTAGTTTATTTTCTATTAAGTTTATTATATTAGAAGCTCAGTACCCGCTTTTTATGCTAAGCAACTTACTCGTAAGTTTGGTTTATTTTATCTTTGTGAATTAGCATAAGAATAGGGCTAAAGTGACGTAACAGATAAATTTACATTTGAAATGTTGTTGAACACGGCCTGCGAATGTGGAGTTTCATGCAGCGTTTTGTGTAATATCTTTAATGTAAGGGCTCTAGGAAGCGCCGTCTAGACTATTAGACCATATTGGTCTCAAGAAAGACAAGATTTCAGTAAAAACTATGAGCTTAATAATTGTGACATACGTCTGAGGACATGCCACCGTTTCCTAATTTATAAAAAGACTAGCTTTTTGGCCGCGTGTATGTCGGATAACGAGTTAAGAGGAGATTTCCTCATATTTATGAGAATTTAACAGAAAGAAGATCTATGATTTCATAGTATCTTCTTTTTGTTAAATTTAACGCGGACGAAGTCACGGGTAACAGCCAGTTAGGATATAAAATAAATCACAGCGACCATACCTCCTCCATTCTCATACCAAGCATACCTTCATTCTTACTCGTAAATATTTCATTGCAAGAATAGCAGCAATCAGTCAACTCACAATTATCATTTTCAATGTTTGTTTCTGTAATTGAAAACATGTACACATGTTAATTAAGCTGTTGGAAAAGCTCACCTTGATGGATTGTTTTAAATGAATTTCTTTTTTGTCTGTTTCGACTTGGCAGGAATTTGCATGTGTAATGAATGCCTCAAATGCATTACCTCCTTGGGCGCAACGCGTGGGAATTTTGCCTCGACAATGTTTCATTTGTTTTTGTTTTGCTAAGGATTACGAGATACTCATGCCACATATGTATAAACTTGTCTTATTTATTTTCTCCTCTGTTATGCTGAGTTATCATTTTTGTAAAAACTTCGAGTTCGTCTCATTGAAAAAGCTGAACATTTTTGTAACGAAGTTCGTTATGGGGCGTTGCGGAGGGGTACCTAGCCGGCAAAAAACGTCCACAACGTAAGATTTTTTTTTTGATCTACAAATATTTGTTTTATTGGGGGTTTGAATGTTTTCTATGTATAAAATGTATTTATAAAAAAAAAACTGAAATATTAATTTATTTATTTCGTGAACGAAAAATTTATATAATCTGTAAGTTGCATGTAACAAGTACGGAGTAACTCTAGACAGAACTTGTTTCAGTAAAGATTACTAGGTGGCAGCACAAGTTTAGTTATATTTTTATTTTTATCGTTAAAAAATCATAATAAAAAATGTATACCCGAATAGTTATTTTCTTTATACCTTGCATAGAACTTTTATATATTTTTATAAATCATTTTAAATAAAATAAAGGTGTTACGACAATTTTGTGGTTCTTAAAGAGCCTGAAAGAAAAATTGAGTATAGCGCCATCTGTAAGTTGCATGTATTATTATATTTTATCTATAATTCTATTTGTTAATATACTCAGATGTTAAAATAATTATTAAACGGCTTTATAATTACAGTGTATGTTTATTTAAATAGTAAAAACATTACAAAATATTGTATAAATTTAGTCATTGACTTATAGTATTTCTATTATCATTAATTTTTAATTTAGCTGAAGGAAAAGATTAGTAACCCACAACTAAGACCACTATCATTACATTAAACAGTTAATGATGTTAATGATGGTCTTAACTATGGTGAAATTTCTATTGTTTTTTTCTGAAATATCAGCTAAACGATTCAAAATTATATTGTGTATTTTACACTTAACACTTAAAATTGTATCCTATCTTTCACTTCAAATTTCTGCGGTGGTAATCGCCTCCTTGTTTTTATCCATAAAAAATATCATGATAAAAAATGCATTCCCGAATATTTTATTTTCTACTTAATTATTTACCTACCCTTTAATTATTTACCTTGAATAGAACTTAAAATAAATATTTTTATGATAAGGAACTTCGTTCCTATTTGGTGTCCCACGACACCACACGACTTTTTTTTTTCAAAGATTAAATTTTTTTTGCTTTCTGCTGCCTCGTTGGGCTAGCGGTTAGTGTATGCGACTGCCGATCAAAAGGTCTCAGGTTCGATTCCTGGGTCGGACTAAAAGTGCTGTTGTATTTTTCTTACAAGAAATTCTAAATAATAGCCCGGAGTATGGAAATTTGGCGGTGGTTTACGCCCGTGCCTCCGAGAGCACGTTTAAGCGTCGATCCCGGTTGTCATGAATATCTATGGTAATCGTTAGTGAGGAATCAGTGCCCTCAAATATACTGAAAAGATCAAGATCAATCTTCGACCTTTATATCCCTTTTCAGACGGGTTTGTGACATTTCGCAAAATATCCTTTCTAGAATTCTAGTGACGGAGGTGATCAAAGCAATCGTATTTATATCTTTTCGAGAAGGGGTAGGGATTATGTTAAGCCATTAGGTAGGCGTGTCGTGTTTATAATCGATTGATTTTGGGTTTGAACTGTAACTATTGCAATATACTTGTGCTTGTGCTAGTATGTTTAAAGATTTGTTTATCAGCATTGTTTAAAAATTTGTGTTCTTATATAGTCTATATCTATACTAATATTATAAACGCGAAAGTTTGTAAGTATGGATGGATGGATATTACTCTTTCACGCAAAATTACTGAACGGATTTGGATGAAACTTTACAGTAATATACCTTATACATCAGAATAACACATAGGCTACTATTTGCCGCGAGAACCGACATATACGCGGGCGGAGCCGCGGGCAACAACTAGTAAATATAATTTCACTTAATATCAAAGTAATAAACCGCAATTTGCATAGTACTTAAAAACTACCACCACTCAGCTAATTAGGGAGTCGGTTTATCAATTAGTCAGGCAGTCTGTCAATCTGTCATGCAGTACTAGTATAGTTGACAAGTGCTTCCAATTTATCGTCGTAACATTTAATGTAGCTCATACTTTAATATTATGTGTATAGAAACATACCAGTCGGTAGTTATTTAAACAAGTAACAAAACTGTGCCTTTTATAGGAAACATAGGCGCTATAGGATCTTGGTTGCTACTTCAAAGGTCTTCCTGAGGAAGTGTCAAACCGCGGCCACGACTTCCGTTCTCCCTACCGCCCACCCCGTTGCACCGACCCCTTGCTCGTTGCGAAGGGGGTGCAATGGGGGCGGGTCAACGACCTCCGACCGATGTTTGCCGTGCGATTTTGAAGACGCAAACATGAGCTTTTTGTTTATTTGCCGCGGTTTGCTATAGTGGCTATTGATCGTTTGTCATTTGTATTTACCGTTTTATTTTGATTAAGAGAACAAACGAATGTTATTTGCAGTTTTTTCATCATAACTACATATTAGCTTTCTTTTACTCCGTGTTTCTGTTTATGTGGGACTGTTACTGGTACTTAAGAATTTTTCGCCTATTTTTTTTCAAATTAAAACTTACTTGACCTCAATTAAACTCACATTTTTATTGCTTCAGAATCCTTGATTGGCATCCACTGCACACACGGCCTAAATCGCACGGGATACATGGTGTGTCGCTACATGCGCGACCGCCTCGGGGTACCCGCCAAGGACGCTATTAAGAGTAAGTCATTGTCTATAAATATCGACTATGAACTGTGTATAACTTCGCCAGCACTCCCGGGTTCGCACGCTTTCAGTAGTTTCTCTTTATTAGACAGCTTCTTTTAGACTGGAAGCATTGCTATCTTTGTAATAAATGATGACTATTTATGTATTTGTACGTTCAAAATCCGATACATATATCAAGATTATATTACGCTTAATTATAAGTATCAACGGAGATGTTTGTGTATTGTTACAGGATTTGAAAATGCTCGGGGCTATCCTATAGAACGAGACAACTTTATAGCTGATCTGTTAGGAAAATCCGTTCCGCCTCAGAACACACAAAACAAACTTGCAACTGAACATGAATTAGAAACGCAACGGCGAAGAGACAGATTTGCCAGACAGAATTAAACATGCAGATGTAGTAGAAAGTGTAGCAAGTACAATTTTAATTCTAACAGAAAATACAACATTAGTAGTGATGGCAGAAGCTCAGGTAATTACTGTAACAATTACAATTGTAGAGATAGAGGAAGCCATCAATCAAACTACAAAAATGAAAATGCCAGTTCTAGAAGTGGGAGAAGTAGGGAACGTCACGAAAAAATAAGATCAAATTCAGTAAGCAGCGGTTCTTCATACGATTTTAGATACGACTATTAACAATGTTTGACTTTAGAACATAAAATTGTGCAAAGTGTTAGAATGACAAAGTGGACATGATTATCATAAATGTTGTCGTCCTTGTTAAAGTATTGTGTACTAATTGACTTTAATTTTTTTCTCTTTTTGTTGATCAAATTTCTTTCATTTAACATAATGATTTCCATACATATTTGTTTAATAAATGTGTTGCCGCCTGAATTTAATAAATTCCTTATTTTTTGATATAATGTAACATTATATAATAAAAATATTTAAAAAAGACTGCACGTTTAACGGTCACCAGGTCGTTCCCTACTTCGCCAAGTGTCGTGGGTTCAAATCCCACGTAGGACAACACTTTGTGTGATGCACAGATTGTTGTTCTGAGTCTGGGTGTTCTTTGTGGCCGTTTCATGTATGTTTGTAAAGTCCCCTGCGACACAGGATTTATTCCTAGTGCGGGAGTTGTATTTTTTTCATATAGCTAATAAAAACATTTATGTTGTTAATACAAGTTACAGTTGCTCAATAAAAGCAAATTTAAGTTGTATTTTCATTAAAATTCATTGCGTGAAAACTGCATGAAATTTTTCTCTTTAGTTGTAAACTTACTTACTGGATATTATCATTATTATTTATTATATTCTAATGTTTACTTTATGTAAATTCTTTCTTATTTTAATTTATACAAAATAAATATGACAAAAAAATGTAATTAATATAAAGTTGTTATTTTGATTGACACAGCTTGTAAACGTTATGTTCATAAAACAAACAATTGACTTCGTATTTTGCTATACAGTCATGAAAAATGTTGAGAAACTCAAAGTGCGTATTTTTTATAATTTCGACCATAAACAATAAAAGTTTTTAATATTGCTGAACTTATTTTTCTTTTATTGCTGTTTTAACTTTTTCAACCCCGCATCTAGTACCACTAAGTAAACATATTTCCAGTAAACCTTTTTTCCCTTATTAGGAAGGCAAATTTTTATACATATACACACACACTGTATGTAACATATTCATATATATAAATGTGTATCACTTTTATGTGTATATGCTAACAAAAGTACATTGACAGAAAGCCTTAAAGCCTGTTTTTATTGTTTTTGTGCCATTTTTTTTCTTTTTTCGATTATAAGTTGTGAGGAAAGTATCCATCTTTTTAACCGACTTCAAAAAAAAGAGAAGGTTTCTCAATTCGACCGTATATATGTTTTTTTTTATGTGTGTTCACGGATAACTTCGTCGTTTATGAACCGATTTTGATGATTCTTTTTTTTAATGGAAAGGAGATATCCCAACGGTGGTACCATGATAAGAACACTAAGATCTGATGATGAGATCCAAGAGAAATCGAGTCGAACCTTGAAGTCGGTTTTTGTTTTTGTTAAAATTTTACTTGTTAAGTAAGTAGACATATTATGTTTATGAGTGAAAGGAGTAGTCTATTTCAAACTACCGAGCTTATTTTTCACTCGCAAGACCAATTCAAATCTGAACCCTTAAAACTTAGGTCCTGTTATTTTACCTCTTCATAATTATGATTAATTCAACATATAATATGTCATCCGGAAGTAATGTTAGTTGGATTTACCTTTAAATTATAACTATAAATTTAAAATTTAAAAAACCCCCTATGCAGCATCAGGTCGAAGTTATCAATTACATAATTGTCATTTAACGATTATACTGGCACGACAAACACTTAATCGAGTAATCATACGCCATAATTATTTTGTAATGTGCACGTTATGCGCTTTCATTTGAGACCCCACTCGATGATATTTTTGCAGACATTCGGTTATTCTTCCCCACTTTCACCCCCATAACTTTTAAACGACTCAACCGATTTTCATGAAACATATCTAAGAACACTCGCACGTAACTTACCTTTCATACAAAAAATACAAAATTGAAATCGCTTCATCCGTTCGCGAGCTACGGTGCCACAGACAGACAGACAGACACGTCAAACTATAACACCCGGCGTCGGGGGTTAAAAAACAGTTTTTCGGTTGTTATAAATGTATCGACAAGCGTTCATAGATAAATAACGTGCGAGCCCCCTTAACCAAGTTGCGAGTGTTTCGCGTCGATTCTTTTTCTACAATCTCTAACGCAAAGAGTAGAGAAAAGAGTTTCTCTTATATTATTGGCTAATATTTTGTTTTGACCACGTGACTTAGGATTGAAATTACGTCATTCCAATACATTTGATAGTTTTCTATCAAAGTTTACGTTTGTAGAATGCAACTTGGCTAGGAGGATAAAACAACCTTTTTAAATTGATGTCGATTATTAAAGTAGTTCATTATATGTAGATAAAAGCTACGCACCGAGATTTCCATGAGAACGGCTCTTATTATGGTGAAATTTTTGAGATCACGTATGCGCTACGCGTGTTCGATGCTATCAGGCTCTACTGAAGATTGGGTGCTTATGACAGCTGGCAACGACTCCTCTCATGAATGAACTAAAAAAAAGTATGGCATCATTTTTATGGTTCCGTGCTTTGGCAAAAAACGGAACCCTTATAGATTCGACATGTCTGTCTGTCTGTCCGTCCTTATGTCACAGCCACTTTTTTCCGAAACTATTAGATTTATAATGTTGAAACTTGGTAAGTAGATGGATTCTGTGAACCGCTTTAAGATTTTTACACAAAAATAAAAAAAAAACAATAAATTTTGGGGGTCCCCATACTTAGAACTGAATCTCGAAAAATTTTTTTTCATCAAACCCATACGTGTGGGGGGGTATCTATGGATAGGTCTTCGAAAATGATATTGAGGTTTCTAATATCATTTTTTTCTAAACTGAATAGCTTGCGCGAGAGACACTTCCAAAGTGGTAAAATGAGTGTCCCCCCCCCTTTAACTTCTAAAATAAGAGAATGATAAATCTAAAAAAAATATGTGAAGTCATTACCATGTAAACTTCCAACGAAAATTGGTTTGAACGAAATCTAGTTAGTAGTTTTTTTTTAATACGTCATAAATCGTAAACTGAAATTTACCTTTCATTCAATCAACACAAATATAAAAATAAAATAAAAATTATATTATGTTACTTGCTGCTGCGGAACCCTTCATGGGCGAGTCCGACTCGCACTTGGCCACTTTTTTATCATTTTGGTGAATTAGGCAAACTAAGGTGAATTAGGTATCCACAAGCAGTTTTCTTATGGCCGTTTTCAATAACCTATCTCCAATTTTAACTAGAGATAGGTTATTCAAATCGGTTTAAATTTCACTTAAAAAGAGGAGATATTTGTTTGTTAAAAAAAGTATCATGCATATCAATAAAAGTATTCAATCAAACATATTAAAAAATTAATGAAATTAAAAATCTTTTTAAAAACATACATAACAACGTAATCGTCGAGACGAATCAGAGGAGTCCAAACTTGATGGTGTTGCGACGTTTCTTTACAGAGTTCCTATGCCCATCTTCCAGCTCCAGCATCAGATCAGCTGCATGTCATCATTGTCACGCTGTATACATATGCTTGTAAAATTACAGCAAAATCGGATGAAGATATCAGCTTCAAAATTGAGTTGCAAGATTCCACCCGAACATACATACATACTTACATTGCAATTTAATAAAAAGCTTGTAAATTTATATTAATTTTATTTATTTGGGACAAAAACAGTTATACATTATAGTTTTTACAAATATCTAACAGATTGTGTTTATAACGTATAACCCACATTATTGTCCACGAGGTGATAAAAGGTGTAGGGTAAAGTAACGGACGTGCATTATACAGAAAGAAAAAGAGGGTGGGGTGAGATTAAATCTTGTAAGGGTCTTCATTGAGCAGAAAGAGATTAAGAAGCTATTTTTTTAAATTTAGACTGAGTGAGAGCGAATATGTCCAAATGCATGAAATGCAAGTTGTACGTTATCAACAATCGGCGAAGAGGTGCACGCTCTCCAGCATTAGTTCTACATTTTTCCGTGTAGAATAATCGAGGTACGCGCACCTCCCTCCGAATAACAGTTCTGTGTACCACATAACAGAGCTTATTTGACAATTCCGTACAATTGTACACATTGTGGCATATGCCGTACAGCATCATTACCATGAGTAAAGTACGTCTGTGCTCCAAGCTCAATAGCTTAAAATGTTTTAGAAGATTTACATAAGAAATTCTAGAATGAAAACACTTGTAATATGTAGTACGAAGGATTTTTTTCTGAACCATTTCAATTCTCTGTTTATATTTTGCATAAAAGTGGCACCAAACAGGTACAGCGTACTCTAACTGAGAACGTACCAATGTTATGTATAGGAAAAGGTAGGTGTTAGGTTTTTTGAAATCTTTACATGAGCGCATGACGAAACCATACATCCGAAAGGCTTTACTAATAATGTTATCGATATGAATATCTTAGTGTAATTTAGAATCGAGTAGTACACCCAGGTCTCTAGTGCAATCGTTTTTAGTAAGATTTGTGTTATTCAATGTGTATGGAAATGTAATTGGAGTTTTATTTTTTGTAAACGATATGAAGTGACATTTTGGCAGACTAAGGTATAACTTATTAACAACACAGTATTGAGAGAGCCTACAAAGATCCTCTTGAAGTAGTAGGCAATCTTCAATGTTGGTGCAGGTCTTATAAATCTTCATATCGTCTGCATACATAAGGAATTTAGAATAAACTATACAACTTTTAATGTCATTTATAAACAAAATAAAAAGCAACGGACCTAGCACCGAGCCCTGGGGCACACCGGACTGCACGACTTTGTAATCGGACTCATAACCATTGATAACGACCTTTTGAGTTCTACGGATTATGTATGATGTGAACCATCTGAGAAGGTTACCTCTGATGCCGTTGAAGGCGATTTTGTCCAAAAGCAATTTATGATCCACCTTATCAAAAGCTTTCTGGAAATCCGTGTAGACAGCGTCAACCTGGATGCCCTTATCCATGTTTTCGAATAAAAATTGAGTAAAAATAATTAAATTTGTAGTAGTGGATCGGGATTGTACAAAGCCATGTTGTTCGGTAATGATGAGGTGACTTAACTGTGGAAATAATTGACCATGAACTAGTCTCTCAAAAAGCTTAGATAAGGTAGACAATATAGATATTGGTCGATAGTTTTCTATATTGCTTTTATCTCCACTTTAAAAAATGGGTGTAATGAAAGCCCTTTTCCATATGCATGGAAATACCCCTTCCCTGAGACATTTGTTGAAAAGTAAATGTAACGGGATGTAAATGCTTTGCGCCGTGCGCTTAAAGAATATAGGTGGAAGACCATCTGGACCCGGCCATTTAGTTAGATCTAATGACAACAGAGACTTTAGGATGATATTTTTTCAAGGTAAATATCGGAAATACAAGAAGATATTTGAGCGAGTTCATTGGGGGACGACCAATTCTGAGAGTTGAAGGTAGAACGTTCATAAACCGAATTAAAAAAGGTGTAAAATAATGAGCATATTTCCTTAGGATTGCTAGAAGGTATATTTTTGTAATACATGTTATCAGGAAGACCGCTGTCCTTCCTGCGTTCAGAAATGTACGACCAAACGTGCTTAACATTGAGGGGTATACTGTCTTCTACAGAAGTCATATATTTATTAAAGCATTGCTTAGACAGTTGCTTAAATTGTTTTCGATGGATAGAAAATTTTTCGTAATCTGATCTGTAAGATTTTGGTGTTTTTTCCAACTTATCCAAGCGCGTTCCTTTTGTTTAATAATTTTAATGAGACTAGCACTAAACCATACAGGAAATGCAGTAGATTTACGTCGCGCGAGTGGGACGTGTGATCTAATAATACCGTTTCAATATTCATAAAAATCTTCTACTGCTTTGTGACTGTCGAGATGAAGAAATAGTTCAGTCCAGTCCAACCTGTTTAGTTCAACAATTATTTTCTAAGGAACGCCAACTGGGTGAAGTCGATTTACTTAAACGTTTAAATAGTGTTAAGGAAAAGAAATCTATACACGTAACAAATCAACCAACAGTGCGCGCTTCGGTAAACAACTACACACGTCCGCACCCTACCCGGGCGCGCTGAGACTGTGAAAATAAAAATAAAAGTATATCTACAGTTTTAATGTTTCAAGTTTTAAGCATTTCCATGCTTCATTTTATCAACTTACATACGTCTTACTATGAGACATAGCCAGTCAATGAATACTAAATAAAAAAACTGAAGCTCTCGCTGCGCTCGTGATTCAAATTTAGGATCCTTCGCTTGCTCGGTCATCGAAATTGAGCACGCGGTTAAAAAGCAACTTTGCACTCTTGTATAACAAATAACTATTAATGCACTGCCATACTGACATAGAAAACGTAAACGTATGTCGTTTATGAAACAAAATAAAAGAAAAGCGATTAGATAATATCTATAGTAATTTTGTTAAAAATGCTATAATTGCTACCATGGTTGAGCAACGTGCATAGTGATTTACCCTGCTCTTACTTTGATGCCCTTAAGATTAAGTTTTACGAAATTATCCGTGAAAGAATTTCCGTTGCTCGTTACACACATACTTGGATAATTGTACCGAAATTTTATGACTGTTTCAATGATAGTTCTGATATGAGATATAGTTATTTTTATATAATTAAGTACCGAAATTAACTAACAAATTAGACAGGCCTGACGTTCCGAACAGGTTGCATAGGCAATTGTCACAGGTTGACTCCAAATAGCTAATAATATGATACAGAAAGCGAAAGTAAAAAAAGAACGTTGTAACATAATTATATTATACAATGGATCTTACTTCGAGAAATAAAGCTATAATATGAATTTTAAATAGCGTTTGTAAATAGCAGTTGTTAACTTTACCATGTTCCCAAAAATAAATCAACCTAAAGATGGGACAGATTGTAGATAGTTTCGTGACAGATTGGTTACTTTGAAGCATTTTATACAACGAAAACTTAAACTGTTCGTGGTATTTCAATTTCACATTCTTTTATTTTATACTAGCTTTTAACCAAGTCTCTGCAGGCATGTATGTCGGTTATCGTAACAAAAATAACCTATATCCTTCTCCAGGTCCCCCTTTATACCAAAATTCATCTAAACCGATTTACAGAATTACTTTCGAATATATAGTATAGATTTGTGATTAATAAATATATAATGCTACCTTGCTGAATCAAGTGTAGCAGTAATGCTCGAAGTTGTCACTGATTTATATCGATATGTTCACTGCACTGAGATGTCGGGTGCGTTTCGATTATTGCTCTATTGTTTGCCTCCACGACGTAGATTACGAGTAATTTATTTGTAACCACCGTGTATTGTGAGTATCGGTTTCTAACGTTAGTGGCGTAATGAATTGCAGAATATTCACATGTGGTACCTACAACTACTGCAATAATTTAATATGAGCTATTGCTTCAATGCAATTTTATGTTCTATGTTTATAGCTAAAAATGAAGTAGCTTCTCAGTATTATAGCTACTCGATATAAGAGCTTCATTCTCATGAACTAGTCTTTCCGTCGGAATCGTTAAAGTGTATACAGTTATCCTTATCTGACGCCCCAAAAAGGACGTAAATTAGAGTCGCTTTGTTAGCTCCTAATAAAATGTAACATCTTAACTAATGTTATCTCATATTTTTGTTTGGAATCTTAACTACCTGGCTTCCGTCAAGGCATATTTCTTCAGGTCCTGCGGCTTGAGTGACGTGGATGACTATTTAATTTATGTCCATTACTTTGAGGCGTTTCTTTTTAATGCGCTCATTCATTTGGGTGACAGTCAATGACGCTTTGGGCGCCAACTTGATTGTTATCTGTTCACCAAACGTTACTGTCGGTATCTGTCAATTATTTTATAGTTTCGACATTTTATTTGATAAAATTGACCAACTTCCTTGAAGTAATTTTCTAAAATAGTCGTTTTAGTACGATCCATATCGATATGAAATTTTGTTTTTATATTTTTCTTTGGTGTGATTTTGATACATGGCATCAATATATTTGGTTTAGAAAAATACTTAATTATTCCTCTAGATGAAATTATATCTTTAGAAAGAAAAGCTATACATACTAGAAAGCATTATACTCTCAACAATATTTTTGCCGCGTTATGCGGGTCTCAGTATTTTTTATATATGAGCTCAAACAAGTAGGCTGGTCTCTTGATAGAAAATGAAAACCATCACCCATAGATACTTGTACCTCGGCAGTCACATGTGCGTTGCCGTACCTGGAGATGGGAGAATGTACTACCTCAGTACCTACTCATACTCCTCTAATTATTTTTAAGTCAAAGTCAAAACCGACTTCAAAAAAGGAGGAGATTCTCAATTCGACCGTATATGTTTTTTATGTGTATTCGCGGATAACTTTGTTGTTTATGTACCGATTTTGATGATTCTTTTTTTAATGGAAAGGAGATATCCCAACGGTGGAACCATGATAAGGACACTAAGATCTGATGACGGCATCGAAGAGAAATCGAGTCGAAACTTGAAGTCGGTTTTTGTTAAAATTTAACTTGTTACAAGCTTTGTATTAACTTGCATTGCAATGTATGTATGTATGCTTGTATGTTCGGGTGGAATCTTGCAACTCGATTTTGAAGCAGATATCTTCAACCGATTTTGTTGAAATTTTGCAAGCATATGTATACAGCGTGACAATACAATATTATAATGACATGGAGCTGATCTGATGCTGGAGCTGGAAGGTGGCCATAGGAACTCTGTAAAGAAACGTCGCAACATCATCGAGTTTGGACTCGTTTGATTCGTCTCGAGGCATTCCAGTAAAAGCTTGTTTTTAAAAAGCTTTTTAATTTATTTTATAAATATTTCAAATAAAAGAAATGCGGTTACCAAATACTCGAGCTTCTATAATCCGGGAAAAAACTGACTAATGTAAGAGATTGATTTTGTTGATCAGTAGATCTATGTAATAGACATGTAGCTTTCAAAAGTAATCATTTGTTATTGAATTATATTTGTGTTCTAACTTGCATATTAAAACATTATAAAATATACGAGTTAGATCAACAGCAGCCATAATGAAAGTAGCTGGAGCAATATATATTTGAATATATTTCTCTGCTGATCCTATTAAGCGATCGATAATTCAATCTTGGTGATATTGCTTATGCCTTAGGCTGGCCGACGCCGCACGGTCGCGCAGTGGCCACCTAACTACATAGAAACTGTCTACATTAGTGCATTGGTTCATGTGACCTCAGAGAGGACTTAATATATTGGTGTACCAGATGATTAACCTGCTAAAGATGTTTGTAAAAGGGCAAACTTGTATTGAGTTTAATTAACTAACTAAGCCAACCGTTTTTTTTTTTACTTTAATACTTTCAGTTACAAATTATTTTGGCAACCACCGTAGGTTGATTACGATAAATTACTAAATTTATTTTCAATTGCAAACTAGGAGTCTAATCAGACAAATTTGCTATGAATATGAATGCCATTTTTAAATGGGTAGACATAAATGACATTTAATCTATTATATAAAAGAAAGTCGTGTTAGTTACACTATTTATAACTCAAGAACGGCTGAACCGATTTTGCTGAAAATTGGTGGGGAGGTAGCTTAGAACCAGGAGACGGACATAGGATAGTTTTTTTCTCTTTATTTATTTTTAAGGCACTTTTACCCTATTAGGGTATGCCAGTCCCATAAGGCCTTAGCTTAAACAAGTATCAATTTAAATATTATATGCTAGACTGTACAATTTAATACCTTTTTTTGATGTCGGTACAACCGTATAGGTATAGATACTTTTTACATCGTTTTTTTGTTACTTTTTCCCGTGGGGTTAACCGCGGTTGTTGTTGTACCGCGGGCAACACCGCGGGGCTCAACTAGTTAGGTATAAATACCAGATAGCTTCTACTACAGTAGAAGAAAGTATATTAGTGTATACCTTCAAAATTCGTCTCCACTCTTGGAGGACGCAAAAGACATGATGTAGATAGATTTTATTAATTTTACTGCGTTATTCTTAGTCTATGACAAATAAAGCGATTAATACCATCGGTCGATAAAATGGACTAAGGCATATAACATTAGGTTTCGATATAAGACAATTAAAGGCTTCTGCCGCAGCGGATATCGAACCCTGAATTGTGACACTGGGTCATGTTTTAATTACAACCTCGTATTTTAGAGATTCCAGCTAATGATAAATTACTGTTAATTGTAGGTTTTTGGTGCAGGGAAGTATAAAGTTTGAAAGAATGGATGGTTATCACTTATCTGATTAATGTTTAACAAACATTGGGTTGGGTGTTTATTAGAAGAAGCTAATTCAGTTTTCAGTGTTGGCTGGGTGGTTGGAAATAATATTGTCATAAGTTTCTTTTCTTCGCAGCAGTCTAAAAAAACAGACCCGTGACGAAAATATTAACTACTATTCTTACTGAAGAGCGAATGTAAAATACTCTTTAATAAACTGTACGATTGCATTATTTTATGAATGAAAGTAACAACATTTGTTTATCTTTAAAAAGTCGTTGGACAATCAGCTGTATTTTTCAGGAATTTACAAAGTACCATTTACGATATTGTAAACACGAGAATACAACCAGCGAGAGAGTGTGGTTATTATATCTTGTCGTTACAATAATAGTTAAAAATAATAGGTGATCCAAATATGCAAGATACAGAAACCGTACAATACAATTCCTTAGTGAGAAAAGGGACAGGAACCGCAATTGAAACATCTCATGTAGTCGTTATGCTTTAGTTACACAGTCATTAAATACAAATAGGTACATCAAGAAATAGTGGGGTGATGTCATAAGGGTTCGATTTTACCGTTTAAGGAGCTGAATCCTTAGTAACGTACGTTTCCGGTGACTAATCATAAGCATGTTTGACTCATGTGTTTGTGCAATGGCCTGTGTGATGATTTTGAATAAAAAAATACACACATCAAAAGTGTCTAGGGATCAAGCATTTTTATGCGGATTTCTTGAGATTGAGATGTGGCTTTGGCCCTGGCCTGCTCAGTCGCCAGACTTGAACCCGATTGAGCATGCATGGGATATGCTACAGAGAAGAGCTCTGCCGAATATGGAGGGTATCCAGTCGCAAGAAGACCTTTTTTTGTTGTTGCAACGAACATTGGCGGCCATTCCACAGCGTGATTTGGATGAACTCATTTTGAGTATGCCAAACCGATGTTCTTGTGTTAGTGTTCGCGGTAGAAACACGGATTATTAATTGTTTAAGTTACCTAATAAAATTTTAAAGAAAACTGTTATTTCAGTCTTTTTTTCGAACTTTAATGTTAGTGGTTCAAATGTCAAAAATCCTTTTATTAGGAAAATGGCAAATTTCTTTATTAATGCAAAGGTGACTTGGTTTTTCTACCTTCAAGGATGAAAATCAAACAGTGAAGAATACACTTTTCTATAATTTAGCACGATATAGACGCTCAAGGTTAATGATATTTTTGTGAAGTTATGTCCCCAATGAATAGCAAGCTGAAGTCGTAGTGAGCTGGCCATATTTGCCGTGGAACTGATAACTGTTGGAGTAAACGGGTTCTTGAGTGGAGACTGCGTCTGGGCAAACGTAGTGTAGGACGTCCACAGGCCAGGCGGAGTGATGATATGCGCAAGATTACTGGCAGGAGCTGGATGCGGGAAGCCGAGGATCGAATAAAGTGGCGTGCAATTGGAGAGGCCTATGTCCTGCAGTGAACCGCGGTAGGCTGATGATGATGATGTACCTAATTATTCCAAAAACATATCCACATCCACATAGCAGTACATTTGAAATAAGAGTTTCCATTTCCACAGTGTCCGTAGTGAATATTAGCCTGGTGCATTGCCTTGGTCCTATAAGTAAGTACAGGTTACCATTTGTTGAAGTGTTAAAAGATATTTCTTAAACTTTTAATAATAATATTGATAATAACATGTCATCTTTATCTATACTAATATTATAAACGCAAAAGTTTGTAAGTATGGATGGATGGATGGATGTTTGTTACTCTTTCACGCAAAAACTACTGAACGCATTTCGATAAAACTTTACAGTAATATAGCTTATACATCAGAATAAAACATAGGCTACTATTTGCCGCGATAACCGACATATACGCCTACATACGACATATAAAATATAGTTTTCTTGACTAATAAGAAACAAAAATATTTTTTAATTTATGGTGTACCTCCAAATTTTTTTATCTTCCAAGTTGAACCCAAAAAGTTTGCGGAACACTGTAGTTTACTGTATCTAATTTAAATGAAGATATTCGAAGATATTACAGATTTAAAATGCACGAATCGTGTCGTCGACGCGTCGGGGGCATCTAAACTCCACCCGTGCGAAGCCGGGGCCGGTCGCTAGTTTATGATAAAAATACTTTGAGGAAAATAATCACAAATTTTAACAAAATGAAAAACCGACTTCAATCTGGACCAAATTTAAATGGGACCATACGGGAATATTGAGTTATTCGTTAATTTGTCGCGTACATACATAATGCAAATTGAAGACTTATATGGATTTCTCATGGATGACATGTCAGAACTGGACCAAATTTAAATGGGACCATTCGGGAAGCACCAGCTTTTAAATAAAAAAAGAATCATCAAAATCGGTTCATCCAGTCAAAGTTATGAGGTAACAAACAAAAAAAAAAATATACAGTCGAATTGAGAACCTCCTCCTTTTTGAAGTCGGTTGAAAAGAATATTTATTGTAGCGACTGTTTCAACTTTTTAATCAGCCTTATTCATAAACATTATTATTACTATTAAACTTTAAGTAGCGGTTATGTCATATTTTATTTATTGATGTCTGAAATATATTATTTATATTTTCAACTTCAGACTTACCGCTTTATAGTTTAAAAGAACACACAACCATTACTAAAAGAACGTTTATGAATAAAGTTGTTATTGTATTACGTATTTTTTATTAGGACAAAGTGTTTCCTCGCGACCACCATTGTTACTCTGATACACGATCAACAACAGTGACCCAATATATCGAATTGAGTTTTAATAATGAATGAACTCCTCTCCTTGCAAAACGGGAGACAAAAATATACTTATAGCCTTATAAACAGGGAAGAAGCCAAGGACACAAAATATTATGGATCCCAAGTGAACTTTTGAAATATATTGCTATGATAGGGGAATGTATAATAGAAATGCTCTAACCAGTGGCTCTAACCCACGGAAATTCACGCTAGTTTTTTTTATGAAATAGGGGGCAAACGAGCAGACGTATCGCCTGATCGTAAGCCATTACCGCCGCCCTTAGATACCCGCAACACCAGAGGCGTCACAAGTGCATTGCCGGCCTTTGGGGGATGGGGAGGGGGATGGAGAGGGGGATGGGGGAGGGGTTAGGGTATGGACCTCCGGTATTCTCACTCACTCAGTGAAAGAGGTTTTCTGTGAGACAGTGGTATCACTCCGGTCGAGCCGGCCCATTCATGCCGAAGCGTCAAAAGTCATAATCTTAACAATTACTCGCAAAGACATGGAAAAAAGTGGTATGTATTATATGCAATCATTACACCAACTGAGTATCTGCCGAAATAGCTCAGTTGGGAGAGCGTTAGACTGAAGATCTAAAGGTCCCCGGTTCAATCCCGGGTTTCGGCAACTCTTTTTGCATTCTTAAGGTTAAGTTTACAATCGTCTTCAAAGTTAAAACATCTTTTAACCACATGTTATGATTACTTTAAAATTTCACTAAATCAATTTCAAACAGTAAAATTTAAAAAATAAGTTATTTATGGGAAGTTAAGAACACAAGTAACATAATCAATTCACTTAACGAAGCAAAAGAAAAATTAAAAAGAGGGCTCGTCCGGGATTTGAACCCGGGACCTCTCGCACCCAAAGCGAGAATCATACCCCTAGACCAACGAGCCGCTTAGAAATATACCTAAAGAACATATTTATACACAACTTGTTGAAAGTATTTTAAAAACCGTGCATAACTTATCACTTATCAGATTATACGTCACTATGTTATAATCTGAATGGAATGCTAATAGGCTGGAATAATAACCAAATAACACTTGAGAAAATATTTAATGTATAACTACGGTTTAATTTAACAGTGAAAGTATTATTGTATTTTAGACTTTAGCACTTTTATAAATTGGGTCGTAATGATATTCCCCATAAAATTGGAGCCTACAAATAATTTGAAATTCTATTACATCTTGGTTAAAATGTTTTTAACCATAAGGAAATGGTTCAGATAAGACATCTCGCACGCATGGAAAGTGGAAACCCACCCGCTTCCATTTAAAAAGAGAGGGTTATTAGAAATATCGGCCAAAACCTCCTGTGAATTCTAAAGTATAAGTTACATAATACGTCTTTCATTACATTAAAACTATCGCGAGAAATATTAGCCCTAAAGCGTTTATATATTGCCTCATGAAGGCACATTCAGGAAACTTTGTCACTTTCCATTAGAAGAATCGTCTGCTCATTTGCAACCTCTTTAACACCTTTTAACCTCTTTCTTTCTACGTAAGAAAAATGTAGAATTGTGCAGCATTATATAGCACACCAATCGCGAGGACAAATCGTGTTGACCTTGCGGGAACAGGTTGAGACGCTGAGGCGAGGTCCGCTGCAACGACTCATTTGAGATAGAACACCGTGTGGTTTTAGTTGGTACGAGTCCGACTTACCACTTCACCCTTGGCTTTGCTGATGAGGTGCTATCCACACGAAAAAAAGGAGAGGAAGTCGGGTGTCATATATTATGCAAAGGCAAGAAGACGGATTCAATGGATCTTTCATTAATATTAAGAAATGTAATTCACCTTAAAAGAAACGCATTACTAAGTTAAGATCAAAACAATTGACACACACATAGATCAGTGATCAACAATAACAATCTCTCTCTCTGGTCGGTCCCTCATGACTGAGGATCGCGGTCAGCATGCTGGTTGCATCTGGAATGGATGATCTGCCTCCACCGGTTTCTGTCCAGCGCCTCTTTCACAACCGTACAAAATTTGGACGACGACGATTCCTTTATTTGATCTGTCCATCTAGTTGGTGAACGACCGCGCGATCGTTTGCCTTCGGTGTTCCAATACACAATACAAAAACAATAACAATAAGAATAGGTAAACGAGATAGAGAAACCAAAGTTTTCTTAGTTATGTTTATATATTTTTTTCGTTTTTTTTTTAATCGTAAAAAATGGTGATGAACTTGAATCAAACAAATAAGTAGCTTCTGTCTTTTCAATAAAGTCCTTCTTAAAAAGCTACCACACACCTTTAAATCAAGATTACTAAACCTATTAACAGCTATAAATACAAATATTCAACGTAAGAAATCCTTTCAATGCAGTGACACGGATATTACGTACGACATTACAGTACAAAGAAACCGGACTGAATCCTATTTTAATCTGTAGATAGACATGTAAATACACAGGTCAAATACGAACAGTATTTCTTCCATTTGTCGCGTACTAAAAGATAAGTATAATCTATTGGTAATTAGACATTAATATATTGAACTTCGATGTATAGTTCCCTTCATTAATACCACATTACTCTTACTTTACGGATTTTAGATTATTTATTTACTGTTTATTACAAAGGTGTTAGGTTATGAAGATACACGCGGAATTTATCATATCATTAATTTCTTATTTTGTTGCTAGTTGTGAAATGTCTGCTAATCGTCAGCCGTCTGTATAAAAAATGTAAACTGTGTCAAATATGTCAAGGGATTTAGAATTTATTGAAACATTAACATTAGCATATGATAATGTTAATGCTTACATTGAAACGTGCTTCAGAAAGATGTAGATAACTCTAAATGTATCTCTAATTTGCATCAATAACATAATAATAAAATATTAGATATTATAACGTCATTCAGATAACATTATTTCGATTAGCCCGCTATCTATATAATTAGCGTATAATTTGATAACAACTGGACCGATATTAGTTTTATTCGTTTAAAGTTATAAGAGTAGGTTTTAAGGAAAAAATCTTCTTTAAACTTCGGGCAGCGTCTGCAGTTTGGTATGGAACAAAAATAGGGATCATCCATTTTTAACCGACTTCAAAAAAAGGAGGAGGTTTCTCAATTCAACCGTATATATATATATATATATTATGTGTGTTCGGGGATAACTTCGTCGCTTATGAACCGATTTTGATGATTTTTTTAATAGAAAGGATATATCCCAACGGTGGTACCATGATAAGGACACTAAGATCTGATGATGGCATCCAAGAGAAATCGAGTCGAACCTTGAAGTCGGTTTTTATTTTGTTGAAATGTTTCTACTTTTTAGTTCGATTGCTATTAAAGCGTGTTTTTATGTAACTATACTTATTAAGTTTTCTACCCGCATAATCTTCCTTGTATTCAATATATATTTAAGTTTTTTTTTATTTAGGTGCACTTGATTATATGTAAATAAATATGTAAAAGTTAATATAAACTACATTCACTATTCCTTAGTATATTAAAGGTGTGTTAGATTTATTATTGTTGATTGTTATTGTAGAATCCTATGACAGCTTTCACCATGTAATGACGGAAAGTCTTCCACTCAAAAAGGACAATGTTAACTTTATTAAGTATATTTTAAAGTCTATTTTCCATAACTTTTATTTTTACAGTCGCAGTGTGAGATTACAGGGTATTAAACTTGCGGTCTTTTCAAATCAAAGCGGTGGATCTTTCAGATCGTGGCTACGAAGGTAGCGGAAGTTTGCAAAAAAAGAAAACAGGTTACTTTATGAGCTAATATCTTTCCATATAAGGTTTTGTATTAACCTTCATGCATTGCTTACAAAACATCACCATATTTAGTTTTAAGAAATAAAACAAAATAAAATAACATACAAAAATTTTGTAGTGCGCTGGGGCTGTGAAGACATTTTGATTCAAAAACACAAGATTTAATACGAAACCAAAATATTAGTCACAGTAAATTTATTTTAATTTCACACAATCCTAGCCAAATAAACATACTCCACATGAATTTTAGTTTTCGTACTCTTCTTAGGCAGAACAGCAGTTGCGATTTCAAACGAGTTTTGCGTTTTCGCGGGAATATCTCCGCTACTTTAACAGCCGCGTTAACACAGAACATGCGCCTGAGACGACCGCAGCTTTACGATCCGGAGTGCGAATTGGATGGCGGAACATCACAAACAGATTGTTGGATATAAACACCCACTGTGGGAGTCGTGGGAGCCATGGCGCCGTAACTCACGCTTTACGAAATGACACCGGTGTCAGCTTTGCATGATGGTATGGCATACAATATGACTGGCTTTTACCAAATATGATAATGTTTAGCCAGGCTTCAATTAGAGTTTTAACAATTAAATATAAGGGCTTAGAATATTCACTTATTTAAAAATTGCCCTATGGCTATATGTACTTATTAGTAGAAAATGCCTATGCATTTTCTACTAATAAGTACATATACCGTTAGGTGTTCTGAAAATGAATGATGAGAACTCTTTACTAACTGAAATGCACATTGCAATGGACTTAAGTAGAAAAAGATCGCCTAAATATATAAATCCAAAATAAATTTACCAAAAAATTCAGTAAGTAGAAACATTTAGGATATTAACTAAAAGTATTTGTTTTAACTCGTAGTCGATTCATGCTGTATTAGCTTTTGCCCGCAGCTCCGCCCGAATGCATAACGGACAGACAGATTTACATTTGAGTTTATAATATTAGAATGGATGATACAATATTTTTATTATAACCAACACATGTTCTAATTTCATTTACCTGTTTTTTTATGGCATAGGGGGCAAACGAGCAGACGTATCACCTGATGGTAAGCGATTACCGCCGCCCATGGACACCCGCAACACCAGAGGCGTCACAAGTGCGTTGCCGACCTTTGGGGGATGGGGAAATCGATGTGGGGAGGGGTTGGGGTATAGGCCTCCGGTATCCTCACTCACTCGGTGAAACACAGCGCAAGCGCTATTTCACACCGGTCACTTCGAGCCGTCCCATTCATGCAGTGTTCTATTTACTATCGGACTATTTTGCAAATTAAGTTAATATATTATCATCATGATGATCATCAGCCTATTGCAGTCAACTGTTGCATCAGCAATACAGTTTCGTGGAATTTAATTCTTTTAACTGTATAACTAAACTATCTTTGCCATTTAAATCCCTTGCTATTGCCAATTACATTGTAAACAGTATCGAAGACTGAAGAGTCGTATACCGATATATAGAAAGCAATTTGTGTTAAATCGACCAACTCAGTAGTGTGGAAATGCAAGTCTCTACTATTAGGAGCATAGGTTATGGCATCACATTTGGATAGAAGCCATGCTAACTCACTTTGTGATACGATTGTTGATTTTTAAAGTACAAAAATAACGCTTGCATACTATATGATAAGATTGATAATACTTTACCTGCGTTCTCATGTAAAATTCTACGATTAAGCCTGTGAGGTCTGGCGTATTGTCGAATCTATTTAGATATACTGTTTCTGCTTGCACATTATCGAATTTACATATAGCCTTTAAGTCTTATGGAACTACCACGAAATTCGTGTATATAGGTGCTCCCACACCACACAGCAGTAATATATAAGCAGCAGTTATTAAAAGTAGGTAGGTACTACAGAATATATTAGGATAGAAATATATTAAACATGTCAGCGACAACGACTTCCTCCATTAAGCCACTACCAGCTTACTCGAAAAGCAGACTCAAAGTCAAACTCATTGTTACAGAATGTTATACGATGTTATACAGCAAGTTCACTCTGTGTGGGAGAGCTTGCAACATAATTATGACATGTAGCAAATGTTATAAAATGCCTCGCCTAATGGTGTAGTGCCAGAAAGGGTCCATAAGGGTTACCTATATTTAAGCATTCAACCTGCAAATATACATAATGGAAGGCAACAAATTTGAAATTTGAACTTTCGTGTTATAATGTGTCGTAGGACAGCCTTTTTTACTCCTTCATTATTTACCTAATACTAAAAGCTCTTCTTATTAGAATACATATATTCTCAAACATTAATCCAAGATTATGGCTCACCGAATGCGAATGCGGTGTCTCATTTCGTCAGCTAGCGGAAAGCAATTTTGGCACCGCTTCGAACTGCAAACACATTGCACATGCACACTGACTGCCGACGGAACCCCAAATTGCTCACTCCGGCCGTCGTAACTCATATAACGGTTACAGCATTTCGTGAACATCGTATATGATACGGTTAGTTATAAGAAACTAGTCAAAACTCATAATTTCGCATCTCTAAGTAAACGTCGTATTTGAATCTAGGTTTCAAGTTAATATCATCATGATTTTCTTATAACTTCTCTTCAAAAATCTTTAACTCTTTAGATAAATAAGAAACTAGCGAGATTCCATTTTTGGTTTTACTAAAATTAATCTAAAACCGGCAGGTTGCAGATTAATTGTAAAGAACGTACCTATAGATTTTTCAAAATATTACTTGCCTCTAATTAATCAGTATCAAAACCTGATGTTTCTTATTTCATGATAACATGATTACTATACAGCTAAATACTTTAGCTTATCCGGTTTATAAGAATTAACAAATTATGTCCTCTATGATTTTATTTTCGCCTCCTGATACGACTTAGTTTACCACGGCCATCTTTTAAGTAGTTGTAGTTTTGCGTACGATCAAAGGGCAATCGTAAATTATACGATGTAGTTACACATGACGTTTTGCAACATGCATTGCAGAATTACAATTCTCAAATACTTAACATTTATTTTTAAACATGTTCGACCGATAGTGTCGCACAAGGCTTACCAAAAATGCTTTCTAAGTAAATGCCATTTGATTATTTGTTAAAAGGATGCTATAATCTTTATTCTTATTCGATTCAAAACCAATGTTACTTACTTTACTTAGTTTTTTAGTATTTCAATTGTTTTTACTTTGATTTCAAACTGTATCAAATGTAACCGTAATATAGTGTTTTATTTAAATAATTTAAAACTGATTTTGCCCGTGACTCTACCCGCGTGTATATTGGCTCTCGTGGTAATCATTTTTCAGGTTAATATTTAGGCCTATGATACTCACAAATAATCTGGCATTATATTTTAAAAGAATTTTCAAAATCAGTTCAGTAAAACCTCACAAACTTTACCTTTAACTTTACTGTTAAAATATTAGTATAGAAAAGTAAACAAAATATCAATACGAAAATTAGTGATGGACAACATTACAATGTTATTGGTTAAATAATGTCATCTTATGATAACATAATTAGTAATCGGTTCACTCTCCATGACTTCTCCAATCTATCAGCTGAGTTATGAGTTACATACTCGCAAAATCTGCGTAAAATCTCGTAGATTTTGTACAATCTATGATTAAGCAGCCCGTATCTTTGCCAGTTTCGTGGAGACCCCTTATCTTACAGCAAAAAATAAAGAATTGGCTAAAATTTGATAAAAGTATTAAAAATCATTCAA
Organism: Diaphora mendica; assembly: GCA_949125395.1. NCBI lineage: Eukaryota > Metazoa > Arthropoda > Insecta > Lepidoptera > Erebidae > Diaphora > Diaphora mendica. The sequence goes on along the minus strand of OX421311.1, from coordinate 35,910,457 downwards.
TATTATATAAAACTTGTGATTTATAATCACAAGTTTTATATAATATCGGTTAAGGGTTTTAGTTCATATGAATCTTTCAATGCATTTGTTCATCAATCAACGTTAGATTATATTAGTGCACTTTCAATCCGTGGTCAGACATTTTTTTAAAGTATTAAAATAATAATTTGACTGCAACACTTTTGTATTTCGTATACATACGTCTTAATTGTCGCAGTGTACTGTATTTTATTGCCCATATCAACTTTGTGTCGGTAATGTCGAAATTAATGTGGTACTATTGTCAAGACGTAGTCTGGTAAGGGTTATTGCTTTGCTGTGGAAACGGGCTCACAATGGCACGTTATATCGAATAAAATTATTTAGTAATTATTTTGTTTCTACTTAAGAAGGTATTAACAGATAGTTGCGATAGATATTTTTAGTAAGACTGGCTACAGTAGTTTTAACAAGAGCTTTCATTATTTCTAATAACTAACCTTCATCAAAGATAAACTTAAATCATGTGTTAGCACAATCGACTTCTTCATTTTAAGGCCCATTTTCACTTTGATTAGTGCGAGTGCAGGTGTGAAGTGCAGGTTATCAATGATTGGTTGGTAGTCGCGAATTCGCTGTCCACACGTACTTTCTACCAATCATTGATCACCTGCACTTCACACCTGCACTTACACTAATCAAAGTGAATACGGGCCCTTACGATCAGTCTTATGTCGTTTCTTGGAGTAAAAGATGATGGGAGCGCTCTTACCCATGTCGGTAGTTAACGATACAATGAATTACTACATGAAGTTTTTGTAAACAGTTCTACCAACAGTTAATCAACCTCAAATACAGTCGTGAGTATTTACAGCAGTGCCTATGAAAAACGTCGTTTTCGAAATACGACAAACATTATGACGATTATTTACGACGTGTAATAAAATTGAGTGTATGCAAATGACACGGGGAGTGATTCTCCACAGATTCATCTCGCATAGCCCTCTCCGGGAATGGCTACAAAACGTCCGTTGACGCCTAAAATTACGCTCATGAACAGAGAGGACATAAGTAAATTTAAACCCGAGTGGTTATTTAATACAACTAAAATAATATTTAAAAAAAAAGAGTAAGAGAGTCTGGCTCCTTCATCGAGACACCTCACACAACCCGGTACCGAACTCTATCGACTATAATACAAAATTTTACAAAAAAAAAAAAACCGACTTCAAGAACGACCAAATTGAAATGGGACCACATGGGAAGCACCAGCTTTCAAAAAAAAAGAATCATCAAAATCGGTTTACCCAGTCGAAAGTAATGAGGTAACAAACATAAAAACAACAGTCTAATTGATAACCACCTCCGTTTTTGAAGTCGGTTAAAAATAAAAGGAAAATGGCTCGAATTTTATTTACTTATTGTAAGTATCAGTAAATTGTTATTCCTTTTTTACTGACATCATTGGACATTGCGAAGGCCTTCGATCGGGTCTGGCACAAAGCGCTTCTTTCGAACCTCCCTTCCTATGGGCTTCCCGAGAAACTATGCGAATGGGTCACCAGCTTTTTAGCAGGTAGAAGCATAAAGGACGACCTTTATGCTTCTACCTGCTAAAAAGCTGGTGGTGGTGTAGAGTCAGAGCATTCACCGTCGACTACGAAGTCGACGGTGAATGCTCTGACTCTACACCTGTGAATGCTGGTTTCCCGCAAGGTTGTGTGCTATCGCCTACTCTGTTCCTCCTACATATCAATGACATGCTGCAAACTAGCGGCATTCATTGGTATGCGGATGACAGTACAGGCGATGCTCTCTACTCCGGCCGCGCTAATATTTCTCGGGAAAACGTCATTGAGAGTCGAAACAAGCTTGTGTCCCAAATTGAGACCTCTTTAGAAAAGGTCTCAGATTGGGGTAGACTCAATTTAGCCCACTTTAACCCCACCAAGACACAAATTTGCGCGTTCACCGCTAAAAAACTGCCGTGGGTCTTATGCCCTCGGTTTGAAGACACTCCCCTATCAGCCTCAGCCAACATTGGATTACTTGGTGTCGAGATATCAAACGAAGTCCAGTTCCGTGGCCATTTGGAGGATAAGGCCATATTGGCCTCGAAGAAGCTTGGCGTGCTCAACAGATCGAGACAGTATTTAACTCCGGCCCACCGCTTTCTGCTTTATAAGGCGCAGGTTCGGCCACATATGGAATACTGTCCTCATCTTTGGGCGGGTGCACTCCAGTACCAGCTCCTCCCTCTGGACCGCATTCAACGGAGAGCGACTCGAATCGTCGACTGCCAGGGATCTTCAATTCGGCTTGACTCTTTGGCTCTGCGTAGAGATATGGCTTCGCTTTGCATCTTCTACCGCATTTACTATGGGGAGTGCTCCGAGGAATTGTTCGGGCTGATTCCCGCCGCCTCTTTCCGCCATCGTCCTACGCTACAGCAATTTCATCCCCATCACTTAGATGGTTGGCAGTCCACAACTGTGCGGTTTTCTAGGAACTTTCTGCCTCGCACAACAAAACTGTGGAATGAACTGTCGCCTGCGGTATTCCCGGACCAATACGACCTTCAAACCTTCAAGAAAAGAGCGTACTCCTTCTTAAAAGGCCGGCAACGCACTTGGGACCCCTCTGGTGTTGCAGGTGTCCATGGGCGGCGGTAATCACTTACCATCAGGTGATACGTCTGCTCGTTTGCCCCTTATTCAATAAAAAAAAAACAAAAAACATCAAAATTAAAAGTAAGATTTTGTAGGTAGTAGAGCCACGCTGATTTCAGCACGAACGGGCCGGCTCGACCGGGGCGGTACTACCCTCGCACAGAAAATCAACGTAAAATGACAGCGTGCTGTCGTGTTTCGTTGGTGAGTGCGAGACCGGAGGCCCAATTAGTCTAGTCAACAAGTTCCAAACTTGTTGACTAGACTAAAAGATGCAGCAGCATCACTAGGCCGCCATGGTGTGGGTCACCATGCTGCATTGTCTGCATTCGCAGTGAGCATGGTGACCACCACTCTTGGATTCTGCTTATGCTTTCCATCAGGCAGAGTAGAGTCATTTTGGCGGGCCAAACATAAAAAAAAAAAAAGTAAATCTTTCAACAACAAATATAACATGTATTTTGGTAAGAATTTAATGACATTTTTTTCTTGTACCGTAATCTTTTTCATTCAGGAAACTAATTGTAGATCACATGAAATGTTGTCCCCGCTGCATTTTTATTAATCTTAATAATTTTCGTAAATATTTAATATACATAAATAAACGTCTTCTTAATTTGCTACGTCAAATAAAACTAGTAATATTAATGGGTGAATTAGTCTCGAAGAGTCGAAGCGCCATGTTAGCGCTGCGAGTGAGGTCTCCGTGATGGCGCATACAGAACACGATTAGCAACATGTTCTAAAGTCATACACTTCATACGGCTTCAGGAATGTAAGGTCACATTGTTTTCTAGATTTAAAAGCATTTTCGTGGCAACCTTGTTGGTATTGGAGATTATGTTGACGCGTTATTGTACATTTAACATGGATTTGATATTGTGACTCATTTAATATCAAGAAGTTTTTATTTTCGATTTTATCATCTATGTATATAAAAGAGTAAGGTGACTGACTGACTGACATACCCAGAGATCAACGCACAGCCCAAACCGCTGAACCTAGAATCCTGAAATTTTGCATGTAGATTCTTTATATAACGTAAGTGAGCAGTAAGAAAGGAATTTTTGAAATTCCACCCCTAAGGGGGTAAAACAGGGGATGAAAGTCTGCGTTAGCGAAGGCGCGTGTAAAAGCTAGTTTGTATATAAAAGTCTTGAGATAAAAGGATTTGTCACAAAATTACTTTTACCTACAGAGTTATGTGTCAAAACTAATTAAGTTTTTTTTATGTATGGCCCTGCCAAAATGACTACTCTGCAAAAACATAAGCGGAATCCAAGAGTGGTGGTCACCATACTCTTTGCGAATGCAGCCAATGCAGAATGGCGACCCACACCATGGCCTAGTGATGCTTCTGCATCATTGGGCCTCTGGTCTCGCACTCACCACAACCAAACACGATTTTCCTGTGTTTTAATGCAATGGGGGGCAAACGAGCAGCCGGATGACCAGATGGTAAGTGATTACCGTTGCCAAAATACACCAGCAATTAAGAGTCCCAAGTACTCTGCACCTTCAAACTCCCAATAGAATCAGGGGAAGGTGATTTAGGCCTGTGAAAACATCACATACTCGGTGAAATGCAATGATAGAATTCCATCTTAAAGATGTAACATTTGAAAGTCGGCGTTTGTTATAGCCTACGTTCATCAGGGATAAAATAGGATTCTAATGGTATAAAGATTTTTTCAAATCGTTAAAGTAGTTTCGAAGCCGATTAAATTAAAAAAACAATCGATAAAATCTTTCCTCTTTATAATATTACTAACTGACCCGGCGAACTTCGTACCGCCATTTTATTTTTGTGAATATTTCCTAAATTTCCGATAAACTTGTTTTAGTATTTATCCCAGCTTCCCACGGGTAGGTAGTGTACAGTCGCGGACTAAGAAAATACAACACTCCCGGTTTTCTTTTATTTTTTAACCGACTTCAAAAAAAGGAGGAGGTTCTCAATTCGACTGTATTTTTTTTATGTTTGTTACCTCATAACTTTTGACTGGGTAAACCGGTTTTGATAATTCTTTTTTTAATTGAAAGCTGGTGCTTCCCGAATGGTCCCATTTAAATTTGGTCCAGATTGAAGTCGGTTTTTTTTTTGTTAAAATTTGTAGGTAATTATTTTCTATACAAACCTTGTCCTGACAATAACAAACACATAAAAGAAATAATGAGGTCTCGGGTTCGATTCCCGGGTCAGACCAAATGTTTGTATGATCTACAAATATTTGTTTCGGAGTTTGGGTGTTTTCTATGTATAATATGTATGTAGTTACAAAAAAAATGTATATATGTACTAGCTGCCCAGTACATGCTCCGTATAAAGTGAAATAAAAAAAAATAGTGATATAATTTCAGATTTAAACTATCCTATCTCTCAAGTTGGATCGAACTGCACATGGTGTGAAAATTTTATTATAATCGGTTAAGTGGTTTAGGAGTCCATTGAGGACAAACATTGTGACACGAGATTTATATATATTAAAATTTGTATCAGTTGTCTAGTACCCATAACACAAGCTCTGCTTAGCCTGGGACTAGATAGCGTTGTGTGTTAGATATCCGAAATATTTATTTAATTATCCAATTTGGTGCAATCGATCGAAAGTTCTGCGCGTACATACATTTCGGCAATTCATTTTTATATAAATAGAATAGATATAGATAGTATAGAATAGGTTCATTAGATTAACACATCAATAGTCGAAGTTTTGATTCATGACGATAGCATACTATAAGTGAGCATCGGAATCGTATTACACTCTGTGGCCAATTCCGTTGTATTCTATTGACACACACACCTATACCGCTGAACCACGCTTTCGTACTTTTACTTATTAAGATTTATCACAAAATAAAAAGTATATCCACTAAACGGCAGTTACACATGAACACAATCGTGGGCCTTAACTCACGGCGTATGTAAAGAGGCGGGCAGCGTATGGTACGAGTGTAAAAAAATCCTACCTGCACTCAGAACACCTTCCGAGAACGTAAAATTGTAAAGTCAAATAAGTGAGTTTGTTCTACAGCGCCGATGCGCGCTCAATATTGTATTATTTCTATTTATCACTTTTAGTTGCTCCTACTTACTACTTGTAAACTTATATTTTAAATTACATACTTCGTTTGAAAGTAGCTTAGTCGCGCTACGGGCTAGACGCAAAAGCTTCTTTAGTTAAATTTTCCTAATTTTTAAAACGGTTATCTCAATATATGTCCGTTTGCTGATGAAGATAATAATATCCTTCAAAAAAGAAATTATAGGTAGTCAATAAAGTAATACCTATAGGTATGTAGTTGCACATGAAATTGTCTACTATTTTAGTATTATGATTACCTACCAGTATGAATGCTAGTACCATTGATATATATCATCAGATAACTCAGAAATACTTTTCTTAACGAGGACGTTTTCTTTCTTTATTCAATTCAATTCAAAATCATTTATTCATCTAAGACACCAAGTGACACTCATGAACTTCAAATTGAAGCTATAGTTAAAAATCATAGATCGACACAAACAGACGCCATAGCATGTGCTGCATTGTCGAGGTAAATAAGGCGAAAACACCAAAATCTACTGCCTGCCTGTGTCGCTCCATAACTTCCAGTTTCCAAAATGCGTAGAGCTCATGAGAAGAATACCGGCAAAGAAACTAATGGCTACTCTTTTTTAAAGTCTGATTTTCAGGTATAATAGTGTTCGTATTACATGTAAGGTAAACAGAATGCAAGCTGTTGCAATGCAAGGTGTTTATAATGCTGTTTAGTAATTCCACTCAAGAAACTGCTTTTACAAATGTATTTGCAAAAGCAGCTAGACTGCTTATAAACTTCTGCAAAAATGGATCTGCTTAACCAGATCGATAGCACGGCCTCGCAAAAAAAACAACGTTTTTTTTCAATCTTTGTTTAGAGACTTTTATTACATAGTAACAAACAAGAACTTTAATAAACATAACCCGACTACGTAAAGACACATTGACAGACTGCCCAAACTATTACCCTTCCTTTTGTTTTCGTCGTAGTCAGGTGTAATACTTTGATGATAAAATAATTATAACTTTTACAATAATTATAACGTAACAATAATAAATATAAAACACGCAGAGCATTGAAAATATAATCTTCTAATTTATTCCGCTTTGTAACAAAGTTTTCAACAGAAACGGCAGAAATACCGCTTTACTATCCATTGTCAATTGATCAGCTTTTATCAAATTATGACTCACAAACAATATCTCAATGGACTTCTTTTTTCATCCGGTATCCATTCACTGAATGGTACACTGTAAAGCTCGTAGTCACGTTTTGAATTTTGCTGTCAATCGGACACGCCAAATAGTAAGGATCTAAAAATAGGTGTGTAAAAAATACAAACGAATTGAGAACCTCCTCTTTGAAGTCGGTTAAAAAGTATGTTATTATTGTCAAGACCTTCAAGTTGTTTCGATTCATGGGGAGCAGTTCGAGATAAGAGCAAGGACTCTTTTGAGGACAGTCGGACTAATATATTGGGTGATGTCATTGACGCTAATCCGGCGCAAGTTGACACGTTTGAAACCAACAAAGCATCCTAAAGGATTTCGTACGTGATGTGTGAAAAAATATCCTAACGGTAGGATACGGTACCGACATTTCTTTTTGTTTTTTTTACCGAATGTTTAGATTTTTTTAAAACGTTTACCGTTGGTATTATGTACCCGTTACAGATCATTTCAAGTTATTTTTATTGTATTCCATTAAGAAAATGGATTCCCAGTGACTTTACACTAGGCAATAGCTTGTTTTTTCACGTTTGTATTGGTTTTCTATAGCCTCCTATTGATTTGGGAATAAGAATTTGAATGTTTTTACACTTAGAATCTGAAACAAAGTGCATGTATTGAAATAATGGATTAATAAGTTGAGAGTTTAATTTGTTGATCGAACCTCGATAATGACAGTTAACGCATAACACTCGGATCAAATAAAAAAGTTAGATAACGCACCGACTTTTTCTTGTGGAAGCAGAAAAAAGTAGCAGTATCGTACATTGTACGATACTGACGAAAAGTAGCGTAGTTTATAGCATAGTTACCGCTACTTTTTTCTGCTTCAACAAGAACAAGGCGGTTCGTTATCTACCTTTTTACAAGCTTTTTATTAACTTGCAATGTATGTATATTCGAGTGGAATCTTGCAACTCTTATCTTCTCGAAGCAGTTATCTTCAACTGATTTAGCTGAAATTTTGCAAGCATATGTATACAGCGTGACAATACAATATTATAATGACATGGAGCTGATCTGATGCTGGAGCTGGAAGGTGGCAATAGGAACTCTGTAAAGAAACGTCGCAACATCATCGAGTTTGGACTCGTTTGATTCGTCTTGAGGCATACCAGTAAAAGTTTGTTTTTAAAAAGCTTTTTAATTTAATTATTTTATTTGATCTGAGGCCTAACATATAATTACCACATAATGGATCATTCTTAAATCTGGTTGAAGACTACGAAGTAAGTGCTAAATTACCCCAATGTGCGCCAAACGTAACTGTAAAGAAATAAGAATTTTACATCTTTAAATTTTAACATGACACAGTATTTTCTCAAAGACTCCATAAAAGTCAATGTGTAATTTTAAACCACAAAACACTAACTACCAACTTAGCTATTCATAGTCAAGGCCCGATTTAATAGTGAGCTTAGCTTTCTAACGCTATTCATTAAAAAGACAATACGATAATATTATTTATGCTGGTATTTACTGTTAGGTTGTGATGTCATTTAACTTCATAGTAAGACAAACGTGAAATGTTACATTCAGCTTCTTCACACAATACGAACAGTTTCCGTGAAGAAGCGCTTTCTAATGGTACATTTCCTATTCAAGGGTTAACACGTTTGTGTGAGTAATAAGAAGAATAACCGTTACAATCCTACATATACAATCGCCCGCGTATATGTCGGCTATCGCGGCAAATAGAAGCCTATGTGTTATTCTGATGTTTGTCTCTAAGCTATATTACTGTAAAGTTTCATCCAAATCCGTTCAGTAGTTTTTGCGTGAAAGAGTAACAAACATCCATCCATACTTACAAACTTCCGCGTTTATATTATTAGTATAGATTCTCATAGCTATTTGATTTTTTTTATAGAAAACTTAGTGTCTACTCATAAAGCAACGCGCTAGAGAATAACCATACGCAGGCGTTCCCTTCTTTCAAAGTATAAGCGCAAATGGGCCTACGCATTACACTGTTATGATGACACAGAATGTGTTTTTGTGTGTGTGAAATTGTGAATTTGTTTTAATTGTTATGTGTGAGTTCGTAGTGACAGGCGTTTGTTTTCGTATGTGAGTCTAAAATGTGTATGTGTGAAGAATATCCCCGCAAAAAATGAGAGGGTGTTTTGTAACGGGAAAAGACGGTATAGCTCATCGATATATTCTTTCTTTCTTTCAATCTCGATGGTATGGCTACTCCTCTTCGGTCTACCGGCCCGTTTTGGTCTATGTGTCTATAGGCACCGGCACGTAACTAGGCCAGATTTCGGCATAGTGGGGGTAAGTTCGCGCATAGTACACTTAGTGCAACATTTGTTTTTTTATGGATTTGTGGGCAAACGAGCAGACGTATCGCCTGATGGTAAGCGATTACTGCCGCCCATGGACACCCGCAACACCAGAGGCGTCACAAGTGCGTTGCGGGCCTTTGGGGGATGGTGGGGGATGGAAGGAGGGGTTGGGGATTAGTGGTCACCCGCGAGGGGGCGACGTACGCGTGTGCCATACGTCGCCTAATTGAGAGTCTACTAGAAGACGGTGCCCGCTTCAGTGCGGGCAAGCGCTTGGAGGGGTCCGGATGTGTTAATAACAGCAGTTCCCGGATCCCTCCCGTCTCAGGCGCAGAGCCCGGTAGGGTGACGGCCCGAGGGGGTTTCCACACGTTACAAAAACAAAAATTGGGCCTCCGGTATCCTCACTCACTCGGTGAAATACAGCGCAGACGCTGTTTCACACCGGTTTTCTGTGAGGCCGTGATATCACTCCGGTCGAGCCGGCCCATGCATGCCGAAGCGTGGCTCTCCCACGGCAGTAAAGTCTACTGACGCAATCGCTTGCTCCGAACGGTGCTACTACAATCCCCGCGTCCCTATATTCCAAAGGGACATAAAAAAAAATCGAAGGTAGTAGCGATACAGAGACGCTTCTAATAATATTTTTTTAAATATTGTTTGTGAGAAAATAGTACAGTAATCAAAATTGAAGACATGCTCCTTCTTAAAGATCTGCTGGAACGAATGTTTGTAAACAGAAAGTGGCGCGACATGCAAGAAAATCAATATCTGATGCGATAAATGAAGTGCAAGTTCCAATGTGGATAATTTCATCACCAAATAGAACCACACTCAAATCTAGTAGAACTATTCACACTGGACGTAGCTGTCGTTATAACATAATGAAATCAGCAATCAAATTACTATTCGTGTTTCAAAGATTTTATTGGCTCATCAATATTTTATTCATACTATGGCGACGACTCGGACGCGTGACTAACAAATCTGTTTTAGCGTTCAGTTCACATTAACAAAACCATGGCGGCCCTTTTGATGTAATCAACCACTGAAATGAGTCTCATCACACTGATATTAAATTAAAAGCTATTCATTTAATTTAACTAATCTGATGCGATCTGATACTTAGATCTTTGTCGGTAAACGGTAATTTGGTATGGTTCCAAAATTTCAATAAATTGCGGCTGTAGTTTCATTAATTAAGTAGCGTAAAATTCAATTCACATCTTAATTCGTTTTTGAAATTTGATTGCGAAATATGAATTTTAAAGAAGTAACTCATGTACTTCAAATATATTATATTATGTGTATAAGACAACACTGGGATCCCGAGCCACGAGTATATTTAAGTTACATTAAAGCACAAACTTTTTATATTTTTATAAAAAAAAACAGTCTTGGATACAATTTAATACCCAACACTAATTCGGTCTTGAAATCTGCATCATACATTCATTTAACGAAAGCCATAATAGGGTAGTATTTTTCTTGTTTTTTTTCATTAATTTTCATTATTTACATATTCGGCATTCTTTCTGTTAACTGTATCCGAGCAACTTTGAAAAAATGTATGAATAGCCTTTTATTTTCTGTAGAAATAGAGTAGTAAATATAAACATTCAAAGTTTCATAATTAAAACAAATGACTAAAAGCGTTCATTAGGACATGAATGAAAATGAAAAATGAATGTTAACTCGAAAATAGATCATATTCTCAGTAACATAAACATTGTTTTCTTTGTACTTGTGTCATTAGAATAAATTCGGTCCAAAATAGCTTAGGGTGGGAGTTTCTCGCCGTCAATGGAAAGTGTGTCGGCATTCGAGTCTTTGCGACGCCACTGAACACGGGTTTTTTCATACACAGCATGTTTAAAGAGAATCGTGCTGGCTTACCCACATTTTCTGAGAACTTTTTAGTCAAGTAGGTAAAAGAGTAACTCTTCATTTTGTAAAGGATTTTCGTTTTGTGTTTTCTGGGCTCGAGTGAAAAATTTTACGGGGATTTGAATACGAGATTTTGGCTGTAGGTAAAATGGTATAAATGTATCATTTCGTACAAACTAGCTGCGCCTAATGGTATTACCCGCGGTTTTAATTGCTTTGGAATCGGTTATTTTTTATTATTTCATTGTATTTTTTTTCCTAAAATGCAAGTAACCTACGTTATTTCTAATAACATCAGCTTTCTGCCAGTTAAAGTCCCGTAAAAATCGGTCCAGGCTGTTTTAGAGATTCGCTGATTCGGAGCAATCAGACAGACAGATAATAATCAAAAAATTTAAAAATAATTTTTGATGTGAGTACCGGACATACTTTTATAGACATTGAATGAAAAGATCTTAATTTTAAATGACAAACAGACACTTTAATTGTATTTATTTATTTTTCATTTCATTCATTTCACGATTCAGTGTTCATGGTAGGTATATACTTTAAACATAATTTAGTTCTTTTTTTAAATTTGTTTATAATTACATAATTGATAAATTGATCACTCACAAAAGAATTATTCATTATTCGATCAAGGTGGCGTGCAAAGAGAGGCCTCAGTGGACTGCAATAGACATTAGTCTATCATTTATCTATTAACACAATTATTAAATTGTGATAATAGATTTTAAAAAAATCGTCTTTAATCAAAATTGACAAGTAATTTCCGAGAAATATACTTTATTTCATTTCTTGCAGATCGCTTAATTCTTCTTCTTCTTCCGATGAGATGGCAACCAGCTTATCACTTTAATCAGCTATTTCTGCCAATGTCAAGTATTTAAAGTCTTCAAATCTGAAGTCTTCGAGTTTTCAAGTCTTCGTCGTGATGAAATTAATGATAAAAAATGAGGATGAAATGAAAAGGGAAAAGGAATTAAATAACGAAGACTTCCCGCAGTTGTAGAATGAATCCAGATGGCTTAATCTTCAAAATACTGTATTTGATTTAAATTGTTAAAATTTCAAATCTAAAACTGGAACAAAATTTTAATTGACAGATTAATTAGAAGCATATGTAGGTACATAGATAACATACAAGTATTTATAGGGCATTATTAAAACAAACACGATGTAGATAAGTTTCAGATATTCCCACGCAGTTTCAGCGCGTAGGCGAAGGGGGGCAGAGCAAACACATTCGTAGTATATTAATACAGCTTAGTCACTGAATGGGCGCGAGGGCGGTAGAGGCGCCGGCTCGCCTTGTGACGTCACACGCGTAGACCGCTGTTATGTCAGCAGGACAAAGTTTAGACACGCTGGTGTCTCTTAAACTGCTCTGAACATCTTTATCACCGTACTTAGTATACTTTACATACAGGTTCATAAGTAATTATATAGCAGGTGTATTCTTCGGTACTGCCTGAAAACTATTTATCAAAAGTCTTAAATAATATGTACTTGCTTAAAGAGCTTTAAATCGTCACTGACGTTTCCATCTCAGTGAAGAAAATCTTCTGACGAGAGCAATGAAATGTCTTAGACTAGGATGATCTAGTGGCTGTACAGCATACATTACATAACAGCCGATCATAATTAGTTAGGTAAGATTTACAATAGCAACCTTAAATTACCAGGATGGTCCACCAGCTGCACTTACTGCTGCTTTTACTTATAGATCTTTTTTAAATAATAATTTTATCAATAAAGAGATAGACTAGACAACGCAGAAAGTCACCTTCGCATGGAACTGACCAGGTCAAGTCTGCCATGGGAGGTTCGGTGAACGAGTGCAGGATGACCTCGGACAGGCAGCGGTGGCGAAACATCGTGAAACGCATCACATCTGCCCCTCCCAAAACTACTATAAAGCGATCACGACCGCTCTGTTAAGAGCGTACCGGATGAGAAGAAAAATCAATAAATAATTGCCGTATCATAAGAGATCACCACAATTTTACAAGTTTTGTAAATAGCCGTGGTTATTTTTGTTGTTTAAAAATTATTGAACATCAGTTTCATTTTTTTAAGACACAAAATTGTTCATTTGAGATTAAACTGGGAGCTTTTTCCTTGTAAATTATTTTACTTCTAAGTAGTTTAGAAGTATATGATGATATGTCACAGACAAAAAAAGCTTGTAATAATAATTATTTTTACGGGAATTAACGCGATCACTTATTTCAAGGTACTACATACCTCTGTTTTGCCTGACGTTTCAACCAGGTTGCACTGGCCGTGGTCACAGGCTGACCACGGCCAGTGCAACCTGAAAATAATAATTATTATATCATGGAACGCGAAAGTTCAAAAAAAGCTTGCCGAATATGGCTGCTCAGTAAATGACATTGTAGCATAATTTATGTATCCATTTCAAACTACATTTCTGCAAATAAATCTTATTATTTCCTTACTGGTAGGTACGCATCGTAAACGTTTGCAGGTTATTAATGAAATCATCTCGTTGCTATTTTATTGTACAATAAACATTTTACTGTCTGTTTTTGCGTGTTGCGTGTACATTTGTTAGCTAATAAAACCGTAAACATTGTTGATGATTTATGTTCTAGTTTCTGTTAGTAAACCGTTACTGCCTTAATGCAAACACCTAATTGGTTTCAATTAATTAAATAACGTGATCCTACATTGTAACGTGATTGCACCTTTAAGGAGTGTAAATAGAAGTCTTAGGAAGACTTTTCTAGAAAAATTCTACACTATGCCTTCTAATTTTTACCCGGCTACGGCGAAAAGGAACGGAAATATTTTTAGCAGTGTATGTATTGTTGTATGCTCCACCGTAGCACCTAAACTATTGAACCGATTCTAATGAATGAGGTTTCAATATACGTAAAAATGGTGACATAGGCTGTATACATTTTAACAAAAGTTTTTAAGTAGGCTGGTTATAGTTTTTAAAACTTTTCCCTGTTGAATGACAATATTTTGCTAAGGAAAATACGATTTGCTCTTCCATCTGTTTGTCTAAAAAATAAGTAACAATATCCTTCATGGATCAACACACATGGGGTCCTATCATAGTAGGTCATGTGAGGCTTTGTTATGAGGCTTTCTGTACTTGTTTCTTATATTATTTTCGTCACATTTAAAGACTGTCTGAAGCAGCCGTGGTTACGCCGTTCAGAATATTTGGCTGTCGGCCAATGCGGTTACTTACTATGGAACAACCTTTGGTGTCTCATGTTCTTCTATTTACTAGTTATAAGAATGTTGGTACATGAATAACAATCTTAAAATCTAAAATGAGTCGATATCTGGACACGTTATTCGTCGTTCTGCAGCTTCAGATATATTATGTGTGTGCTACGAATCAGCGGTTTTCTGAACCTTTTGTGAAATGTATTTAGATAAATCAAATTGTAGTGTCTGTTTGTTACTCAATATTAACAGTGTTTCACTTAATGCATATGAAACTATATACGGTACTTACATCTATACCAATACTATAAACGCGAAAGTTTGTAAGTATTGATGGATGGATGGATGTTTGTTACTCTTTCACGCAAAAACTACTGAACGGATTTGTATGATCCTTTACAGTAATATAGCTTATACATCAGAATAACACCTAGGCTACGATAACGATACGATATACGACATATACGCGGGTGGAGCCGCGGGCAACAACTAGTGAATAATAGATTTTGGAAAGTTTTGTCTGTCTGTATGTTTGTTCCGGCTCATCTCTGGAATAGCTGAACAGATTTTGACGGTAATTTCACTGGCGGATAGCTAATGATATCAGGAGTAACTCAGGCTACTTTTATTTTAGGCTAGCTTCGCTCCCGTAGTTGTTGTTGTACAGGTACAACAACAGGTAATTATGTGGGGCGCAAATAGTAGTTAAAATAAGACTAAAATGTTAAATTGACAGTTTTAGATAAGTTATTTCTGGATAAAGTACTAAGAATATTTTATTTTAATATTATATGTATATAAAACAATAAGGTGGACCGGAACTTATTATTTACTAGCTGACCCGGCGAACTTCGTACCGCCATATTTACATATAGATAGATAGATAGATAGATAGAAAACTCTTTATTTGTACACCATAATATTACACAGTTACAAGAGTACATAAAATATGAGTTGTAGTGTACAAAGGGCGGCCTTATTGCCAAAAGCAATCTCTTCCAGGCAACCTTAGGATGGATCAAAATGTGTAGGAGAGACAGTGGTAGTTGACGGTGCAGTGAGTTTTTAATTAATTATATTATTTGCTAATAAATATAACGTAAAACATATATTTATATATACACATACATATATATCACATACTTATACATACTAATAGATACACATACATATATAGATAACTAAATCACGTATGAATAAATATATAAATCCACATCATACCTTAATTCGTGCCTGTTTTAATTATGATAATGTTCATGAACCAATTTCTTGAATTCGTTAATTGTCTGTGCTTTCCTGATTTTTATCGGTAGTGCATTCCACAAGCGTACAGCTTCAACAGTGAATGACTGGTCGTAAAACTTTGTGGAATGCAGAGGCATCTCCAGTCTCAAATTCTCGGATGACCTTAGACATTTTTCATGCGTGTCATTAAGGAACTTGAATCGTTCTTTGAGGTAGAAGGGGGCTCTGGGATTAAACAAAATATTGTAGAGAAAGATGAGGATATGAGTATTCCGGCGAGAGCGAATCGGAAGCCACTTGAGCATTTGACGGAATTCAGAGACGTGATCATATTTACGAAGGCCAAATATGAATCGTATACAGAGATTTTGTAGTCGCTCAAGCTTATCAAGTTGTGCTTCAGTGAGATTCAGATAGCTGACATCGGCATAGTCGAGAATTGGAAGTAGAAGTACTTGTGCAAGTGCAGCCCTAGTCGCAATCGGAAGAAAATTACGAAGTCTTCGCAGAGAACCGGCAGAAGCAAATAGCTTTCGACTGACCTCTTGTATCTGTGAACCCCAAGATAAAGTATTGTCTATCTAGATCCCTAAATCTTTGACACTAGAACTGATCTCAAGAGTGGTGCCACCAAATTGAATTTGGGGTAGTTGTGCACAGTTAACTCTTGCGATCATCCTGGGACTGCCAATAACACATACCTGCGTCTTAACAGGATTTACCTTGAGTCCATAATTGTGACTCCATTCGCTAATGCGACGCAGATCAGCATTAATAGTGTTGAACGCCTCTGGTAACAAGTCAATCGGAGCTTGTGTATATATTTGTAAATCGTCCGCATAAAGATGGTAGAAGGAACTTAATTGATTAGAGATTGAGTTTATAAAAACAGCGAAGAGTAAAGGAGATAGAACGCCACCCTGCGGTACACCAGCAGAAATACTGCACCAGGAGGACACCGAGTCTTCAATGCAAATACGTTGCCGGCGACCAGACAGGTAACTAAGAAACCAATCAATTGTCCTTGGAGATATGTTAAGAGACCGTAGTATACCAAGCAGAATTTCAAAATCTACAGTATTAAAAGCATTACTAAAATCAAGCAAGGTGAGTACTGTGATCATTCCACTATCCATACCCAGCCTGATGCTATCTGTAATGTGTACCAGCGCAGAAGTAGTGCTGTGACCAGGTCGAAAGCCTGATTGGAAGGGGGCTTCCAGCCGCGGACAAAAAAAATTACTTTGCTCGTTATCTTTTAATTTATCTTGTACACAAACCTTGCCTTATCAATAACGAACACATAGAAAAAAAGAATTATTTCATTTGGTGCAGCCGATCGAAAGTTATGCGCGTACATACATTTTGTTGTTGTTTTACAAGTTATTGAAAACGGTCGTAAGTCAGAAGATTATCCCGCTAAAATCGAATACAACTCGGACAGCAACTTGTTTTTTGTAAAATTATTTGTATACTATTCGAAATTTCGGCAAAATTGTGATCAGTAAAATCGCTCGTGATGAAATACTCAGACGATGCTTTCATTTATAATTTACGTTAACCTAAACTACCAATCTAGACTAAACACGTAAAATTTGTATGCCAACTGTAGGTTTGCGTGAGGCATTTGAAGCTTGTCTTAGAGTTCGGTAACACGCAACGAATTTCATCAGAAGATAAATAGTGGTAGTCTTCTGAAACGCGATCTTACTCGTAGAATGCCTTACTACAGCTTATATAATTTCTAAATAAAAGACATTTATTTCTACACTAGCTTTTGCCCCCGGGCACCGACCGCGTGTTTGTCGTTTATCGCAGTAAAGATGTCGTCTATGTCCTTCTTCAAGAATCAAAGTATCTCCATGCCAAAATTCATTGAAATCGGTGCAGCGGTTTGGCCGTGAAAGCATGACAGACAGACAGAGTTACTTTCGCATTTTTAATATAATAAGCATGGATTTCAACACTTGTCAGTAGCTTTGAATTTTCGTCTTGATGTTACTGAAAACTATTGAAAAAGCAAAGTCAACGCAATTACCAAAATGAAAATTTGACCCAACTTGTAACTTGTTACAAAAAAATTACACAGTGTACAAGATTCCATTAAAAGATTTCCAGTGAAATTTACATTTGAAAATTATTTAGCGAAAATACATTTAATTATGCCTGTACAATTGTATGGAAGACCTAGTTAGTAAATGAAGCGGGATGCTGGCTCATCGGGTGAGAATTCAATTTATGCCGCTCGTGGACCAGAATTGTATCCAATACATTTTATTGGAATTCGTTCTGTTAATTTACAAAAATGCTGACGTTGCTGTTTCCATTTATTTGATTCGATTCTGAAACGTTTTTATGTAGACAAGACATATTAATTTTATAGTAGGTTTTTGACAATTGTGTTGTAGTCGTCGTAGTATCGAACGCTTTTAATTATTTTGAGTATATATAACATTGAATTGGCAAGATTTGAGATCTTACTAGGAGGTAGGACATAGAATACTTTTTATCCCGTAATTCAGCACGGTTTCCTGGAGAGAGGGGATGAAAGTCAATATATGATATAAACACTAAAAAACCTAATGTAAACTAATGAAGCAATAAAGGATGTGTATTTGTATGTACTTAGTTGTAATTCAATAACACATAGTCCGATTTCATCCATTTTTTTTTTGCTAGAAAAAAATAAAATAAAAGATAACGGGAAAAGTCGTTTTTTTTGTCCGCGATTGTACACTGCCTGTGGGAAGCTGAGACAGATATGTAAATATGGCGGTACGAAGTTCGCCGGGTCAGCTAGATATATAAAAAAAATTACAAGGAACGCAATTTCCAGAAAATGCTGTGATATTTTAAAAACAAAAACAAATAATATTGTTGACTATTCAGTTCAACAATGTTGTTAAAAACAAGACCTGTTAGTCGGATATTGTCACCAAACCAGAAAGTTTTGTTATAACGCTATCACAGCGAGAAAAATAAAAATATACCCGTAGTTTGAAAACAATGTCGGTGAATACTTTAAGATTCGAGAAACGAGAAGCGTGGGACAAATAGAAACTTTCCAATTTTTCAGACACAAAACAGTAACATTTTAAACAGTAAATATGTTCGAAAAATTCAATAAATAGATTTTTAGATGCAGTAACTTTTGTCAGTCTCTTCGATCGCTTTAATCGGCAAGGCGATGTTATTAATGATTTTACAATTAAATTACCAAATTTATAGTAGTACTGGCATAAAAATGGACAGTTCTATTCCAGACTGTAATATACATATCTTTGTGATAAGCTGTGAATTACAATAAAACGTAACACATCAAGTTGACATAACATTGTAGCACCATACAAAATCACAGAAAGTTCTAGAACAAATTTCTCAATAAAGAAAAAAACAGTACACATTAATAAGAAAAAGTTTTAAAACTGAAAGCCGACTACGTAATAACTTTTTCAAGGTAGTAGAGCCCCGCGGATTTCACCACGAACGGGCCGGGTTGACCGGGGCGGTACTACCTTCGCACAGAAGATGAACGTAAAATGGCAGCGTCCGTGCTGTCGTGTTTCGTTGGTAAGTGCGAGACCGGAGGCCCAATGATGCAGAAGCATCACTAGGCCGCAATAGTGTGGGTCACCATGCTGCATTATTGCATTGTCTGCATTCGCAATGAGTATGGTGACCACCACTCTTGGATTCTACTTATGCTTTTCATCAGACAGAGTAGAGTCATTTTCGCAGGTCCATACATTAAAAAAAGAAAAAACTTTTGGTATAATTTAAATAGTACATTTCACCCCATTATTGCGAATCTATTGACACCTCATTCATTAAAATCGGTTCAGTAGTTCAAGTACTACGATAGAACATACAAACATACACGGACTGCCAAAAATATTACCCTTCCTTCGCCATAGTAGAGTAAAAAGTCGAAAACACCACACGTTGTTTACAGGGTTCAGTGTACACAGTTACAATGTAAGTGGGTAAGTTTTTATTTATCGACACCTGACTAAACTTACAGTTCAAACGTTTGCCGTTGTGCAGTTCTGACTTTCGCACACTGGTACACTTATCCAGCTACGAGACCTTTTACACAAGGCTGATGGATATTTTTAGAACAGTAGAAAGTAAGACTAGGTTGTGTTCAAAATTAAAATCTGTGAATGAAGATGAAAAAAGTATATGACAAAAGTGAAACGAAATATATTAAAAGAAAAAATATATCGAATGAACTTGGTTTGATTTTTAGTTTTTAGATATTTAAGTTTTATATTTCGTCGTCTAGATAAAATACAATGAATAAAATATTCAGTTACAATATAGATAGCATATCGTTTAATTATGCTACCAATAGATACGAAAATAATTCATTTCTATATGCGGTTTTTGCCTTTTACACATGCTGTTAACTTTCTGAATTTATGTATTTAGGGATTGTCTTCTTTGTGTTTCTTGTCGCTGATCAACACGTTTCTTAAGATAATAAAAGTTTTAATAACATTCTATTATGTGTAATAAAAAATATCGACTGCAAATTTAAAGACAGAGACACCTTTTTCATCACTTTTGTCCAAACTTTTTAACCCCTTTGGTTTTAGTGATAATTAGATTTTCCAAAAACAACAACAATGTTTCCTAGTACAATATAAATACACATCGTTATTTTACTTGTTATTGACAGTTCTACTATCTTCAGCTTGACAACTGTAAGCAGCAAGTGTATGGCGTCCCTTACACATTACTATCAGTGAACGAGGATTCACTGAATGTATTTTTCTGCTGACGTAGCATGGGAATTTTTCCACATGAATTATGATCGCTGTGTTTTCTGTTTGCAGTAGCTCGTGTGGTTTTATCACCATGTGTACTTTTAAGCTTCGTTAGTTACTAAATGTGTTTATATAGATGAATGTGCTGGATAAAGTTTTGGTGTGGATATATTTTAGGAATAACAAAGAAAGATAATAATATATTGGTGAAGTTTGAGATACGGGTAGGATAACAGTCTTACATCACTTCTTACGACTAAAGTAATTGATTAACGGCTTGATTACGCAAGTAAATGGTGACTTTAAGTTGTTGATCTGTGTAAGAAGGTTAAGTTGCTAGGATATTAATTAATCAATGTAGTTTTATAGTCTCTATTTGTATTCTCTATCCAGTCAGTTTTCTGGCATACGAAAAGCGTAATCTATGATTTTTTATCATCTAAACAAATTAAATCTAAATTTATGGTATAAAAATATACTCAAAACACACACTAACCACTAAGTTATTATATTACCGACTAGAACCTCCTCTAGAGTTTGAACTGGCAATATATTTTTTATGGTCACCGAGACATACCTTAACCAAATATTTTAGTTCAAAGTCGTTGATAATTTAATGATCTATAATTTTCCATAACCCATAATTTGATAAGGTCACAAGAACTCTGTATATTTACTTGTATTTATTCACATTTGATAATGTTATTCATGAAATAGTAAAGAGGTTAAGGGATTAACAGCTCATCAATTAAATGATCATCGAATCTTATTATGTATTCATTGTTATTCAAATTGTTGAAACACTTGAATTAAGGTTTCGTTTATCAAATCGATATAATTGTGTGGGAAAATATAAAAGTGACATGAAAAATGTGTAGTCGATTATTATTGTTTCATTGGACCTTGTGAAGTAGTGACTTTCTGACTTTGAATAATATTTAGAAAGTTGAAGTTGTATTTGATGGTTAAACACCATAAACTTAATCATAGATTAATATGATTAGTAATTTGATCTTGAATAAGGTAAAAGAAAATAGACAAAAGTTAGTGGAAACACATTGAATACGTTGTATCCTTATTTTTGTATTCTATTATTTTAGTTTTTTCTTTTTAAGTTATTGCATAGCTTTTTAATAAATAAATAATTATAATGGCATAAGTTGATAAAAAATGCTATGCAATAGCTTTACCGCGGCAGTCCCCGAGTGCCACACGTCTTTTTTTATGGTATAGGCGGGCAAACGAGCAGATGTATCGCCTAATGGTAAGCGATTATCGCCGCCCATGGACACCAGCAACACCAGGGGCGTCACAAGTGCGTTACCTTCCTTTGGAGGACGAGGGGGGGGGGAGATAGGGGGAGGGATTGAGATATGGGCCTTCAGTATCCTCACTCACTCGGTGAAACACAGAGCAAGCACTATTTCACACCGGTTTTCTGTGAGACCATGGTATCACTCCGGTCGAGCCGGTCCATTCATGCCGAAGCGTGGCTCTCCCACGGTAAAGGTAGTTATGTGTGTGTGACGACGAATTAAGAATACAGATGGTCACCATCCCTATTTATCTCGTGGATGTACTAAAAGCCGAATAAGGGAGCAAAATACAACAAGACAACTGCACCGCAAAGAGAAGGAAAACGTGAAACAAACCCAAAATTTTTATATTTGATTAGACTCAATCATACAGAGGCATCGCTGGACCGCGATGGTGTGGGTCACCATGCTGCATTGTTGCATTGTCTGCATTCGCAATGAGCAAGGTGACCACTCTTGGATTCTGCTTATATTTTCTACCAGGCAGAGTTGAGTGTCGGGCCCTTACATACTAAAGGTAGTAGAGCCACACTGATTTCAGCACGAACGGGCCGGCTCGACCGGGGCGGTACTACCCTCGCACAGAAGGCCAACCTAAAATGACAGCATGCGTGCCGTCGTGATTCGTTGCTGAGTGCTAGACCGGAGGCCCAATGTTGCAGAGGCATCGCTGGACCGCGATGGTGTGGGTCACCATGCTGCATTGTTGCATTGTCTGCATTCGCAATGAGCAAGGTGACCACTCTTGGATTCTGCTTACATTTTCTACCAGGCAGAGTTGAGTGTCGGGCCCTTACATACTAAAGGTAGTAGAGCCACACTGATTTCAGCACGAACGGGCCGGCTCGACCGGGGCGGTACTACCCTCGCACAGAAGGCCAACCTAAAATGACAGCATGCGTGCCGTCGTGTTTCGTTGCTGAGTGCTAGACCGGAGGCCCAATGATGCAGAGGCATCGCTGGACCGCGATGGTGTGGGTCACCATGCTGCATTGTTGCATTGTCTGCATTCGCAATGAGCAATGTAACCACTCTAGGATTCTGCTTATGTTTTCCACTAGGCAGAGTGGAGTTACTTTGGCGGTCGGCCCGCCAAAGTAACTCCACTCTGCATTTTTTTTTAATATTAGCAAAACGAGAAAAGTATAGTTTAGACCTGAGGACTGAGGATTTATTCTAAGAAGAATTTACTACACTATGGTTCTAGTAAATTTTATTTCTTATATCTCGTATCTAATAAATGAAATATAGCTCAGACTATTGTAAAACAAGCGCATGAAACTCTACAAATTTTATTGTTATGTTTTTTTATAAATGCCACTTAAGATGTACTTAAGATACACGTATATTAAGATACGCTTTAAAGGTTTCAGGCTCGGCCACCCTAATAGTCACTTGTTGAATAAAAACGTCATCATTAATTTGGTTAAATAAAGGCGTTTAAAACATAAAACGACCCGAGAATATATTTCATATCTGTGTATCTGACGGAGGAAGGCAGCCGATGAAGCCCGTGATTGATAACTTCTTAAACACATAAAAACTTTGTGTCACCCATCAATCAATATTAATTCTTCTTGTAGGGAGGCTAATGAAATGCTTTGATGGTCTATATAAGTATGTAGATGAAAGTTAAAATGTTTTAAATCGTTGAAGTGATAAGACCTGGTCGCGAGCACATTTTTTAAGGAGGGAACATAAACTCATTTGTCACTAATGAACATATTTGATGTCTAAGTTACTGTATTATTATTATAAAATGTTTTTTTTTATATATTTTATTAGCTAACCCACGCAACCTCGTTTGGGTCTCCTTTTGCCCGTATTGTGATAATTTGCCCCCGTTTTTTAAACATTCTTCATTGGTGCTCCGCTCCTATCACTCGCTCCTAACACTGAAAGAATTTTTCAAACCAGACCAGCGGTTCCTGAGATTAGCCCGTTCAAACAAACAAACTCTTCAGCTTTATAATATTAGTATAGTATAGATAATGTGACATGACATAAGAAAAGACAAACCAAAAAAATACATCAGTAATGCAGGAAAAAATATTGTAATTAAACTCATTTGTTTATATGTATATTTATTTATTCGAAAAATCCATTTTCATTATTTTCCAACACATGTATTACTACTTATAAGTAGACAGCACGGGAGAGTAAAATAAAAAGAATACATTAAAATAACCTTCCATCACAAAAAACGTATGTATTTAAATAGTGTTATATTTTCAAAAATAATGATATAAATATACACAATGACAAATTCATGGTTTATAGCCTCAGACCAATTACCGAGAAGATTAGTCATGACTATATGTATGTTTCATAGGTTATCGGTTGTCTGAGGAGGTGTGAAGAAATTTTATTTAAATAGTATAGAACCATAAAAATAAAGAAAGAAAGAAAGAAAGAAAGAAAGAATACATTTATTAGTCACACGTATAAGAAAAATAAGACATTTAACTTAGATTAAACATTAATACTTAGATTAAGATTAAAAATAACAATCAAAATGTCTAGCCGTGTGACTAAAGGGCCACAGCTCAGCTTATGCTGCGGTCCTGGAAGTGACCACAGCGCTGATTTTCAGCTGTAGCCCAACGTAACACCTCACGGACGCGTGCACAGTTACAGTTTCAACAATAAAATAAAACATATAGAAATAGTTAAAAAAAAAAAAAAAAAAAAACAATAGACACATAAGATATAATACATTAAACACATAAGATTTATAAAATTGACATACACACGGGTTAAAACTATAGTAACAGGATTTAAGACCACAAACATTAAAAAGTACTGGATTTTTGTGATGTCAAAAACAACACTCTCACTTTTGCCTTAAATGAGTTTTGACTAACTAGCTTGCGAAGTGGCGGTGGCAAATTATTCCAGCACTTTGTTGCACTATATCGGAATCCTCCTTTAAAGGCTGTAGTTCTATGTCTAGGAATGTGCAGTGGAACAGACCCATCCCTGCCATTGTGCCCTTTGCGTTCCATCCAGTCTAATTTCTTAGACAAATATTCTGGCGTTTTGTGTCTAACAACGCCAAACAAAAGTGTAGCCAAATGTAGCTCACGCCGCTGCCGCATCTTTAAAATTCCAGCTGCATTCAGAAAAGGTGTAACATGGGCTCGTCTTGGAATATTGAAGCAGTAACGCGCACACGCGTTCTGCACTCTTTGAACCAAACCTGCCGTTTTAGCGAGTAGCCTAGGACCATATACTACATCGACATAATTAAACTTTGATAGCACAAGCGAGTCACATAATTGTATACGCAGTTCAGTACTTATATAATCTCTTATTCTATATAATACTTTAAGTCGGTAAAAACAGTTCCGTACTACGTCAGAGATATAATGTTCAAACCTAAGCTCTTCATCCATAACTAACCCTAAGTTTCGCGCTTCCGATACACGGTCAATTCTAGACCCGTTGATTTGTACCTGAGGGTTCAATATACCTATTTTTTTAACTTGGTCCTTGGAACCCAAAATCATAAACTTAGTCTTATTCGCATTTAGTAATAAATCATTATTCAAAGCCCAGTTATATATATTATTTAGATCTTCATTAATTTTATCCACTGCATTTAAAGTTTCGTTAGGTTTAAAAGATAAATATATTTGAACATCATCAGCATAGATATGAAATTTACAATACTTAATTACTTTCACAATGTCAGCGCTATATATAATAAATAAAAGTGGTCCCAAAACTGAACCCTGAGGCACTCCCCGCGTCACTGATTTTACAGCAGAACAAGAGGTTGATCCATCTTCATTACGAAGCTCAACGTATTGAAAGCGATTATTCAGGTAAGAATCAAACCAACGCACAGCAGAATCTTCAAAGCCGTAGTAAGACAACTTTGATAATAATAGTGACGTATTTAAAGCATCAAAAGCCCTGGAAAAATCTAACAATACCAAAATCGACCCCTCTCCCCCATCCTGTGCCGCTAATATATTATCTGTCACATCCAACAACGCAGTCGCTGTACCCCTACACTTCCTAAAGCCTGATTGTTTGTCTGGTAATATCTTGTTAAGCTCCAGAAATTTCGTTAATTGTAAGGCTACGACTTTCTCCAAAACTTTAGAAAGGCATGGTAAGATGCTTATAGGACGGAGGTCCCGCACTGATGTTACATCGTTACTTTTTGGTATTGGCCTTACAATTGCTGTTTTCCACATGGAAGGGAACGTAGATGTCACAATAGATTTATTCACTATAGTGGTAAGTACATCCATTGTGTATGGCACCAGTAAGCTTATCATGTCCAATGTCAAGCCATCAATACCTTTAGCATTAGATTTTAAACCTTTCAGTATATTAATTATGTCAGATGTGTCAACAGTGCTGAGAGCAAATGTACCACTGCCAAAGCGATTGCACTCGAAAAATGATAAATATGAAGTAGAAACAGTCTGGCTACCGGGAATATTTAAAAAATTATCATTAATGTAATCTGCAGTACCAACGCACGAAGGGATTTCTGACGCCCTCAAGGGCATCAAATTACTTTTTAAGTTCTTCCATAGCTTCCTAGGATTTTTAATATTACTGTTAATGTGTAACTTAAAGTAACATCTCTTCTCATTTTGAAGAGCCTGTCCCACTAGTTTCTTTAAGTCTTTGTAATAGGTTTGGTGTCCTACAGTTTGACTAGCTCGAGCTCTTTTTAAGGCAGTGTCACGCAGCCTCATCATGAGTCTCACGGTCTCAGTCAGCCACGGAGCAGGTTTTTCACGAATGATTTGAGTCTTTATTTATTAAAGACGAACCTTTCATGAAGTAACATGTTACTTTTAGAGACAGCTGAGAGAGATACTATTCATGTGCAAATCTTTGTTTATTTACGTATAATAATAACATTATTATCATATCTTTATTGGTTCCGATATCATCTATTGATGTTTGGTATCTAAAGTTTTTTATAGCCACAAAATTTATTAAAATTATCTCTTTTATTTGTCAGTCGTAGGTGGCATACTTACGGCAGCAAATTGAAAAGTGCACATTATGAATATAATGTACTAGCTGTTGCCCGCGGCTCCGCCCGCGTGTATGTCGGTTATGAGTTTTCGAATACAGTATAAGCTATTTTACTGTAAAGTTTCGTCCAAATTTATTCAGTAGTATTTTCGTGAAAGAGTAACAAACATCCATCCATACTTACAAACTTTCGCGTTTATAATATTAGTAGGATGTATTTTCAATTACTTTCAAGTTTTACTGAGTGTTCTTTATATTTTTATACTGGTCAATAGCATAAGAAATATTGTTTAAATTACTCTTTTATGTCGATATTCAAAGCATATCACACAAAAGAAAATTCAAAAGGTTTTCAAGAAAATACAATATTAAAGGAATTAACATTTATTGTGTTTAATACATTACAATGAATGTGTATTGAACTTTCATATTATTGTTGTTTAAAATAAAATATATACTTAAAGGGCAAACATAAACACATTTGCATAACACTTGTATACTTATCATTTGATATTTATAGTTGTAGTCGATAAAAATGTTTGATTTAAGGTTAACAACGAACATCCAACCGTCAAGTCGTTTCTTCTCATTTATCGTAAAAGTAGTTTTTGAGCGATACTTTGTAAAAAATAGTGGTTTTTGTGTCATCAGATTTTCTCCGCCATCTTAGACAGAATTTTTATCTATCTCTCGTCTAATCCTGTTCAAGCACTGCGCTTACAATCGGTAAGTAATTTATTAAATTGTAGTAATTTCATACATAAATAAACATATTACAATACTAGCTGACCCGGCGAACTTCTTGCCGCCATATTTACTTATTATCTATCTCAGCTTTCCACAGGCAGTGTACAGTCGCGGACAAAAAAAAAAAACACTTTTCCCGTTATCTTTTTTTTTGTTTCTAGCAAAAAAAGAATGAATGAAATCGGACTATGTGTTATTGAATTACAACTAAGTACATATTTTGACTTTCATCCCCTCTCTCCAGGAAACGGTGCTGAATTTCGGGATAAAAAGTATCCTATGTCCTACCTCGTAGTATGAACTCAAATCATGCCAAGTTTCATTTGAATCCGTTCAGTAGTTTCGGCGTGATGCGCGGCCAAGATACAGACAGACAGACAGTCGGACAGAGAAACAGACAGAAGTTCCTCTAAAACACTTTTTAAGTAGACGACACATCATTGCTGTTAGGATATTGTATTTTATCAATTCTATCAACTATGGAATTATTGCGAATCTTTTAACCAACAAAAATACAGTACAATATTATATTAGTACCTATTTTTGTTAATATGTAGGTACATACTAAGGCTAAGGTGATTAAGGAATTATACTACTCCAAAACTGCTAAACTGCTGATTTTTGATTCTGCATATCAATTAAAGTATTGAATCAATTAGAAAACAGCTGTGCTCATTACTATCTCTTTCGCACACTGCACTCTGTAGCACAATAGTGAATGACGTTCAGCAACAACAGTAAAGTACAGCGATAGTACAGGAACCAACAAAGTTCTACTTAAATTGAAAACACCCACACGCTTCTCAATTATTATATTTTAAAGAATTAATCGATTTCACTAATCAGGTTGCCTAACGGCGCAATCGATTGTACAACTGACCGTGTTTTATAGTACCAATCACTTCTGTCAGCAATGAGATAATTATATGTACGAGGGTCCTAATCATGTGGGTACTGTTTTTATGACGAGTAAACATGTAATAAATCTAACAAAATAACTGTACCTTGACAAGGAAGTCGATCTAGTCCGACTGTATTACTTTTTGTCATTTTTTTTGTGAGATCGATGTTTGTATATCATTTTTTTCCTCACGATGATATTTAATGATAGCGAAATAATAGTGTACTATTTTTAATAAGGTCTTCAGTTCGGTTTCCTCAATTCCCAGACCTTGAGTGTGCCAGATGTTCCGCGGACAAGGAGCTACGATATAATTAGTATGGAGTGGATTTAAATTTTAAATCGTTCCGTCGCTCGACAAGGAAACGTGTGGAGGTTACTAGTGATTCAAGGATTTAGTTTGTTGCAATTAATCTGATTCGGATATCTAATTGGTATGCTAAACATTTAACTGGGGATTAATTTGTAAAAATAATGCAAGCACCTCGTCGAGTCTACGAAAATTATGCTTGAGTTCGATTTGCAGTATGAGAGAGTATTATTTTTAAAATTAAGTGGGCGGTAAGTAGCGTATAGGAACATAGAAATCATCTAGAACAGTCAGTTCATATAATTACAAAATTAATGTCGATTTGCATCTACCTACTGATCTGTGTTGTTAAATTCAAGCAGTCCCATTAGTACCTATGGCCAGTGAAGCACGAAAATTCGATGTTCCAAACTACGCAGAAATTGTTGAAAATAAAAGTATAATGTGGTGCATCTAAGATTTTGTAGCTCTATGTCACCTAGTTTAGTTAGTAACACCAAGCGGCACGCTGTCTGGCGAATTGATTATACCTAGCCATTATAAGCCATAGTTTTTGCGCAACACAAAGACTATAATTTTATGTCACAATGGATACAAGAACGTGACTAAGATCAAAATAAAACTGTTAATTAATGTGATTCGTCGATTTTCATACTTATAATAGGCGAGGCATGTTTTGCGCACAATTTTCTTACATCAAGTTTTAAGAATATCGCGCAAAAAATTGTCTCACCTGGCACTAGACTCATTGAGTATAATACACTGCAGTTTTTATACTAATCGTTTTGTTTGTTTTGTTAATTGTAGGTTATTACTCTTGTAGTGTTATTTTATAAGGTAGCACAAAAAATCTCATACCTTGGAAGTTATCTGATGTTTGTCAGAGATGAGTGTCGTTAACAGAAGTAATGGCATAAGAAATCTACCTAACAATCCGTATTAACATTTTCTTAAGCTTCCTAGCCTTTATTATTCCCAAGATAAATTGGGATCAACTACTAGTTCAACCGGTTCCACCTGAATATCAGTTTTCCACGGAGCGACTGGCATCGGACCTTCGCAACCGTGAGGTTGAAATGAATTCGAAGGCTGAACTAGTTGTCAGTATATTTGAGGGGACTGACTTCCCAATAATGATTGTCATAGGTGTTCATGACAACCGGGACCGACGGCTTAACGTGCTCTCCGAGGCACGGGCGGGAAACACCGCCATATTCCATACTCAAAAATAATCTTAAACAATGATAAATAAATTCTCAAAATAAAAAAAAACCCGATATAATAACCTGAGTTCCATTTAAAAAATAAAAAACACGTTATGCGCTTTCATTTGAGACCCCACTCGATATTTTTGCAGACATTCGGTTACTCTTCCCCACTTTCACCCCCATAACTTTTAACGGCTCCACCGATTTTCATGAGACATGTCTAAGAACACTCGCACGTAACTCACCTTTCATACAAAAAAAAAACTAAATTGAAATCGCTTCATCCGTTCGGGAGCTACGGTGCCACAGACAGACAGACAGACACGTGAAACTTATAACACCCCTCTTTTTGGTCAGGAGTTAAAAAGATGTTAAGTCTCTTTCTTCGAAAATCTTCATCATGTTTATTATCCAAGTATATTTTATCCAAATCGATTCAGTGGTTTTGTCGTGAAAACGACAGACCGAGAGAGTTGCTTTCGAATTTTAAATATTAATATGGATTTTAGTATTTGGTATTCGCATACTTTTTTCTTCTTAATAAGATTCTACTAGTAAAAATATTTCTTTATCTGTGGACGCAAAAAAATATAAGATATCCCAATGTTTGTGATGCTACTTACATTAACAACCATTGTATGTCCACTTTTATGATATTACGTAATAATAAAAAGCTTAATTCAAGAGAGATACGCTCTCATTG
Organism: Diaphora mendica; assembly: GCA_949125395.1. NCBI lineage: Eukaryota > Metazoa > Arthropoda > Insecta > Lepidoptera > Erebidae > Diaphora > Diaphora mendica. The sequence continues at coordinate 35,879,944 of OX421311.1, read as the reverse complement.
AATTGAGCTTTTTATTATTTTAAGCACAGAATAACAACTCTTCATAAGTGTCCGGACAATCATGGCGAACGCTTAGATATTTACGAACTTTTTGTGCGATTATTAAAAGGCTACTTGTCGATCGCATGTGAGGTCTAATTTATAAATATGTACAAAAGGTTTAATATAAATACTGGTTAAATGGCGTTCAATATTTTGACAATCTAGTAATTAAATTTATTATACTTTTGTATGCGAGCCATAGATGTCAAGTATAAAGCAATAATTCTGAAATTCCGAATAACGGAATTGCATTCCATCTGATTGACCACAATGCGAAGAATTATCGCCAATTTGACACCTACTGTGACAGTAATAATAAGATTAATACAATACGGGAATACTACATGACAGGGCACGTGACAATAAATATATTTCTTTGACACTTGGAGCAGATGGTGAAAGCTGTCATTTTGTAGAAATTATTGTACTATTGTATTCTTCTAATTTGTTACGGATGAAGGTAACATTTTTAGTACTGTCCCGTCATAACCGTAATATACGTATTAGAATTAACCTCTGAATATATCATGTCATAAATGGGTGTTCTGAAACAATGTAAGAGTAATTTTATAATCATGATTTACGTGAAAGTTGTTTTCCATTTAGATTATAAATCTTAATTTTGGTCGTTAGACAATAATATAATGTACGAAATAGTATGGGTAAGGTATTTAACTATTCTCAACTTCTAAGTCTATATTTTCTTGTTTTTGTTAGACGTATTTGAACTCTATTACCGTAACACAGGAAATAAATTTGCCTGTACTTGAAGTGTGTATTGTCCATTACGTGACGAATTGAGTCGTCAATCTGACGCGGAAATAGAGCAATTTAGTCGTGAATTATAAGTTTCCTATTTATGTTATGCTGGGGCAATGTGTTGGTCATTTAACGGGCAGCGTTGGGGTGTGATAAATGCGATAGATGATGTAGGTAAATCGATTAGTAATCGATTTGGGTCCCTCGCAGTAATATATTATCACTAAATTGTCGCTTTGTATTTTATATTACCAACGACAGATGATCATTTTAATGGGATTTTGCGGTTCAGCTGCTGTTGTTAATATGTATATACTATTAGCATCTGAACTGGGGTGTTAATTAAGCTTGAATTCCCTTAATTGAATATCTGATTTTTGTATTCTACGGGAATAAACTATTTTATTACTCTTATAAACACATTTTTGTATGAAATTCAAGTCTTAGTTCCTTTTTTCTTTCTTGTCAGTTGATTCAGATGTTTATCAAATGCCACAATAGTAATTATTCATAACAAAGAAAGCACCTTTTTTCACAAAATCACGTGTTCTGTTTTATATAACATACAGCTTCAAACAAGCAACATTTTCGTCTTAATCAGTTAGAAGAAAGTGTACAAACATTCTACGCAGTGTATTCTCTGTATTGATACATACATACATATAAATAAAATTGAAGTGTCTGTTTGTAACATTAAAATAACCGCTTTTTACTAAATGCATATGTATGTACACACGGTACTTAAAACAAAATAACATTTTTTTTTAATTTTTTGTCTGTCTGTCTGTTAGTTCCTTTAGGACTTTCACTGACAGATAGCTGATGATATAAGGAGTAACTTAGGCTACTACTATTTTTTTTTTAGTTACAACAACAAACGCGGGTAACACCGCGGGGTCAGCTAGTTAAGGGCTTTAGGACTTTAAAACAGCACTGATAAGAGGTCGCTACGCCGTTTTCTGTGGATATTGTATTGTTAGTGTTGTGGGGACAACACTTAGTGCGATCCACAAATTGTTGTTCTGAGTCTTAGTATGCTCTATGTATGTTTGTAAAGTTCCTTGGAAAAACTGACGCCGCAAGAAAACTTCCGTATTAGGAATAAATTCTGCAGGATTATTTCTAATGCAGAAGTTGTCTTTAATAAATAAAAATTCTTTTTACAAAACTTCTGTGCGATCTATGTCAACACGTTTTTAAAACCTCCTTGATTAAAACGTTAAATTCCACTATTTAATATTCTGAGTTTGATCATCATCTGTTGAAACGCACCCATAAAACGGACCACAGTGGTAGAGGATAAGTACGTGTGTTAAATACTTAACGTTATTGTTTTATGTTAGGCTACAACACGAATATAGAGCGTAGTTGGGTAACGTTTTTTGATTGACAAACATAACTTTTGAAGTATGCCACAGTCCCTTTAACCTAAAAACGAAGTAAAAAAAAACTAATTCTGGTAATCAAAAATTGTCTAACTTAAACAAAAAATCACTTTAAAATAAGGTTTGTCCTGTAAAACGACGTTCTAAACGAAGATTGCCAAAAATTATATATGTCACCCTAAAAATAGACGTCATCTAAATACATACAAGATAATATCTACATACATACTAGAAAACCATTTTGGAAATCGTTTTACTAAAATGTGAGAAAGAAGAAATTTATATTAATTTGGTTAAGTGACGCAACAACAGAATTAGAATCACTGTTTAAATATCCATGGACGTTGGTAACAGAACTCATTAAAAATATTGATCATCTGATTGTAACTGGGTAGTCACTTACGATGAGAAAAGCAGTCTGCAGCGGTAGCATCACCCATTGACAACCACAGGACTCCCAAAGTCAGGAAAAGGGGGTTTGGGGGGTGTTAAGAATGGCTTTACAACGGTTTTCTATGAGGACAGACGTCAAAACATTATATAGAAGATTATTTAGAGAATTAGTAATTAGCCCACTTTTAGGCGGTACAAAGTTCACCTCTAAACATATATACAATTATACCCCACTGCAATGAGGATGTGTGTTTGTTTGAAGTCCTAGATGATCGGCATTTAATATACGTATCACGTTCTAAATTTAAGACAGCTTATATGTCGCCGAAAACAGGAAAAGTCATTGCCAGTCGCCCTTGGTGTTAGATGTTGATATATTGAAAGCTACAATTACGACATAACATAATTACGAGTAATTAGAATGATCTAGTCTCCAGATCTAGAAAATAGAAACAAATATGAGTTGATCGATATGCATTATAATAACACTACAAGTGAATAGCCTGACGTTTCGTCCACGTTACACTAAACCTAGACTTACATCTTAACTTTTATACAGTGACTAGCTTTTACACGTGGCTTCGCTCACGCAGACTTTCATACCCTGATTTACCCCCTTAGGGGTGGAATTTCAAAAATTCCTTTTTTAGTGCTCACTTACGTTATATAAAGAATATATCATTTTGGCGGGCATACATAAAAAAAAACAAAAAGAACCTACATGCAAAATTTCAGGATTCTAGCTTCAGCGGTTTAGGCTGTGCGTCGATCTCTGGGTATGTCAGTCAGTCAGTCACCTTACTCTTTTATATATATAGATAGATTATGTGGACGTGTTTATTTTCCGTAAATATACATAATTCTACATATATGTATCATGGAACCCGAAAGTTCGTTTTCTATTATATAGAGGTAAAGTTTGTGAGGTTGTAAGGGATAATCTCTGGATCAACTGAATCGATTTAGAAAATTATTTTACCAACAGAAAACTACATTATTTGTAAGTGTCATAGGCTGTATATATTATACCGAAAAATAAAGTCCGTGGTGCTTCCCGGTTTGAAAAAGGTGTCTGCCTATTTTGACTTCATTTTGTCTCCCGCTTTGCTAAGTAGACTTATTATATTTCCAACTCCTCCAGTTTTCTTGTGATTAATTTCGTTGCAGGTTCCAAGACAGTTTAATTATTCCTGGGACTTCCTGAGTGTCATAACTTGGTGTGTTCGTGGGTCACTGCTGTTGATTCTGGTGTACTGGAGCTACAGTGGTGGGCGTGTGGGTGGGAATAGTTCCATCCCGAAAAAAATATTACTGCGATATACTACATACACGCTGGCCAAACCCCTTTCAAACATTGCGGCCAAAAGCTAAAACACTTAATATAATGTATACGATTGCAAGGTAAACTGAAAATTATTAATTTTCTCAACTCACGTGAATAGAATCTATTAGATCTAAATACATCAGCAGCCACAGATAAGGTTATAAAAGCAATACAAAAAATAAGGCGATAATAAGGTGTATGTAAAAAATTGTTTAGTAAATTATTTGTACAAACTTTTATAACTCATATGTTCTGAATATTTCAATTATGATTGATTAACGACGCGTGCGACTTCACGAGGTAATTATTAATATTATAGTGTTTTTGTGTCAACACGTACAGTTTTATGGCACTTAGAATCGCGTTATTAGATGGGTCCGATAACATTTCTAGGTCAGCTTTTTATTACCTGGCACTTTTCGAATGGTTAGCAATTTTATTAAGACACCTAGATTAAATTTAAAGCTAATTAAGAGAAAAATTTACAATCCTATTTAGCTGGTTTATAGTTTAATCATGAATATTAAGTGTTTGTTGAGGTAGGTAATGTTGGCCCTTTTTTCATATAGGCGAGGCTTTTCGTGTTTGTGCAACATAAAGTTACACAATTTATCGCCTTTGAACGAGAGCTACTCAGTAAATTAATGCTCAAGAAGATGCCCTTTGGGTGTTAAATAGAATTTACTTATACTAGGTATTTCATTTTTAATTGTTTAGGGTTATTTTGAAGCGGGTAACAACGAGTTTTTTAGATAACTTGACTAAAGTCTGGTACAAAGTAGATGTTAATACCAAATATTAATTTTGACAATCAAAGCTTATTTGCTTCACCCTATAGGATATATACGTAATTATACATACACTTCACATCATCATTAACCAGTTGTTTGAGCTATTTGCATCTAGTCTGCCTATTCCTTCTTGACCGCTTTCTTGAACATGATCAATGGTAAATTTGAGACGTGTGCAGTTTTTACAAAAAGGCGGTGTTTAAAATAATACGACGCGCTTCCACTCAATTTTTAGGGATTCCTTTATATAAATACGTTTGTTTCTAGTCTCATCCCTATGCCTCTTAGTAGAATCTCCGAATTCTTCGATGACACTGCGAGGAGGGTAGGTGATACTCCGAAAAGTTGATGTTCACGGGCAAGATTGAGGGGTAAAGACCTAGATGCCGTTGCGCTGGGCAGACGAAATTTGACTCTCAGCAGTAGGATCCATACTGCCCTGCACACTGCTCAAGATAGGAACAGGTGACGAGCCTGACTGCTCGCAGAATACTTCTAAACCAGGGTTCGACCTGATTATAGAAGTACGAGTACAATGAGATATGTCTCAAGTATTAACAACAGTAAACTGTTCTTAAATAGAGAAATACAAGATCCTGAATTCAGTTGTATTTTGTCTTGTTTCTGATTTTTACAAGTTTTTCATTAATTTGCAATGTATGTAGGAATTTATCTATGCTTGTATGTTCGGGTGCCGCCTGTCTGTCTGTCCGTCTGTCTGACCGTCTGTCTATCCGTCCGTATGTCACAACCACTTTTTTCCGAAAATATAAGAACTATACTGTTGAAACTTGGTAAGTAGATGTATTCTGTGAACCGCATTAAGATTTTCACAAAAAAAATATAAAAAACCTTAAATTTTGGGGGTACTTAGAACTGAAACTCAAAAAAAAATTTTCATCAAACCCATACATTTGGGATATCTATGGATAGGTCTTCATAAATGATATTGAGGTTTTGAATATCATTTTTTTAAACTGAATAGTTTGCGCGAGAGACACTTCCAAAGTGGTAAACTGTCCCTTCCCCCCTATAACTTCTAAAATAAGAGATTGATTACCATGCAAACTTCCACCGAAAATTGGTTTCAACGAGATCTAGTAAGTAGTTTTTTTTAATACGTCATAAATCGTAAACCGCAATTTATCAATCAAAGTTACAACGAACTACAAGAACTTTTATATTATGTTACTTGCTGCTACGGAACCCTTCATACGCGAGTCTGACTCGTACTTGGCCGCTTTTTTTTAAAAGCTTTTTCATTTAATTTATTTATTTTTATTTCTATTTAAATTTAAAGAATAAATGAATCCTAAAGTTTAAAAATCGAGACACACATAATGAATATAGTGCATACGGTGAAGAGTTAATGTAGGCAATACGCTTGAAGGTGGTAAAATTAAACAAGAAAAATTATGTTACGATGTAACATATAAAGTAAATATTCAATGTATATAGGTCATTCGGTTTTATTTTATTTAGCAACTACTAAATTTGGCCAAATACCGAATGTGGGGAGCCGTCTCGCCATAACATCTGCAAATATTAACAATATTTTAGACAACATAATTTTATTGCCCAAACGATAATGCTTTTCACATTACTGGTGCTGTCTGTTTCTCCTTGTAAATTAATTAAATGGTCGTTTGTTGTTTGCTACTTTGATATTTGTTAGAACATTACTTATTTATATTTTGTTATTATTACTTTACTATTTGAGCCTTTGAGGCAACCGCCTTTTTAAACATGTTGTCATATCTGAAAACCAATTTGGTTTCACACCGTCGAAATCCACTACGGACGCTATCCAGGCCGCCCGAATCATTGTGGAGAAGCATCGAGCAAACCACGAAGATTTACACCTTGTCTTTGTGGACCTAGAGAAGGCTTTTGATCGAGTGCCTCGGAAACTGGTGTGGCAGGCCATGAGAGCGCAAAGTATACCTGAATGCTATGTCGCTATAGTACAGGACATGTACTGCAAAAGTTGCACAAGTGTGAGAAGCCTGGCTGGGCTAAGCAAAAGCTTTGAGGTCAAAGTAGGCGTCCATCAAGGCTCAGCCCTAAGCCCACTTCTCTTCAACATGGTAATGGATTTCTTAACAAAAGACATTCAGTCTCCCTTGCCATGGTGTATGTTGTACGCAGATGTCATAGTGCTTATAGAAAAAGATGCCAAATCGCTCCAAAATAGCCTCGAAAAGTGGCAACTCGCGCTGGAAAGCAGAGGCCTCCGAATCAGCAGAAGTAAAACTGAATACATGGAGTGCGCATTCGATGGTAACACCAACAACTCCAACTCGATTCTCATCGACGGTAAACCGCTGCCAAAGGTATCCCAATTTAGGTATCTTGGTGCGATGCTGACAGCCGACGGAAACATTGAGTCCGATGTTACTCATAGAATTGGCGTGGGGTAGCAGAGGTGGCGAGCTCTGTCGGGGGTTTTATGTGACACAAGAATGCCTATTAAAACGAAAGGCAAGCAGGCAATACAAAACCGCAGTCAGACCAGCCATGACATACGGTACCGAGTGCTGGGCTATAAAGAAGGTTCACGAACAGAAAATGCACGTAAACGAGATGAAGATGCTAAGATGGGCAGCAGGTGTGACTCGACTTGATAAAGTGTGAAACGAGCACATCAGAGGAAGTTTCCGGGTCGCGCCCATGGCAGAAAAACTCACCGAAGGCCGCCTGCGACGGTTCGGTCATGTCATGAGACGCCCTGAAGGCCATGTTGTGAAACAAGCCCTAGCGCTGCCAAATATAGGGAGGGGTAGAGGACGCCCACTAGCCACCTGGTGGTCCACGGTGGCCAAGGACTTAGAGCGTGCCCAAACAAATGTTTCGACAACCCAGGATAGATTGTCCTGGCGCCGCAGAACGAGGAGAGCCGACCCCAAATAATGGGAAAAGGCTAGGAAAAAAAAGGAAAAAGAAGAGACTTTACTATTTGAGCTCCTAACTATATATTATTTAGTACCTATAGAAAGCGCGTTTGTCGAGGAGTTTATTTGATTCATTTTATGTTATTATTATGCGTATTTTTTTCTAAATAATCAGAAAATATTCTTTTAATTAAAAATTCCAAAAATTATATTGTAAAATCGAAACTTGAAATACACGAAATCGTTACTTAACTTTACATTCTTCGTTTCCATATAATTCCATCTTCGTTTACAAATAATTTTTAGAAGTAATAATTATAATCAAAATCTATTCATAATTATCAAATTTAACTGCCTCGTTGGTCTCGCGGTTGGCGTGTGCGACTGCTGATCATGAGGTCTCGGTTTCGATTCCCGGGTCGGACCAAATGTTTGTATGATCTACAAATATTTGTTTCGGAGTTTGGGTGTTTTCTATGTATAATATGTATGTATTTAGAAAAGAAAAGTATTTATGTATTTGTATCAGTTTTCTAGTACCCATAACACAAGCTCTGCTTAGCTTGAGACTAGATGGCGTTGTGTGTTAGATGTCCAAAATATTTATAAAATATTTCATTTCATTTCGATATATATTTGTCTATTTGCAACCATGAATATTTATTTATATCCACATTTAACATGATAAAATATTATTCATGGATATTTTTATATTTATCGACATACATTATTTACAAAATTTACTAGTTATTAATGATTAAAAAAAAATATTATAAGCAACAAACACACGGTTAATTATTAATTATTTTTTTATAACACGGTTAATTGATCTTAAACTATGCAGATCTTATGATACTCGTATATTAACGAGACTTATAAATATTAGAAAGGTGTCTTAATAAATACGTATAATAACTGTGTAGGAAAACGCAAGTGCAATAGTCCTGGATGGCAATAGAATCTATGTCCAAGGAGTGACTCAGTTTTGTTAAGTGAATCTTGAAAGTGTAAATGGAAAATATGTCAATTTGTACTACTGCCATTATCTATTCAGTGCCCTTAATCAAATGTTACACAATTCCATATTTAATTTGCAATAAAGTTCAAGTGCCCCTTGAAACGTTATGGCACAATTACCTAATTACTTTATTTGTGACACACCTCCATTCTACGCAATAAATAGACTGTTAATGATATTGTATAGATAATGAAATCAATATTAAACTTGGCACTTCAAATAAAATCGGTGCTTATGTTAACAATATTACAAAAGGAAGATTTGCGTCCTGATAATTATGTGCTTTAAATGTAAACAATTACTGGAAATCCCCGTTCAAATATACAATTGTTAATATTTATGTTATTCATGCATCTTTTAACAGTCTTTTTTTTAACCGACTTCCAAAAGGAGGAGGTTCTCAATTTCATCGGTACTTTTTTTAATGTATGTACACGGATTACTCCGTCAATTTGCGGACCGATTTTGATTTTTGGTGGATGATGATTTTCAAATACAGGATTTTTTGCAAATTTATATATTTTATAAGAGAAAAAACACGACTTTCCTTTAGTTGCATTTTGCTTTTGAATATGAAATTTTAAAATCAAATATTCAGAAAGAATAGCCTGGTTTTCTACAAAATGTAAAAATATTTAGGATTCCTATATTTATGGTCAAAAAGAGAAAAAGTAGAAAAAACGGAGCTCTAGTTAGGTCTATTATGTAAATCATACGATAGCTCAACGGTTGATACGAGGCCTATTTATAAAAGTATATAATTTTGAGTTTCTGCCTACGAAAATGCAAAAGACATAAGACATATTTTACAAGACAAGATTGATGTATGATTATATTCAAAATGGTTTAATTTTAATGTGAATGATGTTCATCGATGAATAACTATCGTGATTACTTATCAGTATTTTAACAACAAAAATGTCTGAGTACATATTTCTGAAATTAACTTTCTCCTTTACTCAAACAGTGCTGACAAAAATCTAGGGATTCTACAAAGCTAACATTATAACTAGGTGAGCGGATATTTCAACGATGTTTTTTCCTAACATACCTGTGTTTTTGATAGAAGTCATCGGGCTTAAACAATCCAACCGCCGATAGAAACTCATTACAAAAAATAAAAAAGAAGTCTGACTTTATTTAAGTACTTTACCGTACAAAGCAGACATAAACTTTCTGTTAAAAAGGAAAAAACACAGTCATTAGCAGTGTTTTATATCATTTGGATTGTAATTCTACTTTTTCAATATTAATCTCATACTGTAATCTAGAACAGACGTAATGTAGACTGTAAACGATTTATTTATAAACAAAGGTATAGTGTCTTATCGAATGCAAACCCTTAAATAAATTTACTGTTTCTGCTATTTCTGCTTTGTCAGCTATATATTTGTCCGTGAAAAGAAACAATCTCTAAAACCCACAGATATACCGCTTTTTGCACCTATGCTTTAGTAGAATTAGGTTTAATTATTAGGAATAATTAATTTAGAAAATAAAACAGACAAAATGGTGCTTAAAAAGCGCTTCCGAAGTAAATTATGACCATCAGTTACAATATTATTTACAGGGTTATTTATACGTTAGCTATGGTAACAATTTAAAATCCATATGAACAATAAATACACATCACTTCAACAACCATTAACAGTCTACTGCTGGATGGGTGGTTTAGGGTTTATTTCAAGGTTTCCTTCTCTGTATAGTTATGTTGTCCTACGTACTTTGCTCTTGCATTCGTCTCTTACCAAATCCATAGGATAAATTGGAATACTGACACGCCGTATTCTTATCCGTCAGCGCATAGATGGATGGATCGACACTTATAGTAGCCAAATGTACGGGTTATAATTAAGACATGTTTTAACTTTTTTTTATGGAATAGTGGGCAAACGAACAGACGTATCTCTTGAGAGGATTACCGCCGCCAGTGGACGCCTGCAACACCAGAGGCGTCATAAGTGCGTTGCCGTCTTTTAGAGGATGAATGGGGAGAGGGATGAGGGGAGGTGTTGAAGTATGGGCCCCCGGTATCCTCACTCACTCGGTGAAACACAGCGCAAGCACTATTTCTATTTAAACTGTGACGACTAAAACTAAAGTAGGCATTTTTTTATCTTTAACCATTCGAGTTTGGCCGCGGGCAAATAGTAGTTACTTGTAACAGTTAAACATACTTCCGTAGAAGTTCGTAGTTTCGTCTATAAATATCCTGCGGCGCTATGGTGTCAGCAAGTGCGTGACTGGCGAATCGTAAGGGCTCTTACACAACTTGTTTTAGACTCAATAAGATTTGCCTATACTTGTGCTAACCACTACAAACGATGGAAATGTGGTGAAGCCACTATGATGATAGGATGTTATCTTGATTGGATTTTCTTGTTTATATTATAAAATGAAACAAAAATGTTCGTCAATCAAACGAACCAAAAGTTTTGTATTTAAAATAAGTGAAAATTTATTATTTTTAATGCAATTTTTATGCTATTATATATGCTGTATAAAGTCGGGCATTACACTGGTTGCAAAAATAGAGAAAAACCATCCTTGAAGCGTATTGTATAACATGTGAAAATTTGATGCAGAACTTTTTGAGTTTTTGAAGCATACACAAATCATAAATGTAAAACAATATTATGTGTAATTTAACATTAAATCTAAGGCTATCTAGAAGAAATAGCTGTGAGTGATAATACTATGCCTATTTAAATATAACGCAACATGCATGTATGGCAATTTCATATATACATTCAAGGTAGTAGAGCCACGCTGATTTTAAAGGGTAGTTTTCACAGACTTACATTGATGACAACTTAAAATTACAGCATTCGTGTTGTCGTATTTCGTTGATGAGTGCGAGACCACGTACCACGCGTAAAGTCTTGGCAGACTTATCTAAAAAAAATGCATTGAACTGGAATTAAATCTAATTAACTATCCCTTAGAAACAATACCTTTTGGAGATAAAAGTATTCTAATAGGTCTTTACCTATGAAATTGCCGTTTTGTATGCAATAAGTGAAAGTACTTATTTTTTTAAACTTTTTATTTCTGTTATTTGAAGTAATCACCCATGCAATCGACGTATCTTTGCCAACGCATTGGCATTTTTTTGATGCCCTTCTTGTACAAATCAGCTGGACGGGAGGCAACAAACTCTTCAAAGGCATTTTGTACTGCCTCTCGGGAATTGAATTTTTTACCCACTAAAAAGTTGTCTAAATTTTGGAAAAAGTAATAGTCGGTAGGTGCAAGGTCTGGTGAGTATGGCGGATGAGGGAGAGCTTCCAACCCCAGCTCTTGCAGCTTGGAGACTGTCTGTTGCGCAGTATGGAGTTCGCGCGATGTCGTGAAGGAGCAGTGGGGACGACCGATTGACCAAAGCTGGTTGCAGATGTGCAAGCTTCTGCATCATTCTCTCCAGTTCTTCACAGTACACATCTGCATTAATGCTCATGCCGTTTTGTATAAAGCTGTGGTGAATCACACCCGCACTAGACCACCAAACAGTGACCATCATCTTTTTAGGGATAATTTTTAGTTTAGGGCATTGCTTTGGTGCTGAACCAGGGTCTAACCAACTTGCTGAGCGCTTTCGATTGTCGAACAGAATCCATATTTCGTCGCACGTAAGAATTCGTTTCAAAATTCCTTCATTTCTTTGCCTGTTGAGAAGCGCAAGGCAAGTCTCGACGCGTACGTTGCGCTGGCGATCGTTAAGGTCGTGGGGCACCCATCTATCAAGCTTTTATACCTTGCCAATTTGTCGCAAATGGATCAATATTCTTTTGATGCTTACATTAAAAGCTGTTGCTAACTCAGCTGTAGATTGAGTTTCGTCAGCTTCCACAATCGCCTTTAATTCATTATTGTTAACCAAAGTCTCCGGATGACCACGAGCTTCATTATTCAAGTCAAAATTTCCAGAACGGAACCGGGAAAACCAATAACGGGTTGTGCGTTCGTTTGTACAGTTCTCTCCGTAAACGTTTTTAATGTTACGTGCTGTTTGTGTCGCGTTGGTGCCGCGACGGAACTCATATTCCATAATTACACGAATTTTTAAAGTATCCATTATGACGAAAAATGTTCAAATGTAATGAAAATACAACGCTAATCAGAAAACAAAAGACTGAGTTTGTAAATAGAATGTCATGGTTTTAAAACAAAATTAATTTGAATTTAGAATACAGAGCCATTACAAACTTTTTTTTATTTGAAATGACCAGTACTGAAGAACGGCAATTTCATAGGTAAAGACCTAATATGTCCATTATTGTACTGTATGTAAAATTTTATAGAAAACTAACGAGTCAAGAGTTCGAGTATCAGAAATAAAAAATATTCGTGCTTAGCATACCAAGTACAAATCAAGAACTTTTCTATTCTCACGTTTTGGAAGATTTCATCATTGAGTATAGCCAAAGATATCACTTAAAAAAATAGCATTAGTCTAACTAAATGAAAAGAATTAATGATATATGTTAAGGTTATTTTTTCTTAACTCAATAATTAAGTAACTTGATTCCAATTAGAAGCTTGTAGTAGCCTACAATTTAGTCTCACGGCTTTCCCCAAATTACACTTTATTGGTTATTAAGCTTTATGGATCGACGTCATTTCGCAGTTACGTGGTAATTGTTCGACTCCAAATGAAGTGTCTGGTTGACACCATATAAGCACACATACCATCGCTATATTATAGCTGGCGTCATTGATTATATTCGTCTTTATTATGACATTATGAGCAAGATACAACATTTTATCAGAACTTAATTAGACGTGTGTCAAGAATTGGTAAACGACAGCAACTACGAGTTTTAGTTTCGACTTTTCTGTTTTAACAAAACTGTACTAGTACCGTAAAGAGCCGTTATAAGAGAAATGTATTGATGAAACAAAAACTCTCAATTTATGATCAACAAGCACGTCAGCTTTTCTTTTACCCGCATTGATTTAGTATATCTATAGGATACTTGTATATCTTATTCTCATTTCGGTAATGCAAATTTGGAATAGTTAAAGCACTTTATAGTACATGCAATGATTATGTAGATTTTTTGATGTGGCAAAATATATTTAAAGCCTGAAACAGACTAAGACTTAGAAAAACTATTTTGGTATACTTATCCAATTAAGTTTTAAAAGAGAATGTGTATGCAAAAAGAGTTACTTAGTCTCAACGGCCTAGGTATTAACCAATTTATTGACGGAATGAAGCAAAGTTTCCACTCAGGTCCTTGAATGTTTCATGTGTATTAAATGTGTCAAAGCAAACAGGTTCAAAGTTTAAGTGGTCTTCATATTAAAGAGACGCATACTCGACATGTTATGTACCTTCAATGCAAGATAAGGGTTTTCCAGCAAAACAACTTCACTTGACGCCATTTCCGATAACGATTTGTAAGGAAATGTGGCTGCCGCGTGCGTATGATGGGGTAGCAAAATACATATAATAATATGTATTTGTATGAAACTTAGACACAAACATTGAACTTATATCTCTGCCCCACATACATTATACAAGCAATTATACTTTTTAGGCTTTTGCAAATAGGCACTTTTAGGATTATTGAGAATTTATAAGATATTTTCAGCTCTCCGACGCGACGATTCGAACAGATTGTTTTCATTGTACAGTTTATGGCATTGGGATTAAAATATATACATATCTCTTTACCTAATACAAGATTAGTGATTTTGTCTGAATATAATTCTGATCACCATTGTTGTTTCGTTTATTTTTATAAATATAGGTATCAACAATTTCTGGAGCTCTAAAGATACTGATCAGAATTCACGTACATTCTAAAATTTCGCAAAAGCCGAGTCTATGGAGATGCAGAGGAAACAGAACTAGAATTTTGTAAGTACCAAAAAGAGTACGACTGCTATATGAAACTACCAAAACAGGGTGGAACATGATGATATCATAGGAAATATAAACAGTTAGTGTTTATAAGATTTGAAGGTTTCTCGACGCTGTAATAGGTGGGAGCACCAAATTATAAAGCAACAATAATAAATGTGTATGTTATGGCACTTTAAACTTCGAAATTTAGAAGTGACAAAATTGAAATTGCGAGTATATCATCATCAGCCCGTTGCAGTCCACTGCTAGACATAGGACTCTCCCAAGGAAAATCACAGAGCCCGGTCTGTTGCTTTCTGCATCCAGTCGCTGCCAGCCCCCTTACTATCTCGCCACAGGGCGTCGCAAGGGGCGTACGTTTGCCAAGACGCGGTCTCTACTCTAAAACACGCTTACTCCAGCGGTTGTCTGTTCTGCAACATATGTGACCAGCCCATTGCCACTTCATTCTACCAACTTTAAGAGCTATGTCGGTCACTTTGGTTCTCTGACGGATTACTTCGTTACGAATTTTGTCCTTCAGAGAGACTCCAAGCATAGCTCTTTCCATGGCACGCTGAGCGACTTTGAGCTTCTGAATAAATCCTAGGGTCAATGTCTACGTCTCGGCACCGTACATAATTACAGGAAAGACGCACTGGTTGAACACTTTCGTCTTCAGGCTCTGTAGTATATCCGACGAAAATATGTGGTTTAACTTCCTGAACCCATCCTAACTGGATCATCCTATCGGCTTCCTTCCATTAGTTGCCTGAGATAGATATATTCCTTGACAACTTCGAGAAACGTGCCATCAATGACTACTTGTCCCGGAGCGAGATCATGACCTTGGTCTTGCTCAGGTTAATCCGGAGACCAATTCGTTGGGAGGATTCATTTAGGCTGTGCAGCATCTCTTGAACTTCCTGCAGCGATTCTGCCATGATAACGACATCATCTACAAACCTTAAGTGCGATATCTATTTGCCGTTTATATGATGCCCCTCCCGTTCCAGTTTAGAGTCTTGAAGACGTCCTCTAATGCATTTGTAAACAGTTTCGGGGATATCATACCCCCCTGTCTTACTCCTCGATGCAAAGGAATCTGTCTTGTTTATCTTTTCCATACTTGGACAAAATTGCCTTCATATTTCTTAATAGTAATTTAGTTTACTACAAATCATTATGATGTAGATCCAGTAAATTCGGAGTTACTTTCAGCATTTCCTAAGCCGCCATAGTGAAAGGGATCAAGCTGCATTGTCTGTATTCGCAATGAGTGTAGTGGCCCTTGTATTCTGTTCATGCTTTTCATCAGACAGAGTAGAGTCATTAGCAGGCTTTGAAATAAAATAATCACAAATTTTAACAAAAAAAAAACAGGCTTCAATCTAGACCAAATTTAAATGGGGCCACACGGGAAGCACCAGCTTTCAAATAAAAAAAGAATCATCGAAATCGGTTGGCGTGATATTGAGTTATTGGTCAATTTGTCGCGCACATACTTAATGCAAATTGAAGACTTATATGGTTTTCTCATGGATGACATGTCAGAACTGGACCAAATTGAAATGGGACCACATGGGAAGCACCAGCTTTGAAATAAAAAATAAAAAAGAATCATCAAAATCGGTTCACCCAGTCGAAAGTTATGAGGTAACAAACATAAGTTCAATATTGATCTACATATTTTTTCAAAATAATTATGTTGCAGAAAGTGTATAAGTGATAAGAAGTGCCATACAATATACATTTTTATTATTCCACAACGTATATAAACACCTCCGGAAGTTCCGGTTTAGATTATAGTGAAAAATATTGTATCACTTGTCATACAAGGAATGCACACAAGATTGCACCTAGGATGTTTATACAAAGATAACATAATTATATAAAACAGCAATAAATCAATTCCTGAACATTTTCTATATAGACTGTCGCAATCGATCGATATCGATATAAATAGTTCCGTGAAGTACATCAGTTTTCACTGATGGCTATGACAAATACAGCAAATTATCAGTTATTGAACTTCCGTCTTGGATTTTGTAAGTTCTTTGTTTTGACGATAACGCCGAAAGTGAAATCAGAGTTGGACTTATTTGTTATTCTATTTATCTAACACGGTTGCTATGCTAATATTAGATAACGATTCTTTAGTTCCCAAAAAATATGATGAATTATGTAATAATATACTTTTATCACGATATGTAAAACTTTTAGGGTTATTATAGTGACGCAGAAGATTAACTTTCTTTTTATAACTGTTTAAGCTATTTATCTTACAAATAATTTAAACAAAACAATCTTAACGTTTTTTTACTATTTTCTATTCTCTCTCAAGTCCAAAATAAAATGATCAAAAGATGCACTTACTATTTATTACACTTGGACTTCTAATATCGAATAAAGAGCTAAGTTTTATATGGTTTTCTTAACCATATCGTCATTTTGGGTAATGCGTTATCCATACTAATATTATAAAGAAAGTGACTCTGTCTGTGACGCTTTCACGGCTAAATCGCTGTACTGATAAGTATTAAATTTGGCATGAAGATACTTTAGTTTTTGAGGAAAGACATAGGGTATTCCTTACCACGAAAACCGACATACACGGGGGCGGAGCCGCGAGCAAAAGCTAGTTGAATATAAAGGTAAAATACAAAAATCAGTTTCGTAATTAAAATATTAGTTACGATTATCCTTGTTGGGATACATTTCTCACGTTGTTTGGCTGTTGTTGATACATTGTTACATTTCAGTTTCAGTTTTCAGTTGATACATTTTCAGAGCAACTTCGTTTTTCCTCATCATATATTGGCTTCTTATTTCTTATATCTTGATTCAATGGGGAATAAATAAATTGAATGAAACTAGTATGCTTTAGATTTTTTACATCAAAGTTGTTAGTCAATAAGTTTTGAAAATGATTATCCGACATTTATTAAGTTTCTTTGTTTCTCAAACAGTTCAGAAATATGAAGGCAAATTTTGTCAAGGTAAAATAAACAATTTGTAGGTCATATAGAATTTTCCGAAGAAACCGTCACCGAGGACTTCCTTTGTCAAATATTACCTTCAAAACTGACAAGTTCAAGAGTTATACAAACTCCAGAAAATATATATCGAAATTAAAGTTTTGTAAACCAAATACTGCAGTGAAAATTTGCTGAAAAAAATCCATCTAGAGAATTGTTCGTACGAGAAGAAGACGTTTCTTAATATACCTATCACACCGTAATCACTCAATAAGTCCTCATTAAACTTTGTACATACGGACACATCACTTGTGCAAGCTATGACGCCATAGAGTTTTAGTATCGAACTTAAAAATTTCTATTATTTACGAGGCCTTTTTAATGAACAAAAAAAATAAAGGAAAAAAGTTTGTTTTGGCCAATAACGGCTCCCCATATCACCCGGAACAGTCTAAAATATCGCTTATATAAATTATTGGGTTGATTCCTCTACTAAGCTGAAGCTATTATTATTAAGATAGAGTTTTGTGTTACTAGTGATCTGGGTCTCATTAATACCAAAAAACAGAGGCCAGGAACATATAAATATGTTCGTTTATATGTAATAAAATTAGTGTGTGCAACAGTTATGTGCCTGTCAAGGCGAATAAACAATCGAGAGTCAACACTCGAAGGAGCGATGACACGCCGGCGCGCGCGCTCTCACCGTGTTTGTGACTGCTCACTTGAGGAACTAGTACACTTGGTAGTATTTGAATGGTAAATTCCTTTGTTTTGCACCTTTGACCAATTGATATCCCTATCATATTGTAATGTATAGGATAAAAAGTTTAAAAAAAGCTTCAAATTCATACATATACAAGATTTAGAGATCTGTTACGGCCATGAAAGTATCGGAATAAATTATTTATTAATATCGCATCTTATTCCCACTTGTCTATACCTACACTGGTTTGTGTTAGTATTTCAACTAACTATACATCAAAATAATTCACAGCTTTCTTATCATTTTAACTTATGTTGTCGTGTTGTCACTACGTCTCACAACAATAAATATTATAAGCTGTAAGTATTAAATACTGTCAATGAAATTTTATCTAAAGAATTCGATTTTGTGAATTTGAAAATTTTTACGAGCCGAAGATAAATTAATTTCAATAGATACGGCTTCGAACACGGAACGGATAGATATAAGCTGAGATTATGAGCCGGGATAGGCCGTGTACACTACACACTCGATAAAATATTGAATAAACAAAATGTATGAATAGAATATGTTTCAAGCAAATTACGTATTTATGGAAAAGTTATATGCGCTTCTTTGGTTCGGCGGTGATAATACTGTTGTAATCTACTGATTAGGCCGCCCACCTGGCTTCCCATAGAGTCGAGGCTGTAGCGTATGCCCCATAACAGATACGGAGACGTTAATGTACGAATTTATAGTTTTATATTGTGAATAGCGCTGTGTCGGGAACTGTGTGGCGATGGATGGTAAAACTCACTTGATAACATGTAGATTAGGCGGTAGGCTATTACAAACTAAATGTTTGAGCTTACTGTATCGATTTCTTATCCCAGACTATTAGTATACGTTTTGGTTTTGCTATGTGTAGGTTGTAAATAATAATCCTTGACTATCAAAGCTAATATAGATGGTAAAAGTGAGTTCGCGTTGTTAACATACTGAGTTGGATTTGAAATTGTAAAAGAAGACCCTTTGAAGATAATTACGTCTTTCTTGTGATTTAGCAATAAAAATCAACAGATTGTAGGTTAGTGGTAGGTCTTAGGGTAATTGTATCATATAACGATATTTCTTGTCATTCTTTCTACAGAAAGCGCTAGGCTAGTTCTAGTTTAGCCACGATACCTCTTTAACCCTAAAAAAAAAGATTTATCCGAATTCAGTGCTTTTGTAAATTGATTTTAATATTCTTGGTGAATCTATTTATTTATAGTACTGAGTTGTAAGCGACAAGCTGCCCTTGCGATGAGGTCAAGGGCAGCCAGTTAACAGCTGGACTACTGCCCGAATGTAATGCCTAAATGGCATGCTTGTGGGTCCATGCCATCAGGGTGTTCATATCCTTTGCAGCCGAAAATAGGTGTTTGACTAGGCACTTACCTGTACTAGATTATCTAGTGCATTTTAGAATGATTTGATTTCGTTGTAATACTTAATAACCTTTCTTTGAGTCTTGACTCCATGGTAGACGTGAATAAATTATTGTCAATAAGTTTTATATTGTTTTATTGGGAAGAAAGGCCGTGAGCTTAGGTTATTACCTTTCTATGGGCGTCTTATGACGAAACATGTGGTTTTATATCTCACGGGACTGTACTAAGTGTTGTATCTAATGATAATAGCATATGCGCATGTCACGCGATCACTAATAATATCATAAATATACAGGAGATAAAATGACAATTATATGAGAGGTTTTTGGGAATAGTTAAGTGGGTGAAAGTAGTGTTTAATGCAGTTTGTAAATGAATTGGACATTTGTTTGATTTGTAGTTAAAATTTATTTTTAAAATGAACGTGCTGAACATTTGTATATGAACCATTGATAATATCAATGATATGAACAATATTCGGTATTTTTTTAAATAAATTAAGTTTAAGGATATTATGTCATTTCACTTATGTTTATAAATGTCACAAAACGTTTCTATTGCTCGTACAAATAAAATACTTATGGAAACTTAGGATTTTTTTTACTTTCTTCAAGAAAATATGAAATGTGTCTGATGTTGATGACAAACGGATTTGTGAGATATGTAATATACACTCATTTGCAAAAAAACGGGCGGTTTTGATTTTCTTCTTGGCTGAAAAAAATAAAATACCAAAAAGGTTTTAATCATTTGAACATGTTACTGGCCAGTTATAAAAGTGCCATAAGTTTATAAGAGTACATTCCAAATTCAAAATTTTGACTGAGCCTGGTTTTCAAAGAAAACAACTTTTAACTACATTTTGTGGCGCGAATTCCCTATAGTTAATCTCGACTGTAATTAACTTTTTGTTAATTTTTATTAAATTATCTGATGTCCTTGACATTTAAAAGTATTGTTATTGCTGTTTAGCAATCTCGAAAATGGTAGATAAAGTTATAAAAGCGAGCAAAATTATTGCGCTGCTTAAAGAAGGTTGCAGCTAATGCTTCGTGGCTCAGAGGCTAAATGTGAGTCGGTCGACAGTTCAAAGGACCTGGCAGCGCTATCAAGAGACCGGTTCCGTCAAGAGAAGGCCTAGTTCTGGCAGAAAGACATGTACCGAACCACTGGATGATAATTTTCTAGTTATTATATATACGCTAGTCAAGCGTTAAGAAATCGCAAATCTTCTTATGTGGACCTCAAGAACAGCCTCGAAAAAGTAAGAAATGTGCAAATTAGTCTATGGACGGTCAGGAGGAGGCTTCTCGCTACTAATATACACAGTCATCGCCCGGCACGCGGCCCTAAATTACTCCGTGGACATCGAGTTGCCAGGCTTAGCTTCGCTCGAAATTGTGTGTCATGGACTCATGAAGACTGGGATAGGGTATTGTTCTCCGATGAAGCCAGGATATCTCTGCATGGTGAAGACCGACGTCGGCGAGTGCTACGTAGATGAGGAGAACGCTTTGCAGAGGCATGTTTTGAAGAAATCACACCTTATGGAGGGGGCTCTGTTATGTTTTGGGCAGGAATAAATTCTATGGATCGTACGGAGTTAGTCTTCATCGGAAACGGTACACTGACTGGACACCGATACATAACGGAAGTTCTAATTCCTTATGCACAACCCGCTTTAACCGCTCTTGGCGAAAACTCAATTTGTATGGACGACAACGCTCGCGCCCACCGGTCTGGCGATGTGGAAGCGTATATGCTAGAAGTCGGAATTCGTCGTTTGGACTGGCCAGCTAGAAGTCCGGACCTCAATCCCATAGAGAATGTCTGGGACGTTCTGAAGCGACGAGTGAGATCAGTGCAGCCGGCTCCGCAGACCATCAGAGAGCTAAAGAATGTGATTACCGCGGAGTGGGAACGTATTTCCCAAGAAACCATAAAAGATATACTCGCTAGCATGCCCAGACGAATGCAATCCGCGATTTCAGCAAGAGGGGGTCACACTCAATACTAAACTTTTATCTGCTTTTAATGTATTCAAGAAAAACAAAGAAATTAACACCTTCATTTTTATTTAGCGAGCAGGTACAATATTAGTGTTTTGAGTTTAAACATTATTTCTCAATAATTTAATCAAAATGTTATGATAAAACTGATGAAAACTTTTCCTTCCTTATTAATTTATAAAATTGTGAGGATAACAATACCTAAAATTGTCAAACAAATAGTAACTATAAAATAGTTCTTTGCTTAAGAGCCCGTTTTTTTGCAAAAGAGTTTATATAATTTTATTGTCAAGTTATTGTTAACTATGAACCCCGGAACTATCTAATCGAGTCTCACATTTTTCTTTGTGTTTTGCTTCCTCATATCTATATCCTCAAAAAACGTTCCAAGTAAGCGTTTCCACAGAGTCACAAAATATTTTCAACAAGTTTATTCTTTTGATCTTTACCGCCAAAAACAGAAACACGGTTCCCAACATTTGTTGACAATTTTTTTTGCTAACAAGGAAATTACAGAAACTTTGTCACCAACACGTGTTGACAACACGAAAGTTGCCAACTTTTGTTCCGTGGAGACTCGGCTTAAGACATATGTATCAAGGTAAGTAGGTTACATCAGACTATTGTAACTTTATTCAGTCTGTCAGTGAATTCTGAAAGTGAGCGACGACGTGAGTCGCGACCGCGACGCGGCCCATTCGCGGCTACAACCACTCTGGTAAGAATAAGAAGATATTTAGAGAACGAATTAAGAGACGACAATCAACTTATCGTCATTCACTACTAAAGGTCTCTTCCAAGGAGGGCCAACCATCCCGGTCTTGGGCAGTCCGCGTCTATCTGCTGCCACCCACTTTCTTGATATTGTCGATCCATCGCTTCGCAGGGCACCCTACTGCGACCGCGACTATCAGTTCGTCTGGAGACATTGCCGACCCCGTAGAAGAAGTAGACTTAAAAGTTTATTACAATTTATGATGTCTCAAGATGCGCTCATAGCCCAGTTGCACTCGGTGATTCGAAACAATCACCGAGGGTAAGCAACGACGGCACGGTACCCGTACCTGGATGGGTGACCGCTGGTGGCATGATACCATGAGCGTCTCCGTGATTCGGAGGTCACGTTAAGCAGTCGGTCCCGGTCGTTATCATATGATAACAGTCGTGAAGCTTAGTTGGCGGTCTTTGGGCGGCTTATAAACATCCAACGGCAAGATTACGTAGCCACAACGTTGTTTTGCCAGTCCCCAACCCGCACTCTGCCAGCGTGGGGACGTATGGCCTTAATCCTCTTCTGAGAGGAGACCCGAGCGTAGCAATAGGACATTATGGGTTGTTGGTGATGGTGTCTCAATCGTATTGTAGTCAATTACTATTTTTAAACACAATTATTGTACTGCTAGAGAGCAGAAAGCAGTTGGTATGCGCTTGTAAATTACGTTTAAGCCGTTAAAATTCAGCCGCGCGCCGTATCGAATATCCAGTTATGGTAGTTACTCGCCCAATATTAGTTCTTTTATTATATAATTTAAAAGCTTATAAAATGCATTTTACCGAGTAACCGAGCCTCATTGTATACCGTTCATTACCAGAACTCAGACTATAAAATGTACAGTAGTTCTCGAACATAATTTTTACGATCAGACAACATTTATCGTTTAGTTAAAATCGTTTTAGATTATCGACGGTTACGTAAGTAAGATTGTCCATTGTTAATCACGTGACGTTTCACAATACCTTCTGTAGAGTGAGAGCACCGTCTATTGAGATTTTACTAATGTTTAATATGCTATAAATATTTATTTATTGCCCTGTCTCTAATACGCTATATCATTCATTTTATAGCGTTGCGTTAAAAATTTATATCCCACGATACTTCGCCTTACTAATTTGATTTTGTTGAATACGAAATTAAAGACTTATTAGATACGATTTTATTGTACTTTACATAATGAATTGAGTGGAGGTGAAAACATGGAACGTTTTGTTTATGCAACTTATCGCATTAGCTACTGTAACTCGTGGTATTAAGAGTAATATGGTGAAAACGAAAATTCCGTTGGACATAAAATGCCATAAAGATAAATATGACTCAAATAAATGCGGATTAAAAATTGCTTGTGTTTCTAAATCTCATCCGACTTATGAAAGCAGCCGGTGATCGGATTTCTGCACATAAACACTACTTACAATAGTTTAGAAAAACCCACATCTGCAATGTGTAAGTAAGAGTTTCTTTTATAGTAGGAGTCTGCATTGATCCAGATTTATCAAATATCGTTCTAATAGAAGCAGACTTATCTTTTTACAAGCTTTTTATTAACTTGCAATGTATGTATGTATGCTTGTATGTTCGGGTGGAATCTTGCAACTCAATTTTGAAGCAGATATCTTCAACCGATTTTGCTGAAATTTTGCAAGCAAATGTATACAGTGTGACAATACAATATTATAATGACATGTAGCTGATCTGATGCTGGAGCTGGAAGGTGGCCATAGGAACTCTCTAAAGAAACGTCGCAACATTATCGAGTTTGGACTCTTTTGATTCGTCTCGAGGCATTCCATTAAAGCTTGTTTTTAAAAAGCTTTTTAATTTAATTTATTAATTTAACATATTATTATTTTATTCAGTTTCCTTGATAAAAGGGTTATAAACGGATCAAAGCAGGATTGAATATTTTTCGCAACGTAGAAACTCTTCGGACTTCACTAAACCAAAACGACGACTAAAACCATATGGTATATAAGTTATATAACAGACTTCGTAGCGTAACATCACTTTTTATACTCACACCTGTAAATATGGAGGTTTGTGATAAATTTGCACTTGCGCATTTAAAAGTTTTTTCGGTAAGAGTCTGATATGAAGATAATAAAAATTCCTAAGAATTTAATGACTTTTAAATGTAGGTAAAAACTTTTGAATCTCCCGTCGTTTAGACCAGGTTGCACTGGCCAAATAAAATCACTACTGACATTAAACAATTCTTACTATACAGTTTTACAATGTATGTATTAGGCAGCGAACTGATTTAATAGGGTTATTCTAACATTGCCACAAAAACTACACACATCAAAAGTGTCTAGGGATCAAGCATTTTTATGCGGATTTCTTGAGATTGAGATGTGGCTTTGGCCCTGGCCTGCTCAGTCGCCAGACTTGAACCCGATTGAGCATGCATGGGATATGCTACAGAGAAGAGCTCTGCCGAATATGGAGGGTATCCAGTCCCAAGAAGACCTTTTTTTGTTGTTGCAACGAACATGGGCGGCCATTCCACAGCGTGTTTGGATGAACTCATTTTGAGTATGCCAAACCGATGTTCTTGTGTTGTTAGTGTTCGCGGTAGAAACACGGATTATTAATTGTTTAAGTTACCTAATAAAATTTTAAAGAAAACTGTTATTTCAGTCTTTTTTTCGAACTTTAATGTTAGTGGTTCAAATGTCAAAATCCCTTTATTAGGAAAATGGCAAATTTCTTTATTAATGCAAAGGTGACTTGGTTTATCGTTACTGTGACAAACGAAAACACTTTATTTGATGAATCCTTAAAGAAAATTTTAATTAATATCAATCAGGAGAAAAGTTATTGCAAAAATATATGTTGATCCCTAGACACATATGTTGATCCCTAGACACTTTTGATGTGTGTATTAAAAAACCAGTTCTGCTGACAAACTGACTCCTACAGAAGTGCGCGGGCCGATAAGCCGATTCTAATATTCTCCCAATTTCAGATCATCATGGAAATTGATTATTAGTCTAGATTTACATATTTATAGGTCGTAATCTTACTTTATTGCGACATCTTCGTTGTTTTCACCTTTAGCTATTTGTTACCTAAAGACGAATTTGCATTTCGTCAATTTTGAATTTATGTTAATTTTTACATATACCTACTTTAAAATATACTTTAAAAACTGTTACACAAATTATATTAAGCGAAGTATTAAAATCATATTACTTTAAAATGCACTTTTATTAGCTTCACCTATATGTTTGTTAGTTTGTCTGTAATCGACTTGTGAAAGCGTGTTTCTTTAGTTTTTCCAAACTATATTTTTATTATGACAGACATTCTTTATCTCAAACGGAAGAATTTTGTGATAAGACATTATTTTGATGTTTTTGTGAAGGTTCTCATTAGGGAAAACTCTAGTAGTAAGTAACTTTCGCCAACTATGAACACCTACACTTCAAGAGATACAAGTAACCGTGTATGGTGTCAGCCTTTGAGAACATCTCAGATTTAAATGGAGTTGAACTAATGTTAAAAGGACGAAATGAGGTAGATAGAAAGACAGTTCTTTATTGTGCAGGAGAAAAAATAACAATACAGTTATATCTATTTGTATAAGTCTTATGATCTGAAAGCAGTAACTCAAAGAAAGTAAAACAAAATATACATAGAAATATTTGTACGATTGGCGGCCTTGTTGAGTTTGCGATTTCTTCCAGGTAACCGCTGGGTACTTCATCCATTTCCAACTTTATTTGGGGTTGATGCAATAAATTTTCTATTCTCCTCTATGACTCGTCAGTACACTGCTTACTCCCTTCTGGAAAACTAGCTACTACTACAGAGCTGATTATATTATTTAAGCCATAACTTAGGCTACTTTTTTGACTAACTTCACCCCGCGGTTACGGTACCATGATAACCGCGGGTAACACCGCGGGGCTCAGCTAGTCTATAATCAATACGATAATACTAATAATAATCACAAATTTTAACAAAATAAAAACCGACTTCAATCTGGACCAAATTTAAATGGGACCATACGGGAATATTGAGTTATTCGTTAATTTGTCGCGTACATACATAATGCAAATCGAAGACTTATATGGTTTTCTCATGAATTACATGTCAGAACTGGATCAAATTTAGATGGGACCATTCGGGAAGCACCAGCTTTCAAATAAAAAAAGAATCATCAAAATCGGTTCACCCAGTTCAAAGTTATGAGGTAACAAACATAAAAAAAAAAAAAAAAAAAAATTACAGTCGAATTGAGAACCTCCTCCTTTTTGAAGTCGGTTGAAAATAATTCTTACTTTTTCGTTCTTCCCTGAATCTAGGACTTTCCAATCTATATTAGTTTCTTGTAGTGTAGTCTAGCATATAATCTTTCGAGGTAGTGGAGCCACGCTGATTTCAGCACGAACGGGCCGGCTCGACTGGGGTGGTACTACCCTCGAACAGAAGATCACCGTAAAATAACAGCATTCGTGCTGTAGTCTTTCGTTGGTGCATTCGCGACCGGAGGCCCAATGATGCAGAAACATCACTAGGCCGCCATGGTGTGGGTCACCATGCTGCATTGTTGCATGCACCACTCTTGGATTCTGTTTAAGCTTTCCATCAGGCATTGTAGAGTGATTTTGGCAGGGCCCTACATAAAAAAACACATTTATTATTGTACGGATTACGGGTATAACATAAAACATATATGTATAAGTGTACAATAACCTTTAAAATACAAAAAAGACCGTCGACTGCTTATCGATTTAAGTTATCTCTATGTGAACGCAGCGTAATACAGGGTGCTAGAGATTAAAATTGCTGTGACCCTTACCCTTATGCTAATTTTACGATGTTAATGCCAATTAAAATGTTAACAATAGCAACAGTAGAAGCTACAGCTTTATTGAAAGTAGACCGGTTTGGCGCACGACACCCATCCAGTTTACAGTTTTACATCTTCATTCTACCGCCAATGGTTAGTTTTGCATAATAATGCACGGATAATTAAATTTTTCGGTTCTAAATTAACAATATGTGCTCTATAAAGGGTGATGTATCAACATGTTAGAAGCTTTTGTGAAGATAAGAATGAAAGATCTTCTGATTTTTACTTACCAATCTATCGTCACATCTCGTTGCCTCGTTGGTCTAGCGGTTGACGTGTGCGACTGCTGATCATGAGGTCTTGGGTTCGATTCCTGGGTCGGACCAAATGTTTGTATGATCTACAAATATTTGTTTAGGAGTTTGGGTGTTTTCTATGTTTAATATGTATGTATTTACAAAAAAAAAAGTATATATGTATTTGTATCAGTTGTCTAGTACCCATAACACAAGCTCTGCTTAGTTTGGGACTAGATGGCGATGTGTATTAGATGTCAGAAATATTTATTTATTTATTTATTACATCACATCACATCACATCACACTAATATATAAAGGCGAAAGTTTGTGTGTATGTTTGTTACTTATTCACGCAAAAACTACAGAACGGATTTGGATGAAACTTTACAGTAATATGGCTTATACATCAGAATAACACATAGGTTACATTTGCAGCGATAACCGACATACACGCGGGCGGAGCCGTGGCAACAACTGGTCATATATAATTCTCGTGTCACGTTGTCACTCACGATGAACTCCGAAACTATTAACCCGATTTCCACGTGTTTTTAATGAGTGTTTTGTTGGCGTGCTTATGATAGGATAGTTAACATCACGCTTTGACCAATAGGACTCGAGCATAATCAAAAAGAAACGCAAACGAAGCAGCGTGGGCCAGAGTAGTATATTATAATTTTCATAAAATTCAGTTCGCGGTACAAAAATAAATGATTTTTTTCTATTTACAATTTAATAACTTTTAAAAAGGTATCAACAAATATAGGTACTATAAAAACATGGCGCGTTTTAAGCCCCAACCCATTCATCCCAATAAAATTATACAAACAAACATGAATGATTAGTTCGATTATTTGTTAACCTTGAGAGCTGAGAAAGAATAATAACAAAATTGCCAGTAAATTTATTTGTTTGGCACATACAAATCAATACTCTTTTCATTCGTAAGCTAACAATATATGGTGTAGCATCAATCAAAATGAATTTCAAAAGTAACACCCCGTTGCGGCGACAGCGGGGAATCAATACATAGTATGGGGACGGAAATAAAAACCGGTATCACTTCCTATTTCACCCTTCGGCTTCCGCGTGAACCACAATCAACTTTTTGTTCGGTATCAATTTAAGACAGTCCCCCCTTTGCGGTGGCTGCGAATGCCAAGATGTAATTTAAGTAACACAAGAATATCATTAGAAAGAAAACGCAAGTTACTACATTAACATGTTTGCATCATAAATGCAGTAATTTCCATTTGGCTCTCATACCCACTTTCCATAATTTGCACATGTATATCGGTGTCGTGTAAACCAATCCGCATTATGAACACTATTAAAATGTATTCGAATATTCATGCTACAGTAAATACTTAAGTAAGACAAAAAGGTTCTGCAAGCAGTATAAATACACCCATACTATATTACTATACTAGCTTTTGCACGCTGCTCTGCCCGCGTTTATGTCAATATTTAAATCTTAAAAATCTCTATAAATTTTAACTTATTATTTTATTCCGATGTCTAAGCTATATTGACTGCCTCGTTGGTCTCGCGGTTGGCGTGTGCGACTGCTGATCATGAGGTCTCGGGTTCGATTCCCGGGTCGGACCAAATGTTTGTATGATCTACAAATATTTGTTTCGGAGTTTGGGTGTTTTCTATGTATAATATGTATGTATTTACAAAAAAAAAGTATATATGTATTTGTATCAGTTGTCTAGTACCCATAACACAAGCTCTGCTTATCTTGGGACTAGATGGCGTTGTGTGTTCGATGTCCAAAATATTTATAATACTGCAAAATCTCATGAAAATCCGTTCAGTACTTTTTGGGTGAAAGAGCAACAAACACATATCCTCACAAACTTTCGCATTTACAATATTAGTAGGAAGGAAGTAGGATAGGATAATAATATATATATACCATATCTTTATTATTTATATAATTATACTAGGTATATTTAATAACCATACGAATACCATAAATTCGAAAGTTACTCTGGCTGTCTGTTATGGTTTCAAGGCTAAACCACTGTACCGATTTAATGTAATTTGGCATGCAGATACTTTGGTTTTTGAGGCAGGACATAGGCTACTTTTTACCGTGATAAACGACATGGACGTTGTAGCGAGAGCCATGAGTAAAAGCTAGTAGGTACATATGTTATAATGACCGATAATGGCATTAAATATATTACGAAATCAAAATCTCCGTTACGTCATGAAGCTTTTGGCATCGGTTTCGAAGAAATTCATATATATCTTTCTTCTCTATATAGTAATATAAATATAGAAAATTCTACAATATTTATTACCCTATTTATAAAACAAAACATTGGTTGTTTATCCAATTAGTTCTTCTCACACAGATCATATTAAACAGATCCGAACAGTTATTAAACCGAACAATTATAATATTTCCAAGAGTTAATTACGTGGTTTGCGCTACTAATTACCGTGCAAGAATCATAATAAAGCTTTGAATATAAAACTTATATGATACGTCAACAACTTTTATTCGTAATAAAATATTCCAATAAAAAGGATATTGGTTTAACGGTGGCCGTTAATTTTGATGATTTTGAAAAATATCTGAGTTCGAGATCAGAAACGGTAGCGTGTTTTACAAAAGTGATATAATAAATTATTGATAATGAAATAACAAATCACGGTTGTTTTGGAATCGATTTGGTTCGCATCGCGAGCGTGATGGATGGGCAAGCGCACGCGGTAACGCGCATCGACCCCTTTATTCATCAACACCGAGGGATTTAGGGCGTGAAGGATAAATGAATAAATTAATATGCCTTAGAATTTGTAGTTTTCGATGCAGCTGTTGTTATTTGAATTTATTATGCGATTTCTCTAACGACGAATTTGAATTCACCTTAACACTATTTAAATATTTATCTCTGGCTAGCCCATGCTTTATAAATTAAAGTCAATTTTGGCATAATGAATGACGTTGTACAGATTGTAAATAATAACACGAATGGTCTTTTTATCAGAGATCTGGTTGTTTAAATGGTACTGGCAGTCAAGGGTATCGGATTTCTGTTTATTACTGTAGACCGTAGCTCTGCAGAAGCTGCTGTACAAGTGAGTTGTCTGCGAGATCAAGATAGATGAACGATAACGAATAATTTCCAACTGGAGTTTGTCATCAAACAGGTATCAGATCCGCAGCTTTGAGGATTTTAACTTATATTGAAGGTGTATTTATTAACAGATGCTATTCTGATACGATAACACCTACTACTTCTTGAAGAGATAAAATTATTATTGTCTAGAACAGAGTAGGTAATATGGTGATATGTTTAAAAATAAAAACGATGTTGGTGAGTAACAATTAAGAAACAATGCATGAAATCATACGTGAAATTTAAAAGACATTATGTAAATGAATCTAGGCGAGTCTGTTGCCTCAGACTTACCTCACAAGGGTGACCCAGACTGAACATATAAATTAAAAGATGCACTCAATTCTTGTGATGCTTTCTTAGTAGAGACAGTCAATTGAAGCGAACATTTTGAAGCTATTCGTTGAGGGCTCATTGACAACCGTTAAAGGGCGACAGACTCGAGAGAAAGTTTAATGAATGACATGTATAGACACGTCGTGTTATTCAAATATCATTTCGATGTTATGATCAGGTATTATTATATCATTAATAAGTATGAATTACACGCTATGAATGTTGTTGACGGTATATGGGTGCGTCTTATATTGAGTCACTTCAGCTGAGGTACAATTTTACCTGAATGTGCAAATATCGTAAAAGAGGTGCTAAAATTTATTGAGAAGCCGAAGACATGCGATGAAATACTGATATTTAAAGTGCGCAAGTTTTACAGTAAAAATGTTTTTGATGGTTACTGCAATTTTATTTACTTTTCAAATATCAATAATTGACTGTGGTTTTATTAATTATTTATTAGAGTGCCTCTGTGTTTCTAAACAGCTGATTTCGTGGAAAAGACCTTGATTTGTTACTAAATAATTAATCGTATATCTATTATTAGTACTATCTTATTACATGAATGTTAAGAACAGAGGTTTATTTTTTGTCCTAAACATAACCAGATGAGTTTTTAGTAAAATTTTGCTAGATTATTGGAAACTGGCTTTCTAAGATGAGGTTTTCTTTTCTGTAATTCTTTCGTAGCAGAAGAATTTACAAAAAAAATTTTTTTCGTTTAGTTAACCGTGGGAGAGCCACGCTGCGGCATGAATGGGCCGGCTCGACCGGAGTGATACCACGGCCTCACAGAAAACCGGTCTGAAATAGAGCTTGCGCTGTGTTTCACCGAGTGAGTGAGAATACCGGAGGCTCATACCCCAATCCCTACATCCCACCCCCATCCCCAAAAGGCCGGTAACGCACTTGTGACGCTTCTGGTGTTGCAGGTGTCCGTGGGCGGCGGTAATCGCTTACCATCAGGCGATACGAGTGCTCATTTGCCCGCCTAATTAACAAACAAAAAAGTTCAGATTTGAACAGAAATGTTCAGAATTCTAACTCCATGACAACTGTAACTTCAACATAGAGTACTTCCATATTATAATTACAAATTTAATTTACTAATCGAAATAATGTCAAACAAGTATTCAAGAACAAAAGAATACAAACGCGGTGCGGGTGACAGTTTCAGTAACATTTCGTTTCACTCTTGAAAGTTACCGCGATGTACAAATTATGACTAAGTGTTTCAGCAGTACCACATTCGCAATGTATTAAATCATTAATAACTGTAGTAAATTAAATTAAACCAACCAAAATGTTCTACAGTACAAATAAAATCAAAGCACATCCCGCACCATGCTACAGCGCAAAGAGTATAGTTGTCATTTAACAGTCTAAATAAAGGAATAAAATACCAAGGCGTCATAAATATTAATACATACCTACATAGTTACAGCTGAGCAATTGTTATAAACTTCAGCACAGTCCGACTTGCAGTCGGAATATCCTGCTCCTGTCATTTCCTGCGATCCTTGTTCCAACTCCGCTTTGTACCACAACTAGGTTACTGGTGACATAACACTAGATAATGTCCACACAATACAATTTATTCATAAATGTAGTCTTATTTTCATTTTCTAGGAAATATTGTGATATTGTATTGTGCCTATGTTTGCTTAAACTACGGTTTTGGTAGTAATGTGTACTTAATTATAAAAGTTATTGAATAGAGTTTATTAACATGCGCCGTAATCTTTTTTTGTAGTGCGTTTTTTTACATATTGCATGTATGCATTGCTATACATATCACTGATTCAAAGTATTAATCCTAGTACTACATCTTATATATATTTTAAAGTGTCTTAAACTGAAATAGTATCTAACCATCGTACCTACCTAAGATTATATTTATGTACATGTCAATTTATTCGTTGGACGAAAGATTGTGGCTAAAAAAGATTTATGTAGCTTAAATCTGTCACAAGTGTATACCGTATAACCAAGTAAAGTTCGAACTTGTAAAAACAACCGCGATAAAACACCCTTACAGTGTACTACCAAGCAAGTTACGCGCCATTAGTGGGTAAAAATTCAATTCCCGAGAGGCAGTACAAAATGCCTTTGAAGAGTTTGTTGCCTCCCGCCCAGCTGATTTTTACAAGAAGGGCATCAATAAACTGCCAATGCGTTGGCAAAGATGCGTCGATTGCATGGGTGATTACTTCGAATAACAGAAATAAAAAAGTTTGAAAAAATAAGTATTTTCACTTATTGCATACAAAACGGCAATTACATAGGTAAAGACCTGTTAAAAAATAATCATCAAATCGGTTCACCCAATCGAAAGTTATAAGTTAGCAAACACAAAAAACACAGTCGAATTGATAACCTCCTTCTTTTTTGAAGTCGGTTAAAAAGAGACAAAAACCTGATTTATAATTTTAATTCATACTAATATAATAAATTCGAAAATAATTCTGTCTACCTGTTTGTTACATTTTCACGGCTGAACCGCTTCACCGATTTCAATGAGTTTTGGCATACATAGGCTATTTTTTACCGTGATAACTATACTTCTTACACGCAGGCGGAGCCGTGGGTAAAAGCTAGTTTTTTAAATATATATCTAGATACGCGGTAGCGTGTCAAGCCAAGTTCAAATGTGCCAAAATGTGAGATCTTAAAGTAGGTTAGATTTGCCTTGGCCAGTTTTTATCAGAATTAAAATATATATATGTTGAATAACTTTATAAAATGATGGATGTTATGAAAACTGGCTAAGTCAAATCTAACCTACTTTAAGATCTCACATTTTTAAGTAACAGCAATTGTTATAGATATCCAATAAAGCAAAGAAATAGAGTTTAATACTTTTTCATAATTTTATTTTGTTCCTTTATATACATATTTGGATTTTGCATAGAACTTGGCACTCATTTAGATCTCCATTCTTTTTGCAGCAAAGCCCACAGCCAAGCATAATTTTTGTATTGAACTTGGCTTTCCTTTTTTACATTTATGTTTTTGGTGGGATATTATAATTAAACAAATGTCTCTGTCATAATTAAGACGAATCTAACCACATCTCAGTCCCGAACCCGCACTCAGCTAGCGTGGGGACGTATGGCCTTAACCCTCTCCAGAGAGCAGACCCGAGCCCAGCAGTGGGACATTATGGGTTGATGATGATAACCACATCTCAAACAACAACATGTGTCAAGCCGTTTAGGATACAGAGCGTACCAAAGGAATATACATACATACTTAGGTATACATACAAACTCTCGAAAAACAAAACTTTAATAGCACAGTCGGGAAATACAATGTAAAAACTTAAGCTTGATCATTTTATATTAATAAATATAATTGGAAATTACTAATTTATTATAAATAAAACATAACTCTGAAATTAATTCTAAAACTAGCAACACCAAATAAGTCTTGCTCTGTGGTTTCTTATTCGTCACTCAAGTTATTATTAAAATGCCTCTATAATTGTTTTTCCCGATACGCGGTAATTTGATGTTGTTTCTACTGAATTATTTTCGTCATTTAATAACTGACCTACTTGCTATTATGAGTATATTAGCACAATGAACAATGTTGCTGCCATTATCATATTTTTAAATTCGATATGATGAATATGCAACAAAATGAAATGACGAAACTGTATGTAAATATTTACATATCAATTTTTTGTAATGACGATGCACTTCCGATAGAAAGATTTGTATACGAATCAATTATATAAATTATTGTAAATATTATTCACACTTTCAAACAATTTGTTAGTAACGAGATTCATTCATAGTCAGTAGCAACCCTTAGCGCGCCGACGTACTCAGCGTCACATTTAATTTATATATTTTTATAAATAAATAATGTCTAAAATAATTTCATTGGATTATACCTATTGTGTTAGATTATCCCACGAAATATTTTAGTCACGTTTTTAAATAAACAAAATTAACAGAGTTCCTGGATGCGTCACCGGTCGTCAGAGCTGTAGGGCGACCGGTCGGGGCGAAAGTCGGCTTTGGCCACACAGTTGGATCGACGCGGTACCACACCACAGTCTCATCTAAGCCACAGCTATGCGAGCATCTTCCCCATCATAGCCGAAAATTCCACATTCCCGGAGACACGCTCGCTGACGCGACGCGAAAGTTGAGATTTGAAGTCGCGAAATATTTTTCGAAATAACCGAACATTTTTTTTCGCTGCCGTTGAAAATTAGGAGCAGTTGGCGGCAAACGGTAAAGTTTTGTGTTGGTGTCTTAACAGTGTTTAGGCAACTTTCAGAGCTTTATAAGATTTTTTATTTATTTGTGTGCAGTATCGGTGTGCCGAGACAATGTATTGATGTGAAGTGATTTTTATTTTGTGCACTCTTTCATTTGGATTTTTTCGTTCCGGAGTTTTTGGTTGGTTTTTTATTGTTTATTTTATTTTTCTTCTTAATAAACTTTATTTTGCAAATTATTACTAGATTTAAGTTTTTATTTCTATAGAAGGCTGTTGATATTTATTTTTACCATAGTATTTTTGACCAATTATATGGTGTTTGAGTGAAAGTAATAATTAATTATATATTTTCATGACTACAATAGGTTTTCGAATTGTGGCTACCTTAGCATATTTTTGAAAAAAAAAATAGTTTCAAGAAAAAATAATTTAAAGCTCAATTTGGTTAAATATTCTAATTGGAAAAGTATAGTATATGAAGTCTTGTTGACATTAGATGTATGTTTCTAAACATAAAAAAAAACTTAATATGGAACCAAATCACTGTTAAATCAATTTGACGGACGTGTAGACAAACGCCACCACATTACATTAACGGGTTAGTGACCACTTAGAAAATTGTTTAACTCGAGCGGCGGCCGCCAGCGTTAATGATTAATTTCTTATAGTAATAGTATCGGAAATATTTATATACCAATAATAAAATTAATCTTTTATTCACGAAGTAGATCTTTAGATAACCGTAGTTTATAGCGGTTTGTTTTAAGAGTACATTCTTCTTTTGAGTGCGGTTATTAATGGTTTTATTAAGTTCGTTTATTAGAAACGGTAGTAATACGTGATTTAGTTCTTTTAGTTAAACGAAAGTCTGTCCAAGGTCGTATTAACATGTTAGGCTTTCAAGGCTCTTTTGTTTGTTTTATACCTTGTTCAACCCGAGTTTTAATTGAAAAAATGAACATATCGCGTGAAGAAAAGTATATGCTTGAAATTTTATTTGTGACATTCTCGAATAAACAAATAGTTTCAAATTTATTTTCTGAGTATGTTTATAACAAAAGCTTTTTTATGAACGGAATTTACTTATAACAGGGATACTTTATAGTAAGATCATAGTGTTCTCCATATAACTACTAAATGTTTCGATTTAGGTTCATTATCAAATTTGTTTGAAAACGGTACATGGGTTCTGTTTTTCTGAATACACAAGAATTTCTCCAGATCTGAAGCTATTTATTGCGTAATGATCCTGCGGATAAAAACGTCTAGTCTAGGGCTGCCAATCTAGTTGTAGATTTGTATTTTAAATTTAGTTGATAAAAAGAGCTTGATCCGTCTTATGGGAAGTTAGACTTTAGTTACAGCAGACCTACATATACCCTTATAATGTTTATGAAGACAATATTAGTAAGCTATGTGGAGATAGCTTTACTAGGTACTATTAGAATTTGGAAAGAACTTACTAATAATATTTCGGTAATAAGTTTATATGTGTAAGGTCGGTATATGGTTGACTTACTAGTAAAGTTCTCGAACTCGAAATTTAGGGACTTAGCAAAAATGGAAAATTTACAATTCTAATTAGTGCTAAGTGTCTTTATAAACGTGGGTAGATAGTGAAAGTAATGAAGAAAAGTGATTGAAGCAGACTTTATATTTGGCTACACACTTTTATATATAACTAGCTGACCCACGCAACGTCGCTTACGTCTCCTATTGCCCATAGCAGAAAAAAAATCCCCCGTTTTTGTAACATTCTTCATTGGTGCTCCGCTCCTATTGGTCTTAGCGTGATAATTTATAGCCTATAGCCTTCCTCGATAAATGTACTATCCAACACTGAAATAAATTTTCAAACTGCACGTTTGGCCTAGTGGTTTAACGGTCACCACGCCGTTTCTTACTTCGCCAAGTGTCGTGGGTTCAAATCCCACGTAGGACAACACTTTGTGTGATCCACAAATTGTTGTTCTGAGTCTGGGTGTTCTTTGTGTCCGTTTCATGTATGTTTGTAAAGTCCCCCGCGACACAGGATTTATTCCTAGTGCGGGAGTTGTCTTTTTAAAAAAAATAAAATCGGACCAGCGGTTACTGAGATTAGGTTCAAACAAACAAACTCTTCAGCTTTATAATATGCATAATTTATATGCTCGATTGTCGGAACTTGATGGAACTTTTTGAAACACCTTCTAGAATTAAACTGACTTGTACATTTTCCACTATTGTTCTTAAACTTTAATCCCTAGTAGCCATTGATAATACCACAAGGCAAAACCGGTCAAGATTAAAGTGAATAAAAATAGTGCAATAAGTACAAGTGAGTTTAATTCTAGAATGTACTTTTATACTCATGTCTGTTACAATAAATGTTTTTGGATTCAAACGAAGAAAGTTGAACCAAAGTTTCGATTATAAACGTGAAAATAATGTATTCCTAAGTTATTAGCAAGTATTTATTGCTGTTGGTTATCGCTTAATATTCAGATGTTTCTAGTAGAATTATATTATTTCACGCATGTTTCTTTTTTATGCCTGTTACTGTAAAAATGTTTTTTGATTTTTACTTGACTTGACTTCGACAAAGTTAGTAAAACAAGCCTGCTGAATCTTTAGTTACGAGGTCTTAAGAATATTTGCAAGACCCGATGAGTATTGCTAATATACTTCTCTGATACCTGGTACCTACCAAACCCTTTAAATCTGGCTAACAAGCTACTTGTGTAGAGTTGCCTCACTATCTCAATGAAGGGCAGTTCTCGTTTTATAAGAAATGTAATGGGCCGTCTTTAAAATCGGTTTTTAACACATGAAGACTAAGAATCACCGTAACAAAAGCATATGTCTGGCTTACCTTGGTAGAATTGCTTATAATCAAGTATCTTTACGTTATTTTCAAAAGAGGAATATAAAGAGGACTTTGTGAAAACCAAAAATTCCTTTTACTGTATTTATTAAATAACATATGGAAGTATCATAACAAAACATAAGTATACTATACTAGATCGCTGAGTAAAGTCACTAAATATTATAAAAAGTCGCAAGACATTTAATTGTAGATTGCACTATGATGCAAACTCGACGGCAAAACATTGTTAGATAACTGTTTACTAAAAAAAATAACTAAATTAAAAAAGTTAAACAAAATTATAGAGTTTACAACTGTAGTAGCAAGACATTTAACTGTAGATTGCACTATGATGCAAACTCCACGGCAAAACATATGTTAAATAACTTTTATGTCTCAAAGAAAAGATATCAATTTTCCTTTCATACTTTTACTGCGGTCTTTAAATTAATAAAACTATTCAAACATAAATATTGAATGTCATTATAAACATTTTTAATTTTAATGGCGCAGATTTA
Source organism: Diaphora mendica (assembly GCA_949125395.1). Lineage (NCBI taxonomy): Eukaryota > Metazoa > Arthropoda > Insecta > Lepidoptera > Erebidae > Diaphora > Diaphora mendica. The sequence continues at coordinate 35,841,438 of OX421311.1, read as the reverse complement.
TATATATTTATGCCGTGTATTAGGTAGCATTGACATGGTTTTAAAAATGTGTTTAAAAGTGAGAAGGTCGTTTTTTATTATGGCATTTATGAGTTTATTCATACAATATTATAATGATACTACAACAGTAGCGCGGTTTATACAAAAAGTAAGTGGAAGTATATCCGACAGAGAAATATAGATCTTAATGACAGACAGTTTAAACTAAATCTCCGAAATAATACCACAACTTTTTTTATAAATGTATTACCGCGGTAAGCAGAGACAATAAATTGTGAAAATATACGTAAAAACTAATTATGAACCTTGTTTATGGACTAAAAACACTTGAGTTACCTGTGTGGTGAAGAATGATTCAAAATCCAAAGTATAATCTTAAGAGACACAAAAAAAGATGACCTATTTTGACGGAAATTCAATATTTTTCGAACTAGCTTTCATATGTTACGCTTTCATGGATAAACCACTGCATCGATTTCACTAACATTTGGTATGGAGATACTTTTATTCTTGAGGAAAGACATAGGATACTTTTAACTGCAAAACGATATACACGCGGGCGGAGCCCTGGACAAAAGCTAATATTTTCTAGACATACTGTGAAATGCATGTGAGAAGAGCACACAATAGTATTATTTGGTCTATTAATAAGGATTAACAAAGCTTATCAGAATTCAACTCTAAGTTGTAATTTTACAAAGATTTTTCTGGTTGGCGTCAAAATGGTGCCTACTGAAAAAAAATAAAAAATAAAAGAATCATTAAAAATCGGTCATGAATCGTCTATTTCTTTACCTTCGACATCATAAAACCGAAAGCATAGTATGAAAAATTATTATGAGCATTAAATAATAATTAATATTAGTTGAAAACGGGTAGGTACTATAAGACTTAAAATGTTAGAGCAAATTATCGTCGTGTTGTGTCTCGCCAATCCACCCTTCCACCGTTAAAACCACTGTTAAAGCTGTAAAGCAGCCCGCAAATCGTAAAGTTCACAACTAAATTTTCTAGCTCTTTTTAGTACATGATTAGAGTGGTTAGATAACTAACTTGTTATAAGCCTCTTAGATTTTATTTTAAGATCTTGTTTTGACACTAAACTACTAGTCTGTTGTAATAAAAAAAATATTAAATATGATTGGGTTCATAAAACGAAAACGATAATAAAAACTATAATAACATTTTTAGCAATTTAGTGCTTACTATACTTAGATTCCTAATCTAAGTAACTCTGTCTGTCTGTGAGGTCTTAATCGCTAAAACGCTTAACGGATTCAAATAATATTGGGTATGGGCAAAGTTTTAATCGTGACAAATTTTGACATCGACAGTTTTAATCGAAACGCGGATGAACTTATAGGAAAAATCTAGGTATATTTTTAATAAAAAAAAAATATATATAAGTACTTCGGTTCTAAAAAAGATAACGGACTAGAAAAGCTAAAATTGAATTTTTGACAATTTTCAAACACAAATTTTTCAAATGATTTACAATTTTACACAATATCTATACTAATATTATAAACGCGAAAGTTTGTAAGTATGGATGGATGGATGTTTGTTACTCTTTCACGCAAAACTACTTAATGGATTTGGATGAAACTTTACAGTAATATAGCTAATACATCAGAATAACACATAGGCTACTATTTGCCGCGATAACCGACATATACGCGGGCGGAGCCGCGAGCAACGACAAGCATCTTTATATACTGTAGATTTGTAGTAAGGATACAATATATATGTATGTACACATGTATGTGATAATTTTATTCATTCATATCCCTCGGTGTCTTTTTATTTAAATTTATTGTAAATGTTTTACTTATTACGTACGTACGCAAAAGGTAACAAAGAGAAATATACAAATTCAAGACTGCGTATGTCTTACTTAAATAGAGAACTTATCTATAATCGAGAACATTTGGTATTTCTAATACCGAATGTGCTTTACTCGAATCTGCCCCATCAAAGTAAAACTAGATTAGACTAACATTTAATTTAACAGTCTCATCAATTGAAACCAACACCATAAAGGACTCATGTACTAGTAGTCTGGCTCATACAGAACTGATGTAGTTAGGTATATTATTATGATGCTAAATGTAAGATGTACAGGACATTAAAAGGCCTCAACTCCTGCTTCGTATCTTGTTATGTGAGAACGAGAATATTAAAACGATTAACTATTTATAGTGCGTAGAATTTAGCATTTCCGTGTGTTATTTTCGCATTCCTAAACTAGGAGGTAAATAATCATTTTTGAATATATTTTTCTTGATTATATTCGTATTATTCCCCAGCATTATCTAGTAGTAAAAGATAATTGACTCTTTAAAAAAGTTTATATAAGTATCACAAGGCTTAGGGATACTTAAAGACTTAAGGATATATGAAACAAATCCAAATAGCTTTTATTTCAGGTAGGTCTTTTCAAGCACTTTACGTTAACGTAACATTAATGACTCTAGTTCCAAAATGTCATTCTTATGAAGAAGAACCGCCAAGAAACTCTTTTTTTAAAGGTTAACTTAAGATTTCAGTGGATATAAAACTTTTTAAAGAAATGAATCGATTCTACAAAGTCGCGTAGACTGTCTCTGGTAGTTACGGTGTGATCCTCTACGACTACACTTGATAGCAGTACAGAGTGCCTACGAAGCGGCGAATACAGAGCAATTATTGGCTACGTTTAGATTTCTTTTAAGATAGTTTACTCTGATGGTGAAAATATTATAAGAGTTGTACCGTTATATATTTTGTTATGAAAATATTGTAAATTCCGAATAACATGATATCTGTAGTCGCTTTGTAACACATTTAACATCAATGTTTTCTTATCCCAATTCACATTATATGGTAATTTAGTCAATCAGAACATTCCACCACATCACTGCGCAATGATCCTAGAAATATGTTAAGTCCGCCGCGACACAGCATTTATTCCTAGTGCGGGAGTTGTCTTATAAGTAGATAAAAAATAGAGCCACAAATTGTTGTTCTGAGTCTGAGTGTTCTTTGTGTCCGTTTCATGTATGTTTGTATAGTGGTGTAGGGAAATTCGTATCATATTTACCTCCCGAGTAGCATACTAAGTTTATTGATGTATTTCTGTATCTAGGAACAGCAACGAAAGAAAAGAACCAAAGGAATTTGACCTATTCGGAATTCAAATCAAAAAAACTCACACTAACAAAAACGAGGCACCATATACTCGTACTCATCACTACTAGAAATAGCTTGAATATTATAAATACCTATTTATTATGCTTAAGATAATACTGATGAACACAGTGACACTAGATCGTGTTTTAGTAATAATGTATTATGACAGACGATGACATAAATATTAAAAGCTTAATAGAATTATAATAAATATGAAAATATATTTCGAAAATTTAAATTCAACTATACTGATGTACGAAATATGACGTGAGAAGTTTATTTTAATAGGATTATAATATTTTTATGATGAGGACAGAGACAAAGTTCCAGGTATGTCATGTAATGCGTTTCATATTTCTATTAGTTATTTGGAAGAATTTATATAAAGAATAATTGGTTTATGATATATTTATGTGTATGTGAGTGAGGATAGTTAGTTAGAAGTGGAATAAAATTCTAAATATCTAACAACTTTTTACAGGCTAGAAAGAATTTCCAGTACAATACATAATTTAACCACTCTTTTTTTTTTTTTTTTTGGAATAGGCGGGCAAACGAGCAGACGTATCGTCTGATGGTAAGCGATTACCGCCGCCCATGGACACATGCAACACCAGAAGCGTCACAAGTGCGTTGCCGGCCTTTTGGGGATGGGGGGGGGGAGGTAGGGGATTGGGGTATGGGCCTCCGGTATCCTCACTTACTCTGTGAAACACAGCGCAAGCACTATTTCACACACTCTTTTTAAATTATATCACTGTGTTACTTAACAAAAATGCTCGGCTCCTATTGGTATAAGCATGATTAACTATCCTATCTTAGGCATGCCAGCAAAACATATATTTATAAAGAAACGTGAAAATCAGTAACATGGTTTTAGTAACGGAAAGAAATAACGTGACAGGAGAATTATTTGTATGTATTAGGTAGTTTCTGTAGTAAATAGTATCATAAAAACAATAAAAACTGCTCTTTCTAACGATGCCCTTAGTGGACATCTTAGCCTCGACATACAAGAAGATAGTCGTCATGAGATCCACATTAAATATAAAAAATACGAAAATCGAATAAGTGTTCTTGAATTCAAATTGTTTAGACAAGTTGCGTTTTAAGTATTTCCAAAGTCCAAGGCTATAATACTTAAAGGTGATTTAGGAAATAAAAATATTTTTATAATAACATATTTGATTAGATTGTTAAAGAAAATAAACAAAATGGTTGGGTTTCATTTGTACAATGCAAGTGATGTTAACGTCGCAATAAATACGGTACTATAAACTAGTCATATTGTACATCTAAATGAACAGGTTACCTATAAAAGTCAAATTTGGTTCATGATTTTCTATAGGTATGTATGTGTACCTATATTTCTTATGTGAATACGGCGTACACTTAGAACATGATAATTTCATCAATATCACTTGCTCAACACTGCGATACACGCTCATCATAATGGACTTTTTATTACAAAGAAATGATATAAAATACAGATAATTCTATTTAGTCTGGACACAGATATCCTAAAACAATAGCCACGAAATAATAGCTGTAAACTATTAGGCTGTATTAAACTATTATTATTGGCTGTTATACTGTACTTTTCTCTTTGATTTATTCATAAATATTATTATTATAAGACGTTTAAAATAATTATTTTCAACATAAAGGTTAAATATACTTTAACGCTAAGCCTAAACTGTTACTTTAAAAGTATCAAGACTAAGAACTCAAGGAGGATCAATTTTAGTATTTCAAACAATCTATAAAATTAAAGTCAAAAATTCTGATAAAATATCAATTATAAAAACAAATATAGTACCACAAAACGTTTATTTTGTTAGGTTATACACAAACAGAGGGAAAATTGACCTAAATATTATGACGGTATAGCCGATATATTGAAACCACAGCAGAATAAAATCAAAATATAATATTACGTAAGAAGACGAAGGGTAGCTCGGCAAGATGTATGCCTGCGTCATGCAAATATCTTGAGGGATACCGCAAATATGAAAATAAAACTACCATAAAATCTGTAATCATATCACTTTATTGTTAAAGTACGTATAAAAATTTGGCTGTTATTCGGTTGTAAGCGAGGTGATTGAGACTATTATTTGCGGAGTAATTCATTGTTATAGGTGATTGTTATTTTATAGGTAGATCTTATTCGTTATGGGTAATTAAATTTTTTATTTTCAAAGTAATTAAATTGAAAAATTTACTGATTTCGATAACTATTTTTGTAAATTAGAGTTGTTTAAGAGTAAAAAAGAGAAAAAGTTGTTTTGAATGAAACATTGACCAATTTTTTTTGCAATCTGCATTAAAAAAATAAAAAAAATCAGTATCAATGACGTCATTAACAAAAAATCGATACATGATAAAACTTCCACTAAAACATTCATTTTATTCAAAAAACCTTATTAAGGTTTTTCTCAACACGCGTAAATTTCATAACAGCACTAGCTTTTGCCCTCGTATTCGCCCGCGTTTTTATCGGTTATCGTAGCAAATTGTAGCCTATGTCGGTCCTCAAGAATCATAGTATCTTCATGCCAAATTTAATTGAAATCGGTGGAGGGTTCAGCCTTGAATGCGTAACACAAAGAGTCACTTTTGTATTTATAATATTAAGGATGGATTCCGTAACAACCTATACGTATAGATACTACTACTACGAACTATAATACTCACTGAAGCAAAGCACATTCGTATTCAACGAAATAGTTTTATTCGCGAGTAATGCTAAAAGCTAATACAATATCTTTACATGCAGAACTATCTAAATCAAATAAATGTATATTCTACTGCTATTACTGTCAGCGATTCAAAATTACAATACATCGAACATCTCTAGCTTCAATACTTTATTTACAGTTGCACGTAGAACAAATAATAACACATTCATCCATGTCAAGTTACAAATTCAGGCAATTTCTCACAAAGTTTTATCGTTCTATTTTAGGAATAAAAATACACGACTTAGTACAATATGTCTCAGGTTAAATGTTGTTCAAAGACATCGCATACAGTCTACGCAGGAATAACTTCGAATGGATATTAAAGTTGCTATCCCATATATTTTAACGGAACGGTGTTATTGACTTGTAAGAATAACTTTGCAGATAGCTGTTTGTAACGGGACGGTAGTTCCGAAAACGTATCTAAGAAAACTGCATCTACGACTGTAAAACTTTGAACGCATACAATCAGTTCTACGTACGTACCACCAAATACATTTTGGATGTTATTTTGCTGGAATACAACTTATATTTAGACACTTACTTCTCATACTCATTCCTTTTTACAAGCTTTTTATTAACTTGCAATGTATGTATGTATGCTTGTTTGTTCGGGTGGAATCTTGCAACGCAATTTTGAAGCAGATATCTTCAACCGATTTTGCTGAAATTTTGCAAGCAGGTGTATACAGCGTGACAATACAATATTATGATGACATGGATCTGATGCTGGAGCTGGAAGGTGGCCATAGGAACTCTGTAAAGAAACGTCGCAAAATCATCGAGTTTGGACTCGTTTGATTCGTCTCGAGGCATTTCAGTAAAAGCTTGTTTTTAAAAAGCTTTTTAATTAAATTTATTATATTCTTTTATTACATGGTATACACCGGAATACTTTAAAGTATGGTTATTAAATTTCTTATAAGTGGGCTATATAATACTTTTGTAGATATTCTGGTTACTTGATTTTATACTTAACTCGTTTCGTTCACAATCACTTATCAAGTTTAGACTGAATAATAATCACCACTACTTAAATTATGACAATTTCATTCCTTGTGTTAGAGCCAAACAGATGATATGCATTTTAGAGATCGCAACCTTAATTTAAATATGCAATCTTATGAAAATTATCAAGCTCGACTAGGAAGTTATTTTAGCGTCACAATAGCGTACGAACTCTTTTATACCATTCAATCCTACTAATATTATAAACCCGAAAGTTTGTAAGTATGGATGGATGTATGGATGGATGGATAGATGGATGTTTATTATTCTTTCACGCAAAAACTACTGAACGGATTTGGATGAAACTTTACAGTAATATACCTTATACATCAGAATAACACATACGCTACTATTTGCCGCGATAACCGACATATACGCGGGCGGAGCCGCGAGCAACAACTAGTATTTTCATAATTGCCAATACATTTGTGTTACAAACTTTCATAAACTACGGTAACCTATTAATAATCAAAAAGGCAATATGCTTATTAGCCTTTCTGTTTAACTAAACCTTACCTTTCACTTTTCACTATAGGTACCTTTTATATTTTCTTAAACAACAGTGCGTTGCATTAAACTAAGGAACCATTGAGTTTCGAACTTCAATTATAATTACAGATCAGTATATGACAGCATTTGGTCTGTTAAAACCAAAGCATTACATTCAGCATCCTAACAAAGAGATATTACCTTTCGAAGTTTCAGACACAATTTGTCAATACACTTAGATAAAGTGTTTCATATGATAAATAACTCCCGCCAAGTTGTATTCAAAGACATATACTGTCCTTTGGGCAATCTAATTAAAGAAAACATTTAACAATTTTGTACCCATTTGAGGAGTGATAAGTTAGTTAAATATTTTCATTAAACTTCGTAAGTACAGAAACTTTTTTTAAATTAATTAAGTAATGCTTCTTTTGCTGTATTGCAATAAAAAAATTGTACGTACATATTATGGTTTGGATAACGTTATAAAAATTTGTTATTAAAACCAATGTCACGACGAACCAGGCGTCGAGGAAGTCTTCATCGAGACATAGTAAGCTTTAAGTTAGATGGGTAACCGACTTTTGGACTTGCTTTTAATAATGTGGGGTTCGACGCTATAACTTTAAATCTCTTTCGAATCATACACTACTAAAGTACTAAGTAAGCGCATAGTTCGCAGACGGGTCTCGATGTCCGAATCCAATTATCGCTGTCCAGTGCCAACTCTTTTCAATTCATGTAGTTGTTGAGATTACTCTTTCATTTTTATTTTTAATTTAACTACAAGCGCGATGAAAGTTTTATGTCGTGTTAAATAACCAACTACAGATATCATTCTTTTGTCTGGAATAAATCTTCTTTTGCCGTAAAGATATATATATTTAGGATTCATATTACTTACGTTTATAGCTGCTTGCAGAAGCTTGAATTATGTTATAAATTGATATGTAGACAATAGGTAATTGTATATCTATTTTTGAGAGATCCAATAAAGTACTAAATATTCAAGTGTAAGTGGCATGAATTGAAATTCTTTGTTTTTAAATAAAATTTGCATGAACTAAACTCTAAATACGAGAATTTGAAAAAGTTTATCACGTATTGCATTCGTTCGGGGTGTTAAAATACCCGTGTGTATACGACCTAAACCGTTCGTTGCACTCAGCATGTCGTTCAGAGTCACTGACGTTCGACAATTTCCGAATACGTTCCTCAGTTTGAATTGAACGGACGCGAGTATTTGTGAGTTTTTGATTTGTGTACGTTGGTACTAACTTTTATAATTTAATTTCCGATTGGTAGAGTTTGTTGTTTTTTAAAATGATGTGACATTGCGAATCATATTTGAATATTAATTCGATGGTTATTTTTAATAAAAAACTGGAATTCAAATATCAAAATAGGGAAACCCTACATTTTATTTTCTTTCTGAGGTAAGGTTATTACTTCCGGTTCATATTCTCTGATCTAAAAAGATGCCTACATTTTTGCTTCTCTATCATTTCACGTTTTACTCCGACTAGAAGGGGAAATAATGGGGTACCGATAAGAGTATTGCCAGATTTAGCAATTCTTTCAGACCAGTAAGCATAAAGTGTTCGTACTCCTAACTTGTGAATAATAATACAATGCATTATCCTTACTTATGTATGATGATGAATGAAATAATTTTGTTAAGTGTCGTTCATCTGAAGATGCTAAAACACGTTCTTAGAAACAAATGTTTATTTGATGGATGTTAATTTTGTGAATTTTCTCTTTTGGACACGTCTGTTACAATTTCATGTAGTTTGAATTAGGTACGACGCGATATTCATAATAATTTTTGTATTCGTAATTCACATACGTGCGTATTTTCGGATCCGTCTACATTAGGACTTACTACAACAACTCTATTGTTTATCACTCGAATGAATTTGTTAATATTACTATTCAAAGTGATAATACTCACTTTATAAAAATATTTAAATAAGTTAAGTTAAAAGAAACAGAAAAATGTATTTTATATACATTGTCGTGAATACCGTTTCGAAAGTTGTTAAATATTTTATTAGTAAATGTTAAACTCGAATTTCTAAGTTAGGTAACACGTCTTAGATTTATTGGTGCTAAGTATTTAAATTCATGTCCTCCATCAATATTGTTTAAAATACTTTCGGTAACATTAAATCCGTTTGGCGGCCACAGTTCCATATTAGCTTAAACGCATCGGTGTTTTGTTTCACCGGCCATTAAATTTTCATTTACGATATAGCCGAGCAATAACAGAAAGTATTTTATACGCAGAATGATGAAATAACAGCTCGATTAAATTTCAGTGAAATTGTTGCGGTATTTTTGGTACATAATTACATTAAACTTTCCTGTCTGTTAGAAAATAAATGAAACGAAAGAAAAATGAGTAAATACCTACATTATTATATAAATACCTATACTTAGTGGGGATTTCATTTGAAACTTTATAAACAGGGTGCTGTAACTTTAACGTTTAAGTTTACCTTTAAAGTTTTAACATTTCATATTAAAATAAAGAAAAAATCTATTCTAGCAATACTATATATAAATCAAGTTTCGGAGTTAAATATGAATTAACGTATTATCCATATTGAAGGTATTAGTTTATAATCCTAGTAATAAAGGTATTAGGATATAAGTATCTAATTTTAAACCGACTTAAAAAAATCGGAAGGATTTCAACTTGTTTGCATTTTTTTATTATTAGTTTGGAACTATCAAATATAAGCCGATTTATTTTTTATAGGAGGAGAAATTTGTACTTATAATAAAATGCCATACCATTCTCAAGGGAGGAAAATTAGGCAACGAAAAACAGTTTTCATCATGACTTAGGTGCTTTGAAGTCAGTGATATTTTTTATAAATATATTTTGTGAATAATTATGCGAAGTTCTTTCTTTTTAAAAGTGAGTTTGAATACATAGTAATCCCACTGTGGTAGTGAATGTGAAGGATTAACTGGTGACTTCCGAACGTTTTAGTATAAAATGTCGATTGAGAAACGTCTGGTGATTTATTATCGTGCGGATATTTTTGTGGCTCGTTAGATAGATGGTTGTTTTCCGCACAAAAACTAGATGGGATTGTTTTGTGTTCCGCTTGTGTGTCTCGTCTACTGAAAAATATCCCCTTATTCGTCTTGTACTATATAACATACATGTTCTGTATTCATTGGAAGGTTGAATTATGTATTTACTTAGATGTTTATAGAAGGCAATATTTTCCTATCTGTCTGTTTGAGATGATTCATTAATTGATATGTAATTGAACTTTTCTATGGAAAACACGTATAGATATAAGCCACTATTTGACTGCCTCGTTGGCGCAGTGGTAGCTTACGCGACTGCTGTGCCTCGGTGCATTGAGGTCTAGGGTTCGGTGCCCGGGTCGGACCAAATGTTTGTGTGATCTTCAAATATTGGTTTCGGATTTTGGGTGTTTTCTATGTATATTAAGTATGTATTTACTTTTGTATTATCTGCCTTTGTGGCGCAGTGGTAGCGTATGCGACTGCTGTGTTAGAGGTCTCGGGTTCGATTCCCGGGTCGAACCAAATGTTTGTATCATCTGCAAATATTTGTTTCGGCGTTTGGGTGTTTTCTAGGCATAATATGTATGTATTTACAAAAAAAAGTATAAATGTATTTATATCAGTTGTCTAGTACACATAACACAAGCTCCGCTTAGGTCGGACTAGATGGCGTTGTGTGCAAGATGTCCGAAATATTTATTTATTTTAATTGCATATATTTATACTTGTATCAACTATTTTACTAATTAAATATTTTTTTAGTAGGACTAATAGGATAGGATGAAAAATGACAAGTAGAGTTGTTTTACATCCTTAAGTTGCGACAGCGTCAATTTAAAGTCGGTTAAAATTATGCTGTCTAGTGTATTTGTGTTTGGTGATAAAAATACCACCCACACACCAGAATAATTAAAGATTTTTATGAGTGCGTTGATGTTTATAGGTACCAAACGATGCTTTCATTATAAACGTCTAACTTCCATATTATAAACATTACTAAAACTATAAATACAGAGGGAATTTTTTGAGCCCGATATTGTTTATGCAGAACTTTTGCGAGTCTTTTGTTTTTTTTTGTTTGTTAGACGCCATTTTAATTTGTCGCTCAAAGAGTAATTTTTGCCGGGCCATACATAAAATAAATAATAAAAAAATAAAACTGGAACCCTTCTAAAACCTAAAAGCTTTTTCAAAATCAAGAAGCTTCCTTCCCACTATGATCCCGGGTCCTTTAAACGGGGCGTAAAAAAGGATCTCACTAAGCGGCCATAGTGTGGGTCACCATGCTGCAATGTCCTTATTCGCATTGAGGATGGCGATCACCACTCTTGGAATCTGCTCATGCTTTCCATCAGGCAGAGCAGAGTCATTTTGGCGCAGCAAAAACATAAAAAAAAGCTTTTATTTCAAGTTGATAATTTCAGGCACTTTCCAAACGTTACATTATTGACTCTAGTTGCGCGGTTCCAAAATGTCATTCCTATGGAGAAGAACCGGCAAGAATCTCCATAAAACTGAACTGACATACTTTCTAAGTAGATCCCTTGATTAACAATAAATTTCAACTCAAATCTAAATAGAAATCAAATCGTTTAAATAGACAGACATAACTTGTAGTTTATTATATATATTTATAAAATCTTTTAGGTAAATAGTCATATCAATTTAGAAATCTGACCATCATTTATGAAAATATATCCATAATGGTATAGTCAGACAAATAAATAATAATTATATATACATATATTGACATTTAAGGTGATATCGCTACTAACATAGTGTTTTGTTTTACACTGATAAGATATATTAGGGTGCATTCATATTATTCCTTTATTTACTAACATTATGTTATAAATAACTAGCTGACCCGGTCGCCGTATTTACATATCTGTCCCAGCTTCCCACAGGCGGTGTACAGTCGCAGACAAAAAAAAAGACTTTTCTCGTTATCTTTTTTTTTCTTTCTATCAAGAAAAGGATGAAAGGAATCGGACTGTGTGTTATTGAATTACAACTAAGTACATATTTTGACATTCATCCCCTCTCTCCGGGAAACCGTGCTGAATTTCGGGATAAAAAGTATCCCATGTCCTAACCTCGTAGTATGAACTCAAATCATGCCAAGTTTCATTAGAATCCATTCAGTAGTTTCAGCGTGATGCGTGGCCAAGAAACAGACAGACAGACAGACGGACAGATAGACAAAAATGAAAAAGTTACAGTTTTGGCTTCAGTATCGATATATCGGCCACGATCGGTGTAATTCGATCGAAACGTCGGGAAACCAAAAAAGATATTGTACCTTGTAGATATTATCGCGATTAAGTCCCGATTTACAGTCGAATAATTACTGATAATAGTTGTATCGAAATTATATGTGACTAGCTTTTGCCAAGAGTTTGTCGGTTATCGCGGCAAAGAGTAGCCTATTTCCTTCCTTAAAATATCTCCATGCAAATTTCATTGAAATTTGAGTAGCTAGCTAGCTATGACAGACAAACAGAGTTACTTTCGAATTTATAATATTAGTATGTATTAAGTCATTAAGTCTAATGTGTTTGAAAATATTCTATTTTGACATCATAAAGCTATTATAATCGTGGAACCTTAGAATAATAACGCATAGATAGATAGCTTCATACAAAGCGCCCTGTCAAAAATGAAGCACTGAACCGATTCACATAGGTGTGACGATTACGTAGGTACGCGCGGCGATATGCACACATGCAAACGGAATATTGAAACAAAACATTTCTATTTTGACCTAATTATTTACAAAATACTGTGAAATATTAAAAACTTACCTGTGAAAAGTGATGTTATCACCTTGAACACTACGAAGCGGCCCCGCGTTTGGAGCTGCGGCTCCATTTGAGGTGCTTCAAAACGGACGCGCGGACTCGCCTTCTATGCGTTATTATTCTATGAGTGGAACCAAAGTTAAAGTTTTCACTAGCTGTCAGTATGTGAGTATCAATGTGTAAGTAATACTGTCATAGGGTACCAATTTTTTTATATGTTTTGGTGTCAATTGAACAAGAACTGTGGACACAACCTAAATGATAACTAAATCATGGATATACACTATAAAATGTTACACAATTGGTAAAAAAGCAATTCTGTACAATATTTGGTCAAACGGGCTTATTATAATAAAAATAAGATTAAAGCTCAAATTTCTTGGCATTGTTTGGTTGGTTATAATAGGATCTCTTTTGTTTTTTTTGATACAATATTTTTTATGATGCGGTTTAATGTGAATGGCTTTTGGATTGTTATGGCAGGTTGACGTTTGCATGCCTAAATATGACTGTTTATGTGTTTGTATTTTCACCCGAGTTGGCAAATCACTCATTTGAGTGACACCAATTCGAATATTAATGGTATAATTAAATAATCTTTGTTTCGTAATTCTTTGAAAGTCATTTATTTTTCAATTATTGTTTACTAAACGTGGGACATCAGTGAATTCATCTAGACTAGGCCCTCAAAATAAAAAAAAAGAAATCATTTTTCAAGTCTTTCTCAATCGGAATCGAAAAATTCTGTTGTTTTTTCATATTTTCCAAGTTATTCTCATATGATACGCGAAAGTTTAATAGTATATATAAGATATATATTTATTTATTTCATTTAATTTTTAAGGGGAAGCAGTATTAACAAATGATGGATATTAGAACAAAAAATATAAAGAAAATAATACTTGTCATCTCATATCGACATGACAATTTGCCAATAACTATTACAAATAAGAAAATATACAAAAATATGGAAATACACCTTCGTCATTTATTAACCTGGGTTTTCTTACTGTAGATTTTTCAATTTACAATAGATTTGGTATAAAGTAAGTGATGAGTACGATAAGTGATGCTAAATTTTCGCGAAATGTAGTGCGTGGTGTTAATTTAAAAAAATATCAAAATCGGTCCACAACTGACGGAGTAATCGGTGAACATACATAAAAAAAAATACATACAGTGGAACATAGAACCTCCTCCTTTTTGGAAGTCGGTTAAAAAGGACTTTTTGGAACGAAGTTCCGTATGGGGCGTTGCGGAGGGGTACCCTAGCCGGCAATAAACGTCCGTAACGTTAAATCAAAAAGCCTAAGATTTAAAAAAAACATGTATAGCGCCAACTGTATACCCTAGCCGGTATACAGTTACATTATTACAGTTACAGGGCTAGTACAGGCCTAGCCTAGCCTTTATGATAAGGAACTTCGTTCCTATCTGGTGTCCCACGACACGACATGACTTTTTTAAATTAAGAGAGTTTAAGTAACAGATGGTGTGATGACGGATTAAAAATACGGAGTGTCATCATCCCTATTTATTCCGAGGGGTATGCAAACTACGCAGGACAACAGCACGACAAAAAGAAGAAAAAAATTACACAAACCCTTTTTTTTTAAAGTGTGCAAAACCTCTCTCACTCGACGATGATCGGCTGAAGAGCCTTCACCGCGGCAAAGCCAGCACGTGGAGTCTCATGCCGGGTCGACCAATGAGATATCATGGCTCGACGAGCGGCCTCAAGCCACTCGCGTACCTCTTCGGTACTTGACACAATTGACATAAACCCTATACCAACCTGAAATAATAGTTAGAAAAAATTAGAAAAACATGCTTTTATGAATAAACCGAATTGATTTATTTATTAAAGCGTGTTTTTTAGTTTTTTAAATTATTATTTTTTCTTTAATTAATATCGTAAATATCTTGGCTTGACTTAAAGATTACTAAAATTTAACGGAAATTCGAAAAACATTGCTTTCCAGTTCATCACATAAGATACGAGTATATAAATAAATATATAAAAGTAATAATAAGTGAGAAGTTTGTACTTGTTGATATTTCATATCCTTACTAATATTGTCTTTTGCACATCTAATACCGATAGTTAATGTGACTAGGGTTGCCAACCATACTTTATAATAACGTATGCTACTTTATTTTTGGTATTTATACTTTATAATTTTACATACAAATAAAGTATATGAAAATACTTTATACCCAACCTTCACTGTGATGCGCAAAACAAAACAATCATTATGGGTATTTAACTATATAACGGTACACTTATGTTAAAAGAAAAGTACAGTTTACAAATGGAAATATTTAGGTACTTAAAAATATATTTCTGATAGCTTACCAAATATAAAAAAAAAACTTATTTACTCTCTCCCGCCACTTCATCTTTCACTGAAACAGTTTTTACAGTGATGAATCTAAAATGGCGAGAAGAAAGAAATAGAGCGTCAATAAATTTAAATAGGAAATAGGAACCAATTGTTTATTTATTTAAATTTTGCTTTTCAAACAGGCTTGAAATATTTAAATATGGAAAAAAAAAATTTGCATGTGCTAAAACACGCAAAAATAGGTTTTTTATAGCATTAAAAACAATAAATTTGAAAAATACTTTTTTTTCTTGTAAATACTTTTTTTTTCCTATTGAAACCATTTTATACGTTATTTCTGGCAAAAAATTTGGCAACCCTAAATGTGACATTCGCTTACCAACACATTCACAGGTATAAAACTAATGGCATTGAATGCATCTATGTCCGTGTTTTCTTTACTCAAAGTTTTTTTAAATTAAATTTTACGATTTTGTCGGCGGTACGTCACTTTAAATTATATTTGTCCAAATATGAATTTCTAACAAGAAATTTAAGTAGGTATTTACTAGTAGTTTTCGTTTATAGTGCACCTATGTTTTTCTTATCTAAAAACATTATTTTTGTTATCTAGAGCAATGGTCAAAGATGTGAAACGAAAATATGTGGATACGATTGTTGTATTTAGTTCACTAGCTTTTGCCCGCTGCTTCGTCTGCGTGTATTTCGGTTATCGCGGTAAAGAATAACTTATGTTCTTCCTCAAGAATCAAAGTGTCTCCGTGCAAAATTTCATTGAAACCGATGCAGCGGTCTAGCCGTTACAGACAGACAGAGTATCTTCCGAATTTATAATATTAGTGTGGATTAGACATCAAGTAGTTTATAATATGAGTATACCATGGAGCAATCTTCGCATTCGTCAACCAAGCATTTTGAGCTTTCAAGAATTGTTTTATATTATTTGTATTGGTAACATGACGAAACGTAAAGGACCACCCACACGGCATTTGTTGTTGCTTGTTAATATAATTAGGTTATTCAATATTGCAAACTTTTGTTTTATTTGCCTGTGCCAAATAATAAAATATTTATTAATAAGGTTGAAGCAACCCACTCGTATACTTAAAGAACTTATTTGATTTAATGATTCTTTGCAATTCTAAGGCATCAACTATTAAGTGCAGTCAGTTTTAATCTATATACCTAAATAAAATGAATTGCCAAAATGTATGTACGCGCATAACTTCCCATCGATGAAACCAAATTGAATAATTCTTTTTTTTTTATGGAATAGGCGGGCAAACGAGCAGACGTATCGCCTGATGGTAAGCGATTACCGCCGCCCATGGCCACCTGCAACACCAGAGGCGTCACACGTGCGTTGCCGGCCTTTGGGGGATGGGGAGGGGAGATAGGGGAAGGGGTTGGGGTATGGGCCTCCAGTATCCTCACTCACTCGGGGAAACACAGCGCAAGTGCTATTTCACACCGGTTTTCTGTGAAGCCGTAGTATCAATCTGGTCGAGCCGGCCCATTCATGCCGAAGCGTGGCTCTCCCACGGACAAAATTCTTCTTTTTTATGTGTTCGTTATTGTAACCAAAATAGTTTTTTTTTCGTCTGCGACTGTACACTACATGTGGGAAGCCGACGCGGGTAAAATTACTACAACAAGTTTTTCAGAAATGTAGAAAATTTACAAAAGAAAAATGTGGTGGTACAAAGTTCGCTGGGTCAGCTAGTCTATATATATAAAAGCGAAATACCACTCACTTATTAGTTATTAATCATGAAATCTCAGAAACTATAACACTTAAAAACTTGAAATTTGGCAGGTAGGTTCCTTATAGGGTGTAGACATCCGCTAAGAACGAATTTTACTAAACTTCACCCCTAAGGGGTAAATCAGGGGATGAAAGTCTGCGTGAGCGAACCTGCGTGCAAAAGCTAGTTTTAAGTAAAAATACCTTTTACCTATGTAATTCAAAACCAAATAAATACAGTCATTTATTTACAAAGTATAAAAGATAATAGCATTACTTGTTTGACTATGTATTCGCTAACTCTATTAATTTTGTATGTCTAACAAAACAATTATTTTTTTATTCCAGTAAAGTAATAATGTGTTCGGTTCTACCTAGGCCTTAAGTACTTAGAAATTTAAGAGATACTTAAAAATGATGGATATACACCCGTGTGAAGCGTGGCGGGCCTCTAGTTATTGTATAACATAATGCAAGTAGCGCATGCATATGTCAGCATGGAAGTTGCAACGAATTGCGTCCAATAGTTTGACATGTTCGCGCGTACTGGCGATATATTCTACGGTGCGGTCGACATACCACAACTATGGCGAACACACAAAGAATTAAAGCTAAAAAACTGACTATTTCTTACTTAGAATAAATAAATAAATAAATATTTATTTCAACATACACCTGCTCAAAACAGATTTACACTAAAAAGACGTCGCACTATATCATCCGACACTTAATCTGTATCATTTTGAATTTTACCATTCCTATACACACTACTAGTAACACTTCTGAATATGTTAAGATGTTTTAGACCATTAATATTAAAAATCAAATAAAACCAAGACATTAAATTTAAATAACGTTATAACCTATATTCTATCTATAGTAAAATTAATAAATGCTTAAACATACAAAACTTAAATAAAAAATATGCAAAAATACTTTATTCTGTTATCTCCACAAATTAACCTACAATGAAACCGAAAAGATAGTTTATATTTTTAGTTTAGTTCTACAATAAGAAATCACACACACACACGCGCGCCCACAAACACAATCAAAAACAAACACGCGCGCGTGAACACAACTATACATGCACTCACACACATTCACACACATGAACATACACACACGGATTTCATACTATGTATTTTCTTTTATTATTTTCTATATTTATGTTTGTAAATTACACTAAAGTTGAACTGATGAGAATTAACTGTTTTAACATGCTTCTATGTAATGTCTAATCTCAAAGAGGAGCACTGATGTCCGAAATACAGATGATTCTATCTAGTTCGGACACAGATTTCCTACAAAATTTAGCATAAGCTTTAGTTTTGTTACACCACAATTGTTAAACTGTATCATATTTAATAAATTATTAATATATTTTTATTCATATATGTTCATTTATATAATTAATACACTAAAAACACACATAAAGCGATAAAGGTGCAGATTTGTGCTTGTCATTTCCAGTAACCCACTATTTGTGTACTCGAGTTCATATTAAAAGTACCTGGGATCCGCACAGGGAACCTTCACCTTTATTTATGTACACTCGGACAGAAATCACCCTTTGCGTCGCTCAGCCGACGCATGGGAACCAAGAAAGCATTCAAAATGATTTATTGTAAATGGTTTTCTACTTTGTTGGCTAAAATAATAAGTCCCGCGCCCGGATTGCCTGTTCTAAATTCGATGTTTTATTGTAACGTTTTTTCCCTTTACCAAATGCCGACAAATTTAATTTTGCAATCCTTTTGTTACCACATTAGCGGAAGAATCGATGAGTCAGTAATATGGTCATTAGGACACGCGACACTCAACCAGTGTACTTATATGAGATAAAGAAATATTCGCTGAGGCTATAGAGATATCTTAAGATGAAGCTGAATGAGATATTCACAATGCAAATAATAAAAATGTTGAAGGCACGGTAGGAATTGCGGGTGGCTTTGTCCACACTGACAATAGGGCCGTCCGCCGGGAGATTGACGCTTTAACTCCGGAGGTGTTAGGAGAATTAGTGGCCCATTATTACTCTATAGAAACTCTATGGTCAAGCAGAAAGCAGATAACAATAATTAGCTTGGACGCAACAAAAAGTGACATAAATTCCGCATAATAAGTCACTGGCTGCAAAAAAACATTAAGTAACAGCTTACCTGGGATCTCGTTTTTTTTTGCAGAATGACTTGGAATAACGAACGTAGACCGATATAATAAACACCTCAATTCCCGGCAGAGGCATTGTTTAATGATTTTCTGTTGTGATCTTGCACAATTCCTGGTCAGTTCAGTTTTTTTAGATCAGCTTGCGAGAAATATTCAATTTTTTATGTGCTTGGTAGCATTTAAACAAAAGGGACTTGGGATTGTGTGAAGGTGCGATTTATTTATGACCCTACCTTGAAAGGCATGTCTTGACCAACTTTGGGTGGTTTCTAACGTGTTTTGTTCGGCCAAATTGATTCGAATGTTTGTATGTTGATCAGGTGCAATAAAATGTTTAACGCTTCATTTCTTTTGTTACAGGAACAATATGGAAATGACGTATACACTCGGCACGCTGCTAGGAGACTGTTGATCGTATATTTTTAAATAGCAACTGAATTTTTTAATCGGTTTGAAAAACAAAGATGCTGGGGTGGGCTCTAAGAAGAGTTACCTCGGCGTTTTCCTCCTGCACCCCGACATACATTACCTTCAGCGCGGCTGACGACAGCCGGTGCATAGACAAGTAGATAGTAAAGCAAACTTTCACTAATACGGCCAAATATTCTAAAACCTTGAGTCGGAGGTAACGTTTGTTTTCAAACTAAGCTAGTCAAACTAAATAAATCGTGTCGAATAGAGAGTTACCAGCTGTTGAGATCTGTTGGAGATCGGAGTCGCCACTGCGGTGGTATGCTTTATATTGCATCTTGGATCGACTGTGCGCTGACAGGTCGCTACGTCACGTGGCTTCCCAGCGCGCGACTTCAGTGCTGGATGCTACTAACTGTATACACGTGAGTAATTTTTATTTTTCTACTAATTACAGCACATGTAACTGAATTTAAATCAGTTTACATGGTATTTTCATTGGAATATTAAATATTTTATCTGTGTGAGCTATTGAGGTTTCCAAGAGACCAAGAGGAAAAACACTGAGATATGAAGCCTGTTTAATGTTGCCTAACAAATGGTTGACAATTTAAGTAAGATATAATATTGGTTACATAAATAATGAGCAAACGAACAAATACATATAAAAACCGAGCAATTCTTGATATTACAAAATAGTATGGAATGAAATTGCAATATATTTTAATTGGAGAATATTTTAAATATAATTTTAATAGTTTTAATTACACTGATACAATCATAATGCACCAAACTGCGTTTTCTTAAAGTCATCAATGTAAAGAACAATAAGACTTAGCCAACATATTTCATATTATTTTAAATTCTTCAAGTTTGCAGGAATGGCTAGTACAGCCAGTTGTTATTCGATTTATGACGCGGTTTAGGCTCCCTTCACACTGGCATTGACAGACCTCTGCACATTCCTTACACTTGCTGTAATATAATGTTTACAGTAGCTTGAATGTAAAGCATAACACAAGCATGCACAAGCAATACAATGAAAACAACTCACCATTTCAATATCACAGTATCCAAGTGACTCTAGATAAAAGTACGTCTCACGTTGTCGCAGCGTTTGCGCGATCGAACCTATAGTGTGAAAGGAGTTTCTACTATACCTTTGTTAACTTTAACTTCTTTGAACGCGTCTTTCTTATTGTCATTATCTACTGTAAGTTTACACAAAAGAAACATAAACTCTTTGGTTTTCTTGGATGTATCTTAAATTTGCGTTATGTTTTGATTTCATAATGTTCTACACAATGTTTGATTTAATATGCAACCGAAATAAAATACTACCAAAATTCATGAGAAAAGGTAATTAAAAGGAATATATTTGACATTATGTTAACATTAATGTTCTGTTGCTAGTTGTTGGCGTAGAAATAAATTCCAATCGACAGATTACAGTAAGTGCTCTTCGATAAGACGGATAAAGTTCGTTCACACAGCGAAGTAACTCTAAAATGCGCTTACGACTGTTTGGACGGCCATCGTAACGTTTAAGTTAGTAACATACTTCTGATTCAACAATAGTTATTGTCTTCATAACAATTCCAAATTATTTTGCATGTCCGGTCCATAGCATACGAATTGGTCGCTAAGTTACTTTAAGCTATTCAATGCTACCAATAACAAGGTTTCTACCTAAAATTACTACTGCATCATCACTTAAATTGATTATTCAATAACTAAACTGTACCTTACGCGATTTGCAAGTCAGTGTTATTAATTGGCGATGCAAAAATATTTGGCAACAACATTGAGTGTTTGAACACACAGTTTGTTGAAAAGTCACGGAGACGTGTCAAGATATCTGGAATGTGACATTGTTTGATGTTAAACAGATAATTTGTAATTACAAGATTAATTTACATTTTAAGAGTCAATAGTTTTTCAAGTTAGCGATCAATGGCTTGACAACTGATACTGGATTATTGCAATTATTTCGACGAAAATTTATGTGTTATTTGATGATAATTGTAAAGAATAAATAGTAATGAAGATTGCTAAATTTTTGTAATTCAATCTATAAATACAATGTGTATATAAATTTGCAGTCTTCATTTATTTTACACAATGAGAAGTGTTTTTTTCTTCGTTTTTGAAAGGAAGCAGATGAATAGTTAAAATATAAAGTCCTCCCAACTGAAATGAAATTTTTACAACGCCTCCTCCTTCCTCCCAATAGAAAAAAGAAATGGTTCATAAGACCGGGGTCCTAAGACAACAAACAAAAAAAACACTAATTGCAACGTCCTCCATTGATTTGAAGTCGGTTTAAAGACCGTGTAATAAACAAAATCTACAAAAATTGTGTTTAAAAGTTATTAATATATATGTTATCCGCTAATATTGGTACATTATAGTTTAGTTCAGTATCATAGAAATTTAGATTGCTTTGCGGCATAGATGTGCTATTCAAATTTAAAATAATATAAGTCTATAAGCGACACAAATAAAACTTCGAACTAAACAAAAGTTAAGTCATCTCTAGCAAAAAAGATTATATTGTAACAATAGCCCTATCTTACTATTATGGCATTTCCAAACAATTCCAAGTCATTTAAATCCAAACTTTGAATTTTTTAATAGCGTTTATAAATGCTTTCATCACCGTACCACAAATATTAGTTATAAACATTGAATAACAGACTTTTATAGTGTCTCGTCTCGTCTAAAGGTCACAACCAGATTTTGGTAGTGTGTAGACAAATTATACCCTTGACCAATCTGTTCCACCCACTCGTAGTATTCAGTCTCTCCAAATGCGGACACAATGGTTTAATTAATAATGAGATGTCTGGGACGATGCATAACTAATCAAACGTTTCAGCCAAGTCAGTAGTCTTGTAGGTATAAGTAACACGGGGTACGTTATCATGTAAATATATCGTATTAGCATACATATTGCTTTTTTGCTCACGGTGAGCTAATTAGAATTTGGCATTTGAATTGAGACACAATACGCACGAGCACATCTGTTGGGGTTAGTGAATTCTAAATTGTGAAACGAAAATATATGTGGGTACAATTGTATTATATAGTTAACAAGCTTTTGCCCGCGGCTCCGTTTGCGTGTTATGTCAGTTACCGCGGTATAAGGCCCGTATTCACTTTTTTTTTTTTTTTTTTTTTTTTATGTATGCCCGCCAAAATGATTCTACTCTGCTTGATGGAAAGCACAAGCAGAATCCAAGAGTGGCGGTCACCATACTCACTGCGAATGCAGACAATGCAGTATGGCGACCCACACCATGGCGGCCTAGTGATGCTGCTGCATCTTTTAGTCTAGTCAACAAGTATGGAACTTGTTGACTAGACTACTTGGGCCTCCGGTCTCGCACTCACCAACGAAACACGACAGCACGAACGCTGTCATTTTACGTAGATTTTCACTGCGAGGGTAGTACCGCCGCGGTCGAGCCGGCCCATTCGTGCTGAAATCAGCGTGGCTCTACTACCTTTTTGGTTTGATTAGTGCGAGTGCAGGTGTGAAGTGAGGTGATCAATGATTGGTAGAAAATACGCGTGTATTGCGAATTCGCGGTCCACATGTACTTTCCACCAATCACTGATCACCCGCACTATGCAAAGTGAATACGGGCCTTTATGAGACATTGTAGCGTATTGTTGTTTGTACACATTCATATAAGAAAACTGTTTTTAAAGCTGTTTATATTAACACAACTTTGTTAAATAATGTTTAAGAGGTGGTTACAAAGAGACGAGTATTTTAATGTGAAATTTTGTTGAACGCCAGTCAGGACAGTAGTAAACAAATAAAATCTTTACGTAAAACTTTAAACGATGTAAAAACTCACACAATAATATTTGTTTGACTGTTCGCAGACTAATAATATTATTAACATATTAATATTGTAAATACTTCTAATAAGTAAATAGATGTGACACACATAAAGTTATAAGAAACTCTCAATTGGGCGAAGACGTAGCATCTTATTGGATTCGCAAATATGTTTAAATAATAACAAAATAATCGGAGTATCTAGGAATGGATATTTAAATAACAATTTTCACAAATTTAAATATGACTTTCATTTTATTTATATTATATATGACTTTGAGCTTTTGCCTGCGGCTCCACCCTCGTGTCCTCAAGAATCAAAGTATCTCTATCCCAAATTTGTACAGGTACAGTGGTTTAGCCGCGAAAACATAACAGATAGACAAACAGACAGAGTTACTTTAGAATTAATGATATTAGTATGGAAAAGTTGAAAAAATATTTACCGATTGAGCCTTAATTTTGCCACAATCTATTACCGCTATACAAACCGCTTCAAAGATGGTTTTTATTTATTTCTCGCATAAGTTTTATCTTCATTCTTCATTAATGCAATCACAATGTGTAAAAAGACGATGTTTTATACGTTTAGTATAAAATATCAAAAGAAAAATAATAAAAAATATAATAAACTAGCTGACCCGGCGAACTTCGTACCGTCATATTTACATATATGTCTCAGCTTCCCACAGGCAGTGTACAGTCGCGGACAAAAAAAATACTTTTCCCGTTATCTTACAATTTTTCTAGTACACAAACATTTTTTTTTTTTTTTTTTTTTTTTTTTTTTTTTTTTTTTTTTTTAACGTGTGGAAATCCCATCGGACCGTCACCCCACCGGGGTTTACGGCGGGGCGGTGTGTCGGACTCGAACCGACTAAAACCACACGGTGTGCCACTCTGCGCCTGTGAAGGGAGGAATCCGGGAACTGCTGATATTAACACATCCGGACCCCTCCCAGCGCTTGCCCGCACAGAAGCAGGCACCGTCACCTGATGGACTATCTACGTAGGCGACGTACGGCACACGCGTACGTCGCCCCCTCGCGGGTGGCCACTAAAGCGGATGGAGGGGAAAACCCGTCCCGACCATCCGCGGCCACACTCAGGGCGGCATGAGGCGCAGATAGGCGCGCCTCCGCCGCCCGGTTCGCCGGCGGCGGATTGGGTCCGAGTGGATATCATCCTCCCGGGCCTTCTCCGCCACCTCCTTCTGCGAGATTACATCTTCGCAGAAGGTTGCGACCGCGGTAAAACTGCTGTCGCTACCGGCCATGGAGCGTATGACGGCCGGTAGCGAGAGATCCCCTCCGATGATTGCAGTGAGGGCCCGGCGCTGCGACGCCCAAGCGGGGCAAATCGCCAGCGTATGCTGGGCCGAGTCCTCACTGCAGTCGCAGTGGTGGCAGGCGGGGCTCAATTCCCTCCTAGCGACCGAGTGCAGGTACTTCCCGAAGCAACCGTGCCCGGAAAGGACCTGCGTCAGTCGGAAGGAAAGGGTCCCGTGCTGCCGCCCTGCCCACTCGAGGATGACCGGCTGGAGAGCCTCCACGGCGGCAAAGCCAGCGCGTGGAGTCTCCAGCCGGAACGACCATCTGTCCATAGTGGCTCGACGAGCGGCTTCACGCCATTCGCGTACCTCTTCGGGCGGAGGGCGATAGCCATACTCCGCCCGATATCCAGCCACCCGTCGATAAACTTCGGCGAGCACTTCCGCCTCCAAATCCCACGGGGGTGTCCCGGCCAAGGCGCAAGCCGCCTCGGTCGACACCGTGCGGTATCCGCGTATGGCTCTGACTGCCAATACCCTCTGAGGCCGCCAGAGGCGGGCCTTATTTAGGGCAGTCAGAGCCACCACCCACACCGGTGCACCATACAGCGCCATCGACCGGACCACCCCCGTGTAGAGGTGTCGTGTTGCGACGCTGGCTCCACCCAAATTGGGCAAAAGTCGCCCAAGGGCAGAGGCAGCGTCGACCAGCTTTGGACCAAGCTGTCGGAAGTGCTCGTCGAAGAGCCACCTACCGTCGAGGATCAGGCCCAGATACCTCATCTGGGCCCGAACCGGTACGAGGACCGAGTTGACCTCTATGGAGGCGCCGGCGGGTGGACCACGACGGGGCCCATGGAACAATAGGGCCTCCGTCTTGTCCAGGGCCACCCGTAAGCCCAGCGCCTCGATGCGCCCGACCACCAGAGAAACACCCCTGGTGGCCAGGCGCGCCGCCTCTTGGAAGTTCGCCCCCCGGGCTGTGACAAGTGTGTCATCGGCGTAACAAATTACGCCCAGCCCGGGAGGCAGACGACTTCGTAGGACCCAGTCGTACCCCACGTTCCACAGGAGTGGTCCAAGGACAGACCCCTGCGGAACGCCGCACGACATGGGTCGCTGTCTCAAGACGCCCTCTCGGTCCTCGTACACGACGGTACGCTCCTCTAAATAGTCTGCCACCAGCCGCCTCAGGTACTCTGGCACCCCGTGGTAGTGGAGTGCTTCCCTGATGCAGCTAAATGGCAGACTATTGAAGGCGTTGGCGATGTCCAAGGACACCGCCAACACCACGCCGCCACAGCTCACTGCCTCTTCGGTCACGGCCCTAAGGCGCATCACGGCATCGACCGTCGAACGCCCCTCTCGGAATCCGAATTGGGCGTCCGACAGGTCGGGCCCCACCTCGCAGAGGTGCTGGACGATGCGGGCAGAGAGTATCCTCTCAAAAAGTTTACCCGCCTCGTCCAGCAACACGATGGGCCTATAGGCCGCGACCGAATCGGCAGGCCGTCCCGGCTTCCTCAATAGGACCAGCTTCCCGCATTTCCAGCACTCAGGGAAGCGTCCGGACGCCAGGCTAGCGTCCAACACCTCCCTGAGGCGGTCCGACATATGGTCGAGGGCTCGGGCCATCACTCGGGCTGGAACCCCGTCCGGCCCGGGGGCGGTGTTCTTGGAACGGATCCGAAGAACAGCCGCCCCAACCTCCGATTCCCTAACGGGCGGCACATCGTCCTCTCTACCCCCGTCATCTATGACCGCATAGGCCATCGACGGGGGCGTGTGCTCCGCCCGCTCAGGGAAAAGGCCCTCGACCACTTCCTGCAGGAAGCTGGGCTGGAGAGTCTCGGTAAGGGGGGGGCCCGACGTGCGGAGCTTCTGACGCACCGCACGGTATGGGCGACCCCAGGGGTCACGGTCGAGACTCTCCAGCATCTCCTTTCTCTTTGCGTCTTTGGCGCGGCAAATGGCCAGCTTCAGAGTTTTCCGCGCTTCGCGGTACTCCTCATGAAGCTGGTCCCCGCCACCGTCTCCACGGTGACGTCGCCTGCTGCGGGTGTAGGACCTCCGGGCACGAGTACACGCCGCACGGAGGTCCGCCAACTCCTGGGACTAGTACACAAACCTTGTCCTAACAATAACGAACACATAAAATAAGAAACAAATGGTGCAGCATATTTTTATATAATATCACACTAATATTATAATGGCGATAGTTTTGTGAGTGTTACTTCTACTTCTGTGTATGTTTGTTACTTCTTCAAGCAAAAACCACCGAACGGATTTAGATGAAACTTTACAGTAATATAGCTTATACATCAGAATAACAAATAGGCTACTATTTGCCGCGATAACCGACATACATGCGGGCGGAGCTGCGGGCAACAGCTAGTAGATAAATAATTTCGGACATCTGACACAACGTCGTTTAGCGTCAAACTACGCAGCTTGTATTATGAAAGCTAGATGACAGATTGTACTGGGTACTGTCAAGTCTAAAAGAAAAAAAATTTTTTTAAGGCTCTATCCAATTGCAACGATTGCCACGGATGTTCATATGGCAACCGGGACCGACAGCTTAACGTGCTCTTCGAGACAGAGAATATCTCTGTAGTACGAATAAGAAATCCTTGTAATGTTTATTATTTAATCCTTGTAATGTAACTGTAATCCTTTACAATTTATAATGTGTTATTTGTTTTTCGCACTAAGATAGAGACGTCCAGACTAAAAAAATAATGTTGTGTAAGCTGTCTCGTACTCGTACATTGCTATTTTTAAATCTGATCGCATATATATTATCATTATCAATAATTTTTTATCAGACTTTGATTTAAGTCACCTCTGAATCGCCTAATAATACCTAATAATTCCTGTGAATGAAGTAAGTTTTTAAAAGAATACATCATTTATTTAAATAAATTTATTTAAAAAAACAAGTATTTAACTGAGTTACTAAATATCGCATTATCATCATCATCAGCCTATCGCAGTCCACTGCTGGACATAGGCCTGAATAATAAACCTCCATGCATATTCAACATACATCGAAAAAACAACAATGAAAACAACCAATATATAAAATGAAGAATGTGCGTTACTTGTGCTACTTGTGTTTGCGTTATATTTTTATTTTGTAGAGGGACGGGTGTCATGTCCCTTCAACACAAAGGGAGGATCCTCCGACCAGGCGAGGTGATCATGCCTGGCAGGCCAACTGCCCAACGGTTGATGTTGGGATGTTGTATATATATGACTAGCTTTTACACGCGTATTCGCTCACGCAGACTTTCATCCCTTGATTTACCCCCTTAGGGGTGGAATTTCAAAAATGACTTTCCTAATGCTCACTTATGTTATATAATGAACCTACATGCAAAATTTCAGGATTCTAGGTTCAGCGATTTGGGATGTGCGTTGATCTCTGGGTATGTCAGTCAGTCAGTCACATTACTCTTTTATACATATAGATAATCGGCGCGAGATCTTCTTTTGCGCGATTCAGGATTGGTAGTATCTTCGTGTAGTACATTACTCCGCAGTTCAGTGTATCTGTGGTAGATGGCGCTGTCATGTGTTTTCTTGTTGCGCTGTATGTGGAAGTCGCCACAATTTTTTAAACAATATCAGACAGAAGCCTAAACATTATATTTAAGGCGACAGTGGTCACTTTCCAGCAAGTGACGCGACTGTTTGTTTGCCCCCAATATCATGAAAAAGTAAGACTGATCTGAAAACTATTTATTCCTCTTAAGTATAACTTAATGTTATATAAACGCTAATATTAATAAAACAATTGTTTTTGAATAATTTTGCAAAAAATATTTTTATACTTGAGTTGAAAAGTAATTTTGACATATAAATAGTGTCTCCAGTTACAGCGATACAGCATCACATAAAAAAAAACATTATGCACCACAAAGGGACAAGTATGACTGACTGAATCGTTAAAAAACTAGCTGAGTGTTGAAGTTACCTTGTTCGTCATAATCAATCAACGGACAGATCAGTAATCATATTTCGTTGTACATTAATGATCATTAGACCTACCGGACCTGACTTCTAAGAATTTTAATCTGTTTGTGGGCAAATTAACAAACTTTGAACGGTGGCATTTTTACACCACCCTGTCTGAACACTTAGAAAAATGCATATTTGCTACACAAGCCATTACGGACGGTCCGCCAAAATGAACTTGTAGGTTGATATTGTGTTCATAGGCCCTTAGAGACTACTGCAGTTTATAAGTTATCGGAATGCGCTTATTATTTGTGATTATGGTTGTAAGAAATTTGTTCTTTCAATTTTATTCCAACTAAAAGTTAAAATCTTATTGAAAATCTTCATATTTATGATAAATAGTGCGGACATATCATTCAAAATAATGACAACTATCTTTCTTAAATACTAGCGCAGGTAATGCTTGTTGGTATTTGTAGAATTTTGGTATATTGTATCCTAAATATTGTGAAAATAGCGATATATAAGAAAACTCAGTAAAAATGCTGTTATGACGGTTGCTATATTAAGAATAAGAAAAAATATAAGTACAGAGTACAGAACTACAGAACGCGTCTTTAAATAAGGAACACATCTTTTTGTTTACATTACAGAACCTAATTAAAAAGTATATACTATAAAATAGGTTCTACAACAATGCTGAATGAATATTCATATAAAATTAGCATATTACATTTTACGGAATTTCACTGATTTTTACGAACTAGCAGTTAAGTGCAAACTAGTAAATAATATAATTTTCCCATACAAGTTGTAAAATTATCGGCGTAGAAAGCTCGTAACTAAGACTATGTAAGGTACATTGACGGCGCGCCGTAATTGCATCATAAACACAATAATCCGGCGCTAAAAGATTTACTGATTCTCATCCTTCTTTTAGGAACTTAGCGAGATAGTATTGAAAGTGCTATTTATGACTTGTCGGTATTAGCGTTTATGTTTATATGTATACATAAACGTCAATGATTTGTCTTATCTTCTTTTAACTAAGAGTGTACGTTTTAGTTATTTAATTGGAAATTGTCAGACACACGGGTTTAAAATTACACTGTAAACCAGTTTCTTTTCTTTATTTTTTATGTATGGCCGCGCCAAAATGACTCTACTCTGCCTGATGGACAGCAGAATTCAAGAGTGGTGGTCACCATACTCATAGAGAATGCAGACAATGCAACAATGCAGCATGGTGACCCACACCATGGCGGCCTAGTGATGCTTCTGCATCATTGGGCCTCCGGTCTCGCACTCACTAACGAAATACGATAGCACAAACTCTGTCATTTTACGGTGATCTTCTGTGCGAGGGTAATACCGCCCCGGTCGAGCCGGCCCGTTCATGCTGAAATCTGCATGGCTCTACTACCTTGAATCGTATTCGTATACTAATTATAAATAAACTGCTCAGAGGGAGAACGTACCTTGTTAAGAAGTTTCCACAATCAGAGTGACTTTTTAACCAATACTGCCGTTACCACCAATATTAAGATTTTTTACATTTTGTAAAATCATAACCATATACAAAATATTTTAACCGGCAGGGTTGATGTCTAACTAGTAATTAGAATAATGGCTTTGATCTAGATGGTATTGCATATACTTCTCATTGCATAATATTTTCAAAGGTTTTCTTTCTTATAGCAACGTTTACATTCAGAGGTAGTAGATAGAGATAGTAAGTTAAGTTCAGAGCACCAAGACAATCAATAAACAGCGAACAAATCTGAGGATTCGGCATAATTTCGTACTACTACTTCTGTGGCATATACCGCAATGAATATCTAGCTAACTTCTGTCACTGTTTGAATTCTAAATTAACTTCTGAGTGGTGTTTTTAGTCTAACGGTATTGTCAATAGTCATGTTAAACAATATTAAGAGATTCAAGACTATATTTTATTCGCGCATTAAGAACCCGTCGCTAGTTGTATCGGCTGTAACAATAACTGTTTTATGTGGTAGAAGCACATTGTTTGAACGGTGTAAAGGCCTCTCATGTTACACCATCTACATACGAGCTTGGAGCCAATATTTGACAAATAGTTGTATCGAGTACTTTATAAAACGAATAACTCGTGTTGGGTATGTTTTGTTGTAGCTTCATACGAAATTCATATTTCTTAATAATCTGGAAATTGATATAGTATCAGAGTAGAATTAGGTAAAAGTTTTATTTTGAGATAAATGATACGACATTTCTCTGTTCCTTCATCATCATTATTTCAGCCGAAAGACGTACACTACTAGACATAGGGCTCCCACACATAACTGCGATGCGACGTGAAATCTTGCCATGCATTCATGGGTGCCCGCAGATATTTGCGATGCATTGCGAATTCGCAGTTATGTGTGGCAGCCCATAAACCACCCTAAAACTCTCCACAACAACCGGTCGGTCTGTGTGTTTATTTACAAAGTAATGTAACATGTATATTTTTGAAAATATGCGATTTTAAAGAAGTTATAAAATTATGAAAATATTAAGTTTTGTTGTAAATAAATGAATATGTCCTTATAAATGAGATGGTGATGATGAGCTTATGGCCAGAAGCAGTTTCTACAACCTACATTAGCAAATTTACTATAAAAAAATTGGTCTTAACTAAAAATATATACAGTATAAATATAGGTGCATAAAAAGACCCAATAATATAAGGTACAAACACAATTTAGTAATAAAATCAATTGATGTCATATTTACCTTCTTTAAAAACCTTGTGCGTGTAACATACATTTGATCCAATATTGGCATAACAAAGGTGTAACCTATTACAACGGGCCCGACTAGACATTTTATTTCAGCTACTTGTTAACGTGGGAGTTAAAACATATCATGATTGATTCTCTCGCCAGCAAGTATGTGTAGTTGTTTGCCCATGTACTTGATGCATGAGTAATGCGTTATGCGTTGAGAAGCATTCAAAATAAAAAATCATATATTACGCACCTGTCATCGAACTCCTTTCTCTTAATACAATAACACAATAGACTAAGCGAGAAAGAGAAAAGAGATACGAACTTTTGAAATCAACCGTATTAAACATGATCATAAGCTTTTCTGACCATTTATTGCCATTAAATCGTTCGGAAAGCTTATGTTGATGTTCGCTTTACGGAAAAAGGAGCGTTATGCGAACACTGTTACAATTAAGTGTCAAAACATGGGAAACTATAGATATAGAAAGCGTAACAAAGTGGATGCTGTCAGCCGTTCAGGCTTAATACCAAAGTCTTTACTGGTTTTGAGGACAGTCTTGAATATATTTGTTTAAATTTTATAAGGAGACTCAATTATGTTTTCTGAGAATTTGACATTACAAACATTGTTTTTGTAAAATTCCAAAAAGAGTCATTTCGTAGGCTTTATCTTGATCAGTGAGTTTTGTTTGATATTTTCCTATGTCAGGCTGCATTGGGACGTTTTCTGCATCCTAATTACTACATATGACTACATACACATCTCTTTTACCTTCATTTCGTAGTTACATTTTTTTCGATTTTGAACCATTTTTTACATGAACTACAGTGAAGAACCTTTATGTATCAGCGTCATGAAGCACTTTTGGTAATATTAGAAGCAATACAATAAGATAAAATAATAATATGTACAGTAATCTTAGTGTTAAATATTCATCATAAACCTTAGTGTTAAAATCATTCAAAAATTATACGAAACAATGCATAGCAGATAAGTATTTAATACTATAAGCATAATAGCGAACAAGATTACGGGTATGTCCAAATCTTAATCCATACTTAATGTCAAAAATTCCAAACTAACTCTGTCTGTTTGACTTTTACGATCACTGAACCGATGTGGATGAATTTCGGCATAGAGATAGATTGGACCTTGGAAAATAACATAGGCTACTTTTTATCGCAATAATCTACATGCTCGCGGGTGGAGCCGCGGGCAAAAGCTAGTACTAAATAATAAATTCTCATCAATGAAACCATGCCTAAAAATAGCCAATATTTAAAATCAATACGTCCACGAATTCTTTAATTTTGGTTCCTTTGTACATATCGGGTCATTCTTGTATATCACGGTCCAATTGGTCCTAAAAGTATTGATATATCTACAAAATACACACATCAAAAGTGTCTAGGGATCAAGCATTTTTATGCGGATTTCTTGAGATTGAGATGTGGCTTTGGCCCTGGCCTGCTCAGTCGCCAGACTTGAACCCGATTGAGCATGCATGGGATATGCTACAGAGAAGAGCTCTGCCGAATATGGAGGGTATCCAGTCGCAAGAAGACCTTTTTTTGTTGTTGCAACGAACATGGGCGGCCATTCCACAGCGTGATTTGGATGAACTCATTTTGAGTATGCCAAACCGATTCTTGTGTTGTTAGTGTTCGCGGTAGAAACACGGATTATTAATTGTTTAAGTTACCTAATAAAATTTTAAAGAAAACTGTTATTTCAGTCTTTTTTTCGAACTTTAATGTTAGTGGTTCAAATGTCAAAAATCTCTTTATTAGGAAAATGGCAAATTTCTTTATTAATGCAAAGGTGACTTGGTTTATAGTTACTGTGACAAACGAAAACACTTTATTTGATGAATCCTTAAAGAAAATTTTAATTAATATCAATCAGGAGAAAAGTTATTGCAAAAATATATGTTGATCCCTAGACACATATGTTGATCCCTAGACACTTTTGATGTGTGTATTATACCAACATTCTTATACATTACAAAAAACATAATGTCTACTAAAAATATATCACTATTTATCTATATGATTTCTTTTAAAGAAGCAGGTTTGTCATCTAGTATTGACTTTTCAATCAACTAAGTAGGTACTCCATGACAATTTGATATGACAGATATGACATAACAATTGTACAAATGCCACAACTCAATGGACATATAATTGTTTACTTAACGCCTACTCGTAACATTCTGACTCTGTCTAATCAGTAATTACTTAACCTTAGCATCAATAGCGTATTAATTAAACAGTAGTGGAGTATTTAATTATAATTTGTTTAGCTAATACTCGTGTGGGTTGAATAAGGTAATGTGCTCAATAAGCGGTATATTAGTCTGCGCACACGCTTACAATATTCTCAGTGTGATTATCATAATTGATTCTGCATGCTTTTATTTGTAGCTAATTTGTGGTTAAGTTAAAAATATAATATAACATTATTTTACTAGTTTTTTTACCTTCTAACCAACATCGTTAAATTTACAGAACATTATTTTCGTTGGAGGTATTTACTACAGTACTTCATCTAGATTTTCTTAAGGTGCGTGCGTCAGTTAGTACAATCATCAACAACCCTTAACGTCTCACTGCTGGGCTCGGGTCTCCTCTCAGGAGAGGGTTAAGGCCATAGGTCCTAACGCGTTTTGTCTAGTAACAACTAGTTTTAACTGATATTCGATATGAGCATTAGTTAATTCTAGTATTAACAAAGGCATACATTAGAAACTAGTTCTAACTAGGGAAACCGCATTCTATCTAAAAACTAGTTTTAACTGTAACATATACAATAAAGTACATTCAGTAGTTTATTCTATCGGAGTTAGTATCTTATTAAATTCATTTTGCAGATTTAGTACTCTGTGCTTGTACTACTAATTTTTCTAAACTCCTGGAAATATCTATTAAAAATGCTATCGTCTTGATAAGTCTCTGATTTCTATCAGTAACTTCCTTTACTGAAACCACAACCTGTCCGGCGGATCTCGGCGAGAGTTAAAAAGCGAATGTTTTGAATAACACACAATATTATTCAAGTCTTACTTTAATGGAACTACTACAGGGAAGTGTGAGCACTCTTTTTAAACTCGTCGTACGACACAATTGCGTTTGGAAAGCTACTTTTACTCAAAGTGCGTAGGCGCAAGCATTCGGTGCCAGAAACTAAACTTGGATGTTTCTTTACAAAGTCATTTTTATGATCTATAGCTTTATGTTTCTTTAATTTTTTGTCGTAAAATATATTTTTAGTGTACACATTATGTTTGAATTATACATAGTGTATTGTATGAGCTAATATTAGATCGTTATTGAGAATGTTTTTGACTTATCTTTTATTCCGTTGTTATATTTGGGCATTTAATGTTGTTTGATAGCCTAAGAGCTCTTATGTATAATTTTATTACCACTATGGATGGCTTCCAGTTATCAAATGAACACAAATAAATATTGCGTTAAAATACTTGTACTGGTAAATTGATGTGTGTAGCCTGTATACTATGTTGTTTGAAATTTCTGGTTTAGATTGATCTTAGTACGATATCTGCTGTCTTCTTAGAAAGCTTAAATTTAATCCAGAGAGTTTCTACATCCTACAGAGGGTTACAGTCAAAACAAGTGCTTACTAAAAACAGAACTGAGCTATTAATAAAGCTCAGCCAGTAGTTGTAGGTATACCTAAACAAGAAGAAAATGGATCTAGACTCATCGTTTGTTTCAAAATATTTGTTTTGGAGTTTGGGTGTTTTCTATGTAATATATGTATTGCAACAAGTTCCATCAAGTGCCGACAATCGAGAGTATAAATTATAATATATGTATGTATTTACAAAAAAATTAAAGTATATATATGTATTTATATCGGTTGTTTAGTACCCATGACACAAGCTCTGTTTAGCTTGGGACTAGACGGCGTTGTGTTAAAGGTCAAAAAAAAAGTTTAACCTTAGCGTCTATGAAGTTCTAAAACTTTTAGAAAACCGTTTTTTCTGGACCAACAAGTTTTCCCCTGTAAACGTTGTAGTAAAATGTTATATATAAGCGTCCAATAAGTGTTATTTGGAAAAAACGGATTAAAATGATTGTCAATTGTTAAACTGTTAACATTTAACTTTAATTCCTAGCGTGGAATCTTCGAGCCTACTAAGCATCAACTTCTGGCCCGCACCCATCGCACAAGGTGTCCTCTTTCAAGTTTATAAATAATTAACATCCGCATATAATAATGGGCTGCATAATACAGAAAGTGTAGTGGACGTGGCAATAAATTAATTAGCATAAGAGTGCTATCCGGATCCAAAGGGGCTCTCTGATGATGAACTTAGTCCGATGGTATAGGTATGCCCGGTTTTTATGTTTGTATATTTATTTTTGACCAACTTATATCAGTAGATAGTAAGTCTAAAACAAGAAATCTCTTAATTGGTATAAAAGAGTACAATTTAATGGAAAACAAGTAAAATTTTAACACAAAAACACACACAAAAGAACTAGACCAAATTGAAATGGGACCACACGGGAAGCACCAGCTTTCAAATAAAATAAAGAATCATCAAAATCGGTACACCCAGTCGAAAGTTCTGAGGTAACAAACATAAAAAATACGGTCGAATTGAGAACTTCCTCCTGTTTTGAAGTCGGTTAAAAATATGGAAGATTGTATTATTAGTCAGACTAA
The DNA here is from genome assembly GCA_949125395.1 of Diaphora mendica. Lineage (NCBI taxonomy): Eukaryota > Metazoa > Arthropoda > Insecta > Lepidoptera > Erebidae > Diaphora > Diaphora mendica. The sequence goes on along the minus strand of OX421311.1, from coordinate 35,804,973 downwards.
ATAAAGTGTTGCAACCTCAAATTTAAAATTGACTTGACTAATTGAGTTAGTGTGCAGTCAATATGATGTCTACAATAGTTCTACAAATTTTCAGTGGCGGTACATGTTTACAATTTCGAGCGTATATCGTAAGAATTGCAGCTTATTTGAACTATAAACAACAAACCTTTAATGAATCGACTTGAAAAATAAGTTTCCGGTTCTATAATCTCTAATTATTAATTTCCAAGTAACCAAACGATTGTGTTACCGTTCATACTAAAATTAACATTTATTGGTTCTATTACAAGAAGTAGAGGTAGGTTAAAATCATATCAAAATAAATTTGTCTACAGAACAGGAAAACATTGTAGCTGATTTGTCATTTCCTTTTCCAAACTAAGGAAGGAAAACAAAGCTATTTAGGGAAAGAAGTTTTGTAATTTACGCGATGATTTTTTCATTCAAAAGATTATATTTTTGTACATGCACAATAAAACTGTTCTTACCACTCCAATTCACATCCTGTCTTACCAATATACTTACCATCATACTACTGTAAAGAGAAGATTTGGAAGTGCTAATCCACCGGTCTTATTTTGAGTATAAGTTGGATGTGGTTACTTCAAATTATGGATCCTTATCAAGCTCAATGAATAAAATGATTCTTGGAATATTTATGAAGTACGATTGCCACTCTCGCTTGCTGGTCTAGTAACTACATACTTAGTGGTCGTGGTCCGATATTCACCTAGAACAAATATTCAATTTACAATACAAGAGAAGTTTACAATACAATGAGATGTGTCATGTTATCGTTTCCACTAAAGAATTAACCATGTTAAATTTACTTTACGTGTCGTACGCGTAGCTATTAATAGCAAAATTAAATGTTTTCGTTTTAATATGTTGTACGTTATAATGGCTGGTCAGTCGGGGCTTTTGAAGTGATCGGGCAATATGCGTAATTGTGGGTTTAGTGGTTAACACTTTGGTTTAAGTGACGAGAGAATGCGTGGGCGCTGAAAGTAACAATGGTGCGTTACAGAGCCTGATCTCCATCACACCTGTTACACGTAGGTGGAATAATAGAATAGGTACAATACACAAGTAATCGTACTTAGCTATCGTTAAGTATGCGCTTGATGAGTTTCGAAGGAACTTATTCGATATTTATTTTCTTTTATGTGGTCTAATGAATTAAAAACTACAATTGATGTCGTATTGATACACTGTAGCACTGTTAAGTTGAGCCTTTACACAATAATTTTACTATAATTTTGACAAGGTAATAATAGGTAAAGGAATTATCGTTTCATTGTGTTTCTTCGCTTACTTTATATAGGTTATCATTATTGGCTTACATGTATATTCTACGAAGTACTGAAAAGGTCTATTAGGATTGATTGTAGAACTTATTTAATTAGGATGTTTTCGCAGTATATTTTACTTATTCCGAAACATTTTTGTAATAAAATCAGTGTAGATACTCTTCTATTTATATGTTTGCCCGCTGCAACCTTTGACATGGGACTGCAGCATTTTTACTCGGCGCAAGTGTTTTTAATGAATAGGTATTACATTAACTCGGAGGCAGGAGTTTTATATGATAAACCGTTGATGTCTTATTACCGCGACCATCATCGTTTCTCGATTATACATGAAATATATTCAGCGTCAAAGTTTTTAATTACATCGCTTTTTAATACGTTTTTGTGTAACAATATATTTCCATGGTAAATGTCTTGGTGAAGAATCTTGTTGAAGGAATAATGTATGGCTTGAAACTTGGGTGAACTTTGTCCAATTCTTTAATAGTTTTTATTAAAGTACTAGCTTTTACACGCGGCTTCGCTCACACAGACTTTCATGCCCTGATTTACCCCCTTAGGGGTGGAATTTCTGAAAATCCTTTCTTAGTTCTCACTTACGTTATATAAATAACCTACATGCAAAATTTCAGGATTCTAGCTTCAGCGGTTTGGGCTGTGCGTTGATCTCTGGGTATGTCAGTCAGTCAGTCAGTCACCTTCCTCTTTTATATATATAGATAGATTAAAATGAAAAGTCGTTCTCCTAACGAGTAATTTATTTATACATGGTTTTACACAAAATACCATTATTTGACACACATACACATACATGTTACTTTCACTCTAAAATATTTACGTTACATTAGATTAGATTATTTATTTACATTAGAATCCATATGGAAATTGATATTACTGTCCAACAAATTGTTTTCTATGTTCATTGTTTCAGTTTTCTTAAAGGCTTACACTTAAAGCAATACAGGAATCATTCATAGTGCGAGATTTGCTATTTTATTAACCGACTTAAAAAGAGGAGGAGTTTCTCAATTCGACCGTATATGTTTTTTTATGTGTGTTTGCGAATAACTTCGTCGTTTATGAACCGATTTTGATGATTCTTTTTTTAATGGAAAGGAGATATCCCAACGGTGGTACCATGATAAGGACATTAAAATCTGATGATGGCATCCAAGAGAAATCGAGTCGAACCTTGAAGTCGGTTTTTGTTAAAATTTTACTTGTTTAAAACAATAACAAAAAGACTCACTGACAAATAAAATTTGACCGCAAAAATTGATAAAATAGTTATAGAAATGATTTTGGATATGAGTTCTTTGTAGTAACGAGAACACAAAAATGAGAACTGTGATAAGATTGGCTGACGAAGCAGGTTAGGACTTCCCTCAACTACCTATTGCCTTCTTCCTTTTCCGTTCTTTACCTTTCCTTTTTACTTAGCTTTCACTTTTAGTATACATAACAATATAATATTTATTTTACTCTCGACAGAGTCATTTTGGCGCAGCTATTACATAAAAAAAAACATGTTATATTAAAAAAAGTCGTCTGGTGTCGTGGGACACCAGATAGGAACAAAGTTCCTTCTTATAAAATATAATAATATATGCAACTTACAGATGGCTAATACAATATTTTTTTTAATCTTACGCTTTTTTATTTAACGTTATGGACGTTTTTGCCGGCTAGGTTACCTCTCCGCAACACTCCATAAGGAACTTCGTTCCAAAATTCTTAAAGTAATATTACTACTTTTTTTATGATGTGAGGCCTATGTGACCTCGCAGCTTTTCCCCGTCTATGAAGACAGGACCTTGTTGTTCTTATTTCTATATTCTATCGCTATTTGTTTGTATAAGTGTGGTGGCGGGTAGAGTTCCCGTTATTTTGCTGTTTTTACTTTTCTACTATTAAAATTTTCCTACATTTTTATTTTCTAAATTCTGTTTAATTTCTTATACAATTTATCCTTTTTACTCTTACTTAATTCTTTTGTCTAATTTTACTATCTAGTTCGCTAATACGATTATTCTTTGTTATTTACAATATTTTAAACCTTATTTTATATCTTCCTTCAATCAATTTATTTAGAATCTTTTGATGTGCGATTTTATTCTCTCGTCTCAAAGACATCGCACGCAGCCATTTCCTTCCAACATGTGGGACATGATATTTATGACTCTGTGTTTTGTTTTGTGTACGTGTCTGTTTATGTGCGTTTCAAATTTTTCTCCTATCTATTGTAACAATGTATGAATATGATCTAATATATATAATTGTTACAACTTCGTTATTCCTAAAGTTTCTTTTTGTTTGCGTGTATGTCCAATGTTTGTGTGCATGTTTTTGATTTCTTCATATATATTTAATATATAGTTATTAAATCCGTGTATGTGTGTGTGTGTTTCTGTGTTATGTATGTATGTGTATGAACGAGTCATAAATATGCTGTGGTTGACCTAGCTAAGTAGACCCATTTTATGCGGATTGGGCACTCGGCGCTAAAGGTGTTGTGACCGAGGTTCTGCAGCCCAGAGTGCGAGCAGTTGCAGCACCGCGGTTCGGCTCCCTTGGCATACTCAGGGCATTCCTTACGCATACACGCATATTACTACTTATATACCAGATACATTTATTTTAAAGTATACATCTATAAGGTAATAGAGTCTTCAAAACGAACTTATAGTAAGACTTTAGGACGTAGAAGATTACAAATGCACTTTCATTATTTATATGTTCATCATCTCGAAAATATGTATTACGAATTTCTATCGAGACCTTGGTAAGCGAATGAGGCTAACACCTGCTTATCTTTTATCTTTCTAGACATAGTGTTAATCTTAGTACAATATCTAGATTAAAATCTGACCTAAAAATATTTTACCTAATAGTAAGCTCGGCAAACAATCCATAAAAACACATCAGCAATTTGTCGTTGATTTATTAAATAACCTTATTTTTATAGGTTGTATCCCAAATAAAAATCAATAGAGTATTCACTTTTTATATTTCCTCTTCAGTAAACATCAATATTTGGAGAGCCCTCATCCTTTTGTGCCCTTTATAAGTCTATGTTATTATTGATAAACTTCTCTTATAGGCAACTCAATAAAACTTGATCGATCGAGTATGCATTTCCGTTGAAACACAATGCTGCCTCAACTTAATAAAAGAAACATAATTTGAAACAACGCGTAAACTATTTCAAGTTTAAATTATATGCCGATAACGTAACACGTTATTAGTTGTCAGAAAATAGTTAAGAGCCAAAAGAAATGGCTGCCAACCATCTCTGTAATTAAAGATAATTATTATCTTTTAGGGTGTTTAGTAAAATGATCGATTCCAGTGAAAGCGGCAACTAGTATGCAATAATTATATTACTTTATGGGTTTTTAAGAACGTTAAATATTTTTATCGCTTCTTAGTTTAACTAATACCATATTACTCCATTGATCGTAAAAGGGGCTCATTGAGTACCTACATTTTTTAGATAAACAACGCGTATAATTGCCACTTAAAGTCATAAAATCAATATCAGCATATTGATGCGTCACACGAGTCTCGTCGCAGCGTGTTACTAATTTGATTTTAATAAATTAAACCCCCTGTGGAACTCTATCTCACTTTCAGTACGTATGAACGTCGAGCATTATTTCTTTTAATAGTTTTACGGAATTTCCCTTGTAAAGTACTACTGCTATTTAAACTGGTGTTTTAATGATGAACAAAGTGTACGCTGACGCTTACTTTTGATTATTACTCGTTATACCATTATTCTCAATTCAAGTATAACTATTAACTAACAAAAATAAACAAAACTGACAACCGTCGCAATAGTAGAGTTCTAGAGCGGAGAACGCGTCTCGGCAAACGTAGTGTAGGACGTCAACTGGAGTGACGATTCGCGTAAGATGACTTGCAGGAGCGGGATACGAGAAGCCCAAAATTGATCAGAGTGGTGTACTTATAGAAGGGCCTATGTTCAGCAGTGGACTGCAATAGCCTGATGATAAAAAAAAATGTTATATATATTTTTTGTTATTTTTATTTTAAAAAAAATGGTTAGAAAGTATTTTAATTTACACTACGTGCTTACAAAATTTACTTAGACTTAAAACAATTATTTGTGAATTACTAAGTGGCAATCGATCGAATTACTATAAATCGACTGTCTCTGTGGTATCACCAAAGTGTCTATTAGTATCACTGTGCGCCATCATCGACAAGAAAGCAAATTCTCAGTCAGTAAATTTATCCAAACAAGAGCGCTTGAGTAGATCAAAAACATTTTACGATTATTAAACCCTTCGATTGACAACCGGGAAGACATTCTCGTCGTCTCCATATTTTTATTGCGTGTAAACCCGTCGGCGCTTTTTTATATCATCTCTTTTAAGTGACATAAATTCTAATACAAAGTCCATTTGTGTATCTCGGACGTCTTAAAAGGTACAGGGATAATCGTTTTTCTGCTTTTTACAAGGAACTCATTTCAATTATCGGTCGATTTGATGGGTATAAAATGCTATGGTATGTGTCGTGAGGACGGCGCCCCACAGCGGCCGGTAGGACGTCCCGTGTGTTCTTTTCCATTTTTTAATTTTAAACACGCTAATTTAATTAAAGAATCTCATGTTCTTTTTCCCGCGCAGCTGTATCCTGCCAGTATCGAATAATTTTCATGACTTAACGGTTGTTATTTGAATCGATTTTAGGTTTTTGATGCAATTATTCTGATGAAAATGATTTTTGTTTATTAAATTTTTAGTAGCTTCATCACTAAATTTATTATTTAATTTTACGTTCGTTTAAAAGATTTAATCCTTGATTAAAGGATTTTTATTAAGTTTCATTTATTACAATCCTGGTCTTATCTCGATGCCGACTCATGAATGGATTTGAAATAATGTAACGTGATATAAATCTGTGTAGGAGTATCATAGTTGATTTGATGCGGGATAGCGAGATTAATAATACAAAGTGGTTAAGAACTTTGATGTCTCACGACAAATTGTCTATGTTTCAACTATCGTGTTACATGAAGTAGTAAACGATGGACCTTCCTAATACAACTTATTATTCATAAGCTTTGTAAAATTATGAGTAAATATTATTATGTCTTTTGAAGTACTTACTAACGGATTGATTGACGAACTTCAGAAAGTTTTATTTAATCACTTCCTCTATTTGCAAGATGTACCACCGTATGTCGATACTCATCCGAATAGGGCTTAGTAATACAATAAGGAGAACAATACAAATTGTAATAAAAAACGAAAACAAATATTTTTGGACAGCAATAAATTACCTTCTCTTCTCTTTCAAAGCTCCTTGCTGTGCGTTGAAAGGCTCTGACGGAAGAATAATGTCAACTTCTCGCCTCACTGATACAACTCGAGAAATACTCGCTTGATATTTGTTCCTTTTTGATAACTCTAGGAATGTATTTTTTATAGTTTTGATTTGTACCGTTATATGCGATTGAGAGGATATTAATTTATCGAAACTTTCTGTCATTAGCTGCGGTAAGCCGCTCTAGGATGTTGTAAAAGAAAATTATGAGCCTGTTCCCTACTACAGATTAAAGTTTATGAAAAATAGAATTATAAAATGCTATCAGATGTAGTAAACTTTGAATCGGTTGATTGAAATGCCGATTTGAGGACAGTGACCACATAAAACATATATTTTTACTGCCTCGGTGGCGCAGTGGTAGCGTATGCGACTGCTGTGCTTGAAGTCTCGGGTTCGATTCCCGGGTCAGACTAAATGTTTATATGGTGTGCAAATATTTGTTTCGGAGTTTGGGTGTTTTCTATGTGTAACATGTATGTATTTACAACAAAAAAGTATTTATGTTTTTGTATCGGTTGTCTAGTACCCATAATACAAGCTCTGCTTAGTTTGGGACTAGATGGCGTTGTGTGTTAGATGTCCGAAATATTGAAGATTTTTTTTGATAAAAAACATATCTCGATTGTATAGACTCAAGTTTATGCATTTTAAAAATTCTATAAACAAAGTTAAAACAAATAATAATAATAATAATAAATAGCCCCCCCCGGGGGACCACCTTGCCGTGGTGGGGGGGCTTACGGGAAGGCATGAACTTATAATACAGTCACTAAGAACTCGACTATACCCTGCAACAGGAGGCACAAAAAATAATTAATAGCCAACAACATCTAGGCTCAACCCTTTCTAACTAACGGTCCCAAACCCTGAAAAAGAATAAACATGGTTTTAACAAGAAGCACTACGAAACGGCCCCAAGTGCCCGGCGGACCCAGTACCAGCGGTGGTAACGACGATAGCCAGCCTGTGACTGAGCCCAGGGGTGCGAAGAATCTCCGGGTGGGAAGAAGAACTCGTCAAACGACTCTAGCTATCCATAAGGACTCCGATAATTTAAGCGATACTTCACTGACTCCATCACCATTTCATTCATTCGAATCACCTTCATCATCCCCATTGTCATTTACGTCTTCAACGCCATCAATTACTGAATCTGCTTTGTCCGAGGATGTTGTGCAGGAGGCACACGCTGTTACACTTGCACCCGCCTCAGGCATAAACCGTACGCGAAAGAGATGGTCACAAGAAATGAACGAATTCATCTGGCGTACGTATCTCATAGCTACAAAATTAAGTACTAGCAAAATATACCTCAATCACCTACATCACGAATTTACACAAAAATACCCACAAATGCAGGCATCTAAACAAAGACTGGGAGATCAATGTCGAGCTATAATTAGAAACAAACTCCTACCTCAAGACACGTTAGACAATATAAAACATGAAGTTTCCATTTACCTACAGCAAACACAAAATACACAAGTTAATTGCAGTACACAGGTACATAATACACAAGCACAAACACAGAGAAGAAGGTGGACAACTGAGTATAACGAAACAATAATTAAAAACTACTACAAAATTACACAATTAGGATCAAATAGGACAGCCTATCGTAAACCACTTTATCAAGCAGTCATTGCAGAACACCCAGATTTGTCAGAAGTTAGTGAACAAAGAATATCCGATCAGCTCCGGGTAATCCTCAACAACAAATTGATTAGTGAACAAAGACAACAAGAAATACGTAACGAGATCGGAACTACCCTTTATCAACAAAATACTAACCAGGAAAATTGTATCACACTAACACAAGACATAACATCAACAACTGAACTACAACAAGAAATACATAACCCACAGACAGATTTATTCACCCAACCACTGTTAACACAAAACTGCCGAGTACGATTTAATTCCACAGCTCTAGAGCCTACAAAAATCGAAGAAATATTTAAAACTGCAATACTTAAGTTCAAATATAGTGACCCAACGGCTCGACCATACATACCAAAACAGAAATCATCTACAAAACTTATGAAAATAGTCCACTTCATCGACACCGAAATACTACCAAACCACATTTCACTTGAACAAGATTTTCTACTGACTCAGACCACTATGTACTGCGCTGCTTACACAGCGGCTACCTGCAACGGAGCTAAAATTAAAGAAAATATATCAACTGTTATCCAAAATCGATTAAAAATACCGTCTTGGCAGAAGAGATTGCAAAACAAGATACAAAACTTAAGAAAAGATATTGGAAGGATGACAGAATATATCAGAGGAAATAGGAGTGAAAGACTTACAAGATTAGTTGAAAAAATTAAAGATAAACACCAAATCCATTCACAACATGAAGAACCTAATTTAAGTAATGAACATTTTCTTGATACTCTTAAACAAAAACTAAATGCAGCCACAAGTAGATTAAAAAGATATCTTAACTGTACACTCAGAAAAACACAAAACAGCCAATTTGCTAACAATGAAAAAAATTTTTACAGACAACTAGCTTCAAACACAACACAATACACAAACAGAAACACACAAGATTCAGTAACGGCACCGGTTGATGAACTGCATGAATTTTGGTCTAATATTTGGTCAAAACCTGTACTTCATAATTCACAAGCTAAATGGCTCCAGATGAACACCTCTTTAACAGACTCTATTATACCTATGGATTTTGAACAAATTCCTGTAGAAGTATTCGTAAGCGTACTGAAAAAACTGCAAAACTGGAAGGCACCTGGCACCGATCGTATTCACAACTACTGGTATAAGAAATTCACATCCTTTCATCCGTTACTATACAAACACATCAACACTTTCGTTCAAACACCAGACGTAATGCCAAAATATGTTACTGAAGGCCTCACCTACATGATACCAAAAGATGCAGACGTCCAGAACCCAGCTAAATACCGCCCTATTACATGTTTACAAACGGTATACAAAATATTTACAGCGTGCATTGCAGAAATAATTTATCAACATGTTAGCGATAATAACATACTTGCGGAAGAACAAAAGGGATGCCGCAAAAGTAGCCAAGGTTGCAAAGAACAGTTAGTTATAGACTCAGTGACAATGAAACTAGCAATCTCAAAAAAGAAAAATATTAGCACCATGTACATAGACTACAAGAAAGCATTTGATTCTGTTCCACATAGCTGGTTACTTCATGTCTTGCAACTCTATAAAATTCACCCAAAAATAATAGACTTTTTACAAAACTCGATGCAACACTGGACCACAAAATTAAATATCAAAGGACATTCCAACACAGAAATAACTGAAATCCCGATACGCAGAGGTATTTTTCAAGGTGATGCACTTAGCCCGCTATGGTTCTGTCTAGCACTCAATCCCCTTTCTCATATGTTAAATGAATCCCATCTAGGCTACACTATCACTACACCACGCAAAAAAACAAACCTTACGCATCTCATGTACATGGATGACATAAAATTATATGGAAACAGCACAGAGTCACTACACCGCCTGGCGGACATTACGCAATCTTTTTCAAATGACATTCACATGGAGTTTGGAATTGATAAGTGTAAAACCTTTACAGTAATTAATGGAGAAATTACTCCAAATTCCTTCACGTTACAATCAGGCGAAATAATCGAACCTTTAGGACCTCACAACTCATACAAATATCTAGGATTCCAACAAAGCAGACAAATTAATCAGAAAGAAACCAAAGATACACTTAAACAGAAATTCAAACATAGGCTTAATGTAATCCTCCGTTCACAACTAAATTCCCGACACCTAGTTAAAGCGATTAATAGCTACGCAATCCCTATTCTAATCTACTCCTTCGGTATAATAAACTGGCCTAAAACTGAACTCACCAACCTTCAACGCACCATAAACACAACCTTAACAGCACACAGAAAACACCATCGTAGATCCTGCATACAACGCATGACACTTCCACGGTCAGAAGGCGGACGAGGCATAATTGATGTTTCTAATCTACATAACAGACAAATCACATCACTTAGACAATATTTTCAGCAACGATCACAACACTCAATACTACACGAAGTTGTAACACTAGCAGACAGACGTCTCACACCACTTAACTTAGCAGACCAAAACCCACAGTGCAATGAATGTGTTGTCCAATTAGAGGAAAAGATTACTAAATGGCAGCAGAAATCCCTACATGGCAGACATCGCCAAGACCTGCAGCAATGTCACGTTGATAAATTAGCATCAAACGAATGGCTACGGCGTGGGGACTTATTCCCAGAGACAGAAGCATTCATGATTGCTATTCAAGATCAAGTCATCGATACCCGAAACTACCAAAAGCACATAATACGCGCACAAAATCTCCCCACAGACTCTTGTAGACGCTGCCATGCCTGTCCTGAAACCATTCAACATGTAACCTCAGCTTGCAAATCTCTAGTTCAAACAGACTACAAACACCGACACGACCAAGTAGCCACCATAGTTCACCAACACCTTGCCCATAAACATCAATTTATAGACAAAAAGATACCCTATTATAAATATAAGCCGGAAACAGTACTAGAAAATAAAAACCTCAAAATATACTGGGACAGAACTATCATAACTGACAAGACCATTCATTTCAACAGACCAGACATTACACTTCACGATAAAGTAAACAAAACTATATATCTCATAGACGTAGCAGTCCCGAACACCCATAATATCCAATCTACAATAGCTGAAAAACTTACCAAGTATCAAGATCTGGCAATAGAACTGAAAAGGCAGTGGCAAGCAGTAAATATCCATATAGTCCCAATAGTAATATCCGCAACCGGAATAATACCTAAAAGCCTTCAACGTAGTTTAGACATTTTAGAAATGCCACAACACTCATTACACTTGCTTCAAAAAGCAGTTTTATTAAACACATGTAGACTTACTCGAAAATTCCTCACCACATCTTCAAGTTCATCCACATACACTATCACTTAAACCTGATTACACTTGGCTACGGCCCGTGAAATCAGGAAAAAAATACCCCTCTCAGGGAGATTCATAAAATGAAAATAAATAATAATAATAATAATATACTGGAGTGCTTCTTTATAATTAGATTATAACAGAGTAACAGGTGACTTGAGGTGACAGCATCCGTCAAAAATCCGTTGGTTATTGAAGAAAATGTAAAAAAAGTATTCAATCATAATTTTTTTACTCGTTTAGAATCATCAAACAAATAACTTGACACTTCTTGGCCTTCGTTCAATAGTGGCCGGCTCTCTCATGCTAGTTTTCTCCATCCCATTCTCTATACCTATCTCCACAATGCTGGAGGTTCTATATTTATGTTTTTATTTTAGAGGGGTTCAAGTCTGTAGTACACTGGTAGAGTTCGAACCCGGCATTAAATATATCACTAGTTGTTTTTTTAATATAAATAATCGACTATTTTTATCGTTTCAATCTCCATTTAAATTATTCATTTAAAAAGTTCTAACTTGTAACACAATGTAGAAATTGGCTACACAGACAAGTCACTAATCAAATGCCACATAAATATTTGATCTTATTAGAAAACGAACACGTAAAAGAAAGCAAAAATACCATACAATATATCACTCATAGATTTAACATCAAATTAAACCTTTGAAATGTACAACTAAAGTGCCAAGAAAAGACAGATGGGCTCTAGTTATAATATAACAAGGTGGCTAAAGCGATTCATCAAGAGCTTGTCAATTACTGGCAAACGTGGCCATCTTGCCGTGTGTTCGAAATTTAATTAAAATTTATTTGACATTAAACTATGGACACCTTATTTGGAAATAAGAACTGGAATTCGGAACTCGTGTTAGTTTTTCGAAAGTTGAATTCTAGATATGTCTGTTATCAATGATTGATTGATTGATTAAGATAATTAAGGAGTAACACGTACTGATATAGTATAAAGATAAATAAGAGATGTAGATAAAACCCGCATCTTTATAAACGCTTACAAAACAAAGCTACTTAAAGAACTTAAAGGAAAGCTTCATAAAAATGCTTTATTACATACTAGAATTGATGAATACAGATATAAACTTGTCTTCATGAATCAATTTCATTTGTATAGTTAATGTGATGTAAAGTAAACAAATGAAGTACTTAGAGCCTGACAGTTGAAAGTTTCTTGGACAATACACGGACATCAGTAAGTACAATAACTTTTCCTTTTATGTACAAATCGACAATATTTGAATAGGCTTACATAAATAATTTTACGATCCCATTGAAATGCAAAACGCAAGCTTTTTAGAAGTAATGTCTCATAAGTTATCAAGAGATACCCGTGTGGTCGGTGTCTGACATCTAGTTAGACACTATTAATTTTAATACAACTACTAAGCAACACTATTTTCTATTACGTGCGTGTTATTCTGACAGATTCATAACCCATATAATGTAATATTATGGCAGTTTCAACACAGTTTCTTATTTCGATCATAACCATATCTTGGTCCGTGGCCCGTTTCATAGTTACCGATATTTATGGCCGTAAAATCATCTCACGGTTTGTTAATTTAAATTAAATGGCTAGTAATTATAATGTTGTTGGTTTGATTCGATTTTCTTGTCGCAATGTGTGATTTAAATGCATTAAATTGTTTAATTTATTTGATTTGTAATAGTGAATGGTCTGGAAATAAAACCAAGAAAGCATTTAGACCTAACGGATTTGGTACCCGGAAGAATTTGAATTGGAACTGAGATAGGTGACCTATTAATAGGGGAAGCCACCCAAATGCAAAAACGTCTTATGTATGTTTGTAGATTAACTGAAAAATAATTTAATAAACATTTTGTACAATATTTATCAAGCCATTTATATTTTTTTGTAGCTGTTAAAGATTTTCTGTACCTATAAAAAATAAGACGCCCTTAGAAATGCAGCTCGAAAACATTTAGCTTTATATCATTCCTGGTCTACCTTAATGACCTTTGTCAAACAACCTTACCGTCAGGAATAATCATCTCCTTTGCTGACGACACTGCCATTACCTTCCACGGCGACACATGGTCACAAACACAAACCGCAGCTCTAAATGGATTTAACACCATCTAAAAATGGCTCATCTCACACTCACTGACACTTAACACCTCCAAAACAAAACTCATCACATTCTCACTTAACTCCGCATCACAACCGAAGACACCAATTATTCTTCAAGCACACACCTGCTACAACGGCATACCTAATTGTCACTGTCCATCCATAACTTCTACCGATACCATCAAATACCTTGGTGTGATACTTGATAAGCATCTCAATTTTAAAACACACATTGCACACCTAGCAAATAGAGTACGAAAACTCATCTACATTTTTAAAACACTTCGACACATTGCCAATGCTCACATCATTCGTACCGTGTATTATGCTATGTGTCAATCAATAATTTGCTACTGTATCACAACTTAGGGTGGTGCCGCTAAAACGCTTTTAAAGCCACTGGAGGTAGCTCAGAGAGCTGTACTTAAAGTCGCTACTTTTCGCCCTATACGATATCCCACTACCGAATTATATCAAAACTGCAACGTTCTTACGGTTCGACAACTATTCATACTAAGCACTATACTCCATCAGCACACTCAAGCTCCACACGCACATGACCAGGCTATGCCTAAACGAAGAATCAAAATCTACACTACACCTCGCACTTACTTTACGTTCACAAAACGATTCTTATACTACCTGGGACCACTTCTATATAATAGAGTAAATGAAATCCTTCCGATACACAAATCCTCATATGCTGCATTAAAATCTCAAATGACTCAATATATCTCGAAGAAAAACTATACGGAAACCGAAAACTTCATGTCATCAAAAAGCCTATCATAACTACATAATTTTATAGATTTACACACATAAACAACTCACAAACACATTCACACACAGTCACACGTGCACACAAACAAACACACCAATTAATATAATCTAGTATTTAAATTTTAATAACAATTTGCAATTTTTATATGTATACCTATGTGCCTTTTCTTAATTTTATGGAACACAGCAACAGATTGTTCTTTATACAGGCTATGTAAGTAGCCTAGCTAGAACAACTGTGACTATTATGTAAAGGTTATGTTTTTACGAAATAAATTATTTATTAAATTTATTATTATTAAAAAAAAAACATTTTAAGTCTTATTTTTTAATTCACTTCAAAACGTTATTATTCTTTGATTATTGAATTTCTTCATTAACACGCTTCAACACTTTCTTACTAGTCAATTATTTCATACTTTCATCTCCATTATTTAGAAGAATAAAAAAATGCATAATAACTGTTAAAATATATTTATTTCCGGAATAATTAATAATTAACTATATTATCTTAACAGCTGTATAGTTCATTAGCTTGTACAATCTGATCATTGAACTTTACACTTGCTTAGAATTACACCTGTTTTAACCACTTCTGTTTACCAATTCCTTCGACTATTATTACACGAACCGAAGCATATTTTCATACATTAATCGTTAGTCCGTGACCCGTTTTCAAGGCTCAAGTTTCCACTGTATCTATGTATAAGATCTAGGCTATACTTTTTATCGCGCTTGATGATCTAGGTTTTACGTAACTTATCCAAGTTCAGGCCGATGTTAATCTATGCGGTCGGTACTTTGTGTTCGTGAGAATTCTTTTCTTTATCGGGTTTTTATAATTTTATGCCAAGTAAGATTATTAAATTTTGAAGTATGCCGAAGATTCGAGATATCACGTTGTTAAATATGTAAACTGTGCAGTATCGTCTTCGTTTGAACTTTGTTCTTTAACAGTGGTTTGTGCGTTTGAACACAATTGATATTATTCCTACTATATGCTATAAACACACTGTTTCTCTGTATACATTGACTTCCAAATTTACCTACAGTATAATTAAGTATGAATGTGTACTAAAATGTGACTCATTTTAGTCGCCAAGGTCGTGGGTTCAAATCCCACGTCGGACAACACTTTGTGTGATCCACAAATTGTTGTTCTGAGTCTAGGTGTTTTTTGTGTCCGTTTCATGTATGTTTGTAAAGTCTCCCGCGACACAGGATTTATTCCTAGTGCGGGAGTTGTCTTATTAAAAGAAAAAAAAACTCTACGGTGACAATTTAAGTATGCTTTTTACACTCGGCCTGTCCTATAGCAAGTGCTTGCTTACTTTTAGGAAAAGCCAGAATTCAGAGTATCACCCAATATGCGAAGCTATCATTCGTGCCTGGCTAAAATTAACCTATCATTGAAATTTCTACAGTAGTCAAGCAGTCAAATCAAAAGTTTCTTTAACATTCCATAGAAGATGATACAATAACGCTATAGACATATTCTAGTCAGTCCTCCCTTTTATTGCTCCATCAAGCAAAAACCTACCCTATTTTTCGGAAAATGGCAAGAATACGATAAATCAATTGAAAAGTATCAGTTAAAAATAACAATAGAGTATAATACAATATAATAAAACTAGTACAGTACCTAAGAACTAGTATGAATTAGTAGAATCAATTAAATTGTCGAAGAATGCCAGTTAAATTAATGTCACACAATCTAATCCACGCCTAAAGGTGGGCAAACCTCTATAAAATTGCAATTTTATTTCGATTCAATATTATCTCCAACTGTAACGAAGCCTTAAACTATTCGACGACATGCACTTGTACCTATCCTATTTAAATAATTATCAATTGCATTAAAGTGAGACATATCAAGAAAGGACAAAAAACATTTTATGTCTTATTCTGACATGGCTAGTGTACCAATTAGTAAGAATGTAGCCAATGACAGTAGATTTTACAAGGGGCCTGACATTTTAACATTATGCTTGGAAACAATGAATGGGAAGAAATAGTAGTTCAGATGTCTTACGTATGAATGTTTAACATAGAAACACCTGGAGTCGCACAATTCTGAAACCTTATAAAAACCGTGCTTGATGAATGAGGATCAAAAATACATCGTTTTCACGTCCAATGGTATAAAGCCTAGAATTACGTACTGTATTACAAAAGTGTGCTCTTAACGAGCATTGGCTCTAGTCTTAAATATCGTAATCGGTTCTAAACTGGACAACAATGATCATCATTAGAAGACGGTACAGTCCTAATTCATTTTGTTTGTATATTCTAAGCGCAATAACAGTCACGGTAATTAACTGACCATCTGTTACAACTAATGTATGTAGGTTTAAAATTAATTAAAGCTATCTCTATAAATGTACACTACATTTCTTACTAGCTCCTTGCAACAATACTGTCATTGGTAGTCAATTTGTAATCTGTGTGTCTACTGGAAGCAAGTATGTCACTTTTAATGATAATAAAATACTTGGTTTATATCTCTGAAGTATACAATTAAAGCAATGGTTGGCTTGTAAAGTATTTAAATGTTAAACATTTTTTATTGAAGGAAAAAAATATTTTATCAGGACCATAGTATCAAGGTATCAGATCAGTTTAGCATATTACATGCATTTTTTAAACGTTTTGCTACGCCTCGACATATTTTTATTACTTGTAATATGTGATAACTGGTGGAGTGTTTTATTTTTAAATTCGTAACAAAGAAGTTTGTTTTTTTTAGTTTAGTTACGTCACTACAGTTATTTATCATGATACACAATACACCAGAAATATTGTTTAACTGTATTCTAAATTCGAATTCTACTTGCTAAAGATTTCAATAGTGTGTAAATAGCAATTTGCAAACCTCTGTTAATTAATTTTTACGACTGGTACAAAAATTAAAAATGGTTTTTCCGTAAAACGATCCCTTTAATTGGCAACTTTTTTTCATTGACGTCACATATGCTCAGTGAGACAATATTATGTTGTAAATTATGCGAGTTCTTGTAGATCTGATTATAAGATAATAAAAACGATTGTTGTATGTCTAGTGTGATATACGGATCTGAATGTCACAATTACATTCATTTTTATTGTAATTAAAACATCAGTACGTACTATGTTGTGTACTAACAAGGAGAATTAATCTTGTAAAAAAATAAGCATGTAGCATGCGTACCTACAGTCTTGGGCGTTTGCTTTTTAATTTTCCCTCTGGTGGCCAGGGTAACTTAGTTCACGGAAAACGACACGGAAACCAATACTGTGTACTGTTATACAAAAGTTTTGTTTGTACAATGTTTAAAACAAATCCGTATTTTTCCTCATAGCAAATTATTCATTTTTAACCAACATACATAAATAAAGCTTTCTAAAACATATTCCAGAATCTGTACAATATAATGAGATTAGCAATGTATTCATTTATAACATTGAACACTTTAAAGCTCTTAATAGCAATTTTCATAGGTCGATAGTTTGTGGTAGTGTGTTACTCTGCATGGTACATCACTAGTCACTAATCATCAACAACAGCAAATCTTACTTTTGTCTCACCACTAAATCAATTCAAAGGAATTATTTCAATACACCTGTAAAATTTATTAGAGGGCGGCACCAAATGGTCTATTAAAATGATCATAACGAATCAAACAGATGTTAAAGAGCCGGTGGCTAATTGATAACACGCCTAGTGCTCCGGGAGCGTTTTGTAATATCTGCAGAGAAAGTTATTAGGTAGACACATTTATTCATCCAAATTGTTACGTAAGCTTGTATTTTCTACCAATTAAACATTCCGACTAAGTTTGTTTCAGCTAGTAAAAAATATAAACAAAATTTTACCGGCTAAAGTTGCGTATGTATGTACTTTCCAGGCCGACTCTTTTTGACGGACTTCAAAAAAAGGAGGAGGTCCTCAATTCGACTGTTTTTTTTTTCTGTTTGTTACCTCATAACTTTCGACTGGGTGAACCAATTTTGATGATTCTTTTTTTATTTGAAAGCTGGTGCTTCCCATCTGGTCCTATTTTAATTTGGTCCAGTTCTGACATGTCATCCATGAGAAAACCATATATGTCTTCAATTTGCATTAAGTATGTGCGCGACAAATTAACGAATAACTCAACATTCTCGTATGGGCCCATTTCAATTTGGTCGTTCTTGAAGTCGGTTGTTTTTTTGTTAAAATTTTGTATTATTATTTATGATGATCGGATCACTTGATGATTAGTACATTACCGCCCATGGATATTTGCCGTTTGGAATCAAATGTGCATTATCGACCTTTGAGGCTCTCTCCGTCCAAGCTCTCCGTGGGGAGGGGATTCGAGTTCCAATAACTATCTGTTGTAATAATACTGGCTTTATAGTGTTTTTATAACGTATTCAAAATTCTTCCTATTCTATGTAACTAGGTTACCATATACTTCAATAAAATAACAACTAGATGAAACACATCTTTTATTTTCAAATACAAAAATTACAACAAATCGTTATCAGCACGAAGTCTCTAGTATTTGTTTATAAAGAAAAATAATGCGTGTTTTAATATTAATTCACTGAAGTGATATTTGTGTGATTTTATTTTTTTTTGGGTACGAAACATAATAGTTCTTCGCATACTCTTCTGAGATGGCGAACCCAAATGGAGACACAAATGAGCGAGGTATGCGTAGTTCCTCTATTCCAATGTTCACCCTACATAATAGAGAAGGGTATAGTACGTGGAAGTTCAAAATGCGTAATTTCCTTATACATGAGGAGTTGTGGGAAGCGATCAGTGGCTACCCAACAGGGATGAACGTTTCCAATGTCACAAAGATGAGGAGCGATCAGAAGGCATTAACAAAAATTTGTCTTACCCTGGAATCATCTGCAATTACGCATGTCCGAAGTGCAACTACTGCAGCGGAAGCATGGAAAGCTCTACAAAATGCTTATGAGGACAAAGGTATGGGTCGGCGTTTATATTTAGAACGGAATTTATACAGATTGAGACTTGAAGATTTTGATAATAATATTGAGTCGTATATCAATGCTGTTATTTCCACTGCTCAAGATTTGGCGGATATAGACAAAGTAATAGATGATACGTCCATTGCTGCTATTCTATTGGGAGGTCTTACGTCGAGATATGACCCATTGATTATGTCTCTCGAAAATAGTAATGTTATCGTTACCACTGAACTGGTAAAGTCCAAATTACTGAACGAAATGTCCAAGGAAAGCTCGATAAAACTGGAAACAGCTATGTAGTCAAAGGTTGATGCCTCTTCTGTTAAATCAAAGGCAAAGAAAATTGTGTGCTATGGTTGTGGAGAACCAGGTCACAAGAGACCAAACTGTCCTCTGAAGAAAAATAATGTCATGAAAAGGAAGAATCCAACTAATAAGGACTCGACCTCTGTGTCTGCTTTAGGAGCAACAAATAATTATGACAGAGACAAATGGTACATTGATTCGGGCGCGACCAAACACATGACTTCAAGACGAGATTGGTTTGCAGACATAAAGCCTATTGATAATAAGGTAACAGTTGCAAACGGGACGAAGATTGACGCCGAAGGCATCGGTAAAATATCGATAAATACCGAAAGCAACGTCAATACAATTAATGATGTTATGTATGTACCTAACTTGCAAACAAATCTTTTATCTGTGAAGACAGCAGTTGAAAAAGGTTTTACTGTAATGTTTGATAAGTCGGGTTGTAATTTATTTAATTCAAAAACCTTCTCCTTTACAGGTGATGCGGTTCTACATGGCTCGCCCAGTGGTGGATTGTACACACTTGATTGTGACGTAAATATTCCCCAATTTAGAGCCTATGACGTGCACTCTGATTCATTGTCTAAGTATCAGGTATGGCATAAGCGTTTAGGTCATTTATGTCGCGTCGGTATGAATCTGCTGAAAAATAGTCATAAGGTTATTGATTATAAGGATGTGGATAAAAATCCATGTGTTGCTTGTGTTCAAGCGAAACAAGCTCGTAAACCGTTTGAACCGATTACTTATAAAAGAGCAACTTCAATATAAGAACTGATCCACTCTGACCTTTGTGGACCAATGTCAGTTAGCTCTTTTCAGGGTAATAAATACTTTTTAGTTTTTATAGACGATTTTTCGAGAAATATATTTGTGTATTTTGTTTCTTCTAAGACAGAGGTAAAAGATAGATTTTGTCATTTCCAGTCTATGGTTGAAAGACAAACTGGGGCTCAAATTAAAACAATAAGGACGGATAATGGAAAGGAATTCGTCAATAGTGAATTCTCAAGTTATCTTAGATCTTGTGGTATAAAGCATCAAACTACGGTACCATATAGCCCTCAGCAGAATGGTGTTGCCGAGCGTACTAATCGCTCAATTGTAGAAAAGGCACGCTCACTTATGGCTGAAAGCGATCTTTCTAAAGTTTTTTGGGAAGATGCTGTTCGAACGGCTGTATACCTAAAGAATAGATGCCAACACCGTGCCTTAAATAATAAAACTCCCTACGAGTTGTGGAATGGTTGCAAACCAGACCTAGGTAATCTCAGAGTTTTTGGGTGTAGAGCTCTTATACATATACCTTCTTGTCACCGTAAGAAATTGGATCTCAAGGCTGATGAAGCTGTATTTGTAGGCTATACAGAAGATCCTAATACGTGTCTTTTTAGAAAACCATCTTGTCCTAGCATCTTACAAAAGTCTAGAGACGTTAAATTTTTTGAAGATTGTTTTTCTAGTTTAAATAATAGAAATGTCAACAATACTAAGACTTCTACTGAACCTTTAGTACTGTCTAATAGTCTCCCTATACCGGAAGAAAACAGTACAGTTCAAGAGTTTTTTGATCAAATTCCAGTGGTCACTGTTGAACCAGCTCCAGGCCATACAGTTGTCACTGAAGATCAGACTGCTGAAACTGATCAATTCTTTGAAGCAATTGAGGAAGAAGTAGTTTCTACTAGTCAAAATGATGGACATAGATATCCATCACGAGATCGAAAACCTCCTAATTACTTCTCATACCAAGTGTCTAGTCAAGTGTCTGATGAGCCTAGAACTTATAATGAGGCTATATTGGCTGATGATGTTGATAAGTGGCAGATGGCAATGACAGATGAATATAATTCATTGATGAAGCTGAAGACATGGAAATTGGTTAACAGAGAAAACAAGAAAGTTATACACTGTAAATGGGTCTATAAGTTAAAGAAAGATCCAGCAGGAAATGTTGTGAAGTACAAAGCAAGATTAGTTGCTAAGGGATTCACCCAGACGCCAGGTGTAGACTATTTTGAGACATTTTCTCCTGTCGTGCGGCACTCCTCTTTACGTACTCTACTGGCTCTCGCAGCTGAATTGGGTTTGAAGATGCGTCACTTGGACGTTGACACTGCATTTTTAAATGGGGATCTGCTAGAGAAAGTCTACATGGAGCAACCTCAAGGTTTTAAAGTAAAAGGTATGGAGAACAAAGTGTGTCTCTTACAAAAATCCTTGTATGGACTTAAACAAGCTCCACGTGCCTGGAATATAAAGTTAGATGAAACTTTATCGTCTTTTGGTTTTGTGAAAACTCCATCTGAACCATGTGTGTATACCAAACTTTTTGGAAAAGAGTTGGTTATAGTTGCAGTCTTTGTCGATGATATAATTCTTTTTTATAGAAATGACAAGATGTGTGACATTGTCAAAAATGACTTGAAAAAATGTTTTTCGATAAAAGATTTGGGCTATTTAAGCTATTATCTTGGTTTAAATATAACCAGAAAAAATGATGAAATAAAAGTACATCAGAAATTTTTTATAAATAATCTTTTACAAAAGTTTGGAATGGAGAACTGTAAAACTTGTACAACTCCAATATCTGGAAAACTAGAGGTCAGTACCAGCAATGATAGTGATCATAATCTAGAAGTATATCCCTATCAAGAATTAATTGGTTGCCTCATGTTCCTGAGTGTTAATACTCGCCCAGACATCGCATACGCGACTAGTTACCTGAGTCAGTTCAATACTCGGTACAACAAGACTCACTGGTTAGCCGCGGAGAGAGTCTTACAATATCTAAAAGGCACTTTAGATTACTCGATTTGTTATAGAAAATCAGATATGCCACTTGTAGGATTTTGCGATGCCGATTGGGCAAACTGTGATATAGATCGCCGTTCTTATACGGGTTACTGTTTTAAATTAGCAGGCAGCCCGGTTTCATGGGCTTCAAGGAAGCAGCAAACTGTAGCCTTGACCTCAGCGGAAGCCGAGTATATGGCAATAACTGAAGCTACGAAGGAAGCGATTTATTTAAGGAGATTTATCACTGAATTAATTTCAGATCCTATGGTAAGGCAAAAGTTATTACCTAATACCATAACTGTTTGTACCGATAGTCAGAGTGCACAGAGTTTGGCTTTAAATCCGGTACACCACCATAGGACGAAACATATAGATACCAAATATCACTTTATTAGAGAAAAGATTAGTGATAATTCGGTAAACTTAAAATATATCAAATCAAGTGATATGCCCGCTGACATCTTAACTAAATGATTGCAGCGTGTGGCACATGATAGATGTGTACTAGGCTTAGGTTTAGTGTAAATATATTTTACACGTTTACTTTGGTACTTAGTATACATTTTTATACTGTTTTCTTTTAATTGATATATTTTGAGTTCATTTTTATGTTTTATTTACTCTAGAGAATTTTGATTAAGGGGGTGTGTTGTAATAATACTGGCTTTATAGTGTTTTTATAACGTATTCAAAATTCTTCCTATTCTATGTAACTAGGTTACCATATACTTCAATAAAATAACAACTAGATGAAACACATCTTTTATTTTCAAATACAAAAATTACAACACTATCTAACAATCACTCACTTGGTTAAAATGAACAAAAGAGTTGCTGAACCTTAACCGATTTTCTGCATCAATAATTGTGATCAATCCGATTCAGATCATTTAAGGTGAAACATAGCGTTCTCACAGTCTACAAAATATCAATAATATTAAAAACTGCAAAGTATTCACTTTAAAAAAGTTTTAAGTCGGACTAAATAAAAATATCATACGGGCAACTTCTTAATATGCATTAATGCAGATATCATTGACAATTAATAAAAACACGAACAATAAATCTTGTTGCTATGTTTTGCGAGCACATGAAACACTGTTAGATCTTAATTAAAATTCAAATGAGTAAAAAATGTCTCCTCTTAATTATTATGCATCGTAAAATTTATAGTTAGAAAGTTTAGCGGTTTATCAATCGCAGTTTCACTGCTAATGACATGAGCTAAGACAGCTGAAACATTAAAAAAATATCATTAAAATGTATTATAGTACCAAAGGCAACGCCTGGTAATCGAATAAATAGTTTTTCTAATAAAGATGTAGAGGCTTTGAGCACTATAATATTCATCTAAGGATACATTATTGTAATTAAAACCATTATCAATACAAGATTGTCTATAAAACCATTTGTCGACAATAAAACGAATGTACCTGAAACAGTTGCTACTCAATGCAATGTAACAGCACGAACTAACGAAGGGAATTGAATTCGATATGCAAATTCAACGTCCGGATATACTGAATGCTGTACGGTGATCAAGTTAAACAAAGAGCTTGAATGGACTCCAAAAGTGATTAAGTACACACGTTATGTATATTGACAAGACTAAACACATAAGCTGCGTATTAGTGTTCATGTAAAGACATGTACACTAATAGATCATATTTCAAAGTACATTATGAGTACGATCAAATAATTTGTTTAAAAACAGAACACGAATAGATGAACATGAACAATGCGGAAGTTGGCCATCAATTTCAAAGTTAATATTAAGTAATGGTCACGCTTCAAATAAATTATTATGGAATGCAACTCATCGGCTAATACAAAGTTTAAATGTTATAGGAACTGAACCATCACGATTTGATAGACAACTCTCATTAGCTTTGTTTATTTTCATTTCAATCAAATTCTTATACAGATAAGCGCCACTTCTAACGCGCACTTGTTTGTTTGTACTTGATATTATTGTGATCTACAAGGTGAGTGTTGCGTGTTAATTGTTTGGAAGCGATATTAAAGTTATTATGCAAATAGCTAATGCATGAAACTTATGTGATTTATCCAATGAATATTTATTTAATTGAACTAATAGTTTAAACACGTTTCTTAGACGTTAAAATTGAATGTTGAAGCTACTATAATCAACATTGTAAACCGATTTTATTGTACAACATATTTAAAAGAAGCTGAATGAAGAGCATTGAAGATCATACCATGAATTTTAATATTTTTATTTCTACAGCTTTCGTTACTATTCTATCTACAAAAAGGTTTAAATATACACGTCAATCCATTATTATTATCATTCCTTTCACAATAAATCATATTTATATTTTTCGCAAAATATTTTATAGCTCCTGGTACTATAAAAAGGTCGGTAAGCATGTAAAGAGTAAGTAAAGTATACGGTAAAGCCGACACTACTTCCAGTTTATTGTAAGGCAATATTGTGAGATAAAGATACCGCCGTGGAACAACTTCATTCTAAAAGCCGTATTTTTCTGGACTTGCTGGCGAAGCTTACGAAATGAGCCATTAAGTTCCCGGCTTGATGTTAATTGGTTTTATCTGTCATACCCACATTCCATGTCCAAATAGGAAGATATATCAATTTGCACAGTCGTTATTCAATCACCATTTCTGTCTATTTAGTTAGATTAATGAGTACTTATGCAAAATAGTGTCGTAGACGCCTGTCTTATTATAGCAGAAACATAAACGGACTTGTATTTTTATTTACTTAACTGATTTAAAACTAGATCCGTTGTTTTACCACTGGTGATGATGTGTTCGAATATATTGCATTGTAA
Source organism: Diaphora mendica (assembly GCA_949125395.1). Taxonomy (NCBI): domain Eukaryota; kingdom Metazoa; phylum Arthropoda; class Insecta; order Lepidoptera; family Erebidae; genus Diaphora; species Diaphora mendica. Next base: position 35,779,552 of record OX421311.1, on the reverse strand, counting down.
CTCTAGTTATCAGTTTACATAATATTCGACAATTCACAAAATACATCTAGTTGATTGGGTCTGGTTTGCCAATTCATTCATTTGCCAAGACATATGTCTGGGAAGTGATGGTAGATAATGGCATAGAATTCGCAGTATTTTTATTTCTCTTGTGTCAACTCAGTGACCTTAAATATAATCAGTATACTACTATACCATAGAAATTCATGGTAAGAATCGTGATTTTTAACGTGTTAATAAGATGCCCAGTAAACAAAATAAGCTGCAACCTTTTTAGTCATCGGAAGTCTTTACCTCATTCATCTTTACAATGTTCATCACAATGGTAGGGTGTACTGTGTCCAACTTAGGTGCGTCCATAACACAAATAGCACCTCACGACAATAGGGATTTGTCTGTCGGTATGTGAAGCGCCGACGTTTTGTTAAGATGGCCTCGTTAATGTCTGTAGGAAATTAACACTGCTTTTGCGAACCTCTATTATGCTTTATGTCTTCATTTTAACTCCTTAAAGGCTTTAAGGTTTTAAGGCTTTTTACATATCGTTCGGACTTTTACGAGTTCCAGTTCCAAGTATTGTAAAAAATTATACGAGAGAAAATAGGAACGTGTACTTGCATTCTCTCTTGAATTATTCCTTTTAAATGCATAAGGGCTAAAATTGTATTTATTTCATGTTAGTTCAGAATATTAAAGAGATTGATGTTTCTTGTATAAGTTTTATTTTGAGATTATTTACTACTAGCTGACCCGGTGAACTTCGTACCGCCATATTTACATATCTGTCTCAGCTTCCCACAGGCAGTGTACAGACATGGACAAAAAAATTACTTTTCCGTTATCTTTTAATTTTTCTTGTTACACAAACTTTGTCTTAACAATAAGGAACACATAAAAATCGTCGGAATTTGTATGTGTATTATTGAAAATAAGTATCAAATGTTACTCTGCTGTGTGACACAATTTACTTGTTCATTCACGTGACGAAGGTAATGATAGAGTCAACATAATTAGGCTCCCTTATCAAAATGAAATCTTAATTGATCCGCATATGATTCATAAAACAATTTTAATTGTCACGCTTTGCATAAAACGCATTGAAAATAAATTGTTCAAGATGAGAGTGGACATGGTGAGATGACGTGGGAGGGGGCTGCCCGTTGCACGTCGTCGCTTGCTCACGCAACAAAATGTCACTTGGCAACTTGTTGAACAATATTTATTCAATACTGACTTGAAAGATGAACACTCGAAACTCTTATGCAGGAAATGGTTAATGACATTCAGTTCTTAGATACACAGTCATCGAGAATGTTAATATTTCCACAGCAAAGTATGCGTTCTTCACACTCCGTCACGGTGATCAATTAATTGAACGAAAAACTTTGACAAATTGTGGTAGACACTGAGGCGGCCTCCTAAAGAGATGTGGTGATGGGGCAGGCAGCAAAAAACTTGACGTAGTTGAAAGTATGATTGATAGAGCTCGAGTCTGCACACTTATCAAGGACAGCTAATTGAATTATGATACCAAACGCATTGTATAGTTACGCATTGTCAAGTATTTCGTGTATATACGACATAGAGTCTAAAGTGTAAAGGAAATCTGTTTGAAAGATACATTTGTCGTTTGTGTGGTTTACGTCGGAAATCAGCGAAGTGGCCAGTGGCGGGATTCCATTTGATCATTAATTTGCCTCCCATCAGCCGCGCAGAAGTGGTTGCGCGATATGCAAAACAATCGAGATACTGCCGAGAGTGACTCAAGAATCTTTGTCATTCGGTACGAGGCACACAGGGTACATCCGATTATGGAATTAACATTTATTTAAGTATGGACCTGGATATATTTAGAGCTAAATATAATATTATGTCAGGCATACTATCGGAGTCACACTTTTTTTTCTGTACATTGTACTGTTTTGATTTTGGAATGTAATATTCTGGAAACTGTACGTAGGTCAGTCAGGTTATAACAATTTCTGTTAGAGATTTTTTTAAAGAGTGTAGTCACAGTTATATATACCTACGTATACGTTATTTGTTCAAACAAACAGTCTACGTGAAAATTATCTGGGTATTTCCGTTTATAGTATAATTAATGTGAAAAGATAATATAATATCATAGATAGAGTTGTGTAGTATATCCTTAATTATTGTTTATTTGTAATCTGAAATGGATACATGATTAACTTAACAGAAAAAACAATCAACATGAAAACAAAGAATATCAAACAAGACAGCAAATTAAACGATGGTGTTTTTTGTCGCATGTCACAGCATCTGAAACAGACGTTGGATGTGACCGTTAGTTGAATGTGTTCTCGAACACAATGATACATAGTTGTCGACTCAATGTTAAATTTCGCTTGTTTGACGATTACACTGCAGTGTGTTTTTGTCATAGTGTACACTCCGTAACATGCTAATTATGAGCAAAGTCTGTGCCACAAATGTATGTTTACTATCAAGTAATTAATTACATACATACATACACACGTTGACATTTATTTTTAGGTTTTCGTATTTTCATGTCACTGCTAAGTAAGTAGTTTATGCCGTTTTCATCCGCTTTGAGAAAACTATTGCCTATTGAATTCGCTACAAGAAATAAAATAAGGGTGGTCCATATTATTTCAAGCACGGTATTCAAATAAATTAATCTCGTAGAATAGTTCTTTGTTAAACGTGGACGTGTAAAAGTTTTATTACAAACACACCTTGACTTATTGATTCCGTATGTTTAATAATGTTGTCAAAACCTTAATATTGTAATGTGTTCGTACATGTTACGTAAAATTAAAAAATGATCTACCTTGAAATCATTTTGTGTTTCGCCACGGCATCATATTTCTCAATTGTCAAAGAGACTAGGGTCATATCAAAAGGCATTTTTAATGTATTACCAACACGATACTTTTTTATTCATGAACCATACCATAGTACTTAATGGAGATAAACCAGTGTGTACAAGCCCTGATTTGCGGCGGTGTTCAAAGCTACGATACTCCAGTGTGATATCAACGAAGACGGTGGCGCCACCGTGCAGGAAAACTCGGCACTACAGTTGTAACGTTATCGCAGCTGCTGATACAAACATGACATGGGTATGCTACTGATAATATTGATCTGACCATTCACATATACATAAAGGAACTGAGGAGTGATGGATTTAAATCTTTAAGTGTAGGTATACTTCTACCTCAAAGCCTGACCACTTGTGACTTTTGAATTGCATGGGTAGGACGGTCTTACCATCAGGTGACTTGTCAGCTTGTCTGCCTTTTATATTAAGAAAAATTTTGAAATTTATAACTCTAACTACAAAACCACTTTTTTTCCAGAACAACTTAACATTGGAAATAAATGAGACATCCGTTACTATTGCGTACTATAAAAGTTTTGTCTTAGTTTAAGATGATTCATTACATCCCTGGATTCCGTTCGATTTCTAAATAATGTTTCGAATAAATAGTAATAAAACAAAATGAGTTTCCATACCACTTTAGTGTAGCGATTAGATGTATTTCTTAATCTCGCATACATTATACGCCATGTCGAAGCCGTATATACATGTTTGAACTTCTTCCGAAGCAGGCGCTATTTGTTACAGCCTTGTAGCACATCTTTACTAGCGACAACTTTACCCTACAACCATGGAACGACCATAAATATTAATAATCGTAATAAAAAAGAAACATATCGTTAACGCATACTCTTTATGTATGCAACGTTTTTTTCTCAAATTTATTACGTATACAGCAAGCACCTTTAATATTCCCTTTGCGTGTTCAACTACAAATTGATATTGTATCGTCGATATTATTTGGGGATACTACAACATTATTGTGTAGCTAGTTCGAGTACAAATAATCAGAAAAAGAAATAAGAAAAACAATAGAGACGTCTTTTAACTTAAATGATTTTCTGATTAAGTACCACGCGTTGTATGAATATATCTTTCTAGAACAATAGTTGTCTGTTTTTTATGTAATAGGCGGGCAAACGAGCAGACGTATCGCCTGATGGTAAGCGATTACCGCCGCCCATGGACACCTGCAACACCAGAGGCGTCACAAGTGCGTTACCGGCCTTTGGGGGATGGGGGGGGGGGGAGACAGGGGGAGGGTGTTGAGGTATGGGCCTCCGGTATCCTTACTCTCTTGGTGAAACACAGCGCAAGCGCTATTTCATACTGGTTTTCTGTGTGGCCGTGATACCACTTCGGTCGAGCCGGCCCATTCATGCCGAAGCGTGGCTCTCCCACGGTAAAGTGTGGTTCTCCCACGATAAGACATTTTTGTAGTTAAAGTAACTAAAAATAAAACAAGTTACGAGCTACGAACTAGGGACACCGGGACACCACGTTTGGTCATTATACTTGTCACAATATAGTATTTTATCACTGATAGACGTCACAGATTATGTCATGTGCATACAATGATGCAATGTAATCCAATAATACTTCTATATCACAACAATTGACATGCACCAAATTAATAAACTATGAATTAATCACTATTTATGACTTTTAATACCTACTGTTGATGATATTTATTCTCTGTCATTTTATTTTAAGTGGATTTACAATATTTACTATTATAAAGGATTTTTTTTCACTTTTAAAATTTCAATCTCAACTTTATTTGTGCGTCAGTTTCTTGCGGTAGGTTTTTCAGTTAAGACTCGAACATATTTTAAATGGTAAACTGATAATTAGCATCTGTTAAATTAAGAGGTAATGAAGTCCAAGTTGCGAGTGGCTAAGGAATTGTTAACTGTACTTAGAGTACGTCAGCGAACGATACGAAATACAACATGGCTACAGAAGAAATACATGTTATGCAGCATTGTGCCAAAAATAACTTAATTCCACATGATTTGTTGGTTTCGTTTATAATTTAATTTTCTACTTAAATGTTAAAATGTTTGTTGGTTATTGAAAATCGAATTAATAATTGCACGAACTGGTTAAAACATTGTGCAATTCCTAAACGATTTCGTAATCCGCGGATATAAAATAAATTATTATGACAACACCATTTTAAAGAAATCCGCTTGGTTTTTGTTTTTTTATTTATTTTTAAACTAAATACGGGTATAAATAACGTTTAGATCATTTTTGCTGAATACAAATTAGTACATAACATTAAAACAGAAATCTGCGCATACCAATATGAAACAATAAAAAAGATAATGAAAATTCCATAAAACCAGCTTTATCTCTACTACTAGTATTTCAATTAACATAAAAGTGTCATAAATTATTGTTTCGACAAATTATATCTCGTAGATATACTCATTTATACCTATTCAGACGGAATATCTTAGAAATTTGCAGTAACATGTCAATAAATTATAAATTATGTATTAATTATCATCTACACCTTTCTTTCTCGAGTGATTAACGGTTTTAATGTACGTGAGGAACAGAGGTCACATAATTATTGGAACTTAAAAGAGTTTTTTAATAAAGGTGCATAGTTTATAATGTGAGACAAGCTACATAAATCTAAGAAATGAAGAATATATTTTATACGGTTGTGGTCTTGCTGTAGATCAATGGAGTCCAACTAAACACATTGCAGATTTCTTTGTATCTATTTTTAACGTATGAAAATACCCTCGGACCCACCGGATTTTGGTGATGTGTCAGGACCGACTAAAATCACATGATTGGCAGCTCAGTGCTTGAAATAGGAGGGATCCGGGAACACTTGACTAATATTAGAAGATTCGGACAAGGAGGGCCTTGTGCCCGCCTATAATGGTGGTGACCGTTGGACTTAGACGACGCGTTTGGCAATTATGGATGGTGAGGGAAGTCGCATCCCTGTGTTACTAATTGCAATTAGTACGTAGAACGTCACTAAGAGTGTCATGGAAGGCCTTCTTTTAATGTCGAACGGATTGATTCCGACGGCTGTGTGATTCTGTATTGTGTGATCTGTAATTGTCTAATAAACCAAATCCGTCCTGAAATAACTTTTATTCAAGCAACCAAAGACAACAGATGGAATGGCCTTCGCTGCCCGGTTCGTTGACGGCGAATCGTGTCTGAGTAACATAATGTTCTGGACTTAATGATCGCCAAGACGATGAATGTTTTACTCCTGGGCATTTTCCTTATGCCTCTGATGTTCTGGCCATTTCTAGCGTTCTTAATTTCTTCTTGATACTATTTCGTATTAAAAGTGTCTTGATGTTTTGATCGTTCGTTTCGATAGCTACACCGTTTGTAGATGTTACACTATTTTTTTATGTGCACAGCATTCAATATATTACTGGTGATACTGCCCACGCTTGAAATTTGTGAGTGTTTAAGAATATCAGTTTGAACATCGTGAACGTTCAACGGCAGTAAATACGGTACAAATGTTATTGGTATTTTATAACGTGTCATACCTACTGTTTTAAATTGAAATATAATATATTCGTTAAATAAAATGTTATTTACTTAAATCTATGTAAATTGAAACCACTAAAACTAAATAAAGTAATATCAGTATATATGTATTTATATCAGTTGTCTAGTACCCATAACACAAGCTCTGCTTAGCTTGGGACTAGACGGCGTTGTGTGTTAGATGTCCGAATTATTTATTATTATTATATTCTATCTAAATATTATTACAGGTTACTACGTAAGTAAAGTGTTTCTTATATATAAAGCTTGTATAGAGAGAATGAGGTCCCTTTTGTGTAAATTTGAAAGTATCAGAGCGAGTAGAGAGCGTCATATAGTTGACTAGCTTTTACACGCGGCTTCGCTTACGCAGACTTTCATTCCCTGATTTACTGCCTTAGGGGTGGAATTTCAAAAATTCCTTTCTTAGTGCTCACTTACGTTATATAAAGAACCTACATGCAAAATTTTGAACCGGCCACTTTTGAACGAAGATCTCCACTCCACATAAACAGCGTCAACCATCCTGGTCCCGGCCGAGTTTTATACTTATAGATATAAAAGTGTATTAGTCTCATGAATGCCATAGTCATTTTATTTTAGACAAGTATAGTGCAATTGATTTAAGCGACAATTCATTAGATAGCTTTTTTCTAAGAATCTAAAGAAAGTCGCCAGAATTCACGTAAAACACTTATCTTAACTTTTCAAAGAAATGACGTCACGCAATGTATTAGGCGCCATTTTCTAGAAATAAAATCTTTAAGGTTAAATGACAGAACATAGAAAATAAATTACATGAAGTTACGTATTCAAGGTGTTCGAAGAAAAAGATCAAAGTCCATAGTACTTCGTCTCTTAAGAAGTATTTTACTAGTGTTTCCTTTTATCTCATTATTTTCCTATTAACATTAATGTTTTGTTATGCTGTATTATAAATAAATAAATAAAATTAAAAAGCTTTCTAAAAACAAGCTTTTACTGGAATGCCTCGAGACGAATCAAACGAGTCCAAACTCGATAATGTTGCGACGTTTCTTCACAGAGTTCCTATGGCCACCTTCCAGCTCCAGCATCAGATTAACTCCATGTCATTATAATATTGTATTGTCACGCTGTATACATATGCTCGCTAAATTTCAGCAAATTCGGTTGAAGATATCTGCTTCAAAATTGAGTTGCAAGATTCCACCCGAACATACAAGCATACATACATATATACATTGCAAGTTAATGAAAAGCTTGTAATAAATAAATATTTCGAACATCTGACACATAGCATCACCTAGCTTCAAACTAAGTAAAGCTTGTACTATGAAAGCTAAATGGATGACTGATCCTTTTTTTTAAACCATATTATACATAAAAAATACCCAAACTCCGAAACAAATATTTGTAGAGTATTTTTAATACAGAAAGGACCGGAGGCATGCCAAAAGGTTAGTCTTTTAATCTAAAATTGAGACGGCATAAGCATAATTAGGATAATTTTATTTTAAATGGTGGTCTTTACGATTTATACTTTTATTTAATTTATAAACATGTATGTCAGCCCTACCGCACCAACAGGAAAGATTAGTTATAGAATATTAATTAAAACATAGCACGAATCTCAAATTAACCTCTAATTAAAAGGCGCTTGGTTAAAACGAACAAATTAACGTATAATTTCAACATACGTAATTACATGTGGCATACATCGACAACGGTATTTCCTAACAAATATCCTCGTTTAGAAGAAATTCCAAATTAGCATAAAGACGGTGCCAGACACATCACGTTGGCGTGAGTCGACCGCATCTCGGATAAGCCTATTGGTCAAGGTTTTCTTATGAATATTCAACATAGCTTCCACTATGCTGTTCTTGTCAATAGTGCAGAAAACGTGTTGGTAGTAAACTTATAGTTTATTACGTAGAACGTATAATTACTGCTGTGATGGACTTTGGTTTTATAGGCGCTGACACAATACAAAATTATTCGGCAGGCTCGAAGACCATTGTCGTATATAGTCATTGGTTTTTACATATGTTTTATTGATTTTTACCGAACGCGGTATGGAAATAATAAACTTTATTGACGTTATGAAAATTGAAATTGCAATTGCTATAGTTCTGGTGTAATTGGTATGCTGAATATTTAAAATTCATAGAGAAATACGTTTTACATTAAACTAGTTTTAGAAATACACATAATTTAGGGAGACAACAATCTATTCGTCTTCTGGATTTCGTTCTTGTAATTGGCAATCTGTCTGTTGAAGTTAATGATCAAGGTACACAAATATCATGAAAAATAAGTTGTTTGGCAATTCAGAAGATATTATTATTATTATTACAATTGTAATTGTTATAACAATAAATCAACTTACCTTGTATTTCTTTTTTTGAAATATGTTTCTTGAACATTCGTCTCTCGTTCTCAACTGCCTCTGTAGCGCAGTGGTAGCGTGTGCGACTGCTGTCTGATGGTCTCGGATTCGATTCCCAGGTCAGACCAAATGTTTGTATGATCTGCAAATATTTGTTTCGGAGTTTGGGTGTTTTCTATGTATAATATGTAAGTATTTACAAAAAAAAAGTATTTATATCAGTTGTCTAGTACCCATAACACAAGCTCTGCTTAACTTGGGACTAGATGGCATTGTGTAAGATAAATAAATATTTAAATAAATATTTATTCTATATATTGAGATTTAATAAGTAGTAGTTTTTTGTAATCTCATATTAAATTACTTAAAATCTCATATTATAGACGTAGTAAGTCATCATCATCTTTATTATTCCCAAGTTTGATTGGGGTTGGCTACTAGTTCAACCGGTTTTACCTGAATATCAGTTTTTCCACGAAGCTCCTGGCATCGGACCTCGGCAACCCTGAGGGTGAACTGAATTCGTAGGGTGAACTAGTTGTCAGTATATGTGAAGGCTTTTTGTAAGAAAAACCCAACAGCAGTCCGACCCGGGATTCGAACCTCTTGATTGGCAGTCGTTTGTTCTAACCGCTAGACCAGCGAGTCAGTTATAGATTTAGTAAGTAGCATTTAATAATTTACTTACTGCATGGTTTTCCTAGTGGTTTAAGCGGTCGCCACGCCGCTTTTGTTATGGATTTAAATCTCACATGGGACATTTTGTGTGATCTATAAATTAAGAGATATTTTTTACTTTATCATATGTTTTTCCAACCACAAGATTTTCTACACAATCTCTTAAATTCATTATCACATTACTGTATTTACTTTTAGCTTACATGACTCAAAATATTATAATTTTAATGACGTAATGACGTATAAAAACCAGTTCATCATAAGCAGATTTTTTAATTTGACGTCAGTCGTCAAGCAGTCTCACTTGCGGATCACAATTTTCTCCGTAGGTGTAAATTAATCAAGATAACTTTGACATTATTTGTATAAACTCATCAACCTTGTTAGCTCTTACATTGAGATTACTATTAGTCATTAGTGCAGAATAATCCCGATGACGTGTATTAACAAAGAAAGTGGAATCTTAATTTGTTTTAGAAAAGCGAGAATTTTAAGAAGTCAACCTATGACATCATCCCGTTAAATCATGAAACAATTTTAAAGTGTAGATTATAATAATGGATCTTCTATTATATAGAAATTAGATTATTACGTTACATTGACCAGATTTTAAGTAAAATAAATGAAAAAACCAATTATCAATAAAAATAGCAATATCCTCAACATTCTTAATGGAAATGATACCACATGAGGTGGAACGATAGACAATCAAATTGTGTCAAAGAATAATTCTCCTACTTATGTACCCATTTTAAACGATCCGTAATGAAACCTAAATAAAGAGGAACTACAATACATTACGAGTGCATTAATAAATTAGGTTAAATTTTCACAACACTGACAAAACTGAATCAAGAAATTTCCACTAATGTGAAAATACTACTTATAATGAACAAAATGGCTTAACAACAATCAAATTGTATCTCGCGTGACTTTGAATGTCGGTAAACTGGGTTGGGGTCACTGAATTAATCCAATTCATACGAAGCCTATATAACGTTTCAATTCTATACAATTACTACCCTTTGAACTGTGTGTTTAATTCGCTAGAACCCAGTGTGCTAAAGTAATTTATTCTATTAATTGGGTTGCGATTTTCTAAGAATTACGTAATTACTGAAACCAGGTGCAAGATAACTAAGAGTCGAGTCTTATTTAAAGGACATAATAAACGCTTTTCCGATATTTACCTCATAGTTCGTTGTACAACAAAAATGCTTCAATTTAATTAAGAAACGCCTTGATTGGTTTAATTTAATCTCAGGGAGTGGAACCTAAGTAGTGAATCAAGTGAAATCGTGATTTTGTTACGATATTACCTAATTAAGTGCTTAATCAATACTGAAACCTAGTGCTACGAAATTGTATTACAAAAAGATAAAAATATTTTAATCAAACTAAGATAGAAAGAATTTAGTTACTATTTTTACATGTCTATGAAGTTTATAAGAAATTAACTTTTGCCCGAGGCTTCGCCAACGTATATGTCGGTTATCACTGTAAAAAGTAAAAACAGCATCTCCGTACCAAATTTCATTGACATCGGCGTAGCGGTATGAGCGTGGAAGCATAACTGACAAACAGAGTTATTTTCGAATTTATAATATTAAAATTGATGAACGGTTTTTCATTTCCTTAACTGAATATTGTTAATAATGATATACTGAAGGAGGCGTGTATGTGAGTTTTCATAAAAAGGTTTATTAGAAGCTTTTTAAGAACTTGCAATGTATGTATGTATGCTTGTATGGTCGGGTGGAATCTTGCAACTCAATTTTGAAGCAGATATCTGCAACCGATTTTGCTGAAATTTTGCAAGCATATGTATACAGCGTGACAATACAATATAATGAAATGAAGCTTATCTGATGCTGGAGCTGAAAGGTGGCCATGGGAACTCTGTAAAGAAACGTCGCAACTTCATCGAGTTTGGACTCGTTTGATTCGTCTCGAGGCATTCCAGTAAAAGCTTGTTTTTAAAAAGCTTTTTTATTTAACTTATTTTATTATTATTAGAAACTTTTATTTAGTTTCACCTGTCCCGATGTTTGTCTGTAATCAAATCTTGCAAGTTAAATTTGATCCACTTCCCGATTTCTGAATTACCTGAAATTTGAAATATACCTTTAGTTCTGATGACAATGCAATTATATATAATCGGTATTATTATACCAAAATGACCGCCGTAACAAAATGGCGGCGTGCATATTTCTGAACAACCCACCCATATGGGTATCAAATGAAAGGGCTTGAAGTTTTTTTTACAAGTAATAAAAGGTTGTTTTAAAAAATACTTTTTAAATTAATCACTTGTTGTTGTCTTAGTAAGTTCACTACAATTCAATAGCAGAATGTCAAACACTCAGATATGTTATCTCTTAGTTTCAATGTAAGTGAACAACCTGTTATTTCATTACTTAAACAAACTAACATTCCAACAGCACTGTGTACAAGTACTAGTACAGACATTCAACGATTATTAAGTGGTCTTAAAGCGATTATGCACTGACTTCGATCTGAATCTTAGATACTCTTTCTAAGACTACTTGATAGCAGTCGTATGAGTGGTACTCACTCAGGTCTGTTTCCTTAAGTTAGAACAGTTCTTGGAAGAACAACTTTATATGTTGAGATAGTAATATCGTGTTTATGAACCTATGTGCATATGCAGTGCATCCAACGACCTTTTCAGGCTTTTGAAATAGGATGCAGTGTATACGCGTCTTTATTTCTTGAAAAGTACAACGTCCCATCGTTACCGTCCCCTATTTCAGTATGCACCCTAAGTCTGCTACTAATTGATGGCTCCCTCTTTCTCGCTGTTATTTCAATTCATTAATATAAATCGTTAAACGCCTCTGCGCTATACATTTTATATTCTTGGGATAGATTTGGCTGTATTTATTTTTAATGAAATTGTTGGCAGGATTTGATATCAGTTAATTGTATAGGGGTGGTGTTGCGTATAATTTACCGTTTAAACTTTTTTTTTTGCTTCTGAAGACTATCTAGCATATATATTATTGCTTTTTACTAAATGGCTAAATAAATTCTCTGGAACGGCTGGACCGATTTTGACGGGTCTTTCACTGATAAGTAGCTAATAATATAAAGAGAAACTTAGGTTAGCTTTTGTAGTCTAGCTTCGCCCCACGGAGTTACCCGCGGTACGATAATAACCGCAGGTAACACCGCGGTGTTCCGCTAGTAGAGTATATGACTGGTTTGATGTTTAAATCTTCTTGAATGCAATATGTATGAGTTAATTTCTTCTGTTTCTTGCAAATAATATTGGGGTGATAGTAAAAAATGAAATAAATGTTTTCAAGACTGAATTTAATTAATAATAATTTCTTTTTTATCTAATAATGAGTTAAATGTTCCGCGAACTGATTAATAAAATGGCAATAGATTACAATGTTACTAGTACATAGAAACTCCATTTATACGCAGTTCAATTCTATGAAAGTTATCATAGGAAGTAAAGTTTGATAAGTATGTAGTAAAATGGAATACTGACTAATATTGAAGAAAAAATTGTCAAATTGTGCTCTTTTTTTTCTGCAGTATTTATTTTTTTAACCTTGTCTAATTTGTTAGTTGTGTTTGATTTAGTTGATACAGCATGAAAAATCATAATTAAAATTACATGATTTCGATTTTTGACGGTACATTAACAGCCTTTTATAGCCCACTGCTGGACATACGCCTCTACCTAAAAAGGAGTTTTTTTGTGCCCCTACCAAAATGTCACTTTTCTGCCTGATTGAAAGCATAAGCAGAATCCAAAAGTGGTGGTCATAACTATGAATGCAGACAATGCAACAATGCAGCATGGTGACCTACACCATGGCGGCCTAGTGATGCTTCTGCATCATTGGGCCTCCAGTCTCGCACTCACCAACGAAACACGACAGCACGAACGCTGTCATTTTATGTTGATTTTCTGTGCGAGGGTAGTACAGCCCCGGGCGAACCGGCCCGTTCATACTGCAGTCAGCGTGGCTCTACTACTTTTAGTTGATATAAAGAGGTAAAAATCATAATTAAAATTACATGATTTAAATTTTTGACGTCACATTAACAGCCTTAGGTCCACTGCTGGAAATAGACTTTACTTAAAAAGGAGGTTTTAACCCACTACGCCATTGGTTGTTACAGAGTTTGTTTTAAAATTTACTTTTCTTTTGCAGCGCTATTTTACTGCATAGTTTGCTCCCTTAAGGTGGCGGTTTGCGCCGCGACAGAGACAAGCGACCGAGACCGGAGACCGCGACAGTCACTTGACCATAGGCAACGTATAAGCAACAATTCGCGAGCGAGACCGAGACAGAGTACAGTACATACAGAAGAGACCGAAACACTTATCGCGGTCTTCCATCTCGGTCGCTTGTCTCCGTCGCGGAGCGAACCGCTACCTATAGTCGGCTCTTACGACAGCCACGGGATGTATCGGGTCGTGACACTTTGTATTCTTAATCCATCACAACATGGGCTCCTTGAGTTTGACCCCTTTTTTTCTTTTTGTGCGGGAATCCCCTCGGATACCACCGACTGGTGGTTATGTCAGACTCGAACCGACTAAAACCGCACACCTTCTCGGATACTAGAAGCCGGGGAACCAGGTGAAATCTCGAAAGGAAATCCCCGGAACTCCGACGTACCTCCGGCCACTCACTATTTGTAGATGGCCCTCGCCTGTGTAGGAATCCTAGCACTTCTATTCCATTTAGAATAAGGAGCGAGCACTTTATGGAGCACGCGCCGAAGCCCGGCCTGCTTCTGCAAGAGTGACTGGTGGCCTCACCTTGACAGGTGACCCCTTAGGCTTGAATTTACCCCTGGAATAAAAAAAACACCTGGACGATGTTTATCGTCGTGCTGATTTCATCTAATTGTAACTTTCGACTCAACTGTTTGCTAGTACATTTTTTCTTTCAATTTCCTTCGATATAAGATATATTTACCACCAACATCATTTTCTCATAATATTTATAACGTATCTGTAAGATTCCTAATCAGATGATATTTAACGTGACAAAGGCGAAAAACATTATCATCATTATCACTTATTTAACTTCATTGAAGTCATTGTTATCTATTACAAAATGCTAATTGTTAAAATCCGCGTGTTAACAACTTCAACAAACAATTAAATTATGTTATCTGTGTTTGATATGTCGACGAAATAAAGAGCCATAAAATGTTATATCAGAGTGCTAACGTCTTTTCTATAGAGTAATTCGTTTCTGTAGTAGTTTAGTTTTTTAATGGTCCAGGATACAATATGAGTATTTGTTTATCTATACTACAAATAAATAAAATTTAAGTTTCTCTATGTAATTTCAAATTAACAACTTGTTAGTTAAAAATAATAAGACCGAAATATTTATTTATTTATTCAAAATTTTGCAGGGTATAGCTTGTATTAAATATATATTTATACAGCCACGCTGATTTTAGCACGAACAGTCCGGCTCGACAGGGATGGTACGACCCTCGCACAGAAAATCAACCTAAAATGACAGCGTTCGAGCTGTCGTGCTGACCACATTACACGAGAATTGACCCGGCGAATTTCGTACCGTCATATTAACATGTCTGTCTCAGCTTTCCACAGGCTGTGCACAGTAGCGGACCAAAAAAAATTGACATTTCCCATTATCTTTTAATTTTTCTTGTACACAAACCTTGTCCCAACAATAACGAACACATAAATAAAAAAAAATTGGTGCAGCCGATCGGAAATTATGCGCGGACACACATTTCGACGATTCATTTTTATAATATAATAGATAGATATATTTGTAAAAATAAAGCGTAAGCGAGGTGAGTTTTTACCCTGTCCTAGCTTTTTCTGACCCCAACTACAAGATAAACGTCATCAAATACGTACAAACAGATAGAGCATCTAACTTTAAATCTGATCCTTAAGAAAGCGCGATAAAATTCAAATTTGTCAGGTTTTATTTATGGAATAACATATCTGCAATTTTTTCTCACGTCTGAGAAGTAATAAAATCGTTGAAACTTGTAACCCGTGGAGGTGCCAATTCACATTCAATACAAAACTGCTATCATGGGTGGTCGCATGGCAATAGAGTGACCAAGTGTCAATTTGAAATTTTCCATAAACATCTATAGTACCTACAAATATTGATTGTGTGGGTGTTGTGCCCTCATGCGAAGGTTATGTTTGTCAAAGATTATGAAATAAAAATTATTAGCAAGCTGCCTATTTTACTCACATAAGAATATTAAAATACAAAGAGACAGTCACTCATATTAAAAACAATGTGTTTGATACCAATCGTGGTATCGATGGACTGAGTGTGTGACACTAGTAGGGAATTGAATTAAACCACTGCACTGTTTTGTGGGTTCGTAAGACTCGGTTTAATTAGCAATCGCCTTGAACTAAACACCAGTCTTGTTCTTACATAAAAAATATTTGTACACCTTATATACTATCATGTGTAACACAATGATAGCGCGATCTAAGTTTTTGTAACAGCTCCATCTAGGGACCAAAAAGGAACTAATTATTGAACTAGTGTTTTTGATAGCACTAGTTGATGTTGGTCTCGAACACAATGTATATTTTATCCTTGTTGACTCATATCCATAATTCTTTACAATATATATTTGATAGAACATTCTGGTGAGTACTCTAGTTAGACCTCAGGCAAATTTTTCGTTTAGATCAAGTCGATTGCAATGCATACATGAATTTAAATTTCTTCTCTGCTCAATACAGTTTATCGGCATTGCAGATGAAGATAAGATACACGTTAGTTCATCAGATACCAGGTGACCTGGTTCTCACGGTAAAGTTTTGCTTGCACTATTTGATAAGCACACAGGAGTGAGCAGTTGAGCAGTGCATATTTACTATGCATACTAGCCATAGGTCAACTTAGGAGCAATTTTTCTGACGGAACGTTATATCTTTTTCTAACAGAGCAAAATCAAGGAGCAATATATTTAAACGTTTAGATAAATTATGAGTGCACTAGTATTAGACAGATAGATAGAAAACTCTTTACTCGTACACCATATTACAGAGTTACAATACAGTACATACAATGTAGTACATAGAATTCATTCGATGTAATACGAATTTATAGAGATACAAAATCGTTTTTCTAAAAAAAAACTTATTTAATTGAATTTATTGTGATAATATCTGGATTGGAAAAATAAAAATAAAATATGTGAACAAAAACTTTGTACCCCTTTGTACAAAAATCCTGGGAACGGAGGAGTTTGAAATTAGGCACAGTTAAAGTTTATATAGAGGAGAAGCACATAAAGCTAAAGAACCTCCTCATTTTTTGAAGTCGGTTAAAAATGAATTATGGTCGAGTTTTGACCACTGGACGACTACTAGTATAAAATATTATCGCAATATCAGAAGAGATATTCAAAGACTTTATTTTAGTCTGTGCCATCAAGACAGTTGTACAAAAGTGGTGGTAGATATTTACTAGAAATAATTTTTATTATTTTTATTTAGAATATTGTATTCTGAAGTGGTTCAAACACTTAGATATATCTTAAGTACTGTTGCCTAAGCATTATAGAAAGTTTAAGAAATATATAACTGCTAGAGTTTAACAAATGTAACTGTGAAAAATCGTTTTTTAGAATAACATAACATTTTACGTTCCTATCTTATAAAGTTCCTAATAAAAACATGTTATTTAAATTGCAAAATGGATTGTACACCCCATTTTGATTTAATAACTGCAATAATTCCTTGAATTGATACCTACCTACTTAAACGACTGGAGGCCCTCCCCACATCCCTTTCCTCATCCCCCAATGGTCGGCTACGCACTTGTGATACCTCTCGTGTTACGGGTGTCCATGGGCGGCGGTAATCGCTTACCATCAGGTGATACGTCTGCTCGTTTGCTACCTATACCATAAAAAAAACTCGTTATGCGAGTCATAAAACTCACAAGTAAGGAATTCTTAGTCCACGAATACCCTAAAACAATAAAAAATTGTTTCCTGTCTGTGGTTAGCATTCAAGATAAAAGCCAAGCTTGTCATCGAAAATTTGAAGTCACTAAACTTCTTCCCCACTTATTTACATTTAAACAAAACTGTTTTCATACATTTTATATATTTTCATATAATAAATTCAAATGATTTTGTACAAGAAATCATGTATCCTTAGCTTTATATTTGTGCTGCGGTTTTCATTAAGGATGTATATGTAATCATGATGGCGTGTGGTCATGAGCAGAGCCATCTTAATAATCATATTTTCTGCCATTGATCCATTGAACCTTGAAATGTTCGTGTCAACGATACATTAATTGCGACTTAGAGTTTTTGATATAATTTAGTTCACAGGTTTGTATTTAGTATACATTAAATTTTTCAAGCAACTTTAGTTATTTGGCGTTTTTTAAAGGCCAAACTTGTTATCGAGAATTGAAAATCACTAAACTGTTGACCTGCTAAAGTTGCATTTAAACGAAAGGCACTTGTGATGCCTCTGGTGTTGCGGGTCTCCATGGGCGGCTTTCGTAGCAGTAATCGCTTACCATCAGGCGATACATCTGTTCGTTTGCACCCAATTCCATATAAAAAAATATCTTAACATTTATATATTTTCGTAGGTTTATTTCTCTGCACCTCTGGTTCTAATTAAGGTAGGTGAATCGTTAAGTCTAAGAACGCTCTCGTTGGAACGAGCCCTTTTATTTGAGAATTTTAATTTGACGGAGTTGGGGAAAGCTTGATATGAGCATTCCACTTAAATTTCTCAGTAGTATATTTTCTCCGTTCACAAACTTCATTTTTATTTACGAATGATAAACTCAATAGTCTCACTCATTTATAGTGTTTAATTATTCATTCGTTTTTCCGCAAAATTGTTTGATAAACCCTCATTCAATTACAAGGTGCTAGTAAAATAAATACTTGACGGTACAATTATTTAAGTTACATAGAATGTTCTGGCTGTTTGGAGTGTTTGCCTTATTATAATAAAAAACAAATTGGACACGGCACTAACTATAATGTTAAGACGAACGTGATGGTGCATTAATTAGGATGCCAACGTATTTATTTTAAAGAATTTATGTCAAGAAAAACGGCGAACAACGCGACAACTGTAGGGTGGTCTTAATAAAGTTATGTATATACTGACTAAATGTATGTAGGTGTTAAGTCAGAAACAAGACAAATAAAATAAAAGGTGTATACCCAGCAGAGGAACACATAGCTACGGATGATGACGAAATGTTGATTATTGTTTATAGTTATTATTGTACTGCATGTTTTTTTTTGCTTCAATTAAAATCTTGCCTAATTTTCAACTAAAAGAGAAATTAGAGATTAAGATGAAGAATTATCTTTGAATTTTTATTCAGATACCGTATTATTCATCAAACAATTCATCATCAATATCTCTATACGTCGATTTTCAATTATTTCAATTAATTCAATTAAGAATCGTATACAATTTGTATCTCTCTCTCCATATTCGTCTCTCTCTCTTTCTCTTCAGCCTACTGCCGTCCACTGGCGAACGAAGGCCCAAAGAGCGCCAACCAACTATGTTCGTGCCTTTATTAAATATGTGGATACTAGCTTTCGCCCGTGGCTCGACCCGCGTGTTTGTCGGGTATCACGGTAGAGTGCCTTGTTTATGTCCTTCCTTAATAATCAAAGTGTTAAATACCATTAACAACGGTTAAGTGATTTGTTGAATTCACTCGGGGAAAAGCAAGGAAATAATTGTTTAACATCTGTTTTCTGAGAAGCCGATCACTCCGATCATGCCAGCCCAATTATGTCAAAACATGGCTCTCGTATCTATCGTTAACGGACTAAAAGTTTTAGTAAATTTGGCTCGGAGATTCCCAGAATAATTAGAGCAGTGATGACCTATGCGTGAGGATATCTCTATTTGAGTAGAAAACTGCTGTGACATGTACACAGCTTTGAAAAACCTCTACAGTCATGAATCCTTGTCTCATATCAGAACAATAATAAATAATAAAGTTGTGAAAACATCTTTAAAAAGGTTTGCGCGTTAATGAACTGTGAACAAATATATGAAACATAAAGTGCTAATGTGGCAGAATTTGAGGATACCGTGTTGCCTTAACCTTAAAAGGTCGCCATATTGGTACCTTCATTGAGAGGTTGACCCGAGACTGTTGACTCTCGTCCTTGCCGCTACTTCGTTAAAACATGTTATACCAATACTACGAAGAATATCCAACTATGACGTTATGTACAATTAATAATATTTACATTTTATAACATAATTTGGTTTTTAATGGCTACAATAGATTGTTCAGTGACGCAGTGTGGTTAGTCGCTAGTAGATTTTAGAACGTCAATTATGCGAACTGCGGTTATGAGAGGTCGAAAACGTGTTAGGTTAAGTTGATATTATTATTATACATCATCTAGAAATTTAAAAAAAAACTGTTCCTTTATTTTTATTCCGGGATAGAACTGCGTATGGTGAAAGGTAATCTTAAAGTAATTTTCGTACTGGTTCGTATTTACATTCACTGACATAAAATTTGATGTCTTACATCCACTTTCAAAATATTTATTATGAAGAAGCTTTTATAAGCTTCACCTATATGTTGATATGTGTAGTGTAAGTGACTTTTGTAAGCGTGTTTTTTACAAGCTTTTTATTAACTTGCAATGTGTGTATGTTAGCTTGTATGTTCGGGTAGAATCTTGCAACTCAATTTTGAAGCAGATATCTTCAACCGATTTTGCTGAAATTTTGCAAGCATATGTATACAGCGTAACAATACAATATTATAATGACATGGAGCTAATCTGATGCTGGAGCTGGAAGGTGGCCATAGGAACCCTGTAAAGAAACGTAGCAACATCATCCAGTTTGGACTCGTTTGATTTGTCTCGAGGCATTCCAGTAAAAGCTTGTTTTTAAAAAGCTTTTTAATTTATTTAAACTCAGGTTTTAATATTGCCGCTTACAAACAACACCACGCTAGTCGTTTTGCTGGAGCTAATAAATTCGTCTAAAGCTTACAACTTGATTTCTGCTATAGGTATTTTATACGTGGATTATACGTCATCTAGTAATTATCATGCGACAATGTCGTTACTGAGTAGTAAATTCGCAAAGAAACTTTATGAAATTACGTTCAAAAGAAAAACCTGCCAATTTTGAACCGCGATCAGAGTTATTTTTATGCATTTAATGCAAATACAGCTGAAATGATACCCTTTTTGGAAATTGGATAGAAATAAAATTCCTATAAAATAAGTAATAAAGAAAACCTACTCCCCAATCACATGTATCACGTATGAGTAATTGTTATTCATCACAGTTAAGAAAAACTAAAATCAAACGGTAAAATCACATATTTTTTCTCAATGGCCCACAATTACTTTAACTTTTTAGTAAACTACATTATTATGTTATAATATGTATTTATTCTCGATTGATAAGAATGAATAAAACATTATTAGTTTAAATATTAATTTGTAAAATTATACTTAAGTAGACAGCGGGGACTGTAATTTATTGAATTTTGTAACTAGAAAATATTTTAATGTAAGTACGAACTTCAAGACCTTTAAATACGTAGGAACCTATATAAATAATAATTTATATCAAATAAATAAATACAAAATACCACAAAATAGTCAAGTTTCTCTAAGAAGCCAAGTTCAACATGGTTGGTAATAGAAAATATAACTCAATAGTAAATCATATTTAAAATTACCGAACCACATGACTTCAGTACCTAAGGTTCATTTTCCTCAATGTTTTAAGGCTAAAGTAGGCTTTGGCATCTTTTATGGAATATCTATTTGCACAGTGGTCTTGCAACAATGCCCAGGCATGCGTCTTGTCAAATAAACGTCAAGCCGGGACATTAAAATACATTGGATTTAACTTAACACGTCGTCTGCAGAATGAGTACTTAAACAAAAATATCCAAACGTAGCGATATCATTGTTGATATCATCCTTGAGATAAAATTGATGACCAAAAATGACTGAGTTATTTAGTTGGTTATTCGATTTTGAGGGAATATTGTTGACTGACGGAGAAACTGTGAATTAGAGTAATTAATTAGATTAGAGTAATTAATTTCTGATATTTAATTAAACTAGTAATTGCCCGCGGCTCCGCACGCGTGTATGTCGGTTATCGCGGAAAATAGTAGCCTATGTGTTATTCTGATGTATAAGCTATATTACTGTAAAGATTCATCCAAATACGTTCAGTGGTTTTTGCATGAAAGAGTAACAAACATCCATCCATCCTTACAAACTCTCGCGTTTATAATATTGGTATAGAATATAGATAGATATAAAGTGTTTAGAAATCAAAAGCATCGAAAAATGAAATTAACGTTTTCCTATTAAATTTAATTGTATGATACCTTTTTTCTTACTTTTATTTTCTAAATTAGTATGGAAATCAAATTAACATTATCTGAAGAGTTTAAATTCTCAGTTTACAGTTCAGACCCAATTTAGCCTACAATAATTACTGCCAATTGCCATTCAAGGGATTACAAAGGTAACTGTTACGTTCGACTTAAACAAGGCTTTTGTGTTCCTAATCAGCTACATAACAACTCATTCATGGTGTTTTCATGGAAATTTGCAAGACGTAACGTTACTAATGATGACTTAAACGCTTAAGTAACTCATTCGTCACTTTTGCATACAATTTTCATGGTAGTTAGGTACTATTTTTTAGGCATTGTATGTAAACTATTGTTCGGCTAAGTCATATGTAATTTTAGGGTTATGTTGGAATTTTTTTTTATGAAGTCTAGTATTAGTTTTTACAATGTCAAAATTCACATCACATAGTTTTACTTTGTATGGAACTGTGACGAAAACAGTGTAAAGTAAAATATTGTATGGTATGTATAGACGATTATATATATATATATCTCAGTAATTCTCATAACTGATAAGTCTTATCTGCCTTCTTATTGCATTTTAAATAACCCTAGAACTTGAAATACATATGGTCGGTTTTTGCGTAAAATCTAAATATAATCATAGTGCAGTGGCCGATTGAAGTGTTGATAAAACTCCTATTCAGAAACATGTCTTACCTGTGATAAGTACCTTACTAGGATACATGACAAGGAGTTTACATATTTTCACCTCAACTGCTATGCCTTGTTGTGGAAGTATTCTTGAGACGGCACTTTTTATCAATGCCGTCTTATTAAGTTTTTCTATTGAATACAAATAAGCATTATTTTTTGAACAGTTTTCTTTCTTCTGTCTGATGTTCGGGTAGTGCAAGTCCATTACAAATGTCATAGACTTTTCACGTAACGTTTTTAATCGTGAGTCAATCACTAAACTTTAAGTGCAAGTGAATTAGGACATCATGACAAGTTCATTGACACGTCAACATGTGACCGAATGATAGTCAATGTCGTCACTTACGGTTAAGCTTCCTCTGTAGGTATTGCGACATGACGATGTCACAGACCAAAAACTCACACACTAATTCAATTAAATTTTACATAGTATTACAATTTATGAGAGTGTGAATATTTTACTCTGTGGCGTACTGCTTCGAAGAAAGTTTATGCAATCGTTCTTATCTCTTATTAAATTGACTTTATAATGTAAGCTTTGAGTGGTTTTGATTAGTCAGATGTCATTGAAAATTCTTTTAGTTAATTCGACTAATAAGCATCATAGATTATTGAGTATTGGTTAAATTATGTAGTTGTAGTGTTTTATATTTTTTAAAAATTATATTAATATGCATGAAGTAATATCTATAGTGTTATAAACTGCTTTATATTTAGATTTATTGATAATATATTCTTGGATTAGAACTAAAACAACGTATATATATTTGTAATTCTTTTAAGCGAAATATTATCAGTGACAACTGTATGTAAATGTGTGTCGTGTAGGAAAATAACATTTGAAATCTACGATATCTTTCATGAGACAATTTATTCCTGATAAATGACACACATGGAGACATGAAGCATATCACTACTATCTATTTACATAATATCCTTTTATCAATTTAATTATAAAATTATTTGTAACGAATGATTAATTAGGATGGATTAATAATTTCTCTGAAAAATACTCTGCATTTTGATTTCATTAATGTAAATAATCTTTTGGATTGTTTTGGTTGTAATCAGATACACTTGCTTCTATTAATCTAAAAGTGCGACGGTACTGGGTTTTATGCCTTTTTTTGTGTTTCAAGTTTTTTTTTCATGTATGGGCATGCCAACGTGACTACTCTGCCTGGTGGAAAGAATAACCAGAATTCAAGAGTGGTGGTCACCATACTCATGGTGAGTGTAGACAATGCAACAATACAGCATGGTGACCCACACCATGGCGGCCTAGTGATGCTTTTGCGTCATTAATGGGTCTCGCACTCACAAACCAAAAACGTCAGCACGAGTTATATATTAAAGTACATATTTATTATCTGTAGAACACATAAAATGTTAGTAGTACTAAAGCACCAACTCAAATAAATTATTATACTTAATAATTTATATTTACAAGATACATAACATACTAACAAAAAAATTGAATATTAAAATATACAATATCAGAAATACCTTTCTTCGAGCGGAGGAAAAAACGCTGGAAATTCGCACACAATAAAAAGGTTATCATTTACAATATTTCTATTTCTTCAAATTTATAACAATCTATAAACTATAATTCACAGTATCGTTTTTCATAGAATAATATTCGTCACAAATGACACATTAGCATATAACATTGTTTTGTCATATGCAGAGATGAGGCGTCCAACTGCATTCGTAATTTGGCTGATTCGATTGAACGAGTATCGATAAATAATCCATGGCGCCACATATAAATGAGTGTGTGCCGATAACATTATTGTTGATAAGCGATAACTTTAAACATTTCAGACGCCAGCTTGTGAAAGTAGATAAAGTACTGTACTCGTCGTTGTCTGGCACATTGTACAGGGTGTTTTAATAAACTTATGAACGACGTAGTATGACGTAGGTACATTTATAGTTATAATATTTTTACACTGGCAGACTATAAAATTTCTATAGATAATACTTTCTTAATTATAAAATTGTTACACATGAGGAAGTTATAAAATATTTATATTAATACATTCTATTGTATAAAAAACAGAAAAACTATTTTATGACGTTCTACGCAATTAATTTCACAGTATTGAATTCGAATTATACGATCTTGGCTTCTTCTTGAATTTAGATAGATAGATAGAAAACTCTTTATTTGTAAACCGTAACACAGTTTTAAAATAGAGTACAGATACACTGTATTTAGATATAGAAGATAAAAATAATTTTATAATATCATGGAATATCAAATATAGTTTTATGTTATGGTGTTAAGGCTCACAAGTAAAGTATTAACAGCTACGCAAGAAAATAAAATCTGCCTTATTGTGGACTGACTGAATTTTTCCAGTCACATACTACTTCTAGAATACAATCTGTATCCGAAACTAAATCCAGGTTCAACATATTCTTCACGTAATAATTCTGGTTATTTTATGTACTTTTCAAAACATAGTATAATATATTTATGATATACCTACTGCACTTCGGTCAATAATCCCTACAGGTAGGATTAAATATAGTCATTAAGTAGCTATTAATCAGTAGATAATGCGGTCGATAACTGGCACACGAAGAAAAAAGATTGCCTGATTTTAGGACGAAAATAGATTATGTACGACACCCATAGTCCTAGCAAATTCACTTTAGTTGTAATAATAACGTTTGTAACAATATGAATAACAGCTTATAATTGGTTTTAGCTTACTATACTACGTTAGCCTGACGAGTTGTCATAGGGCTTGAGTCGAAATTCCTCTTTGCCGCAATGTTGTCCAGCTTAGTTTTAATCAGCCCTTGCAACACTCACTGGATGTATAGGGGTGGTGTCGCTTTCTGTTCTTTATGTATCATTATATTCTTTTAACCTAAGAGAATATAATATATTTTAACGTTGGAGAGCCACGCTTCGGCATGATTGGGCCGGCTCCACTGGAGTGATACCATACCACGGCCTCACAGAAAACCAGTGTGAAATAGTGCTTGCCCTGTGTTTCACCGAGTGAGTGAGGATACCGGAGGCCCATACCCCAATCCCCTACCCCTACTTCCTCCCCCATCCCCAAAAGGCCGGCAAAGCACTTGTGACGCTTCTAGTGTTGCAGGTGTCCATGGGCGGCGGTAATCGCTTACCATTAGGCGATACGTCTGCTCGTTTGCCCGCCTATTCCATTAAAAAAAAAGTTTTTGGGTGTGCCTTAGCAGTTATCAGATTAGAGATATTTTTAGGCATCGTCAGAAATTATACAATATAAGTAAGATATCCATTATCATTGATATCGCTAAGACAATGTGGTGTGACGATCTATACTCATGATGTGTATACATACATATGTAATGTTTATCAAGTATTTAATAATAAATTTTTGAATCAAAGGGACTTTCCCATATGACTTGGTACGTGTAACAGTATTTATTTTTTATAATAGTTGATGTTTTATGATCATTCATGTATTTTTTTTCTAGCTATGTCTATTCTGGCAAAGTGTTTGCACACTTTTATGATAATGAAATGAATGACACGGTAGACACTTAATCGTATACTTTTGTTTGCGTTTTGTTTTACATATGTATATAAGCCTGCCAAACTGACTCTACTCTGTCTGATATAAATCATAAGCAGAATCCAAGGATGGTGCTCACCAAACTCATTGCGAATGCAGACAATGCAACATTACGGCATGAAAATCCACACTATGATGGTCTCTTGAGATGCTTCTGCATCATTGGACATTTCGTATATGATATAGAGGCTGCACTCATAGATGGTTGCCCTATGGAAAATGACCACAGCCGTCCATGGACCCCTATAACTCAGTGCGTTGTTGACACTTCATGGGAGTACAAAAATACGAACTTACTTACATTTGGTAGACAGTCTTGCAAACATATCATTTCTCTATATCATGAGAGCTCTGAAATAATTTGTTCCCTATTGAGATGAAAACTTTGAAACGAGCGCGCGAGCGAGCGATTCATAGCGGTGTTCATAATCGCACAGAAGGCTCAAGTGTAGCAACGTGATTCATACATTTCTGCTATATTTGTACCTCTTCTGCTAAGTTATATACTTATCTTATCAAGCGCTCTTACACAAGCATTTCCAAATGCTGGTTAAATCGATTGTGTGCATGTTGAAATTCGATCCTGCGACTTCTGAATTGCAAGTTCAACCACTTAGTCACATATTATCGTCGCTTGGACGTATTTTTAGAGCTCTCTATAAAACATTGAAACTACCTACAGAAGATAAGGTATTCTATTAATAAAATAATAAATCTACACAAAATACTACATATTTCATCTTCTCTGTATCTTTACTTTCAGTTATCTTTAAGATGAGATTTGGGCTCTTGACATGTAAGAAAGAACATATAAATTGTAAGTATGAAATGGATAACAGATGTTATTCATCCAATTTACAAGTAAGTCTTTTATCAGAGTTCCATTTTATCAGTAAGTATTATAAATCATAAATGTAAGAAGATTTTGCTGACAAGAAATGAGATATCTAGCAGTTTTCTATCTTATGTTATTCTTCACTATATTTTGCTAGTAAAATATGAATCTTTATATTTCATCTTTAATTCTAATATCACTTTAGCAGGAAAGCGTTTATTTATTTATTATAAACTTTATGCACTAAATTTGTACATCAGCGGACTTAATGGCCGGGGCATTCTCCTCCAGCCAACCTTTGGGTGGTGTAGACACGTTATGAGGATGGAGCACAGAGGTTTCCATAAAAGCCCGAATTACGGTAAACCCTAAGATTTTCAAGTAAAACCTGAGATTTACCAACTCTTAATGGTAAAAGTCCGAACAGTGCTGTGACTTGGATCGATGACATTTAATTACTTGCCTAGCCTGTTCATTTCAACTAGCAATTAGGTTAGGTTTTTTTTAAATTTCTTTCAAAACAAATAAAACTTGCTATTAAAACAAAAAAAAAACCCTAAACTAAATATAGTTAACTGAAACAAATGATTAAGAAGTTGTACTCATTGTTTTATTCTCAAAACTCGTGTAGGTAAATCCTAAGATTTACTGGTAAAACCTAAGATTAACCAATATACGGGCTTTTACAGTAACATATACACCATGAATACCGGAATATGAGATGTGCTATGGATGAGGTAGTTCTACCAGCATTGTGTCGTTACATTAATTATTTTACAAAATTTAATTTAAATTAATCACCTAATCTAACAACAATAAAAAAAAACAGGAAAAATATTTCTTTCTAAGAATGATTGGTATATCAGTGTTAGTGGCTATTCATACAAGGTTTATATATTATGTATGTTTGTGGACTGGCGCCTTCTCAATGTTATTTTTCGAACAAATAGACACATAACGTCGCAACTCCTGATATACTAATGTATTTAGCTTTAGCACTTACATAACATCACTCACACACATAATAAAGATGAATTCATTCAATGATTTATACCATTTTGCACATAACATGAGCACAGTGATATTTTGGCGGTATTTGAACTAACTAGACGTATTGTAGGATTTTCTGTTTCCGAAGTTTTGATACTTAAAAGTATCAAAACTTCAGAAACAGAAAATTTAAAGTATAGAAATTCTTTACAAGGGTTTCATATAACGGTCATAAGATCCAATTTTCTTAGTAATGCTCGCTACGAATTTTTGTTAGCGTATTTGTCCTTGTGCCAATACATTTATATCAAAAACTTCACGTAGTAGATATAAATAAAACAATGTTAGGCCTTTAAAATGCATACCAGGGATTTGGTTCCTCAGGTATGCCTGGTTCCTGGATACTCGAAACGCGGTTTTTGGTCGGTTTAAGTCCGTCATACCCACCCCACTTGTGGATGGTATCTGAGGGATTGCACCAAGAAAAAATGGCATTTGGTATCTAAATAACTAGTGATTAAAGTATAAGTCTTTAGTCGTATAAAAGAGCATTTAGTAAAACCTCCGCTGACCTAATGCGTTTAACCAAAGACCTATAGATTTCTAGTCTATTGAATAAGACACGTGCATTATATATGCTAGGACGACGGACTGTCCTCTTCAATGTCTCAAGGTTCAATGTTAATAATCTATTTGTACGTTCCGATATATCTGCAACGCATAAACGCATATTTACCTACGACTATTCGATTTAACTTAGTGTAAGCAAATCGATTACATGGATCTAAAATAGTTTTAGTGCAAATAAATGAAGGGATATTTTTCTCTCCACCTCGTTATTAGTGTGTTTAATTCTGATGAGTTATCTGAATAAAATACAAACATAGTTTAGAATTTAGAGCTTTTATGTAATATAAATTTACTATATATATATATGAGATTCTTGCCTGTACTGCATCAATGTGACTTACCTAAAACAAAAGAGATTTTTAAATAAAGAGAATCGTAACATTTTTTGCAGCTTCTAATTAAGTGACGACGCTTACAGGCTTATAAACAGGCTTAGAATTAAGTTTTTAATAACTTATATACTAATTGACACTTGTTTATACACTTGTGTACTTATTATAGATCCATTTTCATGTCACTGATATTCAGAAAACTTTAGGAAAGAGGCCAACATAACTGAAACAATTTAATTGTTTATGTTTAGTTATTTAGTGTATTGCTTATGTTAAGGTTATTCTGATTTCTCAACAAATTTATACTCTCTTTACTATCAAATTCTTTGAACAATAGCTAATTCGCAATTGACATCACCATTTTAATGACACACCTACTACTTTCGTCCAATGATTTCATTGAGTTATCGAGAAGGAAAGGTTCGTTACTGCGATATATTACGACACTATCAAAGATAATGGTCAGAGCGAGTATAGGAATTGGGACGCTTACGCATATTTTTATTTGCTTTAGATATATTAATAATGATTATGACAACGGGTACCTAGGTAAACTGAACTTGAGTTTAATTAGTAATTTTATTTACTGCAACGGTTAGGGATTATTAAAAGAACGATAGAAAAGCAAATGACCAAAAGAGTTTATATGGTGCTTTGAGTAGGCGAGGGTAAGAACGCAGGCCTCATAAGCTATACACTGATCAGATCGACAGTTTACTGAAGAAGGGCCTCGTTAAAAACACCCATAACCAGTGAGCCTGTCTGAAAGGCCTATAAATGTGGAACGGGTCGAGCTATTTGTTAGGACCGTAGAAAATAAATGTCTCTACTTACACCGCACGGGAATAAAGTCTTAGTGTATGTAAGCCTTAAATGTATGCATGTAATTGAAATTTTTAATTTTTATTGTAAAAAAAGTCTCATACGTTTGATCGTAAAATGTGATAAATACAAAATGTAATCAAATTCTATACTCAGTTTCAGAAAACAAAACCTTTAGAGAAATCTAGCCTTCGCTCGCAGCTTTAAGTTAAAAGTTATTTTTCTATCCCTCTGACAACAGAACATAATAATTATACTTATTGTCTGAATTTATAAATACAATATTAACCTACCAAATATACAGAATTATTTTCTGAGTTTTACAGGAATGCCAGGTTAGATTGCGACCTTAACAGTGTTTCATTAAGTAATAAATGGTTGCGTGCTGTATGACTTAGTAAGGTTG
The DNA here is from genome assembly GCA_949125395.1 of Diaphora mendica. Lineage (NCBI taxonomy): Eukaryota > Metazoa > Arthropoda > Insecta > Lepidoptera > Erebidae > Diaphora > Diaphora mendica. The sequence continues at coordinate 35,749,404 of OX421311.1, read as the reverse complement.
ACAATTGAAAGTGATTAATTTTCGAACATGGTACAGTGTTAAACTGTGAGAACTCGAACGACCTTTAACTGTAAGAAACCAGGAAGACAGCATGGTACACGGGGATAAAGCAATCCAATATAAGCAACGATGTTGTTACTAAATAACGTATAAATTATACGACTTATTAGTTTCTTTGTATTTCACAGGCATTATAACAACTTCACACATTACGTTAGCCATCTTACGATGATACATAAAATGTCTATTGTAGTGTTAAGGTACTGACTGGTTTTAATGGTTTATTAGTATTCAATCTTGATGCCGCGACGGTATTACTAAAACATCAACTTACCAGTTGTAAAGTATTTAAACAGTGACTTAGAAACGGGAAATTTATTATTTTTACTAACTTCCTTAAATTTTAAGTGAAAAATAACAATTTATGTTTGTTAATATAAGTTTGAGGTTTTGAGAGTATTTCTTTAAATACAATATATCATCAACAGTCCACTTCTGGACATAGACCTCTCCTTTGCAAAAAGGTTTTGTCCTATACCATACATAAGCTGGCTATATGGGTCGGCACATGGTTTGTTTCAAATTTTAATACTCTTTGCAGCGATGTTTTCCTGGATAGTTTGCTCCTTTATTTAACGACTTCCAAAATGGAGGAGGTTCTATGTTCCACTGTTTTTTTATAGATTTTCACTGATTCCTCAATTGGGACCGATTTTAATTTTTTTTTTGTATTCGGAAGGATATGATTGCCACCATATCAGGATTTGATGATGGGATCCTAGGGAAATCGAGGGAAACCCTAATTGTTGCCCTTGTCTAACCCCACGATGCAATGGAATTGGTCTTGTACTCTGTTCTTGTACTTGGACGGTCATCGTTGCGGCTTCGTACAAACATCTCAGCACTTGGATATATCGGCAGTCGACTAGGCACCTTTGCATGGATTCCAGGACAGCCCAGGTCTCGATGGTGTCGAAGGCTTTTTCGTAGTCCACATACGCTAGGCAGAGAGGCTGGTTGTATTCCTCTGTCTTTTGAATAATTTGCCTTAATGTGGCGATAATGGCGTTAATATCGAGGTTGTGCGGGAATATGTTTATCTTGGCCAAACTATTCAACTCGGCCGACACAACTTCGATCGGGAGGCCAATAGAAGAATCCGTCTGGGCTGGGCGGCATATGGGAAGCTTCGTCATATCTTCGAGTCGTCGATCCCGCAATCACTAAAAACCAAGGTTTTCAACCAGTGCGTCCTGCCCGTAATGACATATGGAGCCGAGACGTGGACACTCACCGTCGGACTGGTCCACAAGTTTAAAGTAGCTCAGCGTGCGATGGAGCGTGCGATGCTGGGTGTTTCTCTTGTCGATAAAATTCGTAATGAGACAATTCGAAAGAGAACTGGAGTAACCGATATCGCACGCAGGATCAGCACGCTGAAGTGGAAGTGGGCCGGTCATGTCTCCAGGCGGACTGATGGTCGCTGGAGCCTACTAGTGCTAGAATGGAGACCACGATTGGGCAAACGCAGTGTAGGGCGCCCTGCGGCACGATGGACCGACGACTTGAGGAAAGTGGCTGGCGGCGGATGGATGCTGACTGCCCAAGACCGGGATGGTTGGCGCTCTTTGGAGGAGGCCTTCGTTCAGCAGTGGACGGCAATAGGCTGATAGAGTCATCATTTCATGATGATGAGCTAATGATGTAAGGTACAAATCCTTAACGGTTAGGAGTTGGAGGATAAATCTTTGAATATCATATACGAGTATATGTTTATTACCTTTAGTCGTATTATTTCAAGTTGTTTAGGTAAGCTGATGATGGATGGTACAACTCCTCAACGGTTAGGAGTTGGACGATAATTCTTTTAATTTCATACTCTTCAACAGTTAGTGGTTAGAGGATGATTTTAATATCACACGTAGGTATATATCTTATTACGTTATAGTGCTGTTCACAGGTTTTTTAGTTTTGATAGTCGCTTAGATTTTTGTAATTGTTCGTATGATTTTTGGCTTGGCACCAACTTCAAACAGATTCTAGATACCTAGCACACATTATAATACTACTATTTAAATGAATAAAGAACTAGGTATAGACAAGAATTGGCACATAGCAATTTATGAAAAGCCAGTTTATTTTAAGTTTTTTTGTGTTTCTAGGCAGGGAGATGTCGTTGGATGTTTTTTTTTGAAGTCGGTTTTTGAAAGTTTTTTGCCTTTACGATATCCAGGGTTAATAGGGGTGGTGACATTTCCTTTTACTCTGTCATCACAAATTGATGAAGATACATAACCTCTTTTCACATTTTGATTTTTAAGATACTGATCACTTCGATTTCAAATTTAGTATGATGAGAATTTAATAACATTACAACACTAACTCATATCTAGCCTAATTGATTTTTGGTTTGGTCCATCGATACGTATTTCATTATTTTCCTGGTTTTCCTTAGTACTTAAGTCGAGAGTCTTATTTTCTTTTGATTTGAAATTATTCCTTTTTGTCAGCAAGTTTCGATGTTTTCTTTAACAAAACATTACCTACAAAGTAATTGATCGATTGTTAACTTCAGACACCTTCAAATATAAGAAATTATTACTATTATAAAGACCAAATGGTTTGGCCAATCGAGTATTAGTGATAGAATTTCACATACATCATGCTGTTTTATTACAAGTCTCGAATCGAAAATAGCGGCGAACAGAGGTCAATCTAGTCGAAGTTGCCTACTCCTATGAGTAGAAAGGCAACTAGGACAAGGTCATCAATTAGTCCCTCAGGATAGGCTTGGAGGTGCTGAATCTCTAATTATTCTCACACTGTATTGTAAATGGTAGTGCAAAATTATGTCTTTAATAAAAGAAAACTTATCGCACATTATATCGGATACTCGCAATTTTACACTATACACATCGAGTGAACATACAAATATGTCTTGTTTGAGTTATTCAAAACTAGTTTTTGCTTATATATTTGCTAGAGTTATTTGTGACACTACTTTAAATAATTTGTTAGTATTGAGCAAATTATAAAAATAATAACATCAATACGAAAACGTGTAGGCGGCGTTTCATTTATTATTGTTTACATTACATACCTACTTACGAGTTGACAAATGTTTAGCGTACATACACACTTATTTATTGATACCGCAAAGATGTCTTTATACTTCTCGAAATAAAGTTGAAATTTTCTTAACAATGATATCGGCTAAGTAAAATTTTCCAACGCTTAGTGCGGTCTTGACCTAACAGCTACGACATGATTGAATCAATCGTTAAAAAATCACGTCAATAATATTAAGTTGGTATTTAAAAAAGTTCTTAATTTCCGTATACGAGAGTTTTAAGAAAACTTCATTTCGTTTTGTCTTTTATTGATATGTTTTTTTTTATAGAGGTATTCTAAAAATGGAAATAGATTGGTTTTTCATTTTGTATTGTATTTAACACGAGTAACAGTTTGGTTAGAAACATAATAGAAGTAGTTTACTTAGAGAATAAAAAATTTGAACACGAAGCCGCTTGAGTGTAAAAGAGACAGATTTATATTTTAATGTCTTGCCATAGATATAACAAACTAGCTTTTGCCCGCGGCTCCGCTCGCGTTTATGTCGGTATTAAAATTTTATAAATCTTTAAAAAAATTAACTTATTATGTGATTCCGATGTCTAAGCTATATTACTCCAAAGTCTCATGAAAATCCGTTCAGTAGTTTTAGCGTGAAAGAGCAACAAACACACATCCTTACAAACTTTCGCATTTATAATATTAGTAGGATAGGATAAACATAATATTATTTTATTTGTATTTTTTCTAAGTTCAACACCTTTTGTATTTTACGACAGCAAGTTAGACTAATTTACCAACTTTATACGTAACATAAATTTCCAGAATTGTCGGTGTCTTACGGGCGACAATGTTGGTGGCAGTAAAACTGGAACAAGATGTCAGACTTAGAACGAGCCCTTTATATAGACAGACTGAGTTAGTATAGGGCTTACTTAAGTAGTCCCTTAGTGCTCTTACGTTAAGAGTCTTCACTTCAGTTTATTTACACAGAATATTCTGATTAAAATTTTTCAAACGCAGATTCATTGTGCTACGTCTTTGTGGTATACGAAATAAATAAAGACTCATACAAGAGTCGTACAAGAAGGAAATCAGACATTATTATGTTATTTTATAAGCTTTTATTGTAATAAGAACCGATTTTATTACTAACTAGTTCTAGCTCGCGGCTCCGCCCGCGTGGTTGTCGGTTATCGCGGCAAATGGTAGCCTACGTGTTATTCTGATGTATAAGCTATATTACTGTAAAATTTCATCCAAATCCGTTCAGTAGTTTTTGCGTGAAAGAGTAACAAACATCCATCCATACACCCATCCATACTTACAAACTTTCGCGTTTATAATATTAGTAGGATTTTAATTTAATACATGAACTGGACATAATCATAAAGAGATTGCGTTAACACACTAGAGATGAACTCGACTGTTAAAAGTCATGGCGTTTGCATCGCCCTTTTAATTTCATCACGAATGCCAAGAAAATTGGGAAACGAAATGTATATTTTCCAAAGATTAATAATATCTCACATAAATTTGTAAGTAGCAATGGCGAAATCGTGTGAGACAAAAATTTTCGAGTTATAGACCAGCTAATGATAGTCTCTCGTGCTGCCTCGAGTCCTCTCATCAGCAAAGTAAATATAGGAAATGAAATGAGGTATAAAAGGCCACGACATATTGGACGACGATGAAGCGGTTATGCACTGGGAGGGTCAAGGCGACGCTGTTCATACAAACCTCTTTACTTGCATACCTTTCAGTGTTTATCCTCAAGTCTAAACAAGGAAAAATATTACATTGTTAACTCGGAAGTTCGATATCACTAGTGTTATAATATAAAAAGGTCAAGATTTACCGCGATACGTCGAACTGGAACATCGTTTTAAATTCCAAGGCAGTGATTTTTTTAAATTCAAAGAAAATTTTACTCATCAAAGATGTATCGAAAACATCGATGTCATCAAATAATCGCTCAATGTAGGAAAATAAACATATTTTAACATGTTCTAATACAATTTATTGGCGTAATAAAAGCTTTTAAACATGTTAAATGCCAAAATCATGAAATTTTAGAGAATGAGGTTAAATAATAACTAATGACTTTATTTATGTTCTGATGATGAAAACTATCAAAACAATATCAATAAATCATTCTTTAAGCCCCGATAATGGTAAGTTAAAACGGATGATCGAGTAATAAATAATATAATCTCATAAATATTTCAGTAATACAACAATAACAACTCACACTCATTAATATTTCATTAATATCAACTTTCCAAACTAGAGAACGATTTTCAAACCAAGAAAAATTAAGTTTGTTTATTTTTAATAAGCCATTATTTTTACGTAACCGGTATAAGACTTTGACATTGAATAGTTAACCATCCACAATGTCAGTTGTGTGCAAATATATTAAAGGTTTCGCTATAATCGTATTCGAATTGTAAACACCTAATCGTCCACGATATAATATGCTGTAATCTGTAGTTTATCACGTTTCTTTAAGTAAAGCTATTGCTACATCAACTAGTAGAAACTTTGAATACCCTACAATACTTAACAATACGTTATTTCATAGATGGGCCGTATACTAGAAATTTACTAAAACAAACAAAGTAAGTACCTACTTACAAAGTCTGACGTGCAGACTTCGCTTTTCTCTGAAATATAAACAGTGTGTAAACGAAGCTGTGAGTATACGAAACTTGTGTATGTATAAATGTGTTTGCTTGAATATAAATTAACTATTTTTTTTAACAGAGACGATGGAAGGAGATAAGTACATTATAATATTATAATATTCTCGATATTTTTATTAAATGTTCCTTTCATACGTAGATAGGTATAATAATTCCAAGAGCAATCTTCTGACTCTGCTTCTAAACGGCCCAAGAGTACAATTGTCTGAAAAAAATAAACGCAAGGAATCTCTCCCAGACTAAATCGATTTGAACCTAAGTGGAACTCTTCAAGCTTGTAATTTAATTTGTTTTAGTTTTGACAATAAAAGGATGGAGCTTCTATCACTGTTTAGTAGTCAAATACAGAGATGGGAACAATTCAATTATTTCGAAAGAACACAACATGTTGTTTTCGCACAATCACCAAAATGGAAACTATAAAAACATTTCAGTATGCATCTTTACAACGAAACTTAGCAGTTTGTAATTCTCTTGTGTATGCGAACACTATCGTAAATAAAGTAAATAAACTCACGGACTCTTCGGTCAACAGAGTCCAGTGGATCAAGGTATTTTGCCCAGCTATCTCTTAAGGCCCGTATTCACTTTGATTAGTGCGAGTACAGGTGTGAAGTGAGGTGATGAAAATACGCGTGGATGGCGAATTCGCGGTCCACACGTACTTTCCACCAATCACCTATCACCCGCACTATGCACCTGCACTCGCACTATACAAAGTGAATACGGGCCTTTACTGTTCGTAGCTCTTAGAAAATTGGTGTAGGCTCGATTTCTTGATAAAGATTTGGGTGAAATATGATAAACAAACTTATTTTTAGACTTTCGCGAATCGTACACGTAATTTTTGTTGTATACTTATAACTAAGATATATAAGCGATTTAAAAATAAAAAATCATACTTTACTTTAGGTTGACCTGTATAAATCTTTCTATCAATGACTCTATCTGCCAATCTATCTTTGTTCCACGTAGTCATCAGTGGCCACAGATACAGACATAATTTTACTACATGACTTGTAATTCTCTGTTTAGAATCATAAATATTTGTAATACCTTTTGTTCGATGTAACTGTAATAAGGTGTTCCAGAGTCTCTAGGTGTGATAAAAACGTGGTGAAAAATGCACAATAGTAATATATTCTTAAGTAGATCAACAATTTAAATTGTATCGATATTGAAACTTCTTTGAAATGTGTGAACATACATGACCATAAAAGGCATCACTGTAAAAAGAACTATTAAAGGAAAAGACACGTCAAACTCAATAATTGCGAATCTCAGCTATATTTAAAAACTCGTCACAAAACGGCACCTTAAGTGGCCACAATATGTATGTCAGCTAGAAACTATTTTTAACCGACTTCAAAAAAAGGAGGAGGTTTCTCAATTCGACCGTATATATGTATTTTTTTATGTATGTTCGCGGATAACTTCGTCGTTTATGAACCGATTTTGATGATTCTTCTTTTGTTGGAAAGGAGATGTTCCGACGGTGGTACCAGGACAAGGAAACTAGGATCTGATAATGGCATCCCAGAGAAATCGAGGGGAACCCTCATTTTTTTCAGGCACGTACTATGTTTTTTGTATATTTTCTGAAGCTACTCCGGTATTTGCGTCTGGTAGTCATCATTTAATGATGATGAGCTGATGATGAAAGGTACAACTCCTTAACGGTTAGGAGTTGGAAGATAAATCTTTAAATGTCGTATGTATGTATGTTACCTTTAGTCGTATTCTTTCAAGTTATTTAGGTAAGCTGATGATGGAAGGTACAACTCCTCAACGGTTAGGAGTTGGAGGATAATTCTTTCAATTTCATACGTATCTATAGACCTTTAGTTGTATACTTTTAAGTTATTTAGGTGAGCTGATGACACAGTCGCTATGATGACTAACCCCTTAATGTATTTTGCTTTAAGTCATTCGCCTGCTTCTATTTCATCACGACATTTAAGCTTGGACACGATTCCTATTGCTCCGTAGACCACATTCTCGGTAACAGAAATCTTGCATCTCAACATAATTTTGGAAATTGAGCATACTCACTTTTAATACGTGTTCAAACCACTAAAGTTATTCGCATCACCAGAAATTATATGAAATAGTTCAACTTACTGATAACCTACGATTGTTTGCACTAAAAATGGAAAAATAAAAAACTTTTTATAAAAAAAAATACCGACTTCCAAAAACCATCCAACGAAAACTCTCTGCCAAAAAACACTAAAAAGCGTAAAATAAACTGACTCTTCATAAATTGCTATGTGCCAATTCTTGTTTATACCTAATACTTTATTCATTTTAATAGTAGTATTAATATGTGTGCTAGGTACCTAAAATCTGTTTGAAGTCGGCGCTATCCTCAAAAAAATGAGTAGTGAAGCGATCTACACCGCCGGAAACCAACGCGGCAGTCCACTTCAGAAGTTTGATATGTATACTTTTTTCACGTTTCATCACTATCAATCACCATCATCATCAGTTTAATACTGGACATAGGCCTCTCTTTAGATAGGAGGTTTAAGCTTACTATACCATGCTGGCTTGGTACACGTTTGCCTATAATATAATTGCCTATGGGCAGTATTTAAGTAATACATAACGTTACTAGTTTTAGAAATAAAATGAATTTAGGAATGGCGTTGTTATAACTTTATGTAAGGATTTTTATGATAACAGCGAGTGTGCTATGTTTCGTTGTTAAAAAACTCGTTAATTTATTTGGGATCGGCAGCTGCGTAAATATTGTACATCTACCTAGCATTTTATAATAGACGAGAGTTTAATAAGAATAATTTACACCTTGATTTTGCATATTAAATAGAGTATAATAATAAGTATAAATCACATATAGATACAGAAAAAAATATGTTGAAAGCATTTTAGAGACTTAAGGTAACTATTATTTGGGCAGTTGGCCCGCCAGGCATGATCACCTCGCCTGGTCGGAGGATCCTCAACCGTGGGAGAACCACGCTCTGGCATGAATGGGCCGGCTCGACGGGAGTGATACCACGGCCTCACAGAAAACCAGTGTGAAATAGTGCTTGTGCTATGTTTCACCGAGTGAGTGAGGATTCCGGAGGCCCATACCCCACCCCTCCGCCTATCTCCCCCCCCCCCCATCCCCCAAAGGCTGGCAACGCACTTGTGGCGCTTCTGGTGTTGCAGGTGTCCATGGGCGGCGGTAATCACTTACCATCATGCGATACGTCTGCTTGTTTGCCCGTCTATTCCATTAAAAAACTATTATAACAAGAAAAAAAAATTAAAAAGTATAACCCGACTATGTAAAAAGTATGTCTAACCTGGAACATGAATCTATTGACACCCTATTCATTACTGCCGGTTCATTAGTTTAGACGCTACGGTGGAACATACAAACTGTCAAATCTACTACCCTTCTTTAAAAAAATATAATTTACTATATTTTACTGACTATCTTACACATTTAATTGCAATATTAGATCTTATCAACACTGTTTTTGTGGTACTTTGGCATGAATGCCGATTTGACCGAAGTACCTCAGAGAAAACCTATATTAAGCAATACTTTCTCGCTTTTTATCGAATAGGTAATTGAGATTGTCTTCCTATTGGCGGAAGATTTAAAAAATAGTATTTCTGACATATTAGTACATTGCCATCTAGCTACAAGCTATACTTTTTTTTTGTAAATACATACTTACATATTATACATAGAAAATACCCAAACTCCGAAACAAATATTTGCAGATTATACAAACGTTTCCGACCGGGGAATCGAACCGGAGACCTCAAGCACAGCAGTCAAGTACGGTACCACTGCGCCACTGCGAGGGAAATATACAATGGAACTAACTGAAATCTTCTAACTAGAAAATATTTTAATGTAAGTACAATCTCTACTTTCAATGCTGGCCTAACTATGTATTTAATAAAATTATAACAAAAACAAATACCGACTTCAAGGTTTGACTCGATTTCTCTTGGATGCCATCATCAGATCTTAGCGTCCTTATCATGGTACTACCGTTGGGATATCTTCTTTCCATTAAATAAAGAATCATCAAAATCGATTCATAAACGAGGAAGTTATCTGAGAAAAAAAAGGTCAAAATGAGAACCTCCTCCTTTTTTGAAGTCGGTTTAAAAAGATTTGTCATAAATTAAAGGGGCAACCGATGTATTACAATACGTGTTTATCGTACGTACACCTAGAGTCTGCCGCAGTAAGGAGTAAGGTACTGCCGCATTGACCCATTTTGATAAAGTCGTGAATAGATTACACTACGTCCACTTTAATGCTCAGGTGCTGCATGCATCGCATTCCGTATTTAGTTTTCGTTACAAATTTAATATCCTCTGGATTCGTAAATGTTTATACCATTTTTATTTACACGAATAGATATGAAAAAGTTAGCATTCTGAAAAACATTACAGAAACAAGCAAATTAACAATTAAAATATTACTATAACTTAACCTATAATTCAAACACATGTAAACCCATTTTCCATAAAATTGACTATGTAAGTGAAAACTTTGTAAGGTCACCAATAAGCCTCGCGTGCACACTGTCATAAACTCACGCACACAAAGAAAAAAGTTTAGCTTATAAGTTTATAATCAAGCGGGGTTTTTATCTTGTAGTCGTTGGCCGTACGCCGCGCAGCGCGCATGTCACCGTCAGCGCTGAAGCCTCATACACATACGCGCGTGAAAATACAACCACCCGCATATGAAAAATTAAGAATACTTAAAAGCACTTTGGATAATTCAAAGAAGCCGGTCTGTCAAAAGCGTTTGACAAGTGCTCCATTTTTTAATCGCGCTTCTTCGGGCTTATTCGGAAAATTATGAAAGTGATGTGAAACCTAAGTGTTTCTCTTCAGAATACGTTCAGCGCTACTCTGTATTTTTCTAGTGACTACAAAAGCTATTGTTTGAGTTTTGTTTGAATTGGAGTACAAAAAGTATACTTTTTGAGTGTTTTTTTTTGTATTGAATGAGAAGTGTGTTGATATATTACATAAAAGTGGATTGTTCAGTTTTAGTAAAGGAAAAGCGGCAGAGTAATTCAGTTAGATGTGTGTTCAACATAATATACAACGGGACACAACATGACGGCAAAGTTCGGCTATGTATGTAGAATTTGTATATTATTTAAGTGTGTTCTCAGTTGCTACGAACGATTGACTAAAATAATTTATTTACTGATAACCTGTTGGGTATATAATCTTTATACAACCATTGGATAATTACTTCAGTGGAATGATATATGATTGTCTGCATAGAGTTATACAGACAATCATAATGCGGTTTATTTCTGTGACGTAAAAAGTGCGAATTATTTTTATGAATGAAATTTTATTATTACTTCATATCGTTCTTGATAGGTACATTTCAGAGATAATGTAGATCTTAATTGTATAATAACATTGACAAGACCGCATTCTTTGATACGATTACTGTGATTCGATAAACGTGATATAAGTTAAATAATCTAGTAATAGATATAATAATAGATAATAGTATAATAGGTATGTACCTATTACTATTTTTGGATCTAATAAAATATAATTTTAGGTTCTAATCTGAAGATAAGAGTATGTTTTTACCTTTCAATGAATTTTTCGTCTACTAGTAACCTTTAAAATATTTTACTCGTTCGATAGCCTATTTTATGAAGGAGGTCATATGCTATCGAACATCATGGTCAAAGACCATGAACTCTAATATCGATGAAAAGTTCGTAGTGAAGGAGAAGTTTATTTTCTTTAAGGTTTCTTCTTATTTTTCAGAAAACATTAAACCGTCATTTTTTACCATTATAAGAATTGAGTGAAATGAAGAAATGAGTGGCATTTTGTTTGTTTGGATAAAATATTATATTTGTCTTTTAATACTGTATCTTTAAAGCTAATTGTGTGGTAGGTATTACATACAGACACATCCACATTTTTTTCCCATACAATAATTTAAATGGGGCATTTATAATTTTTAACAAGAGTAAAATCATAGCACTGTTTATTATTAATTACTTATATAAGTACCTATTTCAAACATACCGTCACTTAATTGCGTTTTTATAAAACACTAGCTGACCCATGCAACGTCGTTTACGTCTCCTATTGGTCTTAGCGTGATGATATATAGCCTATAGCCTTCCTCGATAAATGTACTATTGAACACTGAAATAATTTTTCAAATCGGACCAGCAGTTCCTAAGATAATAAGATAAGAACAAACAAACTCTTCAGCTTTATATAATAGTCTAGATTTGTATAGATGTGTGTTACCTGCACAAGGTGGTCTACCGTTTAAGTTTCTACTGATGCTAGTTATCAACTTGTGGTAACTCTTCTATGAATTCCTAAGTTAAAGTGATTTTTTAACACTTTCATGTTTTTTAAATAACCAAGCCTTCTCAGGTTACCCAAAAAACTCAGGGTTTAGAAATAAAAGTACATAATCTAATTTAAATCTATAACATTATTAGTTACAAAAATCAAGAACAAAAATTCATTGCCTACTAAGACTAAATATTAACAGATATTTAAATATACACGTAATATATACATTTTCAATAAAGATACATATGAATATCTTAAACCTGAAAACAATTTTAAAACCACGGACGAGATCCAATCATGATTTTAAACTGGCCGATCTAAGGACTTTTTGATATAAATTAATTTTTAGTAGCTTACTTGTTGATCCACGCAACTTCCTCTGCGTCTCTTTGCAATTATGCTCGGCTTCTATTGCTCTGAGCGTGATGTTAACTATGCTATCTTAGGTAGGTACGCTAGCAAACATATTTTAAAAACAATAGTTTCAGAGTTCATCGTGAGCAATCATGACACGAGAATTATAAATAATAGAAATATTGCTTACAAAATAAAATAATTTATTATACTAGTAAACTTTAATTCAAAATATTATATTTGCACACACCGGATGCTTTTGACGTAAGGGCTAAAATTAATCATTAAATATATATGGCTTTTCGAGATTACAATTTGTTCCAAACAAACGTTTTATCTTACATTATTACTAATCGTTATCAATTAAACTTAACGTTATTAATTTAAAGATTAATTGTGTTGTGTTTGATGTTGAGAAGAAGTTCACATATAGTGTGACTTTATATTGAATTGAATTTTCTTACAAACATAAGTTATTACATAAATGTATGACTAAATGCATTTATAATAAGACCACAATTACTTTTGTATTAAAATTTATTAGCGACTTAATATTTTACAACAATTGATTTTATTCAGAACTATGATTCACGTTCATTCAAGTCCAGTAATAATTAATAAAATTGTTATAATTAACATTATTTTCAATGATTTTCAGTTCAAATAAATAATTCCACTAATGAAACGGAATATGAGCGTACTCGTGGATTTTAATTTAAAAAGTTTTAATTACAAACGTTAATGCCATTAAAACGTTCAATTAAAACATCCGATTAAATATTATTTACACTGTTGTGTCATAATTATCGGAACGTGATTAAACATATATCACATGTGTTCGTTCCAACGATTCAATCTGCCATAACGATCTTTATTCTTTTATCGTTCATTTTTAAACCGAATTTAATCACATTAAAAAAGTAGTTTTTATCAATTTAAAAACGTTATTAAACGTTAAAAGTTATTTAAAAACTAAATACCTATATACACATACAGCATCATTGTGCGATCCACAAACTCTCGTTCTGAGTCTGGGTATTCTTTGTGTTCGTTTTATACATGTTTGTAAAGTCCCCCGCTAGTTCCTAATGCAAGAAATCAAAAATACTACGTTTTGAAGTTTTACCTATATATTTGGGTCACATCAACAACTGAGAGTGAGAAACCTACTGCCACGGTTTTAGGGCATTGACACAGATTTATAAAACAGAAACTACTTTAGGAAACACTTCATACCTTAATATTAGGATGAACGAAAGATGATATGGTTAACATCACTATTACGAGTATATACGTACGATTACCTGCACGACTACACGAATGGGGTAGAGGTTTAAACACTGGCCTTGCCGTTTTCTACTACACTCAGTGTTTTGGGTTCGATCCCTACATAGGACAAATGTTTATTTGTCCCCACATCGGATAACACTTAGTGTAATTCAAAAGTTGTTGTTAGTTTTTCCTTGTGTTGTTTGCATCCGTTGCATGTATGACTGTTAGGTCCACTGCAGCATTGAATCTGTCCTGAGTTTTTTTTTATGATAGAGCTGCCAAAATGACTCTACTCTGCCTGACATATTGCATGACCAGAATCCAAGAGTGGTGGTCACCATCCTCATTGCGAATGTGAACAATGCAGCATGGACGGTGGTCAGTGGTGGTGGTTATGGCGGCCTAATGATATGCCTTTTCAAGCTCCGGTTAAAGAACCCGGGCTCATAGTGGTCGGGAAAAACGTGCGCTGGAAAGAAAAATATAGAGTACAAAATAGAAAATATTTCGCTCTAAAAAAAAAAAAAAAAAAAAAGCGTGGGAGAGCCACGCTTCGGCATGAATGGGCCGGCTCGACCGGAGTGATACCACGGCCTCACAGAAAACCGGTGTGAAATAGTGCTTGCGCTGTGTTTCACCGAGTGAGTGAGGATACCGGAGGCCCATACCCCAACCCTATCCCCCAAAGGCCGGTAACGCACTTGTGACGCCTCTGGTATTGCGGGTGTCCATGGGCGGCGGTAATCGCTTACCTACCATCAGGCGATACGTCTGCTCGTTTGCCGGTCTATTCCATAAAAAAAAAAAAAATACTTTTGTACTTAATCATAGATGTACCTAGTACGTTAGATCCATAATTTATGCAAGTGAATAATAAAATTCATATGTCATCGTTTATTAAAATAGCCGTAATAGACGTGATTCTCTGAACGCTTTGAATGCAGATACATTAATTGAAACATTTAGTACCTACATTTAGATCCTTATAGCTCATAATCTTTGTACTTAAAATGACTATAAACTATATTTTATAGTGGTACCTACTGACACGGCTTAGCTCCATAGAATAGAATAAAATTAAATATGTTTTATTGTATACCACTGACAAGCAATCCACTGATGGACGTAGCCCTCAATACAATTACAATAATATTATGATAGTTGAATATTTTTGACGGATATTTAAAATGGGCGGTCTTTTGCTAAACACAATCTCTTAGAGGCAACCTTTGGATGGAAACAACGACAGGAGACAAAGAATATATAAGCGGTAGTTAGGTGTATTAAACAATAGTAGTGTTCAGATAAATACACACATATATATTTCGTATAATTATCTACAAAACATGTACAGCTATTGATAGGGTGCTTAAAAACCTAGGCTATCTTTAACCATATTTTGAAATGCTGTACGTGTTTGGGTAAGTTTAATGGATAGTGGCAAGGCCTTCTGTAATCTGACAACTTGCATCGTACACAATTTGTCATAGAATATTGTAGTATGGCTAGGTACCATTAGTCTTAAAAATACGCATTTTATAACATGTAATACATAACTGTATTTAATTATTTTAAGATTAAGTAAGTTGCTGGATATAAGCTAATGCGAGTGAAAGCCAAGAAGTGGAAATCGGACAGAAGACAAAAATTCAAGCTTCTTATATATATATATAAATACCGTGTTAATGTGTTAATGCATTTCGTGAAAAGATGTTATTGTGGCGCGATGTCAACAAACACACATACAGTTTTATTTATTTGCATAGATTTGTATAGATAAATAATTCGTATACAATGTTTAACTGTTTTTAGAAACAAATAACAGTAGAACAGTATATAACTTGTTCGTTTTTAGATTTTATTTTATTGTCATAAATCAATTGATGTTAATTTTAAATTGAAAGGAATTATTAGTTTTACGGTTTCCTCAACTGATTTTGTAGAAAAGCTGGTGCAATAAATTATAGTAATAAATATTGCGGACATCATCTAACACACAACGCCATCTAGTCCCAAGTTAAGCAGAGCTTGTGTTATGGGTAACAGAAAACTGATATTTAAAATACATATATAGAGTTTTGTTTGTAAATACATACATTATAACGTAGAAAACACCCAAACTCCGAAACAAATATTTGCTGATCATAGAAACATTTGGTCCGACCGTGGTGGTTGATTCCCGAATTGAACCCGAGACCGCAAGCACAACAGGCACATACGCTACCACTGCGTCAATGAGGCACATGTCTAAATAGCTAAGTAGAGCATTTCAGTGACGAAAACAATGAACAGTGAATGTTATATTGCACTCGCATAAAACCATCTTACGCTAAAAAAACAAGTTACCATTAATAATATTCAATCAATATTAAAAAAAAACTTGACTAATTAAAAAGTAAATTAAAGTTTTTTATGAGTTTGCAAATCCTTTTCCTTGTGTAACAACTTTTTGAACATAATAATTTATAGTTATGAGCAAATTACTTATTCAAATGTCTTAATCTCAAACTTAATGTTTGCCTTTTATTTTCTGTTAATTAAAAAATATGAGTTCGATTAAAATATTTGATGAAAAATTTAGGTGAGTTGATTGATAAGATTTCTAAAAGACATCATTTACATAGAAAATCGATAACATTGTCTTAATTCTAAATTATAGAGCCATAAATTGCGTTGATGTCTCAATATTTTTAAACTTTTGGTAAAATTTTGCTATTATATAAAGATTTAATAAACATGGCCATATAAAAAGACAAATGTATGTAGGTATATATATATATGTCCAGTTGATTCTACAGTTAATTGTTGAAACGTAACCACCAAACTTATCTGGACTGAGTAACTGATTCATAAATGCAACTAGATTTTTTTTAAAGATAACTCCCGCATTAGGAATAAACATCCTGTGTCGCGGGGGACTTTACAGACATACATGAAACGGACACAAATAACACCCAAACTCAGAACAACAATTTGTGGATCACACAAAGTGTAGTCCCGTGTAGGATTTGAACCCACAACACTTGGCGAATTGGCAAGCGGCGTGGCGACCGCCTAAACCACTAGGCCAACCGTGCAGTGTTTATTTGATTTGTGCAATTATTTGAGCTGGTGTTTTTTACGTTGCAAACACCCCCTAAAAAGTATTTTTGGAAAGTTCCTCCAAAGGGGATAAACTAAAAGATATAGAACAATTTGTATAGAAATTTTCAAAGTTAAAAACACGAAAAAGGAAATAACTAGTGGTCGCACAGTGGTCGAAATCCGACCATTATTCATGTATTTTTTACCCGACTGCGAAAGAAGGATGGTTATTTTTTTCGAGTGTATGTATGTTTGTATATTTCTTTGGCACGCCCTAGAGCCTAAACGGCTTCTCGTATTTTTATGTGAGTGGCGTCTATAGATTCATCTTAGTCGTGAGAGTGACACTAGGTACATCAAAATTAAAAAAGGAAAAAAAAAAAAAAAAAAAAAAAGATGGCAGATATTGACGCAGTCGGGTTTTTTTCTTCAAATAATTGGTGCTTATTTTTTTTTAGCTTTCTGCACTTCTTTACCATGTAAACTTCAACTGTGCCAATTGCCATACTCCTCCGTTCGTATAATTTTCCTAACATGGAGTACGTAGTTTTGCTTCACATATTAATTTATAGATTACGCGACCGACGCTGAAGGCGATAGCTAGGTTTTAATAAATGTTTGCTTGAACCTAGTGTGTGTACTTACTGAAGGCGTAACTCCTCGTTAAGTTTATCAATAATGTGAATGCTAAAATCTATGTAGTAGGAAATTATTCTTACACATATACAGGGTGTCCCAAAATTCAACGATAAGCGGGCGCCTAAAGGTAGACCTGCTAATGAGTACATAAGGAAATAAAATAAAAAAAATATACCTAGTTTTTTTTTTAGTTACAAGAAAAAATTAGAATTTCTTTGAAAATTTAACCTTTCATGATATAGACCATGAGTCAAAGTACACTAAGAGTAAAAATATTTCATAATTTTAGGGAAAAAAATTGATTTTGAACGTTTTTTGTGTAAAAACTGCGGGCAATTTGGTGTTTTTAAGAGTTGTGGTGAATAGTAGCACTATTTAGGTATAAGATAAAAAAAATCTTAAGCATAGAAATTCTAAATTTTTCTTGTAACTAAAAAAAAACTAGGTAGGTATATTTTTTTATTATTTTTCCTTATGTACTCATGAGCAGGTCTACCTTTTGGCGCCCGCTTATCGTTGTATTTTGGGACACATTGTATATGAACACTTAGTATGCAAAAAGTCTGTTTTAACTTTTAACCATGTTACATAAAGAAAGCTCCCGCATTAGGAATCAATCCTGAGTAGCGGTGAATTTTACAAACATTTTGAAATGGACACAAAGAACACCTAGAATCAGAACAACAATTTGTGGAGCACACAAAGTGTTGGCCCATACGGGGTTTGAACCTTTAACACTCGGCGCAGTAGAAAACGGCGTGGCGACCCCTCAAGCCACTACCCCATTTGTGAAGTCCAAAAGTACCCATTTAAAGCAGCGAACCGTAGGATAGGAAATGCGATAAAACAGCCAGTGTAATCTTCGTCAATCGTAGCAAATAAACAAATAATTTTATTTTACACTAGCCTTTGCACGCGGCTTCGCTCACGCAGACTTACATCCCCTGATTTACCCCCTTAGGGGAGGAATTTCAAAAATTCCTTTCTTAGTGCTCACTTACGTTATATAAAGAACCTAAATGCAAAATTTCAGGATTCTAGCTTCAGCGGTTTGGGCTGTGCATTGATCTCTGGGTATGTCAGTCAGTCACCTTACTCTTTTATATATATAGATAAGCTATTAAGGTTTTTTATTATTTCCACAGTTCTATTTTACAAAACAGACAAACAAAAGTATAGTGCTTTGCTATTTCGTCTTTTGTTGTATTATTTACTGAAATGGTTTAGCGTACATACACAATACTTATTTACATTACAATACTCATACAAATGGTAATAAACAATTCTTTATTCATTATCATCACCACAGTTCATGTAACTTGGTAATTAGTTATAATTTTCATGAAATTAGTACGTACTCTGTAGAAGAGAAGAAATAGTTTTCGCAAATTATATTCAATCTATACAAATCAATAAAATTGAAGTGTCTGTTTGTAGTTTCATATTAAAACAGCATTTCACTCAATGCATATGTTAGTATATATACCACGCACAATGGCCCAATCAAGAGGCTTAGTGCGGACAGCCCGGGAAATCCAAACCAATGATAGTATATTAGTAATTATATTGTGGGGTTTTAGTGTAGCTCAGAGGACCTATGTACCTGAAATCCGGACGATAACAACACGACTACACGTATAGTATGCTTTTACTGCAAGATAAGTATTTTTATAATATAGGAATACAATAAATTATATTTCACTGTCAGGAGGTCTTGACTCCGCGACCTCTGACATGTATCTTCCTTTCTTCAGCATTCAAAAAGGCAAGTTTTAAATTATATAAATCAAGTTTAGAATATTCGTTTCAAGCAGGACTTTCCACCTGCCAGTATTATGACGTGAAGGTTGTATAGTTGCATTATGAAGGCTTAAATCGCCGCAATATTAATTTGATCAATCTCTGGACTCTGAATCGGTCCACCCTGAATCGATTTTGACGGAACTTTAACTGGTAGATAGCTCATGATATAAGGAGTAACTGATGCTATTTTTATTCTAAACTAGCTGCGGCGCGGTGTAACTTGCAGTTGTTGGTGTAAAAATAACCGCGGGTAACACAGCGGGGAGCAGCTAGTGAATAGTAAAACATTAACCACTTCAGTCATTTCGTTACACGTGCCGGGTCTTTCGTAGGTGCTGCGGTTCAGGCGTGACTTATCGTAGGTTCGATGTTCTTTAATCAGTTTTTCACGTACTTATGACGTTGTCTGTAGAAATATAATATATGTACGTGTACAACGCTCTAGCATTCTTAAGGTTTCTAAACCGATTGAAGAAAGAATTGTATTTTCTTATTATATTACGCAATATCTTCTTCTATACATATAAAAATGAATGTTTTTCTGTATGTCCTTTATAGAATCGTAAACTATGCATTTGATCATGTCATGATCTTCAGCAAAAGTGTTGTGCATGAGCCCACAAAGGTTTCTGAGTTGGTACGACCAATCTGACAAAGGAGCCGCGGGCAAAAGTATACTATAAAACAGCTGTCGGGAGTTTAAAATCTTTTAACATTTTTTGTATCGAACATTCCCGTAAAACCTTGTATTCAAGAATAAGTGTTACATCATATATCTAGCATTATTTTCTTTGGCCAATTTAACATAATTGGAAGAAAATATTCGGTGGCAGATTTTTAAGTAAGTATAGGAATGTCCTACCCAGTATAAACAACACTGTTCGCTGGTGGTCTTGTATATCAAGTTTCAGGTTTTAGTAGCAATTGTATAAACACACTACGACGTTGCAAGCACAATAAATATAGGACACTTGGACATCATTGTTGCCATTATGATAAAATCAGGTCATCTGTTGCTGAACAAAACCTCATCGTTAGATTTACACAAGGAGTTGCGTTATTTTTCAACGGTAGATGAGTATCTACCGCTGTCATGGAGCGAGATATCCTTCATTTAAAAAAACTGTTCTAAACGCGGACTAATCACCAGAAGAATTTACATGTAATTATCAGACAGAATATACAAAAAACAACATGAAAGCATTGCAGATACAGTAACGTGTGAAATCACGTATGTCACATACGGGGATAACCGAAAACGTGATTTTGGCAATTGTCATTCCGATTATTAACTGGTTAGGAATGCGAAGTGTTTAGACGATCGATTCTTCATGTAAATTAACTACAACTACACTGTATGTATATTTTATCAGCAACTTCTCACTGTGAGACGGATCTAATTCTAATCTGTTCTCAACACTACAAAACGTTTTTCATCGAACGTTATATATACGATAACTCACTCTGATACGATATATTTTGTATTATAATGTAATTAATGACACCATGAGTTACAAAATTCTAAATATTTTTATATTAGTTTTCGTAACTTCTATGTAAATAGACCTCCCAGACGTTCATTAGAATTTACAGTCGTTCGAGGTGCTCATTTCATATTCTCGGCACGCGAAGTTCAAGGACGGATCGAGAAAATTCATTACCAACCGTCAGTTTGCCCACCGCCTTACTTTACCCGAATACAGTGAATATATGCGCTATATTTTGTTACACCCAGCTCTTTTATGCTAACGATTTCGACTGACTTGAAGGGTTGTTGAAAATAATTGCTGTAACTTGATTGAAGCATTTTACAAAGAAACTTAGACGGCCGAAATTAAATTACAAATAGTGTTTGTAAAATATAAGGTCAAACAATTTTGAAACAAATTTAAATTGTTAAGAGTCCATTATGAACATAAAATATATTAATGACTGTCTGGTTAAATACTTCTCCAAGTTAAATACTGCTACCGTGGGAGAGCTACGCTTCGACATGAATGGGCTGGCTCGACCGGAGTGATACCACGGCCTCACAGAAAACCGGTGTGAAATAGCGCTTGCTCTGTATTTCATCGAGTGAGTGAGGATACCGGAGGCCCACAACCCAACAACCTCCCCTCTCACCCTCCTCCCCATTCCTCTCCCCATCCCCCAAAGGCAACGCACTTGTGACGCCTCTAGTGTTGCGGGTGTCCATGGGCGGCGGTAATCACTTTCCATCAGGTGAAACGTCTGCTCGTTTGCCACCTATTCCATAAAGAGAAAACATGATCCAAGATGTTTTATTTATATTTGCCAGTACTTGGGACTAATCCCGCTCACATGCCTACCACTGTAACTCCTGTATATCAGGATCAACAGTAGTGACCCACGGACACACCGAGTTATGACACTCGAGAAGTCCTAGAAAAAATGTTAATGAAAGATGATAAATTTAACGAAATTTATCAGAAGAAACCTGAAGAAGTTGGATATTTGCCAGTACTGAAGTAAATAAAGTCTGTATGATCATGAGCAATTTTAATCAGTATCTCTTCAACATCTTGCCGTCTATTGCTGGACGAGAGCTTCCCCCAAAAGGACGCCCATAATATATCGAAATTTAAAACTACAATAGCACTCTTGATACTATACAATAGTCTGATATCTTGCAGGTTGAAACTTATCAAGTTAAGCGCTGAAGCCACCGAGTCTACCTGTCATAACCGTACCGATAATATAAAATTTTGCACCCACTGTGAACGACATTCTGATTTCAACATTTGATAACATCGTATAGATATCTTATCCCTCTTATCTTTAGGTTTAAGAATAGATTGAAAGAAGTAGGTCACTGGGCTTATAACCTTTCCTTATATAATACTTGTAAAATGTTCAATCTTGACACATTTCACTGCACACTGTTTTAAATTAGATATAAAATACATTTTTCGGATATAAGAGAAGGTAATTAATGCTGCTACAGTATTTATTTGTCAAAGTTTTGGTTAATAGGGTCGTCAGGGTCAACTCGCAAAGCAAGTTTCGAGGAATTTATACTCTCGATTTCGAGAAAAAAAGTTTCGAGGACACTAATTCGCATTCGCATACTAAATAGTAATTCTACAAAGAAATGAACCTAATCCTCTATGAGTAAAAACATAGACAAACCTAGCAAGACCTCACGATGTTTCCCTGCCGACCTATTGCTATGTGAGTCGGTATACTCAACAGCGACAGATTTTGTTCATTACTTCCAGAGAGAAAAAAGTATCCTTCCTAAGAAGAGAGAAAAAGGTATGCTTCATAAAGACGTATCCACCGAAATTGTTAGCGATTTCAGTGTTTTCAACTGTTTGCAACTCTTCAGAAAATCGCCAACTTTTGTTTCCATTGTGTCTACACCAAGTCGCCAACGATTTCAAAAACATTTGAACAAAGCGTCTCCACAGAGCCAATAAATAACTGCAACAAGCGTATTCTTTTGATGTTTACCGCCAATAATAGAAACACAAGAAAATTACAGAAACTTTTGTCACCAACACGTGTTGACAACACAAAAGTTTCCAACTTTTTTTCGGTGGGGACTCGGCTTAAGAGAACACGAGGCTAGGTCATAGCTGTTGAAACAGCTATGACCTAAAGAATCACGCTGATATTGTGAACAATATCAGCGTGATTCTTTAAAGAAGTTCTGCTTTCTTGTATTCACTGATGACCCTAATATACACACATCAAAAGTGTCTAGGGATCAACATATGTGTCTAGGGATCAACATATATTTTTGCAATAACTTTTCTCCTCATTGATATTAATTAAAATTTTCTTTAAGAATTCATCAAATAAAGTGTTTTCGTTTGTCACAGTAACGATAAACCAAGTCACCTTTGCATTAATAAAGAAATTTGCCATTTTCCTAATAAAAGGATTTTTGACATTTGAACCACTAACATTAAAGTTCGAAAAAAAGACTGAAATAACAGTTTTCTTTAAAATTTTATTAGGTAACTTTAACAATTAATAATCCGTGTTTCTACCGCGAACACTAACACAAGAACATCGGTTTGGCATACTCAAAATGAGTTCATCCAAATCACGCTGTGGAATGGCCGCCCATGTTCGTTGCAACAACAAAAAAAGGTCTTCTTGCGACTGGATACCCTCCATATTCGGCAGAGCTCTTCTCTGTAGCATATCCCATGCATGCTCAATCGGGTTCAAGTCTGGCGACTGAGCAGGCCAGGGCCAAAGCCATATCCCAATCTCAAGAAATCCGCATAAAAATGCTTGATCCCTAGACACTTTTGATGTGTGTATATTCTAGGTATATCTCATAATTGCTCGACACATATGCATAATACAACCCATGTTATAAATATATGTTAATAGAAAGAAACCAATTTTCCCGGCACATGCGTAGTCAAATATCCATAAACAAATTAATAAACAATTTATTTTATAGCGACATAAACATGCAAATGATGTTAAATTAACATAGGGGCAGTAATTATTATAAGATCGGTAGATTTCTTACGACGCCGACCTTATAAGAAGACATTATTATAACATTAAAGTAATACAGGAAGATGTGTTAAGTACAGTCAATAAACTAAAATATTTTAAGCGTTTACAAATAATCACAAATAAAATTAATTACATAAAATTTCATACAGTACATATTTAAATACTACAATTGGCTAGTTACGACAAACCATGTAAACAAATATTATTTAGTAGCATTTGAATTAATGTAACAATTGAAGAATTTGTTTCCAACCAAGTGTGTGTGTGTGATATCATGTCATAATGTAATCAATGAAAAATGCATTTTAGTCAGTCTGTCAGTTCTTAGTAGCGACTTATACAATACTTTTACATTCTACTCTGTCAAGTATAGAACTGCTGCCAGTCTAAGCCAAATCAAATCGTTTCCAAACAGCACAATTGAGGTAAATAGTGGATTTTCCACTTCTTGAATTTGCGAACAACGTGTATCCACGTGACTAACATTAAAAGCCCAAAATTAGGTTTTGTTTTGAATACTAGACAAGAATTGTTATACCTACCTACGTAAATCTGTGTCATTTTAATTTAACATTTGATTACATCCACAACTGTCGACAATGATTTCTTCATTCTTTTGCGTCCGTTTCATTACGTAAATCGATATAATACGTAATTCTTTATTAATGCGTCACTGTATTTATCGCATTTACTACAGAACCTCATAAGAATTGTAAACAATATGCGTTTTGGATTACTACTTAGTTAGTAATTCGTAACTTTACACTTTATTGTTCTTTAAAATATTTAAACGTAAACAGTCACTCATGTTTTCATACTAGGCAATGTGTGGTAATTCTTTCATATGATATTATGCCTGTTTGTACTTTTATTTCAATACTAGCTGCGCCCGCTACTTCGTACACGTGACATTTGGATTTTAAAGTTATTTTTAATTTTTCACCGTTTAAACGTTCCCTGGACTACGACAAAGGCCCAGTCGTACCCGACTTTTAGCGAGACAAACGAACAGCAATTGATTTTTAAATATAAGAAGATGAAGCACAATTAGAGAGTGATCAATGTACATCACTGATGTTCCCTTGTCTAACTCTAACTCCCTTAGTCGACTTTTACGACACTCAGTATATGAATAAGGATGGTGGCACTCCGTATTCCTAATTCAAAACCTCGCGGCGTACTATATTATGTACAATGTATTATAAATACACATAATCATTGTTTAACACATTTTACTATTCAAGTCGAAATATTTAATAGGTAGCGACGTCAGAATGACGAGATTCTTACGATAGAGACCACGCATTGAGTCAGAGACCAAAACTAAAATAAGTACAAACTTTGTTATTAGCATTCAATTTTATTAGGTACCTTAATATTTATGTATATTTTAGTTTAATATCTCCATTGTCGGTGAAATATTGTCAAATATACGAAATAAATGATGGTATAACATTAACAAAAGAACCTTACGTCTTTGAATCACTAGATTAAATTCTGTACCAATTGATTCACGTTATATTTACTGATACACAAGTCTGTCTGTGTACAAGTGTAAAGATGTCTGCGAATTTTCTTCCTTCGAACTCTTTGAATTTTTGTATAACTGAAACTAAGTTCAATGATAATGAAGGCTAGTTTGGTACGTCTATTTCGACAAAAAGTACCTTACCACAGATTCAAATTTGATACTTTTGTCAATATTTTTCGTATAGTTATCAATTTTTATCAGATCTCCTGCATAATCGTCCATCAATGTTTTTATTTGTCTTCAAAGTCATAGGTGAAAATTTGGCTGATTGCACTCCAGGATTACTTGAAGACATTTGTTTAAGACAGTGAACTTTGAATCTCATAATGAAATAATGCTTTTTACCTAAGTTAAATGAACAAATAAATAAGAATAAAAAAAAAACTTTAAAAGTTCTGTTGTTTGGTTTCATATTATTTTTTACTCCATAGCGTCGTGGAATTATCTAATTCATTTTATTCCTTTGAACTATGAACGTCTCTGTACAAACGAGATTTTATCACTTGCTTTTAATTTCGTATAGTTCAAAAATATCGTAGACGTAGGTATAGAAAATGTTTTATCAATTACAGACTACCTATTGATGGCTGATTAGGTGGCCTATGAACTCAGCTTTTTGTTTCAAGAGCAGTCTTCCTTGGTTCGTGATACCTTGTACGTATCGTATTACCTAATGACTTACCGTGTTACACATGATTAATGGTTTTGTGCGGAATGTAGACGCCTTACTAACTCATCGTGTTTGTATAAAACGATCGAATTTAATGTTGATAGTGCCTATCACATGGGGTAATTGTGTACACTAAAATAAACTTTATGTATTCGTAGATTTATATATTTATCAATGTGATTTAACGCGAACATCAAAGACTACATAAGCTTAAGTCCGACCTATGGAAGCACATCTATATCTCTACACAATTAACAATTTACTAAGCTCTTATGCATACATAGATATAACTCTGACTATGAAAGAAACAACAGCGTATGTTTAGTGATTTTCAATATGAATATGAAAATAACATTGGCTATAAACTCTTGTATGGCATTCTGTCTTAGAAAATAAAAGACTCACCGTCTCATACGAATGTCATGGAAATTACTCTTACGAACAAATGAAACACAAAACTCTGCAGTGGGAAATTTTATTACTCTGAGTTTCAACTGGCTTAGCGTTTATCTGTCATACTCTCATACGTATATTCGTACAAACAACAAATGTTTGCGCTTTTCACCTTGGCGAGTCAGACTACTTTCAGACAATAACAGCAATGTTGATGCTTTCAAATGTCAAATTAGTACATTAATTAAATGTATACGGCGATAAATTATTACAGTGTCTGACTAACTCACAGTTCACTCATAGACTGAATCATGAATTCATATTATAAATTCGAAAGTGACTCTGTCTGTCTGTTACTTTTTCACGGCTATACCACTGCACCGATTTCAATGAATTTGGACATGGAGATACTTTGATTCTTGCGGAAGGACATAGGCTAATCTTAACTATTGAACTTTATATTTACTAAAGAAAAATACTTACGTTTGAAACAATTACAAAAACTATTGAACTGGTTTGCATTTTAGTTTTACGATCCGGATTATAAAATAAGTGTTGTATCGACTGCCTCGGTGGCGCTGTGGTAGCGTATGCAACTGCTGTGGTTGAGGTCTCGGGATCGATTCCCGGGTCGGACCAAATGTTTGTATGATCTGCCAATATTTGTTTTGGAGTTTGGGTGTTTTCTATAAATAATATGTATGTCTTTACAAAAAAAAGTATAATTGTATTTATATCAGTTTTCTAGTAGGTACCTGTAACAGAAGCTCTGCTTAGCTTGGGACTAGATGGCATTGTGTGTAAGATGTCTGAAATATTTATTTATTTTATTTATTTACAAAAGTGTCAAAAATTAGAATCCCATTGTAAAATAAAATAGAGCCTTTTATAACATGACTATTATTTTCTTGTTACAGGTTACCACAGCTTGCCGTCTCTGCAAAGATATTGTGCCTCCTGATGGTGAGTTAAACAGACTTACTAATTAATATATAATCATTTTACATTACATTTTCCTTGCCATTCTCTTCTAAGAAATGAGAACATTTATTGATATTTATTTTCTTTACTTGGGTAGGTACTTATATGATTTCGACGCAACAAAATTTCCATTTTTCGTCTTTTCTTAAATGTAGGCACACGTAGCTATGGCTTCGCACAAATTATATAATAGTTAAATAATTTGTTTTTTTACAACTACATACATGTCTTGTTGTATTAACAGGTTTCAAACAAAATACATCTGTAGATCTTCGACAGTCTACACTAAAAAATAAATTTTGCGAAGACCATAAATTTAGAAATTAATGCCCAATTAATTTGCAATAAAATAAATTAATGGTGACCATAAAATTTGTTAATGTTGTTAGAAGTTCTGCTTTAAATTAATAAATACAAAATTAAGGCTATAAGACTACTGTGTTTAATCATTAAAATACAATTAATATTTACAACAGCAATCTATTAACTTTGCTACTGTGTTATTAAACGATTAATTTTATTTTTTTGTTTACGAGTAATTCACAGCCGTTCGATATCAGTTTCTTATGAATATGTGGGCTATAAATTATTCATAATTAAATCAGAAATTAAACCATTAGTTGATAGTTTTAAAATCTTAAATTTAATTTCTGTATTTAATGATTAGTTTCTTCCACTTCCTTATGAACTTCCTGCTTATACGTGTTAAGGATATTTGTTACTATAAATTTCATGATTATAAACTTTTAGTTAGTAAATATCATAGATTCAGATAATTTCCGGTATTTTTAGGCTCGAAAGCTATTCTTAGTGTTTGGACTTCCCTGCTGTTGCCAGCTTAAGTAGTATGGGTAAGCGATTTTTCTTGTTCAATATCATTAAATAAAATTTTTCCCAAGTTTCTAATTCAATACGGGTATGCAATTTTTCGCTTTCATATTAAACTAAAAAAAAATTACGAAATTATATTATTTCATTCCTTGTTTTCCTCAATTTAAATAATTCAATGCCTTAGTGGGTCTAAATTATATTTGAGAAAATTTATGTGTTCAAAATTTCTCGCCCCCACTTTTGGGAATTCAGGCGTGAGTATATTTTTAAGCTCACAATTAAAAAACTTTAATTGCCCAATATTAAACGTAAATTGCTAAAGTTACTTAGAAGTAGTAGATATACCTAAGATTTAAGTGTAAAACTCACGTACTCATAAACTACTAAATTGATGTCTCAATTTTCTAAGATGATATAATACTTATATCAGTTACTTCAACCTTTATGTTACTATTAGTATGATTTCTTAATATAAGTTCAGATTTCAATTACGGATTAACATTACGAATAGATTTGCATAATTTGAATTCCACAGATTATATATTCGTGTTCACAGGTTTGAAGCATAAACTAATTTACGTAATATGTAAAAAGGTCAGATTACCAGTGTAAAAGGATTAGTAATTTCAATCGTAGTCATTTTATTCACATTAGCTTAGGTTTAATGAGAAAATGTCTGCCGGTTAGACGTGCTATCGATACGACCCGTTTCAGTACAGTAAATGTTCCGAGAAAGTTTAAGCTAATGCATATAAAACACACAGTCTATGATACATTATTCCTGAATATGATATCTAAAAGAATCTTAACATTAATTTTCCTGCAATTAGTTTGAGTCTAGTCCAGTTTGGAAAAACCTGGTTTTCATGAATTTTCTGGTGTTCTCACAAAGATCCCGAAAATACAACTTTGGTATATGTGTCAGGATTTTAAAATAATCTTTAAAAAAGGGAATTCATAATTGCTAGCGCTATTAGCGTTATTGAACTAGCAGTAAGTATT
Source organism: Diaphora mendica (assembly GCA_949125395.1). Classification (NCBI taxonomy): domain Eukaryota; kingdom Metazoa; phylum Arthropoda; class Insecta; order Lepidoptera; family Erebidae; genus Diaphora; species Diaphora mendica. The sequence continues at coordinate 35,720,225 of OX421311.1, read as the reverse complement.
TAAGTACCTAATCTGAATTTTATGAATATCAGGATTGAGAGAGAAATTGTATGGTGAATATTCATTCCTTTATTTCGATTAATTGATATTGTCTTTGAAGTCAACATCAAATTGAACACTTAAAGTTTGTATATGAACCATGTACCACAACATGAAACATACCTTTCTTATCCTTATTACATTATCTTATAGATTATTGAGTAACAACTAAATTGTCTAATGAACTTTGGTCAAGATTTCATTTTAACTTTGAAGAAAAACTGTTATTTCAATTTTTAATGGTTTGATGAATACCAATAATTCCGCAATCAATTGAATCATTAGTCATAAGCAATTGATAATGTTCCCGACTTGCCTTTAACGACATACCTTCATTGAATTAAATTAAATTAGTTTCGATTTGCTCCTTGCCGATTGAGAGCATCTTAGAGTGTTTAATGTTCATCATAACATCGCTTGTTTACTTAAAAACTGTTAGAACATCGTGACCGATAACAATTTATACACAAACAAACGTTTTATATTCTTGTAAAACATAAATATTGGAAACCTGTATTATGTATTTGCACAAATATGCCATTAATGGAGTCTCGTCTTCAGAATTACCGACATTTCACTTTTTATAGACATAGCAACCTACTTTGAGAATTGGCATTTATTTTATAATAATTTGGTACCAGGAAAATCGTTTATTTAATTCGTGAAACTTTTCCATCTGTCGTAATCACGGAGTATTCTTTTGAATTTTAGATGTAGTGGGACCATTTTTTTTACATCGAGTCCCTTCCATGCCTCGGAGAGCACGTTAACACGTAGGGCCCGGTTGCCATAGGAATATCTGTGGTAATCATTAGGGGTAATTGGAGTCCTAAAAAGTCCGACAATAGTCTACAGAACTCCATTCGCTTAGATACGGTCACCTTGATCGCGCCGCCGTTTCACGTGCGGCAAGCTGCCACAAAATCAGAGCCCCCGCCTGCGTCGTACACCCACAAGCAAGTATGATTTGCCAGTTTACGCCGTTGTATGAATTAATATATTCGTATTTTACAACAATAACCAGAATTGCGTGCGGGTGCATCGACACTATCTAAACGAATGAACTATGCTTGGATTGGGTAGGTTTGATGGCAGTTACTCCACGTAAAAATAAAGAGGCTCGTAAGAATATGCGTTGTGTTTCTAAAATACCTGTAAGTAGTCTACTTATAAGTTTTTCTCACTTTATAAGAGTGAATGAATCTTATCATGCTGGTACATATCAAGCAATAGATTAGATTGTCTGTTGTCTGACGCCTTAGTATTGGCGCTATCGCCAATAGGTACCTATTATTGTCGGCTCAATACGATATTCAAACTAAGTATGATGAAATACAATATAATTAGTTCATTAAATAATTAAAATATATATGATACACAGAAGGACTACTACTTCTGTGTATCATATGGCCCACCAAAGTTAATATAGATGCTTTCTTTTACATTATAAAGACATGGGGTTTAATTTTACTTAATGTATACTTATAATTTGTAAATACTTCAAAGAGTATTGCATTTTTTTTAAGGTTTTACACATACAATAACCGATCTAGAATCATCAGACACAGTAGTCTTCAGATTCAAGCGCTATTAAAAACGTTATCTCGTATTTTATTTTAAAAACAATTACGAGTATGCTTCAGCTTAATAAATAATTAATAGACCATCTAAGGCATATGCCCATGAGTGGACGTTTATCGGCTGAGATGATGATAACAATAAACCGCCTAAATAAAACGGTTTAAAAACCAAGCGAGATACTGACAGTCAGTTGTTTTAATATTTCGTGGTTCCGTATTTGTATTACACAATCACCTCAACTTTGACGTAGTGTCACATCGCTATCTGACGTATGACGGTAATAAATCAATCTGTCACTTCTACTATTAAATAAGCAATTAACTATTCAGTAATGTAATTTAATATTGATTTGACAAGTCGATTACAATTTTGTTAGAGTTTAATAAACTTATGATATATTTAGCAACTGCTTTGACTAGAAATTGAATATTTCTTATTTACTTGATTGAGAACTTCAATGTTCAATACATTAAACAAAAGTATTTGAAATTCCCCTGAGGGCAAACTCAACTGTCAAATATCAAAATTTACTTAGATATTAATTTTAAAAAGTTTAAAGTCACCTTTTCAATCATTTTCCAAATTGGTTTGGGGCCGTCGTTATGAGTTTTGAGTTTTCTTCCTAAATTCTCCTATAACTTTAATTTTCTATTATCTCCTCTTTCAAGTCGACCATCTATTTTTGGTCGTCCGATATTTATCTATAATCTCCAACTTCCATACATAACATTTTCTTGTTTCTCATCATATGTATGTCCATACCAAAATAAATTGGTTGTTTTTCAAGATATTCATTCCTTACCTTCTACATTTATTCTAGGCACACCACACACCCATCTTAACAATTTCACTTCGTCAGGCGTCTCTCATCCGTAATCTGTATTATATTTATCATTAATCGGCCAAACCCAGATCCATGTAAGAAGGTAGGTCTGATGATTATCTCATATCGATCGTCCTAGCAATTGGATAGAGTACTTCGGATCATGATTTATTGTGTCTTGTAACCTACTGCCACTTCATTCATCTTGTATTGAGTCGATGCTGTATATACCTATCATCTATTTTGCTATAATCTTGCTATAATCTGCTTTCCAAGGTAGGGTATAATCGCTATTTAATTCAGACAAGTATTTACAAGACAAGTCAAGTTATTTAAAATAATACTTGTTTATAATAAATGTATATAGTATTCCCATTAAATACAACAAAAGCATCTAAGCGTGACTGCGAACATGAAATATAAATTGTTTGGCCAATTTCGCAGACTTTAAATGTTTTTCAATTTATTAAAGACTAGCTGACCCAAGCAACCTCGTTTGCGTCCAAACTACCATCCCCCGTTTTAACCCCAAAAGATAAATTTCTAAAGATACATTATTAGTACATCTTGACACCATCTATAGAGCATACCTGCCTCGTTGGTCTCGCGGTTAGCGTGTGCGACCGCTGATCATCAGGTCTCGGGTTCGATTCCCGAGTCGGACCAAATGTTTGTATGATCTACAAATATTTGTTTCGGAGTTTGGGTGTTTTCTATGTATAATATGTATGTATTTACAAAAAAAAGTATATATGTATTTGTATCAGTTGTCTAGTACCCATAACACAAGCTCTGCTTAGCTTGGGACTAGATGGCGTTGTGTGTTAGATGTCCAAAATATTTATATTTATTTATTTATTTATACATTTTAAATTTCAAGTCTCTTACTTAAAAAACACAGGACTTTCATACAAACGTCCAACCCCCGTTTTATTCCCTTAGGGGTGGAGTTTCGTAAAATCCGTTCTTAGCGGATGTCTACACCCTATAAGGAACCTACCTGCTAAATTTCAAGGTGTTATAGTTTCTGAGATTTCGTGATTAATAAGTGAGTGGTATTTCGCTTTTATGTATATAGATAAACGAGAAATATCGCGCTTTATAAGTTCTTATAAGGGTCTCGTAGAAGCTCGTTAAGTCTAGCAATTAGGAATGTTGGTATGGACCTTTATTATTACCTACCGTAAAATGCTAATAAAAGCATTATTTAATATTTATGAACCTCCCAAAGTGACTCTACTCTGCCTAATGGAAATCATGAGCAAAATCCAAGAGTGGTGATCACAGTACTCATTGCAAATTCAGACAATGCTATAATGCAGCATGGCGACCGGCGACCCACACCATGGCGGCCTATGAAGAAGCTACTATTCTGCATCATTGGGCCTCCGGTTTCAAAATACCTTCTCATCATCACTATTCATACACAGAACGGCTTTTGAAATACTAGCTTCACAACTATTGAAACGGGTGATAATATGTATTTAGATTATACTTCTGACCTTACACAATTATCCTTAACGTTTCTAGGTAAATTGTACGTATTCTTAGCATGTTATGAACTTAGCTAGACATGTAGATTTGTGTGACTGACGATAAGGCTTTGATACCAATTGGCATGCAAACTAAAACGGAAAAATATTTCTTTAAAGAACATTTGCAGTGTACTTAGCATTACATTATAATTATTCGAATTTTAGTTATGGGTATGGCTGTCACATCGGCATTTTCTCAAGACAGACAAAATTATCGTGCTCATCACAATTTTTTCTCAGGAATAAAATTCACTACTTCTGTGTTAGCAGTCAGGATCAGGAACATTGCTGTCATAGTGAGTATCCTATCTTTTTATTTTTTTATGGAATAGGCGGTAAACGAGCAGACGTATCGCGCGATGGTAAGCGGTTACCGCCACCCGCAACACCAGAGGCGTCACAAGTGCGCAATTTTCTACTAATCCTACTAGATATTAATTTTAGTAGTGTTATAATAATATTATAAATTCGAAAGTAACTCTGTATCTGTCTATTTATTACGCTCTCACGGCTAAACCGCTGAACCGATTTGGATGAAATTTACAATGGAGATCCTCTGATCCTTGAGGAAGGACATAGGCTTCTATTTATCGAAAACCGAGAAAAACTAGTGTAAAAATAACGCGTGAATTAAAATAAAACATATATCTTACAAAAGTTTCTCCATGCTCTTGTGTACGTATTATAGTAAAGTACATGCATCATACTACTATTTAGCGAAGACCTATCATTTGCGATGATTACATACACAAACACCTTACGCTGATGAAGAAATTAGCTCTTATTGAATACCCATATTACGAGTTTTTCAATTATAAGTCCAGCTATAAAACACGGGTTAAGGTATCATTTAATAGATGTATAAAGCTTACTTTGAACTTTGAGTCTTAAGAAGATTATAGTTTACCTCTCATACCCGCATGCTTATTAATATTATATATTTAGATGTTAACAACGTTTTTACTATTACTAATTGCAATTTCTTTTTTCAATAAGATTGTTTCATGTTATAAAGTTGACAAATTAAAGTGGAGGACGACAAAAGAAAATACGGAAAACCTCACAGAAAACCGGTGTGAAATAGCGCTTGCGCTGTGTTTCACCGTGTGAGTGAGGATACCGGAGGCCCATACGCCAACCCACCATCCCAATCCCCACCCCCATCCTCCCAAAGGCCGGCAACGCACTTGTGACACCTTTGGTGTCGCAGGTGTCCATGGGCGGCGGTAATCGCTTACCATCAGGCGATACGTCTGCTCGTTTGCCCGCCTATTCCATAACGCGATTAGAAAAGCAGTGAAAAGTGAACTGAGGAGAGATAGAGCAGAATTTCAGAATTAGAAATTTTTATAGCGCTGACCTAAAATTTAGAAAATCAGTTATAATATTCTATTTATTTTACATAAACTTACTCGAAGTGTTTGAGTCAATCTCTGTTGAGATTTATTGAAAAGAGTTTATTATGGTTTTTATTACGTAATCTATCAACATAGGGTTCAAAGTTCTTGCGAACAAGAGCGTTAAAGAAAAAGCTGGTTTTCTTAGCTCAAGTGAAAGAATGTCTCAGTTATCAATAATTACGTAATAAATTGTCGATGTCGTATGTGATACTAAAAAAGTATCAAATACTGGTAATAGAACTGATTAACTATCATTAATATACGTATAATAAATCTTTTTTTATATTAAAGCATAAGTAATTTCCTTTACGCAAGAATTACACTCGATATTGGGCTGTTTAGTAGAGAATTTATCTATTTCCCGGTATCAGTTGACATATTCTATCTATGTAATCGATATGTAAACTGTTCGATATAATAAATTGAGCAATCTTTGTTTTGCATATAAATCATGGAATGCGTATCGATTGAATGAAGTGAATTGTTATGAATGTATTTCGTTAGATTAGAATATTAATGTCTGTATAGGTTTTCCATAACTAGGAGAGCCACGCTTCTGCATGAATGGGCTGGCTCGACCGAAGTGATACCACGGCCTCGCAGAAAACCGGTGTGAAATAGCGCTTGCGCTGTCTTTCACCGAGTGAGTAAGGATACCGGAGGCCCATACACCAACCCCTCCCCCATCCACCTCCCCATCCCCCTGCCCATCCCCTAAAGGCCGGCAACGCACTTGTGACGCCTCTGGTGTTGCGGGTGTCTATGGGCGGCGGTAATCACTTACCATCAGGTGATACGTCTGCTTGTTTGCCCCTAAACCATAAAAAAACTATTAATGATGATGATGGTCATGATTTAGAATAAGTTGGATGACAGACAGTTATCCTTGATTTTCTGAACATAAAGAAGAAAGTGTCTCAGACGGTAAGGTCTTTAAAGTCAGTCGGTCACCTAGAAGGTTATTATTTGTAATTAACTTAGTTCAAGAAGGAATGTGCGATATCTTACGGTCTGTCAAACAAGTTGATAACTGTTATTCTGACCTTACTTTATTAATATTAATTAGACTTTTGCAATTTTACAATGAAATTGGATCTCATCTAAAAATTTATGAAAAATACATGTAGAATTATATTATAGTACACCTCTACGTTAATACAGAATAATGAGTAACTGTTTGGTTTAAGAAATTACTTCTAAATTTGCCTTTGTTAATGAACTTAAATATTTTACACTATCTTTCTTAGATGAACTGATTTTAATTTATAATTTCTTTATTCTTTTAGTTATGTCTCTAATATTGTCTCATAAAGATGACTCAAAAAATAACATTCTTTCAATAAATCCATAATTATTGATATTCTTTATTACGTAAATCACTACCGCAGACGTATGAAAATATATACAACTTACTAATAGTATGATTTAGAGATAATTAATATACGTCAAATCCACTTTGTGACTAGCTTCGATCTTAAAAATAAGTAAATAATTTTTTTAACAAAATTGTCGTGCGACAGGTTTATGCAAGAAACAGCTAACGGATTTACGCAAATCTCTTTACACGACTTGTCGTTTAGCACTTTTGTGATATGCTACCGATGCTAACATACTCTCTTCAAGTCCTTTACATTTTCATGTAACGGCAAAACGACATGCATTTTCCTTATCCTTTTATATCTTTACTACATCTTTGTAAATAAAAACCATTTCTTATTCTTTAAATAATTCTACACCAGTCTTAATAAAATTACAAACAATAGACTATTTTAAACTACAATGTAAAATTAATGATCTGCTATCATTATGGCATTACCACCTTTTAAAGGCTAAGATTTTTTCTGTTTTTTTTTTTTATGGAATAGTCCGGCAAACGAGCAGACGTATCGCCTGATGGTAAGCGATTACCGCCGCCATGGACACCCGCAACACCAGAGGCGAAATAGGTGGAGGGGTTAGGGTATGGGCCTCCGGTATCCTCACTCACTTGGTGAAACACAGCGCAAGAGCTGTTTAACACCGGTTTTCTGTGAGGCCGTGGTATCACTCCGGTCGAGCCGGCCCAATCATGCCGAAGCGTGGCTCTCCCAGGGTCATGTCCGCTGTTGCAACAGGATCATTGTCATAGTTGGCTATAAAATAAAAATACCTCACTTAATTATGTATGTGTTACAGATACCTAATGTTGAAATAAATAAATAATAACTGCAAAGAAATAAATATGTGGTAATGAATGACTAAGTGTCTGTTGTTAGTTACATCTTCCAATCATCATTATAGTTTTTTTGGTTTATTTTCAGTTTTGAAGACAGCTATGATTTATGAAGGATTTATGCAGAAATTATGGCTCACACAAGCCAAAAAAATCTAGATATTTTGCTTCCATTATTAATGTATAATCAAAGGCATTGCTATATTTCATAGGTATTATCAGCTTATCAAAACTCGTGTGTGGTATAATCATTTACTGCTTACTTAATTTGTCTTCAGTTGATATCACTTGCAGTCTGAGGAGTTCTGTTTCGACGTTCGTGACCAACCTTGCCACCAACATTTATATTAATGAGATGGCCAAGAATTATCTCGAAAATTTGATTTACTAAACATTTATGATAATGTTATCAAAACCAGAATTACTGTCTTGATTTGTTTTACTATTGAATTTGCATTCTTGTGATTTTGGCACGGTTATTAATTTGATAAATTTTTGCGTTGAATATTTGGATGTTTGTGAATAATTTTTAGATATTGCCCTAAAATATTTTTTATTCAAATACTTGGAAAAATATTATCAGTAATAAGAGAGGAGTCACATACTTTTAAACTTTTTTATAGATGATAACTGGTATAGTAAGTAAAATTTCAAGTGATTGAGTATAAACAGATCATAGGAAGTTTGTACTAGTGAAAAGCCACACCGGTGTCGTTTCCTACACTTTCTATTGACTGCCTCGTTGGTCTCGCGGTTGGCGTGTGCGACTGCTGATCACGAGGTCTCGGGTTCGATTCCCGGGTTGGACCAAATGTTTGTATGATGTACAAATATTTGTTTCGGAGTTTAGGTGTTTTCTATGTATAATATGTATGTATTTACAAAAAAAAAAGTATATATGTATTTGTATCAGTTGTCTAGTACCCATAACGCAAGCTCTGCTTAGCTTGGGACTAGATGGCGTTGTGTGTTAGATGTCTGAAATATTTATTTATTTATTATTACCACATATATTAAGTTATGCTTTGTCTTGTATGAATGAAACTGTAACTTTTTAATAATTGGTATATACACAAATAGTAGTTTCTGTTAACATGTAACTTTCCTAGTTTACCTTTACCGTTCATGTTTACAGGCGTAAGTTTGAGGTTATATTGATTTGTGAATTTTAGGGCGATTGTATATTACAGCAGGTTATTTTAAACGTCGGGTAATCGCTTACCATTATAGACACTTGATGACATATTGAATTTTATAAGAAAATGTTAAATATGTTTTCAACTGGTAGTAATCTTTACTTGATTACCCTTCGCGATTGCTCACCAATCGTGATTTCACTTACACATATTATACTTGATAATTCCAACCAATGAATTCTTGCATACAAAACAGATATGCACTTGACGTCTGTAGGATAATGATAATAATCTTACATTTATTGCTTATATTTTGTAATATTATCATCCGAATAAAAAGTGCAGTAAATTCCTCAATAAATATCAATAAAGTCGGATTTGTGTATACGAAATCACTGTACATAACAATGATACGATGAAATATTAAAAAGATAGTCTATCGAAGTGGGATTTTCTTAACTATACTTACAGGTTTACAATCAAATCATTTCACATAGTTTCAATTGATGTTCCTGTTTTATTTTTGAACCTGTCACTCATTAAGATTATTTTTACGATCAACTTAATACTTATTTACTTACTGCTTCATAGTAAAGCGATTCTCGATTTAACTCATAATGCCAGGGATAATCGCGATGAGACAAAAATAACCTCTTCAGGTTTATTCAATTAACGATTGCTTTTACTACAGTGTAGTACAACGTCTACATCAAGTAATCGTGTATTGAATAACATCCGTAGGTATTAGTTCTACAAACTTTGTTATTCGTAGATTACTAATTAAATATACACTTTTAATCATTGAAGGTAATTGTACTGATATTGTGTTATCCAACCGTGAATTTTACCGGTACATTAATGTTTAAGCGTTTTGGTTTGGATGGTATTACTATTAATTCAAGTGTCAATAATATGTTTACTCGGGTGACAAAGATAAGCACAATGACAGAACGATCACTGACCTCCAAATAGACGATAATTGCATACACCGACATTCCTCTCAACATATGTGATGTAAACATGATTCTCTAAATAAATATATAGACCTAAAGTATTCAGAAGTAAAAAATATTACAGAAGCTTAAAAACACAAGGAAATAATCCACGTTTGTTAAAAGCTATCAGTTGTAAACGCAATACTTATAAATCAAGCCGGCTTTCTCACATCTGTTGGTACAAATAGGCAATATAAACTTACAATTAAAGATATGGTATGTCAATGAATTATCTTAAAGAATCAAATGAACAAAGTTTTATCACGCGATAGTACAACCAGTTGAGATAAACCAACAATTATTTATTTACTGTAAATAAGTTAACGTTTAAAGGCATGGCTATTTCTCTAAGATACTTTTAAAGGGTCCATTAAACATCAGTTAGAGATAATATGCTTTAGTCTTAAAACTTTTTTAATATTGTTGTAAAGTGCATTAACATAATTAAGTCCCATCGTATTTGGAATGGCGACCGTTAACTTAAGTATCTCGTTTTGACGTGTTATGATTATGTGTCAACATTTTCGGAATAAAAAGTTAAATAAATTGCTATAAAAATTATGTACCTACTTATTTATAATACCAACGTTTCAATGTATTAGTTTTACTAAAACTGTACAAAATGTGACAACAATTTAATTAACTTGAAACATTCAACACTAAAAAGTAAATGTGGCATTGTTTACAAAAAGTTAACGTGAAATGCAATATGGCTGAATAGTGACCGCGTCGCGGTAGCCTATGCTTTCCCACCTGAATATGACACCGCGTACACAGTTATAAAAGGACTTATAACAGCTAAAGATATGTGAGAAAAATCAACATTGACGAACAAGATAATAGGATTTAATATCGTTTAAACCTCACAATCGGAACCCCTAGTCTGACGGATTAGCTGAGCATGGCTGACCCATTAAAACGATCGATTGTTTCCTTATTGTGGTGTCTACGACGCGCGACGAGTACCTCGTTTTAGTCATATCTAATTAGGAAAAATAATTTGATATTTGTTATCATTACGCTATCATGTATTTTCATTTTGATGAGTGTAAGAAGGCACGAGTTTCTGTGCTGGTTTCGAATTAAGACATGCTTTAAGTTAGAACCATAGTTATCATCTGTTGATTAGTTACTATGACTGAAAAAACTGTGGGTTCTGCACGATCATTTGTTCTGTGTGTCTGGAAACTTAAAAATGATTATATGTTTGTGTTTAGAAGTTTTTAAATATTTTTATCAGCAGTTTGGTTATCATAACACAGGCTCTACCTAGTTTGTGATTAGACTTTTGTGTGTGAAATGTATGAAGTTATGTTTTTATTAATTTAGCTGTCTTAAGAGAAATTCATCGGATTTTTTGGTTTAAATTTTCATAAAATTTATAAAGTCATTTTGTTAGGTAGGTATATTTCGGGATTAACGAGTTAAATATTCAACATTTCAACTCGTGAAGTTCACAAGGTCATAGTAGATAGGGTTTGATCAATATCTGCGTAATGAGGTGTCGGCCGACACTGGCGCCATTAAAACCTCAGTGAAAGCACCTACAGAATAAGGAAACTAATTCAAGCGATCCGGTACTAAGATCTTGAAGTGAAGTAAAATAGACCACACCAGTGGAAGCTTATCAAAACTTACACTTCAAAACTCATGTCTAAATCACTCGCATTTTCATTGATATTCGTAGTTTATAGGCAATAACGAAGATATTTTATATATTTTCCATTTATATTTTTATGACGTAAAAGTTTATAATTTTTAACTGCACCTTTTTAACACCTTTTAACCTCCTCAGTTTTCTCCTAGGTAACGGGTTCACAATTCATTCTAGAAAAAATGACGTAGAATGCTGGTATAGTCAACGTGTGACCGTGACTTGTTAAAACTAGCCTAACGTCAGGCAACTCCAATTTAGACACCCCCAATCCCAAGTACCTCGTCATATGAACGTACCCATATCGTGGGCATGTTATGTAATGAAAGCATGATTATATTCAAGATGTTAGATAATCAGTTTTGTTAAATAAACCATAGTTCATACAAAAATCGGTGACGTCATTCATGACGCAGTTTTAAGTCGACCATTAAAAGCAATAAGTACATTACATATGAGTAATACGTCTGTAAATCAATGTTTTACCGCACAACGTTATCGGTCAGTAAAGTTAGCATGACCATCAGTCTGTTTGTCGATAATGATGGAAATATCCAGTATTATATTTCATTCCCAATTCACATACAGAATGGCTCAATAAGTATGTGATTTTAGTGGTGCTTAAGCTAAACTTGCTACGTGTTTATTAAGAGATCTGGTTGTGCTTGGCAATTTTCATATTTATCATACTTAGAAACTTGATTTGTGTCCATTAACGTGAATATTTTCAATTCGTTTATGTATTTATGTCAGTATTTAATCAAAATAGAAATTAAATGTTCATAGTCGGCATTTTTTTAAAGAGAACTCGCGTATCCAACTTTACAAAACCAGATTCAGAACAACGATTTGTGAATCACACAATTTTTTTTTCTATGTGGGTGTCAAACCGCGTTGCCAGTTTTTTTATCGGGATTTTTATACATTTTAGTGAAAAAAAGCGGGAATCTTTCGTCGAAAGCGGGACAGAGTAAACGTATTCAATCACAAATTACGAGTGAGAGTGACCAAAAAAAAAGTCGTTCGTAATATTTTTGTTTTTCTACATCCTCCCTAATTCTTGAAAAAACTAGTGCCAGGTGCCATTTCCTATTTGTATAATGGTGGCAGTAGTGCGTTGAAATTTTGTTTTTTTTATTACCTGCCATTTTTATTGACGATAAAGCACTACGGCTAACTAACTTCACTTTCGGCGTCCGCCCAGTTATCCCCAAAAAGCGGGACAATATCTGTCCCGCGCAGGACATTATAATTTTGGTTCAAAAATCGGGACATTCCGCCAAAATCGTGACCTCAGTGGCAAGATCTCAGGAGACGAGGAAATCCTTCACCAATCGTGCATTAATTAATAAGACCACTTTTCCACTGTCTATCAATGTAAAGTACATTTTAAGTAATGATTTCATTTTCTCTGTTACAGGTGGTGATCTGCGGTGCGGTGCCATCGATGGTCCGGTCGGTTCGCCTCTACAGCCAGTGCTCCCATATGTACGTCAACGTGTTCCCAAACGGTACCATCATGGCTCGCTCCGATGGAAACGATCAACGTGAGTGTCTCTTACTATTACCTAGTAGTATAGTATAACAGAATACGAAGTGTGAATACGTCATAAGAGCCGCCTGAAGAGCGTATTACGTAAGTCAACAGCAAAGGGAAAGAAAACTCAAAACAAACTCTATTTTAGACCAATATATTATATTTGGCCAAAACCCCTATTTGAAGGAGAGGCCTATGGCTAGCAGTGAAGTATAAAAAGCTGTTGATAATACAACGATGATGAAGGTTTTCTTGAAGTGTTCTCTTGACATCCTCTGTTGACAATTCCATACCGTTGACCCCAATATTTTTTATCAATAATGTGAATTGGAGATAGATAATATTGTCAGTTGTGATTTATAGTTTAAAATATATATTTACAACGGTGTATCGTATAACTTGTCGTGTAGCGGTGATTGAACAAAAATATTTGGATGCGAAAACACTAAAAATAATAAAACGCATAATCTATTTACTATGTGTGTCAAAATAAAGCATTGATAAAGTAATGACTGATTAAAATTATCAATTAACCCCAATTTTATTGTATAGACTTAAGGCATTACATGAAACATGAGTCAAAAAAAAAAAAAAAATTGAAAATTTTTTTTGAGTTTCAGTTCTAAGTATGGGGACCCCCAAAATTTATTGTTTTTTTTTTTTTTGTGTAAAAATCTTAAAGCGGTTCACAGAATACATCTACTTACCAAGTTTCAACATTATAGGTCTAATAGTTTCGGAAAAAAGTGGCTGTGACATACGGACGGACAGACAGACAGACATGACGAATCTATAAGGGTTCCGTTTTTTGCCTTTGGCACGGAACCCTAAAAAGGAGCGATGTGTGCATTATTCGTACGTTATTCTCAGAATCAGTGGCAAATTAGAGTTACAGTGTAGCGTAGTAGCGTTATTATTTGATAGTTTTCATCTGGAATTAGTAGACAGGAATAACAAACTTTTAAAACTACTTCTAAAAGGAGAAGAATAATTGGAGGTACCTCCACCTTTTTTGATGCCAACGCTTAAAAGTGGTCATTGAATTTGATTTGTTCATAATAAGCTCCTTAAGATCATGGCAGTTTTGAATGTTCATTGATATTTCAAATGCTATCTCGTAGGGGTTCCGTCAAAAGTAATCAAAGGCAAGCAAACAGTTGAACATTTTGCGAACACAGTAGAAACTTGAAGTAATCGCTCAGGGGCTAGACGTGAGAAACTATAGGAATATGTCAATACTTGAAGGGTCAACGGCCAGTCGCGGCAACAGGTAGACTCTACCGTGCTATATAGTAACGGGTACGCATTGCTGCACCAACATTATGACTGTGAAATGCTTAGCATTTCGCGTATTTGTATTTTTAAATTGTATTCTTATGGTAATTTTGTAAGCAAAAAACTTTCATTGGCTTAAAATCGTAAAAATATATAGCACCCTTAAATTTTGAGAGTCTTGGATGTGACATTTACCAAATATATTTGATAGCAAATGCTTTAATTAAATATCCAGGGGGTCAAGAACTCGGGTTTTTAGTCGGTTCGAGTCCGACATAACCACCAGCCGGTGGTATCCGAGGGGATATCCGCACAAAAAAAAAAAAAAAAAAAGGGGGTCAAGAACTTATTAGGTCCTTACTATTTTGCAGGAAAATGGTTTCCTTGTTGGTTAGCCATCCATTTAATGCCCCTACATTTTAAGGCACATACATAGAAACATACAATACACAGATCACAGAATACACAGTCTAATTCATGAATTTTAAACTCGTTGGGATATCTGACCGTACTCTTTTTATCTTAATTATTTAAAAATTGAACAACTTTTTATGTTAGAAAAGAATTAACAGCTATATTTGGCTCTATCATTGCTTTCCAGTCAACCAGCTTACAAAAACATTAGCAAAACTAAATCGACACAAGCAATAAATCGAATGCTTTTTTATTTGAACAAGACTTTGCTTTTAAAACGGCTCGGTAAAGTGAAGGGTTTACTATTTTTTCTATTATTTGACGAAAGCACATGTCGAATTTGTGATACTAATTTTTACTTGCGAATTACTTAACGTTTGTTTAAAATGCGCAACTTTGGCTTGTTTAAGGCTTTCACCTCTCCTTCACACATCTGCGAATATTAGAATTATTGCAAGATGTTTTCACAAATGTACGGCTTGTGATTTTTGTGTTCATTTCGTAATGTCATCATATCACTTTCTTACATCTATTATTTAACACTACCGACACTACGAAATGCGGATTATCTATTTCATCTTTATTACGACGAAAGTTGAAAATATAAAATTAAACTGCTTGCTTTTGTTGAATCATAATAATACCGTAAAAATATTTAATTATGTACTAAAGCGGTATTATCATTTAATACCCGTATCTTTCGTCATCTGGCGAGGAGTTATTAAGCGCTGACAGATCTTTGGAAGAAATCACAGAAAGGAATTTGTTGATTGCAAAACATGCAGGTACATTGTATTGCAGACTTTTATCTACCTAATTGAAATATTATCTTGCAATGGACTTTGTGCTCGAGTCAAGTGAGAATAAAGTTGAAATTCCAGTAAGGCGATTCTGTTTAATTCAAAACCCGCCATGTTACTATTGTGAAGTTCATATAACACGCTCATACTAGTGACCCAATAAGGACGTCCTATCGTATCAGCATTTTGACATTTCGTTTAATTATGAAGACGTGTAGTTTACTATTTGTTTACAATTTTTGCATAAACTAAAATACAGTAAATTACAATCTTCATACCAAATAATACCATACCATAACAAACTAATATAATGTTAAATATTACACATTTTTTACATAACATCTATAAATAATATCGAGCGGAAACCTTTTAATTTAATTCGAACAATAATCGCGTGAGAATAAACATTTATTTGTTGCCAGAATAAAAAAATAATCACTTGACCTGTGTTAGCATACGCGTTAGTTGTGAAGCAATAAAAGAAACTACACAGCCAATATTAAATTTAACGATTTAATATTGCATCACCATTATAACTAGATCTATGTTCAAACAGAAGTTCTAATACGAGTTTGGTTCTTTTTTCTTTGGTCAGTTGTACTTGCCAGACACATTGCGCCGCCTACCGCCGAATAGCGCGTGAAATATGTGACGCTTTTTAATTAAAATTAGATTTGAAGGCACTGATAACAAAATTTAATTATTCCCATCGTGTTAGAAAAAGCGGCGGGTTGAAACTAACGGCAACAGTGCGAGTGCCTCAGGCTTTTGAGATATATTTTTCGAAAATGAAACTCGGTTAAATATTTATGGTATTATGTCACCAACAAACTAGTTCACAATAAAATAAATTATCTTATGTCATTAAATCTTATACTCCTGAGTTTCAATCAAATTTGTTTTTATATCGGTTATAAAAAATAGAAATTGTGTTTATTCCTTTTATTTATTTTATCAAAAGAACAGAAAAATTGATAAAGTCAAGCTTTGATGAAAAATTCATCCGAAACCGCATTTCAAAAGGTATTATATATTAGTAACGTGTGGTAGTTAATTTTTTGTGGCAATTTATCGAAAAATTGTTTGGCGGAACGAAAATTACATGAAATCAATCGACGTAGGCGGTGCGGCGCCTACCTAAATTAAGTTGTTACCTTTAAAACATAATAATAAAGCTTCATAAGGCCCTCCGTTTGGTAAAAAAATCTACCACACGCACGACTCTCAATAATGATGAGGTATAATCTAATAGGGAATTAATAACATAATTTGCGAACGCAGTTTTGAAATAACAGACATTCAAACGATTCGATATTGTTTATTCATTTTAATCAATTCATTTTTTACGCTGGCAACGTAGGTAGCCCTTTGAGGTAAATATTTTTTTTTAGCTGTGGCAATTATAAACGATTAGTTTGTTATAGTTAGCCAAGAAAATTCGGTGAACAGTTTTGATGATTTGTTAACATGTGGTTAAGTGGCGTGACTTGCAGCCATTGGTATTCTTTATTTTTGTCATAGGTAAACAAACGATGTTCCAGTATTGCACTAACGTTTTATTGACATTTAATTCATTATCTATACTGTGTTGTCTAAATAAAAAATGTGTTGAGTACTTTGTGCCCGACAGGCGGCTGTTTAAAGCGCTCTCAATTCATTGTAAATGAGTGTAATTGATACTTTAGATAACGCTGCAATTGATTATAATCGCATAAATATGGAAACTAGACTCAGTAGTTTGATAACTAAATGCTTAGTACGCTAAAACTATACTTGATACGTAATATTGACATTTGCCGGAATAAGTTACTAGCTCCAAAAAAAACAGTGACAATACAATGAAGTTGTTTTAAAGAATTGAAACCCTTTTACCCCAATTCAACTTACAGGTATTTATTTAATTTTCCATTATTAGTCCATTGAAATGTTACATTTTTTAGGCCTTATCTTGCGTTTTCTAGAGGACGCAATTTTATTTTTATGATGTGTAGGGGGGGTCAGTGTAAAGCTAAAACCAAGTTTGTGGGGCCATCTTGAAAATAGGGGTTGAAATGGTTTTTACGATATATCTCTTTAACTATTTATTTGATAAAAAAAATTGTAAACATTTTTGTTGCAAATTAAATTCTCTACAACTTTGGTTCAGTAACTTTTTGTCGTAGAACTATAAATAAAAAAGTTATAAGTGAAAATGTTCAGAAATTCGAGTTTTTTTTTCTATATAGCTTTTTTTTAAATCAT
The DNA here is from genome assembly GCA_949125395.1 of Diaphora mendica. Lineage (NCBI taxonomy): Eukaryota > Metazoa > Arthropoda > Insecta > Lepidoptera > Erebidae > Diaphora > Diaphora mendica. The sequence goes on along the minus strand of OX421311.1, from coordinate 35,702,583 downwards.
TTTACGAAAAAAATATATCAGACCATTTTTGTAGATCGTTTTTCGAGGAATAACTTTTATTCGCAACATTTTTTTACTAAGTCAATAGCTAAGGTCTTACAGCGCTCCGAAGTGAGTACTATTTTTCAGTACTCTTAACTATACCTATGTATATTATACGTGTGTACTAATAATGTGTCATCAGTTTTTTTTATTTTGTTGTTATAAATTTTTTTATTACAAATTTTGCAATATTATTAATAATTAATTATTGACTCTTTTCCACTCCATTGCAGGATTTTACAATTATTGATTTTAAAATAATTTTAAATCTGATGGCCGTTACCGAGAATACCTACTGTTCAGGTAGTAAATACCCAAGTGACCATGAGGGAACAAAAGAACAGCTGCCTGCTATTATTATTATTATTCCTAACCTCTCTTATTGTAAGAATAGCTAATAATATTGTGTTGAAGTTGTCGTTCAACTTATATCTTTTAGTTGTGCTACATATTTCTCTACGTGCGGATGTATTTTATTCTGTTTTTATTAATTGTAAAGACTGTTTCGAATGATTTTAAACACGATTATAACTTCAGTGAAAACAGTTTTTTTTTTATTAGCATTTAGACTTTTTAAGCGTACTTTTTCTATTATTCCATCATGAGTGATTGTTTTATTTGTAAAAAACCTTTAGGTGAAAATAAAATAAGAACTGTGAAGACAAAAAGTGTAAAAACTTTACTAGACCGAGCTCTAGCAAAAATGATGAGGTTAATGAAATTTTTTTACGAACTGTTTCGGAAGTTACTGTACATGTTACGTGTTATTGTTATTACGTGGACAATCGAACCGATAATAAAAATAAAAAATTGTAATTAAAAAAAATATAATAACAAAAAAAACAAATAATAAAAAACAATAACTGATGACACATTATTAGTACACACGTATAATATAGGTATAGTTAAGAGTACTGAAAAATAGTACTCACTTCGGAGCGCTGTAAGACCTTAGCTATTGACTTAATGAAAAAATGTTGCGAATAAAAATTATTCCTCAACCTCAAAACGATCTAAAAAATGGTCTGATATATTTTTTTCGAAAAAGATTTTAAAAAAAGTTATATATAAAAATATAATTTTTTTTCTCGATATTCTGAACATTTTCACTTATAACTTTTTTATTTATAGTTCTACGACAGAAAGTTACTGAACCAAAGTTGTAGAGAATTTAATTTGCAACAAAAATGTTTACAATTTTTTTTTATCAAATAAATAGTTAAAGAGATATATCGTAAAAACCATTTCAACCCCTATTTTCAAGATGGCGGCCGTGGGACAAGGGTGGCGACCCCACAAACTTGGTTTTAGCTTTACACTGACCCCCCCTACACATCAAAAAAATAAAATTGTGTCCTCTAAAAAACGCAACCCCAAATGTAACTTTTCAATGGACTATATACAGTCAACCATGAAAGCTTTAGTCATGTTCTAGTGTATACTTTCGCATATGGGTAAAAAAATATTTTTCATCCCACCAGCTCGTAAAGAGTATTTTTGCCCTTCGATATCTGAGTGCAAAAGCCGTTTTTATCCTCAAGAGGAATAAAGTAAATTCAATTTAGAACATCGCTCGAGTGCACTAAGTTTGTAAATTCAAAACATCATTAAACCTATTTACTTCTACCTCCATGGTGCCGAATTAATCATACAATATTTTTTAATTTGTTAAAAACTCAGACTCGGAACCTTCTTGGTGTAGTTTTTTTTTTATTTGCTCTGCCCGCACCATTTTCTTCTTAAGTAACTATAGCAACTTAACTTTCAATTTTTCTTAATTTATCTATACATCCATACAAATAAATAAAATTGAAATGTCTGTTTGTAATATTAAAATAACCGCTTTTTACTAAATGCATATGTATGTATACACGGTACATATACTAAAATATTTTTTTTATAATTTCTGTTACATTGTCTGTCTGTCTGTCAGTCGGTCTGTCTGTCTGTTTCTTCCGGGTAATCTCTGGAACCGCTGGACTGATTTTGATGTGACTTTCACTGGCAGATAGCTGATAATCTAAGGAGTAACTTAGGCTCCTTTTTTTAGACTAGCTTTGTCCCGCGGTGTTACTCGCGGTACGAGAAAAACCGCGGGTAACACCGCGGGGTTGAGCGAGTACCTAAGTATTTTTGAAATAATTTAAAAATTAATCTGTAATACTTACCTATCATAATGTAGTACCTAATAAATATTAATACCTGAACTGAAATAATAGTATCTTGTGATTGTTAATGCGTTTTTTGTATTTAGTTATTTCCTCGCTGAGGTGGAATGAAAAGTTACGTGTTGCACTCGAGTGCAAAGATTTTTCACTTCGTGCTCTTTTGATTCCCTCGCTAACGCTCAGGATTCTAATTTTTGGATGACGAGCTACGCTCGTGATTCAATTTTAGAATCCTTCGCTTGCTCGGTCATCAATATTGAGCACGCGGTTAAAAAGCAACTTTGCACTCTTGTATAACAAATAATTAGAAATAAAAAACCACTTTTTTATGTTTGACCCTGCCAAAATGACTCTACTCTGCCTGATGGAAAGCATATGCAGAATCCAAGAGTGGTGGTGACAATACTCACTGCAAATGCAGACAATGCAGAATGGTGACCCACACCATGGCGGGCTAGTGATGCTTCTGCATCATTGGGCCTCCGGTCTCGCGTTCACCAATAAATGAAAAACACGACAGCATGAACGCTGTCATTTTAAGTTGATTTTCTGTGCGAGGGTAGTACCGCCCCGGTCGAGCCGGCCCGTTCGTGCTGAAATCAGCGTGGCTCTACTACCTAGACCTAGTATTAAACATTATTCGATACATGTATGTTTAATAATCATAATGCCATAAAATACCTACATCTGCCATCAGTAGTTCAGTTTAAATCACTTAATAAAAGGGGAGCCTGATAATGTCAACATACTTTTTTTAATAGGGATAAAAGTATAGAGCAAAGTATTGAAAATAAAAATAAGTGACTAGTTTAAACAAATAAAAAATAACTAATTAAAAATATTAAACATAAAAAAAAAAAAATTAAAATACTAGGAAATAATAATAAAAAGAGGAAACAACAATATTTACATACAAGCGTCAAAAAATTCCTCCGCATCATCGCCTACTGGAAGCGTTCCCAAAAGGCTGGCAGCATTGCCACGTTGAATGGCAATGCTAATTATTCTCTGTGCTAGAAAAAGGCCGGCCTTCTGGTCACGAGAAGCGTCGATCAGTTAAAAAAAAATATAACTTTGAAATCTGAAGTATTTAATAGATTTTATACGAAATAATTAACCTGTTAAATTCCATTCAGAGTACAGTAATCTTTATGTAAACAACTGGGCATCATATTGTGCAAAAAAATATCACTATTTATCACGTATTTCAATTTAATGCGTTGATTGGAATTTAATAAAATTGAAACAGCAGACGTGCGGTTTATCTGCTGTTATGTTATTGTTCACGTGTTCAACAATACTGCTAACAGGGTGGTCCCGCGTGTTTGTACTTGATGTCGCAAATAAAAAAGGGTATTTAGTAAACACCAGTACTTTGTAGTTATGTTATTGTAAAGGGAGTATTTTTTCGACCATATTTGACTTCGGTTCTTGAAATTATTAATGTAAATATGTGTTGCTAAACGGATTATTACTTACTACGAAATACGTGTTGTAGGTAAGTGACAAATTTCAATGAAATGTCTGTTTTTTCATAAAGTACTTGAACTTAGTAACGACAATCGTTTTCAGACGAGACACAAGAATAAGATACATTTGGTTAAAGAAAACAAATTTAGGGTTAGGGTAAGCTTTTAGTACTTGTGATTGGGCAGGCCTCTTTACTCTATAGTGTACTGTATTGTGTCTGTGCACATTATCTAAAATTGTGTAAAAAAAATGATTCAGGGATTTTTGTATGCGATGATAATCCTATTTTTAACCGACTACGCCGAAATAAGGGTTTTTTTCGAGTTATTATGTTTATTTTTGGCACGCTCTCTAGACTAAATGGCTGCGAAGATTTTCACATTTGAATTGTCGTTACATTCGTATTGATTCTGAGAGTATCACTGAGTAAATGAAAAATTTAAATCGTCAGTTTGTAAATTTTAAGTTTATATTTTCACTTAGTCGTGTTTCTTTAGTTTAAGCTTGTTTGTGGAACTAATCAAAAATCAATAAGCTATTTTTCATAGTCCAAAGCAATTTGTTGCGTCTTCATTGTGACTTAATATTTTTCACCGATATAAGCTGATAACGTTTTAGTAGGATTGTAGGTCATCAGTAGTCAACTATATTGATTGTTAGAAAAAGTCAACGTCACAGATACAAACGATTTATCGTATTTGTGAGACTTTGGATATGTTTAACGTTTATCGTTATCGCTATTATGTTTGACCTGATTTCGATCGTGAAGACAATCATTATTCAACTATATCATCCGATAACATGTTACGTTACAATCGGCCTTATTCCTATAGATTTAAAGGTGCATTTTGTTTACAGACTTACACTAAAGAGAGGATTATCTAAACATGATTGACATATGTAGATTTCGGTAACGTTTTGGACATTACCTAGTCCCGTTTCTTACATTTAGATATGTCCTGGATCTGTACTGTTGGTTAAATAGTGCTAAGTGCATTTACAAAACTTCATTGCATAATTTTTAATCTTCAAGGCGTTTACAAAAATTTGAACAAACAAAGATATGGCAATACTTGCGTGAATCACGAGTTTAACAAAACCTCGATAATTTTATAAATTGCAACATTATATTACGAATTTAAGTCGAGCTCTTCAGTTTACTTGTAATGTTAATATAACGTGACAAATATTTGTAGTGATTAGTGTAGGGGGCGTTTTATATTTGATTTAACATTGTTTACTAATTTTAAACAGCCTAATGCTTCTTACTCTTGCAGAACTGATAGTACGTACATACATAATTTAAACAACGAGACGATAGAATGAATGACGTTCTGTCGTGTGTACCACAATCCTGATTTACAGCTCATATTTATTATGCCTATTATACTGCCCAGTTTAACACTAGTGTTTTAAGGCCCTTCTTCAGTATACTCAGAATTAGCTAGTATGCTTACAGGCCAGTTATTAATTCTTTTACTCATTCAATATTTACAAAATCCTTCTTTCAACTTACACCATTTTCTTACCTTACTCCTCATACTATCAGTAAGATTTCTCAGTGTACCAAATACTTAACCCCAATAAAAAACCTTACTGTCTCTTTGATAGTAGTATACGAAAATTTTTCAATATGTTATTTGCTGAAGCGAACGTAAACTAGGACAGCCGAAAGTTCCGAAATCGAAACGTCAGAATCCCTTGTTAGGCATCCAATATCGTAAATACACACATCAAAAGTGTCTAGGGATCAAGCATTTTTATGCGGATTTCTTGAGATTGAGATGTGGCTTTGGCCCTGGCCTGCTCAGTCGCCAGACTTGAACCCGATTGAGCATGCATGGGATATGCTACAGAGAAGAGCTCTGCCGAATATGGAGGGTATCCAGTCGCAAGAAGACCTTTTTTTGATGTTGCAACGAACATGGGCGGCCATTCCACAGCGTAATTTGGATGAACTCATTTTGAGTATGCCAAACCGATTCTTGTGTTGTTAGTGTACGCGGTAGAAACACGGATTATTAATTGTTTAAGTTACCTAATAAAATTTTAAAGAAAACTGTTATTTCAGTCTTTTTTTCGAACTTTAATGTTAGTGATTCAAATGTCAAAAATCCTTTTATTAGGAAAATGGTATATTTCTTTATTAATGCAAAGGTGACTTGGTTTATCGTTACTGTGACAAACGAAAACACTTTATTTGATGAATCCTTAAAGAAAATTTTAATTAATATCAATCAGGAGAAAAGTTATTGCAAAAATATATGTTGATCCCTAGACACATATGTTGATCCCTAGACACTTTTGATGTGTGTATATCGGGCGTATCTAGTATTAGTGTCATTGCCACATAGTATTTGTGGTCACATAATCTAGTCTGACGGTAACTTGATAGTAGTATCAGAGTTAATGTCATGTGTTGGCTGGCTTACGATGAGATTAGATTCAACTTAACCCATAGGACACACATGGTATTACATACGTTAAAGTACCGAATACAACATTTCAAGTAAAGCATGTGGCCGCAGACGTGTAGACATCAACGATGATTAGATTAAGGACTTTGGGTACTGTTTGTCCTGCGATTAAGAACGGTTGTTGTAATTTAACACATTACCATGATTTTTTTAAATTATTTGAGAGATACAAAATAGCGTTTGAACGAAAATTAAAAAGCGGGCGTACTGAGAGTTCGGTGCAAGCGCATTTTTAACCGACTACCAAAAAGGAGGAGGTTCTATGTTCCACTGTATGTATTTTTTTATTTTTTTTAATGTATGTTTACCGATTACTCCGTCAATTGTGAGGGTGTGGCCCGTGTGGTCCCATTGCCACCATATCAGGATCTGATGATGGGATCCCAAGGAAATCGAAGGAAACCCTCAAATTTGTAAGGCACGTACTATATTTTTCATATATTTTCTAAAGTTATTACAGTATTTACATTTGGAAGTCATCAGTTCATGATGATGAGCTAATGATGGAAGATAAAACTCCTTAACGGTTAGGAGTTGGAAGATAAATCTTTAAATGTCATGTGTATGTATGTTATCTTTAGTCGTATTCTTTCAAGTTATTTAGGTGAAATGATGATGAGAGACTTGAGAAAGACTAAAAAGCGAAAAATAAAAAAACTTCGTTTAAAAAAACCGACTTCAAAAACTAAATGGTATCAAATAACTTAATTTGTATGTGCTACCTATTCATAGGTTTGAAGTCGGTGCCAAGCCAAAATGTAATAGAAGGTACCGCACTCGCCGTGCGTGACCTTGAGCGGGATTTGTTCTACGCGAAGAGCAGCTCTTCGCGTACAACTAAACAACCGAAGCGTCGGTGACGTCGTTGACGTTCGTCTCGAAATATAGCGAGTGTGATACCTACTGATACATTTGGCTTGGCACCGACTTCAAACCTATGAATAGTGACCTTTAACGTGGGAGAGCCACGCTTCGGCATGAATGGGCCGGCTCGACCGGAGTGATACCACGGCCTTACAGAAAACCGGTGTGAAATAGTACTTGCGCTGTGTTTCACCGAGTGGGTGAGGATGCCGGAGGCCCATACCCCAATCCCATACCCCTACCTCCCCCCCCCCATCCCCAAAAGGCCGGCAACGCACTTGTGACGCTTCTGGTGTTGCATGTGTCCACGGGTGGCGGTAATCGCTTACCATCAGGCGATACGTCTGCTCGTTTGCCCGCTTATTCCATAAAAAAAAATTAAAATAGGTAGCACATACAGATTAAGGTATTTTATACATTTTACTTTTTGAAGTCGGGTTTTTGAAACGAAGTTTTTTTTTATTGTAAATACATATATATATTGCATATTAAACACCAACACTCCACGACAACAAAAAAAAACTTTTCAAAACATTCATACTTGTCACAAAAGATAAAGTATTTTGTGTATGCTCATAAAAAATATCATTGCTAGATTTTTTATTCTTAATTAAAATAACGTAATGAGTGATATTTATTTAATGCTACCCGCCTTATCACGTAAAGCAAATAATAAAAAACATCCAACGAAAACTCTCTGCCAAAAACACACTTAAAAGCGTAAAATAAACTGGTTCTTCATAAATTTCCTATACCTAATTCTTTATTCATTTAAATAGTAGTATTGTAATGTGTGCTAGGTACCTAGAATCTGTTTGAAGTCGGTGCCAAGTGACTATCGCTTAGACTTTTGTAATTGTTCGTTTGTATTCTTTTTGGCTTAGCACCGACTTCAAACAGATTTTAGGTACCTAGCACACATTACAATACTACTATTTAAATGAATAAAGAATTAGGTATAGGAAATTTATGAGGAACCAGTTTATTTTACGCTTTTAAGTGTGTTTTTGGCAGAGAGTTTTCGTTGGATGTTTTTTGGAAGTCGGTTTTTTTTTTGTAAAAAGTTTTTATTTTTCAGTTTTTAGTGCAAACAATCGTAGGTAAGTAGTAAGTTGAACTATTTCATCAAATTTCATCATCAAGAATACAAATTAAGGTCTATACGTACGTGTAATATTAAAATCATCCTCTAATCCCTAACTGTTGAAGAGTTTAACCTTCTATCATTAGCTCACCTAAATAACTTGAAAGTATACGACTGAAGGTCTTTAGATACGTATAAAATTGAAAGAATTATCCTCCAACTCCTAACCGTTGAGGAGTTGTACCTTCCACCTTCCATCATCAGCTTACCTAAATAATTTGAAAGAATACGACTAAAGGTAACATATGTACATATGATATTTAGAGATTTATCATCCAACTCCTAACCGTTAAGGAGTTGTACCTTACATCATCAGCTCATCATCATAAAATGATGACTACCAGACGCAAATATCTGTGTAACTTCAGAAAATATTCGAAAAACATAGTATGTGCCTATAAAAAATGAGGGTTTCCCTCGATTTCCCTGGGATCCCATCATCAGATCCTGATATGCTGGCAATGGGACCACCTCGGAAGCATACCCTTTCGAATACAAAAAAAAAATTCAAAATCGGTCCACAACTGACGGAGTAATCGGTGAACATACATAAAAAAAAAAAAAAATACATACAGTGGAACATAGAACCTCCTCCTTTTTGGAAGTCGGTTAAAAATACAATGCAAACACAATGAAAAACGATTATAATTATTTTGGGAAGTTATTTCATAGGTACTAAATGATTTTAACCTTCTAAAGTAATACTTTTAGATTATATAACAATTAGATAAATTCATAGAAATAGATAAATGTAAAAGAATAAATGATTTACTTATTTTTTTTAAGCGACTTCAAAAAAAGGAGGGGGTTCTCAATTCGACTGTTTTTTTTTTGTTTTTTTACCTCATAACTTTCGACTGGGTGAACCGATTTTGATTATTCTTTTTTTATTTGAAAGCTGGTGCTTCCTGAATGGTCTCATTTAAATTTAGTCCAGATTGAAGTCGTTTTTTTTGTTAAAATTTGTAATTATTGTTATTCTGCTTCCTAAACAAACTAGTTAAATATTGTAATCTCCATCAAAAACTGTAGGATTAATTCACCCATCTAGTAAAAAGTAAAAAACAGTCAGATACACTGATAATTTGGCTATTTTATAAGAACGAAGAAAAACACATGGTATTTAACTTGCTCGAGAAAAGTATAATTCTCTTACATAAAAAAGTCATACATATGAACTAACTGCAGCATTTTATGTTCCGATCGATCGGCTTTTGATTTGTCAGTTTTCAGTAGGGACCACATAATGTCTGTTATACGAATGGAAAGAAGTTTATTGATTATCTAATAATAATAATATCCAAGGCCACGCGCAGCGCCACGTAGAATCAAACTAAGTATAACTTTAAATATTGATTCTAGACCATGACCAAGCATGTTAGATATTTTTTGTATGACAAGTATACACCGATTTACATTGAGTATTCATCTAACTCACAACCTCTGCCCATGAAGTCAAACCTTAACTGTGCACACAGGTCCTCCTGTAATGACGTGGAAGAAATAAATTTCTCGGATCGGCAGGACCCTTTATTTTTACAATATATTATATAACAGTACCTGTAAAACTTACCGTGGGAGAGCTACGCTTTGGCATGAATGGGCCGGCTCGACCGGGGTATTACCACGGCCTCACAGAAAACCGGTGTCAACAGTGCTTGCGCTGTGTTTCACCGAGTGAGTGAGGATACCGGAGGCCCATACCCCAATCCCCTACCCCTACCTCCCCCCCCCCATCCCCAAAAGGCCGGCAACGCACTTGTGACGCTTCTGGTGTTGCAGGTGTCCATGGGCGGCGGCAATCGCTTACCATCAGGCGATACGTCTGCTCGTTTGCCCGCCTATTCCATAAAAAAAAAACCTGCTGTACGCATAAAGTATTATCTATTCATATAAAGAGTTCTGTTTTTCATTTGTCTATAATTATTTCATACGCGAAAACCACATAAGAAACAAATCTAAGTTTCAAAATGAAACAGCCGCCAGATATCTTAATATGAAGCGGTCTAAGATTAAGATAGAGGCTGACTAAAGGATTTCAATAGTACACGTAAATCCCTGTTTACAGTGCCGCTGTATCCTGTCGCCGGGAAGGTTTTGGTGCGTTTCCATAACTCAACGAATTCACTTCTTCTTGTGGCATTACTATTACTCGTATCATTTTAAATGTAAACTTACTACTTTTAAATTAAATTACCTACCAGCAATGATATTATCTAAAAAAGCAGATAGATATGTTATCAGCGCCCGAAAAGTGAAGACTCGAATACCATCCAATTGACTGGAAATTAAAGAATACATTAGTAATGTGAAAATGAAATATAGCTTTCTTTTTCTCTTACGTTCTGCTTCGTACTATTCATCAGTGAAATTTGTCAATGCATGCAGTTTTACAGCACAGTTTGATATCTATGGTTTTAAAATATCATTGCCTACCAGCAAATCAGTTAAAAGTTCTTCAAAAATTTTGAGTGCTTATATAATATCAAGTGCACTGTATATTTAGCTAAATCTATGCATTTGTATATATCTTGATTATTAAAATGTTATGTCTAACTGCTGTTGTAATTAAGTTTAAAAAAATAATTAGGCTCATTTTAATTGTCTTTCTGCTAAGCTAATAAGATTTTTAGCGTATTATTAAAATGAATTAAGTTTTAATACATGCTGCGATTTAACGGCGCGACGCAAGTACGGTTTCTGCCGAAACAGGCAGATCTTTCCGTAAACCGCATGGTGCACGGCCTGTATAAGACGACACGACAATGAAAACGCGTTCCTAGTTACCGAGGAAGCGTTCAGGAATTTAACACGAGATTCCCGACAAATACTTACCTACCGCAGCGGCAATATCCTGCTGGATTTGGTCAGATTATGAGCATTATCCCCACGGTGAGTACGCGTCACGCGCGTTTATACTAAGCATTGTGGGGATTAAACTCGTTTATCTGTTAGATAGTTGTGTTAACTAGGATTTCGCTTTGTCAACAAGAGTAATTGGTGTGTTGGAATTTGGATGGTTTAATTAAAATGAGACAGGCGCCAAGGTGTAAATATTGAATAGTAAAGTCACTGTTATGTTTAAAGTTATGGTAGATATACATAGTCTTTGTTTTCCAGACGCTTAGATTAGTTTTTTTTTTTTTTTTTTTATGTATGGCCCGCCAAAATGACTCTACTCTGCCTGATGGAAAGCATAAGCAGAATCCAAGAGTGGTGGTCACCATACTCACTGCGAATGCAGACAATGCAGTATGGTGACCCACACCATGGCGGCCTAGTGATGCTTCTGCATCTTTTAGTCTAGTCAACAAGTATGGAACTTGTTGACTAGACTATTTGGGCCTCCGGTCTCGCACTCACCAACGAAACACGACAGCACTGCTGCTGTCATTTTACGTTGATTTTCTGTGCGAGGGTAGTACCGCCCCGGTCGAGCCGGCCCATTCGTGCTGAAATCAGCGTGGCTCTACTACCTACTAAAGTTTACTTTTAAAGTTGAAATAATAAATGTACAAAGGAGGCTGCCTGAGGAGCCAAAGTTTTAATTTTTATATTGTTGTAGTTACCTGCCATACTTTGGTATTAGGAATAAAGATATATTTAGAGATTTAGCAAATGTACTAGCTAAACACAACTAGATACATATCTATATTTAATCGCCATCGGATTTAGCACAATATCGGTAGAGGAAAATTTAGACGCAAATCCGTAATATAACATGATAAGCATGTTATACATTTGTATAATCTATTAACTACTTTCAAAAACTAAACAGCATGATATTTAAAAAAAAATAGTTTCATACATTTGAGCTGTGAATAAAGTTACAACAATCTTGAAATCGGGTCTACATAATATTATTGTCTATAGAGTATTTTGGTTACTATATACATAAATATACATATGTTCAGATTTCTTTACGGCTTTCTATTCATTGGATCTCCGAAGTGCCACCATAATTATGGAGTAAACATTTATATACTGGCCTAACAAAAACACGAGACGTTAAAATCTGAACAACTTATCTAAATAGAACATCGGTGCTTGTTACAAACGTAAACAATCAAATATATCAAAAGTTAGTTAGTCGAAACATCGCGTAAACATGGACGTCAAACATTGCGTAAACTAATTACTAATCCTATGATTACAATGTTCAAGGTTTCGTTACAATGTCACATACTATCAGATTGTATCAAATTATTAGACACACTGGCTACACAATTTACGCAGTTAGAATCATATTTTCATAGGTTTAGGTTTGGCTTTTAAATCATAATTTATGCTAAGAGTAAAATATTGTCGTACTAGTGATATATTTGATACTAGCTGACCCGTGCCCACTTCGTTGGGCGGTAAACATTTTTTTCTCCGACTTACTTTGCAAATCCGGCTACCACGAAAAAGTCTTTCCACTTTTCGGGTTATTATATATCCTATGTCACTCACCAATAACGTAGCCTTCTATTGGTAATATAATTTTCAAAATCGGTTCAGTAGATCTAGAGATTACCCCCTACAACATCACAAACTCACAAACTTTACCTGTTTATATAATAGTGTAGAAGTGTACATTAAAAAAAGGTATAGTCACCAGCAATCCCGCTTAATAGACGTTAATTCTTAAGTGGAATTCTGCTTAAAATTTTTTTTTAAGGTTTGCTAGCTTTAATTTAACACTTTAAACTTATTTAACTGTAAATAATATATTATCTTCTTTTTGACTTCAAAGATGTCTTTCATAAATATATATTTGTCAGGAAACACTTGCTAAGTTATTTAGGTCAATATCATTATAACTATTTCGTCTATATTTTAATGCACCACAACGCTATCTAAAGCCATACTAAGTATGACTTTATATTGTGGGTACAAGACGTACCAAGATACTTACATATTATTTATGTAAGTCCAAGCCTATATTTTTTATGCAGAATGATTAGACTACATTTTTATTTTGCGTATGTGTGTGGGTAATAAACAATGATAGCACGCACAGCTACCTCGTTTATAAAATTTAATTTATATATAGTATTGATAGATGTAAATAAATTAAATCAAAAAGCTTTTTAAAAACAAGCTTTTACCGGAATGTCTCGAGACGAATCAAACGAGTCCAAACTCGATGATGTTGCGACGTTTTTTTATCGAGTTCCTATGGCCATCTTCCAGCTCCAGCATCAGATCAGCTCCATTTCATTATAATATTGTATTGCCACGCTATATACATATGCTTGCAAAATTTCTGCAAAATCGGTTGAAGATATCTGCTTCAAAATTGAGTTGCAAGATTCCACCCGAACATACAAGCATACATGCAAACATTGCAAGTTAATAAAAAGCTTGTAAAATATAAAAAAAAATAAAGACATAGCAACGTTTAGATAACAACAATTGTAACAGTAGGTGACAATAAATGAGATGTTACTCTAGTGAATTCAGGTAACAAGAACAGAGATTATATTGATAGCGTCTTATCGGTCCTGATAGCCAGTCATCGACCCTATCTAGCTATTAATTTTACGGCCAAATACATGTGGACATAAATATATCAGTACAATTATTACTTTCTAGATAATTTTCTATCACATTTAAGTAAATAAACGAGCGATATTTCTGCTCACAACGTTGGTTTTGTTTACCAAAGGTGTTTTTATTGATATTGATCGTTAAATACAAAACTATTGTCAAAGAACTATAAGATAAAATAAAATCCTTTAACTAATCTAAGTTTGCTAGTCTTTAGGGTACAATTTAGGATATTCTTTATGATATTATACAATAAGTGATCATAAATAACCAGTGATAGCTTCTGTAAACAATATTAGATTTTTTAATAGAACATTTTTAATGTAAGTACATCATGCGTTTTTGGATCTATTTTCAAATATCAAAATACCTTTATAAATATAATGTTAAATTTACTCTCACCAACATCACTGACAAAGTTCATTGGTATCAGTAGGAGGCAACCGTCAGACAGCCTTATCTTTTATCCCTTATAAAAAAGACGCCAGAACATAAATGAGAAAGTGATCCAACACGGAAAAGCTATCTGAATTCTCTTGCAAATATTGGACCTTACATTCCACCAAGAACACTTATTCGGTTATTCTATCTTAGAATTTTTTCTCACACTAAATCTCCAAAACCGTTCAAGTACGTGCCATTTCTCTGGGAAAACTACTATGTATCAAGAAGAAGCTTTAGTGAAATTACAAGCCAGTCGGCACTTCAAAGTGTGTTTACTTTAGCGACCCAAGATTATGTTGTCTTTACAAAATTAGCCTATTATGGAGGTTGGGCAATGTTTACACGGCTCGTTACGTTCGAAAGAAAGTCCCTTTGCCCTTAAGTCGGCCAAAGAGACCATGGAAAAGACATATATTGAGACAGACACACAATATTTTATTTCGCGTAAACGTTGAACGAGATAAACATACAATATTTGAGATGTCATGATGACACTTGGAAAAACTGTTGGAAACTAAATGACCAACATGTAAGTAAAATATACATAAGTAATATCTATTTGGATCAGTCTTGGTACTAAAACGTGGTATATTCATTATTCTTCAATTTTAAACATAGAACAGAATTTTCTTCGTGAATATAGATAATAGAGTATTGACGTAATAATTACGTTACAATGCCTATGATAAATGAATACTTTGCTTGGACTGTAGACAATAACACGCTAAAAAAAACAGTGGTTGCTGATTTTGAATACTTAATAGTAAAACAAAATAAAGGTATATAGGTAAATGTTACTAAAACACTGTATTAATAATTACTTTTTTACCAATTTATTTTCAAATTACTTCATTCTATAGTTCTATTCAAAACTTCAATGCTAATTCCACACCATAACTTTACAGAGATATTACATTGGGTTTTGCAAAGTTTAATGAACCTCGTAGGGCACAGCAGTGAAGGTAAAGCATTTGCCATCATAAAGAAACACTACCCAAGAAGATCTAAAGAATTTCATAACCTGTGGATTAATTTTGCATGCTTTTTAAATAAGACGTAAGAACAGGTTTAAATGCCGAACTGATATAGAGAGGATACTTGGATTAGCTGATCAAGCCTGAAGGGCCTTATGTATGTTTCGTCAACAGCCTTTTACAGTCTGTAGAAAAGTGATTTTGGCCAAACTTACATATCTTTTATTTTGAATAATGTCTTTATAATGTACGAATATGTGATAGTCGCCACATAATACCAAAGTAAGTACTTTAAATTAATTCATAAAATATAATTTGTATATTTATTGTAATAAAACAAATTATATTTAATGGTAAACATTATTTATAACTACCGCATACTGTAGAAGATTGTGACTTGAATATAGGTATACATCGTTCGCTCAATATTTCTTTTTAAAGCACTTTCATTCAGTCGCATCGAAATTATAATAAATTTATGTTTAAAGTATTTTTATTTCTTTTAATGTTAATTGAAATGACACGGGCTGTGTCACAGGCGGCCGTGTCTGGATACATAGTTTTATTTTTATTAATTCTTTTTATACGAGTCCCATCGAGTTTGGTCATCGAATTCCAAACATGAACTTTTCTCTTTTACGCGTTATCTATCTACAATTAAGATGGGTTTACATGATGCCACCTTCAATGACCTAAATACATGAATTTTTTACATTTAGGAAGAACACACATTCACTTCGGGAACTTTAAATATATTATTAACTGTAACTTGCACTGACGCTTGACTTTAATTATCACCACGGTTCATAAACAGAAGATTAATTGTTTTATCAACTATTCAATTTAAACAAAATGTGTGGTCAAAATATTTCAAAACAAGTCTAAGGTCACAACGTCAACAGAGATAAATAATTTATCACTAAAATATTGTTGCTAGTTGTTCTGTAAGTATAATTTAAAAAACTTGAATCATATAAATAATTAACTTAATAAGCTATAAGTGCTTATGTGCTGTTGTGAATACAGCATTTGAAGTTGAAATTCAAGTACGCTTTGGAAATGCAAAAATGGCAATATCAATAAAATTAAATTAACAATTTGATCAAAGAATATTATACTACAGTTATTTAACATACATTTAAATATAATAAACAAATTAGCAGTTTTAAATTTTGACAATGTTTTTGAAACCTGACTGAAGACAACAAGAGTTATGTGAATTAAAGGAACCAGTTTCCGAAATGTCAACGTCGTGGCATGTAAACCTTCACCCGCCTGTCATGTATTGAATATCTAGCAATAGATTAATATTTATCGACATTTTATTTTTATACTTTATTAGTGTTCAAATATCATTAACGATTAGTTTGTTGCACCTGACACTGTTCGAGTGACTCTTGTACAGAACAAATTCAATTTATTACGTGTCCATAGCCCGCGGCGTTGATAGAAATTGGAAAATATACACCCAGGGTGAGGTAATTAACATAAGCGGGAGTTACATGGAGAATTCCTTGAATACTTACAATTCATTAATTTGACTTCTTATGAGTTAATTAATTCGGGAAGAAGAAAGTTTGACTTATGAATTAACAATGCTGCTTCTTTGTAAGAACATTAGTATTACTACTTATTTTGAATTGTCATCATATTTTATTTTCAGGAATTTGTAGTATTTGTAGTCTGTCCTTTCATACTTTTTTACGTTACTTGAGAACATTCTCATGTTGTGTCAAAGATTTAAATAATTTATTTTCATTTGACTGCCAGTGCAGTCAAATGAAATTTTTTAATCATTTGTGAACACCATTATAATGCATAATTATGTCGTTTTTTTTTAATAAATATACATTTAAGTGTAACACTATATAAAAAGTGTTACTTGTGTTCTTTTTATCGTTCATCGTAATTTTTTTCTTTTTTTTTTTAAAGACAACTCCCGCGTTAGGAATATACATCCTGTGTCGCGGGGGACTTTTACAAACATACATGAAACGGACACAAAGAACATCCAGACTTAGAACAATAATTTGTGGATCACACAAGGTACTGCCGTATGTGGGACCCGAACCCACAACACTTGGCGAAGTAGAAGCGGCGTGGCCCATCGGCCATCGGTTCTCCGAGCTATGTGCCATGCCCACTGCCACATTAGCTTGCTGACTCGCTGTGCTATGTCGGTAACTTTAGTCTACAGATCTCCTCATTTCTGATTCGATCTCGTAGAGAGACCCCAAGCATAGCCCGTTCCATAGCTCACTGTGTGACCCCGAGCTTCCTTATGAGGCCCGTAGCAAGAGACCAAGTGAAACAAACAATTACTAACTCTTTCCAGATCAGTTTAAAACACGTATGACTATTTATAAATTCTCCAGTTATTTCAAATTAATAATGAACAAATATAAGATGACATATTTCAGATTTTTATTTAATGCCTCTACCTCATTATCATTTATTATGAAACGATTTCATTATTTATAGCTAAAATACAGTTATACTTTTTCTAATTGATTAAAACTTAACATGAAATCGCTTACTATTTTTAATCAAATTATAATACTTATTTAAACATTTTTGACCTCTCAACGAAAGAAAGAACAGTTATTACAAAATATATAATTTAGTTTTGGTTTGTTACAGCGAATCTCACCATCAGCACGCGCGGCGTCAGTTTAGAACTGCTCATTCACTCTCCTGTGCAGGATATGTTCCTCTGCTTCAATCGCTCGCGGTTGGTCGGCAGGCGACTGGTCAGTATTCACTCTTAATTTTGTCTTTAATCATTTAAAAAAATAAAAACTACTGCAAGTGCTTCTATTTCAATAAAAGTAATATGAAATCATTTATTGTACACAGACACGCTACCAAGCAGAGAGACAGCCCAACTGCCTCTTCAAAGAGGAGTTTGTGGACGGCTACAACAGGTACCATTTGGTGAAGAACGAAGACCGCTACATAGGGTTCAATCGGCGAGGCGTCCAACTGCGACGCGGCAAGAGTCGTCTCTCGGAGCGGCTGCACAAATGTTTCTCGTTCATGAAGGAGGCTCACGACTTCGATATAAACAGGCACAACATAATGCGCGCCGGCGACTCGCCCAAATGGCGTCCGCGTAGGCTCCGGCCTTCGCCCCAGAACTCCATTAAGCCGCCGTGTCACGGCGTGCGCCATCACCACGGTCGGCATCAGAGGCGGAGGAATTGCGACGGCACGTAGACGATGCATTCTCCTCACGTTAGCAGCTAATTTACGCTTCAACGCTTGTCGCGTTCCGTTGCCAGCTGTCAATGGACATTGTGAGTGGACAGAGTATTAGTCAACTATCGCAGTATTATTACAGTGACGTGGACTGGATAGCGTTAGGTTAGCTCGGCCGCGGTGGCCGCGGCGTTTCAAACGTCGTATGAATGGTAGCTGAAGCGAGAGAGCAAACATTTGAATGGGGAAAAAACGCCGAGCCGGGACGACGTCCGGAGCTGTGAAATTCCTTAAGGTCGTGTAACTTTGTGGCGCTCGTTTGCTCATGTACCAGCGGCCGGACTCGTGCTCTAAAAGGAAAAAAGTTTTTCTGTGGAAAGAGCAAATAGTAGTCTCGCCAGTCACGAGTGTTCCGACAGACCACCGCTGAACTGTGGTGCTGGGAGCGTCGACACCCGGGCCGCTCGCACTCCGTGGCAAGCACTCCTTTGTTAACGTATGAGTTCTCGTAGCCCTCGATTGCTTCGGCTGGCTCACCATAAGTGTAGCAAAAACGCCTTTACGTCAATTCTCAGTGTGTATTATTTAAAACGCTTTACTATTAAGTACGGATCGTGTTATCTGCTTGTAAATATAATAAAAATAATTGTGTTTACTTATTTATCAAACAAAAGTTAATCAAACAATTTGTAAACGTAGATGTTAGATGTAAAGTTGTATTAAAATATTTTGTATTTAATAATGGGTATTTAATCTATCCGACCAACCGCTCTCTTGTGATTAGCCACAGTCGCTATGACCTAGTTTTCTTTACTAACTCCATGTACTGAAACTTTTCCTTACTAATGTTCATTTGAATATAATTCTGGTCCATTTGTGAATTTGTTTGTATGATTTCGAGCGCTTTGTATATATTATTTTAAGAGTTTGTATGAGAGTTATAGGTAATTGAATCTCTTTTGTCAAAATCCTGTTGATATTTGGCGATGCTTATGTTGATTTTCAAGTATAAAATTGCCATTATTTCATAGTGTTTGTTCGAACTCAAACAGAGTATTGATGTTCATCGATGTTCCGCTGTTTTCCATATGTTCGTCACCGTACATACATAATAAAGGACATTTATAATCTTAATAATGTTTATAAGATCTGTGCCATAGTGTGGTGGCAGTGTATGACATGTGTTCGCATTATATCTAGGGTATTAATTTTGTCTGTAAACTTGAAAGTAGTGAAGTATTTTAAATTAAGAAAATATAACACAATTTGTTCTAACTTTGTTCTCATTTTCATTTGGAGAACACAAGAAATATCACAGTTTTTAAAGTTATTTTTAAAATAATCAGAGTAAAGTGAAAATATGTAGCATTATTGCTCTTCCGTAAGTTATTCCTTCCTTGAAATAAATGCCTTACAGCCTAGTGTTCACTAAATGAAAATGATTCCAAATGTCAGCAAAACATTAGTAAATTAATATTCGTATTCCATACCCAGTGTATATCGAAATTTTAAACATAAATTATTATCGAACAGTATAATACAGGCAAAAAACTATACAGCTACATAACAAAGATTTCAATGACCATTACACAAGTCAATAAATACAAATTATATATAATTATAAGCTAGTATACAAGTTAACAAAGAACGTTTTCTGCGTATTATAATGTTCGACATTCAATAAAAGCCTTGCGAATATTGTCACCATTCGCCTTGTACGTTGTTGCTTTACATTCCGTCATTATTCCATAGAATAGAGACAAACTGAAAAAGACATTGAAACATTCCAAACAATGTAATAGTTTACAAAATATGCACTTAAATACATTATAAATTTGTTAAAATAACTTGACATTGTGTATCATGTTATGTGTATGCAGATGCTGAGAACGAAATATAATTGCTAAGAAAAATTACGAAATTAAATCATATTTAACTCGCATTTACTTGAGTATTATTTGTTTTAGAACTCTTTTAACCAGGCTTGTGCAACTTCAGATGGAGAGAAGAAAGATCCAGTACCCACAGATTTGATAACTTTATTTTTAATAGAAATATTTCTGTCTAAATCTATAGACCACACGTTTCACGTAACAGTTAGGGACCGTTCACACAGACCGGCTCGGAGAGAAGCAGATTTTTATCACATTGGAAACATAGGTTTGAGTAATTGTAGTAAGGTTTATTTTTGCATGTGCACTTCTTTTGTCATCAAGAATGCTTGAACGCGCTTAGTGTGAAATAATAAGAGGAGTCAACCGGCTCCGATTGCGTGCTCTTGCTCGCTCGCGCATTCGATCGGCTCTGATTCTCTTCCACAGCCAGTCTATGTGAAATAGTTAGCGGCTCCGCTCCGGAAAATTCCAAGCGTATCCGATCCGGTCTGTGTGAAAAGAAAAAAGCGAGCCGATGCTCTCCGAGCCGGTCTGTGTGAACGGACCCATAAAGTGTAGGGCGTCCATCTCTCATTTAGGCGAAAATCCTGACACTAATTCCTCACGCAAACTGCGCGCTTTCGAATAGATATAAATATATGCTTTTAAGAGGAAGAAGTCAACTAGTTCCACTCATCGGTTTTTTAGACATGTTCAAAATTCATCGCCTTACTTCATCAAATTAATACGAAAAATAACAGTTATGTTTGTCGTCCTTAAGAATTATTATGTCCTTCGGTCGAAACCGTAGGAGAATTTGTTTAGTAATTTTTAAGTATATTGCTTTTAGACAAACAGAACTAAATACCAACGCTGAACTTTTTAAAGTGTAGTGATAAATATTAGTTTTTCTAACGAGTAGCCAAATAAGAGTTTAATGTTTAAAACCACTTCACTTGTTTACATTATGTTTTAATCCTCTCGGCCAATTAGTTTTGCAATGATAAAAATTGTTTGAGTAAAACTATTTCAAGGATTATTTACATAAGGCGTCGGCGGGTGCGGTCATAAAAAAGCGATATTTCCAATAATCTTGCCGGAAGAGGGTGTTTGCGGGTGAAATGTAACATTAAGAACAAATAGGGTAAAGTGGGGCTAACTGGGCGTGATGCCGGCACTGCGTGTGCGCAGTCCAATTAGCACCTACCTACGTCAGGCACAGAGTAAGATAAGATACAGATTACACACGCAATTGTAATAAACTGTTTGTAAACATGGTGGTAAGTACTGCGGATATTATAAAATATGCATATTTACATATAATATGTATTTCATATTATGTATTATTTTGTAATTGTTTATATATTTTTATATGTTTGCCTCGATATTTAAATTTATTAATTTTATTCTCTAATCATTTTATTTAAAAGTTAAATGGAAACGAATAAATGAATAAAACTACTGGGTATGTATTGGGTAGCCGATGAGGTGATGTCTCTTTTCTACTTATTAACCGACTTCAAAAAAAAAGGTTCTCAATAAATATTTTTAATAATTTTAAATATAATTAAAATTAATTTTAAATCTAAATATGTATGAAATCTTCTTAGATATTTCAAGAAATTTAAGCAATATAACGTTATGTATACATATACGTATACAGGTATGAAAGTTAATAATTGATTCGGTTTCTGTTTTAATAAAATAGTAATTCGTGTATTTCATCCAAGAATTTTTTTTTATATATATTTAATCTATACTAATATTATAAACGCAAAAGTTTGTAAGTATGCATGGATGGATGGATGGATGGATGTTTGTTACTCTTTCACGCAAAAGCTACTGAACGGATTTGGATGAAACTTTACAGTAATACAGCTTATACAGCTTATACATCAAAATAACACATAGGCTACTATTTGCCGCGATAACCGACATATACGCGGGCGGAGCCGCGGGCAACTACTAGTTTTTCATATTTATAGCTGACAATAAGTACTGTTAAATGTAGGTGTGTCTCCATTGATATGTTGGCAATACAAACTTTAGAGGTGAGCAGGTGACGAAATTCCGTACAATATTGTTTGATTAAAACTTTGAAGAGGTTTTCAAATAATATGAGGTAAGAAAAATATTATTTTAATCATAGTACTTCAAACTCACAAACGAAATGAATTTTTTTTTACTCAGTTTTCACTTTTAACTATTGTTTAAAGATGAAAATACAACACCAGTTGAAAATAAATGTAGTTATTTCTTACTTTATCGTGAGCTTTCATTTTAATTAAAGTTTGGTTTAGTTGTTGGATATTTTTGCCCATTCTAACCAAACGCTAGCGCTTAAATATTTACTTTTTAAGAACTCATTCTATGAATGGCCGCTAGCTATAGCAATCTATAACAACATGCACACTCAATAGTTTTTAAAATCAGAGTGGGAGTTATATTTGTGTATTCCATGTCATTGTTTTTTATTTGTTCAAAATAAAACTTTAATTTTGTTTTATTGCTTTGGTAGTAATGGCAAAAAATATGTTAAAGCAGTCAATGTTATCACAGAAGCGGCTGTACTATTTACTAATTACTATTGCAATAAATATTTTTTTCCTCAACTTTGTGTTATATTTGACAACTTAATTACTATACAGAATTTTACAATTTACTATCCAAACACTAAGTCAATACCGCATATTAAAATAAAAGTGAGTTTACCACATTAACTCAAAATAGTTTTCTTGTAATTGAATATTTTTATGTTTTGAAATCTGTTTTTCGTTCAAAGTAAAAGTTTAGTGAAATAAGGTGGCTTGGTACATAATTTTATTTATTGATATCGAGGAAGAAGATGGTCAGCAAAAGACTTTGATCCAAGAAAATTACTACTGTTCAAGCCAAATCTATTAATAGATGTCAATTAACAAGTAAAATTTTAAGAAAAATAAAACCGACGCCACGGTTCGACTCGATTTCTCTTGGATGCCATCATCAGATCTTAGTGTCCTTATCATGGTACCACCGTTGGGATATCTCCTTTCCATTAAAAAAGAATCTTGGTTCATAAATGACGAAGTTATCCGCAAACACACATAAAAAAAAAAAAAATATAAACGGTCGAGTTGAGAACCTCCTCCTTTTTTTGAAGTTGGTTAATAAAACGCACACAGATTGGTGCCAGGCTATAAATGTCACTTATTAATGCTATGAAAATATATTCCAAATTAGTTCAGTGTAGGTGTTAAACCTCGTATCCAAACGAAGTAAAAAGCCTCGATGGAGCGATCGATTTATTTATCAGATCTCTTGATCAACTAATAGACACAATTCTTAAAGTCTTAAATTTCACCCATTTCTGGAATTCAAGGAAAATAAGATTAAATTCCAAACCAGTAAATTTTAGTATTTATAGTTTGGGTGTGAAACGAACGTAGATATCTCTGTTTCATTGCCTACTCTACAAATTCAGTCAAAGAAGCAAGTTCGGGCGAGCGTATACTGGCGCATATATAGTCGATTAATATGTTTGTAGACACTAACATATGTACTGATGCAAGTGTTAACTAGCTTATAGTACGTGCCAGTGCATACCGCGGCTTATGCAGCTGTGTTTGAGACTGTCAAATATGATGCAAGAATCTTAATTTTAATACGTATTTATGTACGCTAAAAGCATATTAAATATGCATTTTTGTGTTAAGTTCTCACAGATAAGAGGTTTATATTTCGATTCATCTTTATGTAAAGTGGGTTATGGGGTTTTATACTTCGTCAAGTACTGCGTACTGATATGAGTAAATAACACGTCAGAAAGTCAGTAGTCAATCTTGCTTTCTCTTAGTAAGATTGCTCTATATCAAAATCAAAATAACAATTTCTAAAATACCAATCTTCTTCCCGTACCTAATATTCGAATGAAAGTAATAACTAAGACGAATGGGGTTCAAATTCTAGTACTGGCATTAACATTCTTTGTAAAACTTTTCATAGCAAGTGTTTTGTCTATTAGCAAAAGGTATTTGCGATTTGCGGTTTGCTGTAAAATACTGAAGCCTATGTTTGTGAAATCAACCTTTCGCCAGCTTCTATAAATATTTCACACAGACACATAAAATTTTATTTTTAACGGCCAGAAACTGTACGTTAATCGGGGTTAGGTAAGCTACAACACAAAGTCCAACATCCCAAGTTCTCGACCAGCTTATGAGATGCCGCTAACGCATTTGTCAAACATTTGGACGTCTGCCTAACTAGTATCTACCGGTAAAGAGAAGTCAAACCGACAAATAAAACTGTTTTTTATTCATTATGAGAATGAACATTTTTGTAAATGGATTCTTTAGAAGGAGACCAGTTTGACGAGGCTACAAAACACACGTGTATGGGTACTGTTGAATGTACGATTTGTTACAAATGCTCTATTAGTACTAGTAGCTGTCGTTTAGAGGTTTGTATGAATGGATGATGAAGCTATTTATAAATGTTACCACCATTAATGATAAGTTTCTTTTTGTATAACACTCAAGGTTATTTACTGTCAAGATTTCAAGAGATCTGGTTTTAAAGAGGACGTTTTATTACCTTTGTATGGATGTTACATTATCCCGAACCAATTTTGATGCCTCCAATAATTTTTTTTTTTTTTTTTTTATGTTTAGACCTCCAAAATGACTCTACTCTGCCTGATGGAAAGCATAAGCAGAATCCACGAGTGGTGGCCACCATACTCATTGCGATTGCAACAATGCAGCATGGCGACCCATACTATGGCGGCCTAGTGATGCTTGTGCATCTTTTAGTCTAGTCAACAAGTATGGAACTTGTTGACTAGACTTTGGGCCTCCGGTCTCGCACTCACCAACGAAACACGACAGCACGAACGCTGTCATTTTACGTTGATTTTCTGTGCGAGGGTAGTACCGCCCCGGTCGAGCCGGCCCGTTCGTGCTGAAATCAGCGTGGCTCTACTATTAAAATAAAATACAAATTAAAAAGAAAAACGACTTCAATCTGGACCAAATTTAAATGGGACCACACGGAAAGCACCAGCTTTCAAACAAAAAAAGAATCATCAAAATCGGTTCACCCAGTCGAAAATTTTAAGGTAACAAACAAAAAAAAAACAGTCGCATTGAGTTCCTCCTCCTTTTTCTGAAATCGGTTAAAAAGTACTAGTAGAGATATTACTTGAACATAAAAACTACCTGAAATAATTACCTACCAACCGAAAAACATTGGACAAAGGCCTTTCCTCGCATTGATCTGAGAACTGAGTCTATCCCAAGTTCCTAACACTTTTATGACCACAAATAAAATTTTAACAAAATAATCACAAATTTTCACAAAAAAACCGCCTTCAATCTGGACCAAATTGAAATGGGATCACACGGGAAGCAACAGCTTTCAAATAAAAGAAGAATCAACAAAATGGGTTCACCCAGTCAAAAGTTATGAGGTAACAAACATAAAAAAAAAACAGTCGAATTGAGAACCTCCTCCTTTTTTGAAGTCGGTTAATAATAAACCGACTTTAAGGTTCGACTCGATTTCTCTTGGATGCCATCATCAGATATTAGTGTCCTTATCATGGTACCACCGCTGGGATATCTCCTTTCCATTAAATAAAGAATCATCAAAATCGGTTCATAAACGACGAAGTTATGCGCGAACACACAAAAAAATATATACGGTTGAATTGAGAACCTCCACCTTTTTTGAAGTCATTTAAGAAGTAAAAGTAATTGACAAAAGGTTACACTGTTAAATCGTTTTGCAATTTGGACTACATTTTTATCCGACTATAGTGAAGCTAAAAGTAAGATCTTATTGTCTAGTGTTTTATAAAAATTATTCTTTTTTAACCGACTTCAAAAAGGAGGACGTTATCAATTCGACTGTATTTTTCTGTTTCTTACCTCAGAACTTTCGACTGGGTGAACCGATTTTGATGATTCTTTTCTTATTTGAAAGCTGGTGCTTCCCGTGTGGTCTCATTTCAATTTGGTCCAGTTCTTGAAGTCTGTATTTTTTTGGTTAAACTTTTTTTTTACATTAATATACATATTATCATCTACTACTATTGGTATTTAGCAACCCCAACAAAATGTGTATAACAAAAATAAAACCGACTTCAATGTTCGACTCGATTTCTCTTGGATGCCATCATCAGATCTTAGTGTCCTTATCATGCATGGGATACCTCCTTTTATTAACTAACACTTAACAACTTTACTTAACACTTTTATGACCACAAGTAAAATTTTAACAAAATAATCACAAATTTTCACAAAAAAAAACCGACTTCAATCTGGACCAAATTGAAATGGAATCACACGGGAAGCACCAGCTTTCAAATAAAAAAGAATCATCCAAATCGGTTCATAAGCGACGAAGTTATCCGTGAACACATAAAAAAAACATATACGGTCGAATTGAGAACCTCCTCCTTTTTTTGAAGTCGGTTAAAAATAACATTATCTATTTGTATAAATCAAAGGAAAGATTTCTTATATTTCTTCACAAGAGCTCGCTACCAAAGCAATCAGAATAAAAATATTGTTAAACAAAGTGCCCGCTAAGTCTCAATAAGGGCCTATTTTAGGATCGTCAATTTTTCATATTACTTCGAAAGTTGGCGCTCAGACAAACACCCTCAGCCATTCAACCCTTCCATTGGAGCTTGACAAAAAATACTCCACTCTGTCAATATTGGACATCTCATAAGTTTGGTACAAGACACAAGCTTATAGCGTTTTATACAGCAATAGTACTGTACTAGGTATATATAAATTGTAATAAGAATGTGAACTGTATAGAATCTTAATTATTCTACACTGTTCTTGATTTAAAAAGTATCATATTGTGTTTTCAAAGTAAATGTTCTAATGCGATTTTAATTTAAACTTAAACGGCGTAGTAGTAAATAAAAAACTTCAGGACGCCGTAGCCCGTTGCGCTGGGCAGACCAACTTTGCACTACTCTCGGCACTACGATCCATGCTGCCCTACGCCCCATATTTATACTGTGCTTACGCACTGTTCAAGATAGATACAGGTGGCCGGCTATCACTCGCACAATAGCTCCAAGTAGAGGTCACGATCCTCAGGATTGAGGATAACGACACAAGAAGGACGCCTGTTGTTAGGCTTATTGTTAACCCATTCTCGGAGGCTTATTTGGTTTGTAAAATTAGGTGTCACAAGAGTATAAGGATATTAGTGCTTAGGTACCCCTAAAATTAATAACAAACAAAAAAAATGTAGCATGCATTTTCAATGTAAAGTACTTATTATTAAACTTACCTGTAGATTAATTTTATTCTCTGTATCGATTTATTACACTACCATGTCTGGCTCTTACAACTTGTGGCATATACCACACTTATTGTGCTGGCCCTTTTAATGCCACTCGTTTGTTTGAAGCCTTCGACTATTACAAGTCCATTAGGTGTCCTGCACATACTAACATACAGATATGATGCAAAAAAAATATAGAGAAATTTCAATTACTATCTGACAGATTCTTCTAATCCTATCTAAAATTTCTGTTTTCTCTTTATCTTTGGGACTTTTTCTAAATAACTTTTATACAAGTACATTTCTTCCTGATTCACACACATCTCAGGTTATTTTCTCTTTAAGGATTGCAACATTATGAGATATTCTGCGTCACCATCTCTATTGCAAACTATCTTGTATGAATAACGCGGACAAGGTTGGTAGAGCTACCGAGGTGAAATACATACTGTAATTTATTTCATTGTTTATTATTACCTTTAGATATGTCCTTTTATCAATATCATTAACCCTTTAAGTCTATTTTTCATCAGATTGTTGTTTCTTAGCACCTCAATAGCCAGTTAGCAAAGGCTACTGATCTACCAGGTTCTGAGTCTACCGCTTCATCCATATGCTCAACGTTTATAAAACGTATGAAAAAAACTTATTAAACTGAGGTTTAGTCGCGCCTCTCTTTTGCTTTAGTTAGATATCATTTCAGCTATTTATGTACGTCAAAGTCGCACAACCGCCTTATAGCAACAAAAACAATCTCATGAACCACAAATTTTAACAATACGCCGAATAACCAGACAAATGCATTTCCTTGTTCCCAAAATGCTAGCGCCAGTCACATTGAGTGTCCTCTTATTTTATTTGTCTATCCCCATTACTTCTTTGGACAAAAGGCGTTGAGTGTTTGGACGCCTTCGAGGGACCAACAAACGGTTCGGGTAAACACTCTGGATTCTCACGGGTTGGCTAACCAGTTTCTGTGACCCGTTGTACTCTGATAACCGAAATAGTTCATTAAAATTATGATAACGGGAAACGAGAGTTCCGAGTTGTATTTATCAATACAACGACACGCCTCTGACTTATGGGCTATGAAAAACGGATATTGGTGTGTAATTGAACATGATGTTTGTCTTTATTTTCTTTTTTAACACTTCTTAATTAAACACGCCCTTTCTATAATAAAACTGGACCTTAAATTAGAGCACTTGTTTATTAGCTGTAGTATAGTATATAGTAGACTGCCTCGTTGGTCTCGCGGTTGGCGTGTGCGACTGCTAATCATGAGGTCTTGGGTGCGATTCCCGGGTCGGATCAAATGTTTGTATTATCTAAAAATATTTGTTTCGGAGTTTGGGTGTTTTCTGTGTATAATATGTATGTATTTACAAAAAAAAAGTATATTTATTTGTATCAGTTGTCTAGTACCCATAGCACAAGCTCTGCTTAGCTTAGGACCAGATGGCGTTGTGTGTTAGATGTCTGAAATATTTATTATTTATTTATTAATATCTGTGATCATTATGATGCGCTTAAATAACTTTTTGAGTTTTTGACTTACGCTAAGAACATTTTAATAAAACAAATGATTTGTTACTAGAAATTCTTCGAATTACAACATTAAATATTCATTGTTTAAATAATTCCGGTCTATAATGTTTCAAACATTCATATCAGTCAAAATAAAAACATACATAGTGCATTAAACAATTATGTTTAACTATTGTATGATTATGATTTTAATTAAACAGTTAATTAACTTTAATTAAATTATGTGCATGTAATGATTACAAAATCAGGTAAGATTACAAATGCTGATAGGATAAACTATATATCTGTTATTTCTATTCTAGATAACATTTATAGGACAATTACCTGTTCCAAAATATGCAAAACATAACTGCTTCGAGATATACCTACATATTTCAGGTCGTTATCAGGGCTTCAGGTCATTAGACTGGAAAATGTATAATTCCCGCTTTATTTTTGTTCCCGCTTTGTTCATATAACCATGCATGAAGATTTTTGAATCATAATCGTCGTCAGCCCGCTGTAGTCCACTGCTGGACGTAGGCCTTTACCAAGGAACACCACTGACCTCTGTCTGCTGTTTTACATCCAGTTAATGCCAGAAAATAACTGAGCCAGTCTTATTAAAAGTACAGATAATCTTGATTTCCTCTCTAGAGCAGTCTCTAGCAGTCATGCCATTAGAACTTCCCATTAGCTTGTTTAGATCACGTCTGATTCTACTAAATGTCTGAAGGAATTATTCTAAGAACTAAGCATAACTCCTTGCATTGTGTAAGTAAGTTTTTGTTGTATTACGATACCTTCTACATCCCGACGTTTTGAATGGGACATACTGTTCATGGTCACGGATTTTAATTTTAAAATGCACTGACAACGTGAAGGTGAATTCTCATAATAAAAATAACTTCTAAATTAAGTTTCGATCTACTCTCAATCTCACATATGTCATAAAAGGCATTGTTATAGGTACTTTCGGTCACAATACGATATGTAATTACCTACTTACAGTCAACGTTGCATATTCAATAGTTTACAATAAAAATGCCTTTTTTGACAACTAGAGAAGATCCACCACCAAATTTAAAACGAATGAATTATTTTATGCGAGCATTTATCTTCTGGAAGCAAACTCTTGTTTTGAGACACATTTAAACGTTGAGACGTGAACGTGAGACACGTTTAAATGACAGCGTTTGTGCTGTCGTGTTTCGTTGGTGAGTGCGAGACCGGAGGCCCAATTAGTCTAGTCAACAAGTTCCATACTTATTGACTAGACTAAAGGATGCACAAGCATCACTAGGCCGCCATAGTGCGGGTCGCCATACTGCATTGTTGTATTCGCAATGAGTATGGTGGCCACCACTCGTGGATTCTGCTTATGCTTTCCATCAGGCAGAGTAGAGTCATTTTGGCAGGCCAAACATAAAAAAAAAAAAAAAAAAAAAAAAAAAAAAAAAACATTTATCGTGGGGAGTAAAACCGTGGGGCAAAGCAAGTTATATCTCATAAATATCAACAGACAATCAGTGATTATCGATTAGATAACTAGGACGATGCTCCTGATTAACTTTCTTCGAATGTATGTACATACGTCAAAGCAGTGGTTGTTCCATTTCCATGTTCTTGTTTATTCTTTCAATCTTATAAATAAAATATTGTTGTTGTATGTTATTTATTGAGTAATTCGATTCGAAATTTCATCGATCGATAGAGATTGAAACAGAAATTTAATAATTTAACCGAAATTTGATCTGTTGTAACAAGTTCTACTAAGTATATGTATGTATATTACTTATGATTTCTTTGACTATTAACATGTTGATAAAACACAAAGAACGTAATTGTACACACATACTATAGACTAACCTCCAACTCAAAGCAATTTATCAAGAATGTTACCACATATTTTACTATGACTTGAAATACAGTAAGAAGTAATATAAGCCGACGAGTCATAGAGGAGTATGGGAGTTAAACACTCTTTACACTGTCCGCAAATAAATTATTGAAAATGGTAAAAAAAAAATGTTGTAAATGTCGAGAGATCCACAAGTTACTGATGATGGACCTCAAGTCTTTAAGACTGCCTTTAACTCTTAAGTAAGTAAATACTAAACTATTCGTACAAATGAAGGATATGTTTATCTCAGTCGGGTTTTATGGACATAGACTGTATGTTTTATTCTAAAAATATGGCAATGGAAGAGGCATCTGCGAGATGGCTACTTTTACGATTTACAAAATTCCGGAGACTGTCCAGAATTAAATATGTGAACGATTTGTGTTACGAATAAGGTAGTACCAAACGATCATACCAACTGTCAATCAGTACTTATGTGTGACCATGAATGAAACGAATGATGTTGTGCGTACTACAGCAAAATGAACAAATTCTGATAACATTCAACCGCCAAAAAAAGAATAATTTAGAACAGTAGCCAAGAATGAGCAAAACCAACGACAAACATTAACACCGGCATTTGAAACAATCAAAAGAAAATCTCTAAACAGAGATAAACGTTTAAAAGTCAATCGTTCATCCGATAACATAGTAATGAGTACTCGTTGAAAACAAACTTATCTTGATGAGACAGTTGAGCCGAAGCTGAACCATTAATAATCCCGTAGAAATAATAACATCATTACTTTAAAGTCGGACCACCCAAAATCATCACCTTCACAATATGAGCAATATTATGTGATCATAAACTACAAGATAGATAAGATAGAAAATTAAGGGAAATAAGAAACGAAAAATGAAGAGAAATCGCCAATCGGTTGGAGTAATTGTGATGTCGGCAATTTGCATACGATATGAGGCGCTAATGGGTGTAAGATACGATTTTTTACTGAATATTCCTGCATGAACATGCACAATCGTTATTAGCATAGATAAAGTTCAAAAAGAAAAATTAGGAGACACGCATAAAACAAGTTTTTAAACGTTCACCTCTTTTGTAGTTAATGAGAGTACTTTGTAGGTGCAGTCCGACGGTGAATTTTGAAATTTGAATGATTTTAACGGTTTTTATTTTGGAGTAAAGCTCACAGAAATAATGCCTAGGAAGATTGTTCAATCTTTAGAGTTTCGTACCTAAATACATAAAAGCCGAATCTTTAAAGATTTTTTTCGGTTCCGTTGGTCCGCCTGTTCAATATATGAAGGATTAATATATAGTTACATAGATACTTCTCCTTGATCCGTAAAATATAGAAAATTTAAGGTTCACGCAACCTGGAGGCATTGCTATTCCAATCACTAGTATTTACGTTACTTTGTCTATTTACAGCAGTGGTTAACAAAAATTAATAGCTCTATATTAAAAAAAAAAATTGTACGAAACCAACCAACCCCACCATTTTTATCCAGAAAAATATGAAACTAAGAAAAAGTTCCAGGCTGTGTATTAAGAGTAGGTTTTTTAATACATAAAAGCTTGGTGATCTACGACTTCGCGATATATATTTTTTTCTAAAAAAAATAAGTAAGCCTGAAAAATGAATGAGTCTAACATCTGACATGTCACCTAACTCTGACACCTCGCACACTCATTGATTAAATCACCTGGTCAACGCAGTCTTAACCCGTCTTCCTGTAATTCTCTTCTGTCCCTCCCACTCACACTCAAACAGAATGAGTGAGAGGTGTATGCTATTATTATTGCAAGAAGAAAGATATTTTGTTCTTCCAAAGCCCAACTTTTAATGTTATAAATATTGGTTTCTTACTTAAGAACAGTTGTTGTTATTTAATATATAATATTCTTTATTTTTGATTTATGGATTTTTGTATATTTTTTCGGACTTTTGTCTATTTTTGAATGTGATAAAATCTATTAATTATTCAGGTATTCACACCTTTAAATATGATAATCAGTTTTTATCCAACGCTGATTATCAAAAAAGATAAAAAAGCAATCATTATGATAATCTATGTTTTGACATTCTTTTTGTTACATCATAGGGTAATTGTTTATACAAATAAATGGCAAAATATCTACAGGTAAAAATTTTTTTCCAATATGAATGGTTTTATTTTAATACAAATAAAAATATTTGCTATTGTGCTTAAATCAAAAGTAGCCCATGAACACAAAGATGAAGAAGATGAATGACAAAGATTTTTGAACTTCTTGCCAAACAAGGACTCAGTGCTTCCCTTCTATTATTAAGATTAAAGGTAGTAGAGCCACGCTGATTTCAGCACGAACGGGCCGGTTTGACCGCGGCGGTACTACCCTCGCGCACAGAAAATTAACGTAAAATGACAGCGTTCGTGCTGTCGTGTATCGTTGGTGAGTGCGAGACCGGAGGCCCAAATAGTCTAGTCAACAAGTTCCATACTTGTTGACTAGACTAAAAGATGCAGAAGCATCACTAGGCCGCCATGGTGTGGGTCGCCATGCTGCATTGTCTGCATTCGCCATGAGTATGGTGGCCATCACTCTTGGATTTTGCTTATGCTTTCCATCAGGCAGAGTGGAGTCATTTTGGAGGGCCAAACATAAAAAAAAACATAATTAGCGTTACGTACAGGTGAAGCTTTACTCTGCATTCAAGTTTATATATTTCATATGGAGTACTCCGAACATTTTTTTTTAAATTTGTTTACGGAGCTTGGCTACAATTTTATTATGACTACGTCAATCTGAAAAATTCCGTGATGGCAATTTTTATCCTCATCACTTGGGTAATTGGAATTCCACCACTGTATGCTTTCTAGACACTTTTGCACTCGCGTAACCCGTGGAACAAATTATCATATAGGGTGTTTCTGGACCAATACGACGATATCTTAAGGAATAGAGCGTACTCCTGCCTTAAAGGCCATCAATGCACTTGAGGCTCCTGAGTTGCAGGCGATCATGGGTGGCAGTAGTAATTTCTATCAGGTGCCAGTCTTAAAAAAAAATAGAAATACCTAGAGTAAGTAAGTAAAAGACACGTTAGATTAAGCTGGAGAAAAAAAATGCCATACCTATTTCTGGGCCAGTAAATTTATCATCGTGACATCAAAAGGCGAAAAGGTGGGTACAGCTATTAAAAACTACACATTCTGTGTATTTTTAATCGGCCTCGTTGGTCTCGCGGTTGGCGTGTGCGACTGCTGATCATGAGGTCTCAGGTTCGATTCCCGGGTCGGACCAAATATTTGTATGATCTATTTGTTTCGGAGTTTGGGTGTTTTCATTATGTATGTATTTACAAAAAAAAGGTATATATGTACTTGTATCAGTTGTCTAGTACCCATAACACATGCTCTGGCTTAGCTTGGGACTAGATGGCATTGTGTGTTAGATGTCCGAAATATTTATTTTTAAATAATCTTGTAAAAAAGTACTTTTAGACGTGAGTCGGCTCTCTGTCTTATTTTTTAATCTATGTGGGTAACTGTACTTAAATTGCGCTAATAAATTATGCACCTACAGTTTTGGTAGGCGTTCCGTCATGTAATGAGCATATTTAATGGACATTTAAAAATAATTTATTGTTTGAATGTTAAGGCGAATACTTTAAGGCAATCTTGTCATTGTCATAAATATAACGCGAACAAATACACAGTTATTTCTCAAGCAGTTTTCCTTTAACAGCTCAAAAATGACTAAAAAATATTTTACTAAACGCAAACGCTAACAATGTTTAGATGTGGCCGTGATTTTTAATTTTTAATTTTTTCAAGATCACCAGCTGAGAATCATTGATAAAACTATTGATATTTTATATGAAAGATGTTGAGTAAATATTCATAATGATTGCGCCACAACAAAAAAAACCTTTCAATTGTCAAGAAATTTATGACATATTGTTTAAAAAAGTATTCCTTCTCCATGGAACCTATTTCACAAAGAAAAAATATTTTTAAGTGAAGTTTAACCGTGTCTTACTATTACATATTTTGTATAACTAACTATATGTTTATAAAAAAGTCCTTGATATATTTGTAGGAATACCATGTCGAGGTCCTGTCCCATCACGGGGACATTGGATATTAAGTCAACTAAGTCAAGGTCGATCTGATAAGTAGTTATATCGATTACTGAATAACGTATAAGACTATTAAATACTAGTTTTTGCTCGCGGCTCCGCCCGCGCGTATGTCGGTTATCGGCAAATAGTAGCCTATGTTTTATTCTGATGCATAAGCTATATTCTCTGTAAAGTTTCATCCAAATCCGTTCAGTAGTTTTTGCGTGAAAGAATAACAAACATCCATCCGTCCATCCATACTTACAAACTTTCGCGTTTATAATATTAGTAAGATTATTGATTAAATTCAACATATAAAGTTCTTGCGCTTCGTGGTTGACGTGGAATAGTCGATAACTTTGTATATACATATGAACAAGCGAGAGAAGTAGTAATATATCTACTACACAGTATTCATATTTTTAACCTTTACTCACTTAATAAAAAAATAAACAGATGCTCTGTGTGCACTTTAATTAGCTAGTAATCATGTACTCACGTCGCGTCAACACTCAGAAACAGGCGTTTCTATAACCAAATAAACATGAAAAGGATGTAACTGCGTGATGTAAGCTTGAAGCAGTGGTTCAGCTAAATGATAGTACTATGATACTCTGAGACAGATCTGGGGGACGAATAAAAATTTAAGCCTACGAATAACCACTGTTAGAAATAAATTAGCCCATAACTTACTCATGTGACGATAAGCAGTCAAATAGATAGAACCTCATAATAGTGCAAGCTTTGTAATGCTTGCACTATTTACAAAATTAGTTGAGTTATTGTAAGAGATTATTATATGATTATTATTATTATGATTATTATTCTCTTTAATACATTTATATATACATATTATTTACATTTTTAAATATACATAGAAAAACATATACATTTAAAAATATAAAAAATAGTAGACCACCGACTTCGGGTACAGGGACCAAGAAACCAGTGGTTAGGGCTCCAGAGACAGGAACCTCCTCACAATACGAGCCGTGTCAAGAAGGACTGCCTTCTGCATCAGACCCTTGATCCAACCCTCCAACGTGAGCCTCTTAAGATGTTGGTCGAGGCTCTTGGCTATCAATCCGTGAGCAGATTATTATTATTATTAGATTTGTCGAGTTATTGTAAGTTTAAGATATCGACTGAACATGGTACAAGAAAATAATAAATATTATTAGATACTGAACGCATACATTGTTATGGCTAACAAGTAGGAAGACTTACTGGACAGACATAATATACTTTCTTAATATGGTCCCGGAGCAAACAAAATATAGCTAGCTTGTTATTAAAACTCTTCCATAAATATCTTCGTCTTATCAATCATGTAATATAAGCAAATAGAAATACTTACTAGAAAGGGATTTTCTTTATAAGATATTCGTTGAGCGATTTACGGACAATTTTTTCAGAGTATTTTAAATTTCTTCTGTTGAGATTTAATGATGAATAAAAATTCCTTTATATTTTTCTCATGGTTGTTTAATAAATACTGGATAGTAAGCATACGTACCTATATGTTTTTAAGGTAAGCATTATATTGAGTCATCAGTCATGATATAACAACTATTCACATTCTTGTGTGTCCAAGGGCCCCAGCTTAGTTTAAGATGGCCCTGAAGTTACTCATACTAACACTTATGTCAGTTGATGATCTGCTCCCGAGAGTCGCTGTGCGTGTTAGAGTTGTGACAGCATGTTATTTGAGGGCTCCACTCTCTCATTTCCAGCCGCTTCTGCTCCATAAATAACGCTTCCTAAATAACAACTCAGCGTTCCTACAACATTTCTCTTCCGGTGGCAGTTCCTGCACTTCCTGCTTCTTCTTACAGCAGCCCTGCCGTTTTGTTCGGAGGAGTTGGACATCCTCGACGCTCGTACTGTCCTCTTTCTCACTCTACCGTATAATGTTTTGAGGAAAAACGAGCAGACGTATCGCCTGATGGTAAGCGATTACCGCCACCCATGAACACCCGCAACACCAGAGGCGTCACGAGCGCGTTGCCGGCCTTTGGGGGATGGGGAAAGGGATACGGGGAGGGGTTTGGGTATGGGCCTTCGTTTGGATGGACACTTATCAACGCCGTAGAAGCACGTGGTGAATCCAACTGCATATTTTAACAAAAAAACGTAAAAAATTTATAAATCGACTACGTAATAAACTTTTGATAAAATTTAAATCACCCGGTCACCCTATGTCACCCGGGTCGTTATTACTAATAGCTATGGTTATAATAATTATTATTTTTACGGGAATTAACGCGATCACTTATTTCAAGGTATTACATACCTCTGTTTTGCCTGACGTTTCGACCAGGTTGCACTGGCCGTGGTCACAGGCTGACTGGCTCAGCGGCGCACGCCCTCCGTCGTCGAATCCGTGAAGTAGAAGGTTCTTCATTCACCCGCACATTTTCGATATTATTGATAAAATTGTTTCGCCATGTACCGTCACATACCACACTAACAGGGTCCCTATTCTGTAAGCAAACCGATGTGTTCCTATTCTGGTGTTTATCCGACTGCGCAGAAAAGCGAGGTGGTATGTTTTTTAACACTGGATTCCACGCTGTAGATAATTTAAAACCATCTTCACGATTGAAAGTTTTATGCTTTTTAATCTCAATCGCTTAACGTACAACTCTTGAGTAAAAGTGACGTTCGGTGGAGAGGACTCGCGTGCGGTGAAATTCAATCCAGTGGTTGATGCCTGCATCGAGATCATGTTCTGCAATCGCCGATTTACTCGTCTGTCGGTTCTTCATAGCAGCGATATGTTCTTTGACCCTTTCAGCAATAGTCCGCTTCGTTTGGCCTATGTAGGAACTTCCGCAGCTGCAGTCTATTTTATAAACACCCGGAGTTTGTAGTGGCAATATATCCTTCGGTGTGCCGACGATGTTGTGAACCTTTATGCCTGGTGTGTATACTGTCGGAATGGAGTATTTCTTTAACACGGACCCGATCTTATTTATTTATTTATTATTTATTAAAACTTGTTGCACTTATTGTACAAAGGCGGACTTAATGCCATGAGGCATTCTCTCCCAGTCGACCTTCAGGTGAGGTAGAAATAAGATGCGGTAGGTGCAAAGGTAAAGTTTTTCATGGTAAATATTTTTAAATAATATAGGTATACACAATAAACTAGCGTTTCCGCGAACTTTTGTTAGTGACACCTGAACTCGCATTGCCGGGGTCACTCCTGCTTTGGGGTAATGTCTTTGGAAACTTCACAAGCAATGGTTTCAGCTCATCAATGGATGTAATTTTGTATCTGCTATTGTCGCTTGCTTTGATAACTATTAAGCCGTTCTGTGTCCAACAAGACGTCATGCCGAAATGTTGTCGGGCCGTGGTAAAAACTGTCTGACGAGTTCTGGTGAGAAATTCTCTGTTGGAGATGCCGGAGCCCTTCATCGCTGTTTTGGACTTCCATACTGCATGACTGGCCTCTGCGGTAGCAAATCTCACCAGTATTGGCCGACGATGTTCTCCGGAGGGGGCCCCGATGCGATGACATTGTCTGATGCTGAGCCGTGAAATGTCCTGAAGACCCATCTTCGTGTTGATTGTATCAAGCAGGACTGCACTACAATCCTCTCTGATGGCCTCCGGCACTCCCAGGAATAAAAGTGACTTGTGTTGGTGCCGAGTCTCCATGGTATCAATCATTTTAACACACTCACTTATTTGTTTCCGGAGAAGACCCAGCATAGAAAACATGAGCTCACGGAAAGTCTTAAATTCCTCCGACACCCGTGCCACTGTCTCCTTGCTGCTTCCGCCAGAATGCAGTTGTGCCTCCAGCTGCGCCATTCTCTTTGAAATGCTCTCCTCCAAGTTGTTTTGTGCATCTCGAATATCAGTGAGTTGGGATATAGTTTTAAAATATAATTATGTTTTTTCAAAGTGATATGTAATTGTGCTGGCAGGTGATTTAAATATCTGTTTTATATCATGTAATCACTATGATAACAGTAAGTACAGCGATTCTAAACTAAACTGAACTTTAATTTTAAAATGTATTAAAGAAATATCAATAAAATAATTAAATAATTGAGGAGCTTTTAAACTAGGTGTTATAACTTTTTTAGCACCTACCCGAAAAAAGAACGATCTTATCCGTAACTCCCTTGACATAAGGCATATAGGCTGGTTGCCTGTTCACTACTGGATACTTGCGTCTTATTTTTGGTTGCTTCCGTCCTCCATTCCTGAAGTCCTGTAGCCCCAGTACTTGCCAACATCTGGATGGAACATTTTGAAGAGAAGGCTCTAAGTCTCGGCCCGAACACCGTTAAGCTGTGGAAGCGATACGTGGATGACATCTTCAGTATCGTTAAAGGAAATAAACAAGAAGTAGATCAATATATACAACATCTTAACTCTATTCACCCCAAAATAAGGTTTACATATGAAATGGAGACGGATAGGTCGTTGTCGTTCTTGGATGTTAAAGTAACCGTGAGATCAGATGGGTCCTTGTCACACTGTGTGTACCGTAAGCCTACTCGTACGGATAGATACCTACACGCCACGTCTCATCATCGCCCCCGGCACTTGCAATCTGTTATGACTTCACTCAAGAACAGAGCTTAAGATCTCTGTGACCCTGAACATTTAGAACGGGAGCTAGAACATGTTCAGGAGGCACTCAAAGGTAACGGATATCAAGTGAATGGAAGACGGAAGCAACCAAAAATAAGACGCAAGTATCCAAAAGTGAACAGGCAACCAGCCTATATGCCTTATGTCAAGGGAGTTACGGATAAGATCGGGTCCGTGTTAAAGAAATATTCCATTCCGACAGTATACACACCAGGCATAAAGGTTCACAACATCGTCGGCACACCGAAGGATATATTGCCACTACAAACTCCGGGTGTTTATAACATAGACTGCAGCTGCGGAAGTTCCTACATAGGCCAAACGAAGCAGACTATTGCTGAAAGGGTCAAAGAACATATCGCTGCTGTGAAGAACCGACAGACGAGGCACTTTCAAGGCAAGTTGTTAAGCTCTAAACCAAACTTCCGCATAGAATGATCATATCACTGAATGTGTGACGGTTTTATTCAGTTTCACTGTACAGAGGGTCAAGAAATAAATACAAGACTCTAATATTGATTTTTAGTATTTATGGGACAATTTTCAATGTGAAAACTTCTATAAGCGCGTTGAGCACTTTTGGGGTGAACAGAAATCATGGAACTCGCGTCATCGTCACCGAACGCTTTCCATAAGCTATATTTTTTTTACCTCTTTATCGTGCATTTAATTTAAGGAGCAAAGAGGTTCATTTCAAGTGAGCCTAACCGTTTGTTTATAGTTTTGAGTTTACACTTCTGTCGGCAGTCCTCATGACTGCTTTGTGATTTTTTTGTCTACATACATGTATATGTACCCATATGCATGATCATTTCTGGTTCTATATAGATAAGTTCTAGTAAAGATAATAGCTGCCGTCCTTCCATTCTACTATTCAATACAATAGGTTACTCTAAGATCAATCAAATATTTATGAGATAAGTCTTACCCTTATTATGTTGTTACAGAATTACAATCAATAAAGTCTTGTTCGAGATTTAATCGTTCGATTAAACTGATTCCCGCTTCTGTGAAAGGCCGACAAAGATTTTTTAAAATATATTCGCGCGTGTTTCACTTACATTTTGACAGTTTAGTTTACGTGATATCAATATTAAGATGGATCTTTAAGGGCCAGTTTCTCCAGTTCCTGATAATATTTAGATAACTATCTGACGTATAACATTAAGTGACAGTATATGGTAGGTAATCTGACATGTTTTTATTTTGCAGATAAGTTCAAAATATTATATTTATATAAACAAAGTGGTGAAACTGGCCCCAAA
The DNA here is from genome assembly GCA_949125395.1 of Diaphora mendica. Classification (NCBI taxonomy): domain Eukaryota; kingdom Metazoa; phylum Arthropoda; class Insecta; order Lepidoptera; family Erebidae; genus Diaphora; species Diaphora mendica. Next base: position 35,661,730 of record OX421311.1, on the reverse strand, counting down.
AGTGGCAAATTAAGTTTATCGATCTCTTTCTCACCCGAATTAAACTGGTAATTTTACAAACAAACATACGAACACTGTTGTGACAATTGCTTCCAAAGATTATATTTAAGGTATATTTATTCTCTCAATTGTCGGAATGATGGAATTTGTTGCAATACATTCTAGAATTAAAATCACTTGTACTTATTCCGCTATTTTATATATGTTTACACCTGACCGATTTCGCCTTATGACATTATCGAAGGGTAATCAAAAATAAGTACAAGTGAGTTTGATTCTAGAATGTATTGCAACAAGTTCAATTGAGAGTATAAATTATCAGCAGGTAACTAGTTTAACCCTTTGTAATTTGAGTATTTTCAACTGTGATGAGCATTCGGTCCTTTAAGATGTACGCGATTGTCATTATTAGTCATTTCCGAGTTTTCTTTTTAATACATGCTTAAATATTACACGAAATTTAATTATAAAAAGTACGACAGTGAGGATGAAACAATAAGTTAAATTATCCTTCCTACATGTACCCAATTAATGTCCACTAAATACATAATTGAAACTGATGTACTTGAGCGAGTTTATTTCTCAGAAATTAAATTTTTATTGATAAACTTCATCCTTATAAAAATGTTATATAAATTATTTGAGCTGTTTTCAAGACACACGAATCATATCATTAAAAAGAGTGACAAATAATTATATGAAGGAAAATATTTATTATATTTAGCTGAAAGATATATCGAATAAACTTCATGAAATTGATTTTAAGTTTTTCTTCCAATAAGCATTTGATTTTAATTGTAATTCTGTTTGGTTAAATTATCCTAATTAAGATAAGCTATCGAAGTCCATAACGTACTAATGCAGTAAAAGTTGGTAAAAACCAGTTTCAATTAGCTTTAGATTTAGTGAAATGTATAAAACACCAAAAGCGTCATAACGCATAACATTTGTCAGATATAAAGATAACGACATGTCATACATTTAAAGGCTAATAACTTGATTACCACAATTTTACCTATAAATAGATTGTACATATTATATCAATAAGAAATTGTGAAACGAATACGAAAAATACGAGGCAATTGCCTCGTATTTTCCATAATTTCCATAATTTATGGAAGAAAAATTGTATTTAAGGAGATTTTAGGACGTCACGCTGACCTATTTTTCACACACACTACATTACTCCCAAATGTAGGTGTCCAGTAGAAAAAACTATGATGAGAACCAAACGTAACGTTTTCTAATAATGTGCCTTGACACCATTATCATCACAGTCAACCACTCTAACACATAAATATTTCCGGGTAGCCTTAACACTAGTACTAAATCAATACAAGGCTGTGCATTTGATAAGGATCCAAAACGAGTCGACAACGAAATTCTCAGCCAATTTACGTCACGAAGTCTTTTATAAAAGATAACTCGATTTTAAAAGATTGCAAAACATATGCAGAATAAGATTATGTTCATACAATTATAAAAATATCAACAAATATATTCAGATAATATCAAATTTATTTGATCAATAGATATCTCAAATTCTTGGCAGTGTGAAAAGTATGTTGAACGCTTTATTAAGATTTCTATCATAATCTATGTTTTTAAATAAGCAGATCATATATTAAAGTATAATGTATTAGAATTTTGATTATTATTAGTTGATGTGGACGTTTTCTATGTGCCGTGGGAATGGGTATTGATCGTGGCTGTAGTATGGATAAGCATAATAATATAATTATAAAGCTTATCCACTGGGAGTTGAAGAGAAATCTCTGTTAGCACCTGTTAAGGTTTCACAATTGTAATAATTCCTATATTAATTCATTTAATCCACATTCCTTTTGATTATTGCTATTAGAAATTAAATTTTATTTACATATGAAAAAACATTTTAACATTCCGATGTGATTTTAACTTTAGGTTGTGGACTTCGAAAGGCTCTCTGTGAAAACCATATCACTAGTAAAATATTTATTGACTTGCAGTGGCATAAAATTCAAAGATAAATTATGTTTATCTAAAATGATTTAAAAAAAGATTCGAAGAATTTTATACCGATACATGGTGTGGTAAATACCTATCCTATAATAATACTTACATTTACATTTTAATAAAATACAGAAAATTATAACAGTCGAATTTTACATGAAAACTGCATTGATTGTCTAATTATTTTAAATAAATTACGAAACATTATAATATTAAAACCATCCTCGCTAAAGACTCTTAATTTACTTTTTGGTGTTCCGATCATATAAGACAATTCGTTGTTAGTAATATATTCGTGATATTTCGTTTACTTAGAATAAGGAAAATATTTATAAGCATTAGAGACCTATTCAGAGAAACCTTAAGTATGTATGAACAAACTATATAAAGTGGTAAAAGGAGGAAAATGATTCGTGTGTATTAAGTATCTGATTCACTTGTATTCACTGTATTTCATTGAATGTGGTCGAATAGTTGGACTTCATTCTAAATTCCATTGAAGCCTGTCACAGCCTATAATAGTCTACTACTGTTCATAGGTTGGTTTTCGTATTGAATTATATATATCTAATATACCAAAAAAAATAGAAAACTAAACAGTACCTATTATATTATCTGTTAATCCATTGTCTCAGCGACAACATGACGCAGTGTTATGTATTTTAAAGCAAAAAAGACTTCTGGATACATCAACCAGTCGATGAGCGCGCTCGTTTGTTAGCTGTGGGAAAGTGGGAATCAGGTTTATGGATTCAGGCACTTCCATCGCCCAACATAGGCCTTTTTGAACGATTCTAAATTTTGCTTTGGTAATATAAACGACAATATCCGTCGTGCTCTTGTTACTGCCGGTGTTAGAAATTTAACGTCATAGTAATGGCAACATTTTTGATTGTCATTTTTCGTGTTTGACGTTTTGACATTTGAGGTTAAGTACTATAGAGACGCTTGCCGGCCGAACACGTTTTCGCATTTGATTCTCGGTTTAAGCGAATTGAATTGATATTAAGCTAATTTCCCAAGACTCGGTTTTCGTCGGTCACCGTTATGATTGGTCTGGTTTGGACTCGCGAGTTTTTGTAGGCGCGTTCAAAAGGGCGTGATCCGTGATAGCTAATACGAGTTTATTGTAATTCGAATACCTTGAAAGATATACAGCACTTTGGAGCATGTTTGTGTGAACGTACAAGACAAAGCAGTGGGGTACCCCGTCAGCGGCGCCGAGAACAAGGAAGCCACGCAACTCCAGTAAGTGCTTGATGATTTTAGTTTAGATTAAGAACACGGTGAATCGCCGTAAAGGTTCATTGCTCTCGCTAGTGAATTAAGTTAGCGATTTAATGCTTGTACAAATAGGGCCCATTTGTACTAGCATTATAAACTTCCCAAGGTGAACGTTGCATTGGCGAGAGAATTGAACAGCCGGTGTTCCAGCTGTACGCGAACCAAATGGTCTGATACGAGACTATGGCAAGATACCGGATGGTATGTCGTTACTGCCATGGAAAATGGGTAGGCCTTTGGTGTGAGACGCAACTTGCGTCGACACCCTCGCGCCATCTCATCTTCCAAGTACAGCTGGTTCGTGACCAGAAGGCCTACCTTTTTCTAGCACAGAGAATCAGCATTGCCTATCCACGTGGCAATGCTGCCAGCCTTTTGGGAACCGCTACCAGTAGGCGATGATGCGGAGGAATTTTATGATGCTTGTAATTAAATATTCTTACTGTTTCTTTTTTTTTAATTTTTAATTTAGTAGGTAGTAGAGCCACGCTGATTTCAGCACGAACGGGCCGGCTCGACCGGGGCGGTACTACCCTCGCACAGAAAATCAACGTAAAATGACAGCGTTTGTGCTGTCGTGTTTCGTTGGTGAGTGCAAGACCGGAGGCCCAATTAGTCTAGTCAACAAGTTCCATACTTGTTGACTAGACTAAAGGATGCACAAGCATCACTAGGCCGCCATAGTGTGGGTCGCCATACTGCATTGTTGTATTCGCAATGAGTATGGTGGCCACCACTCGTGGATTCTGCTTATGCTTTCCATCAGGCAGAGTAGAGTCATTTTGGCAGGCCAAACATAAAAAAAAAAAAAAAAAAATATAATTATTAGTACATTAATTTATTTTTTTAGAAAATAATTGTCCTAATACAAAAACTACAAAAATTAAAAAAGCCAGTACGCTGACGAGTAATAGAGGAGAATGAAAGCAGGAAACTCATTCCTGGGCCCAAATAAGTTTGGGAAATGATCGGAAAGTTGATGATGATCTAATTTGCCAAAAAATTTACAAAACATGTCTGTTTTTGGATAGTTATCACGATGCTAAAATAGCTTTATCATCAGTCATCATTAAAATGGGAGATTAGTAGCGATTCGTAATGAACATTAATACTACCGTGTATGAAGTATGTTGAGGTTATAATATGGCTATCCACGTAGTGTAAATGTGATGTGATGTATATGCTAGTGCAATCTGTTTCTAAATAAAACTAAGAACTAAATGTATTCATAATTGAAAAAAAAAACAATATATTAAACATTGTCACCGATCAGTTTTAAAATCGCTATTCGCACTTTTCACACAATTCAAAAATTTTGTTCCCACTATGCACGTACTTTTAGTGCTAAATCACATCAGAGCATCCGCTTGAAACATAAAGACATTGCATAAGCGTATATAACTCCTGAAAGGTGTTTTGATATGAATTAAAGATCTCATATCGATTAGGATAAGGATAACATAAAATTGAGCCACTTAATAAAATTATCTAATTCTTATGGCCCAGCCCTCATGATGCGCCGGGAAGAACCGGCCAGCTACTTGTGTATGTAAATGTTTGTAAACTGTGTTCAACGTAATTAATACTGCGTATTATTTTTTCGGTACAATGGATATCCTTAAACATTCGGCGCCTTCAAGACAAATTTGCATAAAATATGTAACTGATTATTTGGTTTTTTGACCATTCATGAATATCTTCCAACGTCGCTATCTGATAACTCAATGCATTTTTACTTTTAACAAAAAAAAACAGCATTTCAGTCGGTAGGTACGCGTTGCATTTGTGGGATGAAATGTTTTGAAATTTAATTAACAATATACAAATTGTCAGAAAATCTGTTAAAAAACTGAGCCAGTTTCTTTGGGTGGATTTAATTATTTTGTTGGAACATTGCATTTCTTAGCAGTAATATTGCTTTCCTGTTCTAGAAATACTAGTTCAGACTCTTAGATTTTCGAAAATGTACATTATGCTGAAGATTGACTATTACCTGCAACAGACTTAAGTCGTATAAAAACCAGAGGAAACGATTCAACATCACGATACTTGATAACATATACAAATATATAATGCACGTATAATGATAAGAAACCGATGTAATGCAGTTTCCAAGGGAACTACTGTTTTCTTTACCTAAGAGTATTAGAAAGTTTAATTTGAGGTATTATTCAATAATAATAAGAGCGATTTACTCAATATATAATAAATGGTTTGGTAGAAGAAAAAAGATACTGAACTTATTTTGTCGATTTTTATTTATATTTATTTATTTGGAATTTCTTTCCAAAATATGCACTTATAATAAGAACAAAGTTTTTCTCCCTAATAATAATTGCGTTCATGTCTAAATTATTAAAGTATTATTGGATATTTAAATAAGTTTTTAAAATAGGATCTGAGTTACCACGCTTAATTTTGGTGAATTCATGACCCAGAAGCACGGAGCAAATACAATATTCCTATTGAATTGTCAATCGTTGTATTTGCTCCATGGCATATATGTGTCTCGATGTATGTAAGCGAGTGTCAAAATGCAACTTCAGATGCACCATTTGCATTACATCAAAGTTATTTATTAAAGAAATCGGTTAACATAACAAAATCTCTAAGAATTATTTTTGAATTAGTTTAATTGCATAATGCGTATTTGCGTAGGTATACAACGGTGCTTTTCTGAATATTCAAGAGCTTGTTCAAATTTCTATAAAACCGGTTTAGTGTATTGGTTGCATCTAAGACAGTGTTTATTATGACGAACCAGTTGCGGTCCCGTATGAGCGGCTTTACAAATTTAGTTTTTTAATAATAATTATTCTAAATGTTGGGATATTAGCATACAATATACGTTGTTAGGAGCATTGGCGCCAGTTCGCCCACACCTAGATATGTGGTCAAAAATAGTTGGCTATATCGTTTAACGCATTTCATGACAGTATATTTGACTTAAAGACGATGGAATTATAGATATTAGGAGATCAGAACACGCCAATGAACTTTAAACCGATCAAGAACTTTGATCTGTGGAATTATTTCTGTTTGGTTTGAAATTTACTTGAATAGATATGTAATAAACTGATATTAGCATAGTGTAGTGACACCGACTGATTAGTTTTATGAATTTTCTAATTATAATATGAATTATTAATCGTTAATTTGATAATTTGTCTTTGTTTGCATAGTGCTAAAACTTTATAAAATGATTTCTAATGAAGCTTCGGCATATTTTATGGAATTAATAGCTATTATATTTACCATAAGTGCGCTATTTTGTGATGTAGGTGTTATTCAACAATAGAATTAAAAGACCTTTGACCATACAAACCCATGAAAAATATTTAAGAAGTGACATTTATTTTGAATTGACTCTGCCCACCACGGTATGTCAAAGCTTTCCTGAAACTTAAAATTTATTTATTTACAGAAGGTACAGTAACGGAATGCATACCAAGTAGTACAGAAAACTATTATTACATTTTAATATTTCTGATTCTGCATCAATTACACAATACACAACAACTTCGTAACTTATGCAACTTCTGAGAAATAAGAGAAGATTATTTACAAACATATTATGTAGATAGAAACAATACAGATATGAAATTAATATAAGTATGAAATTAGTACAATTAATAACAGTTCATGTTAAATATATTTCTTTCCTTTTAAACAAAATAAAAACTCAATATATTCTACCACGTTATGTAAAAAGTTTACTGAAACTTAATGTTGTTAACTATAAAGTATCATGTAAATTCCAATAAAAAAATATGTCGGAAACACGAGATAAAACGAGAACATGAATCACAGATACAGCCAATCTGGACTAAAGCCAAATACTAATCACTACTAAACGGATACGAATTAACTTAAACACCATCAGCAACCCCCACGAGGGGGTTTGGGCAACGCTCACTCCTCCGCGGTGCCCTATGAAATTCGCCACCAGACTTGCAATTCCCCCGCAGGTAAATATCGCTTCACGCGGATCAAAGGGAGAGATCAAGGACAAATCAGCCGGTACTAGCACACACGATATAAAACACAGAGATACAATACATCACAAACCAAATAGAAAACTACTACGACTCAGGAGAGACCCATGTCACAATCAAGAAATATGGTCGTCGCGAAATCTGAAGAGAAACTGTGTCCTGTTGCCGATCGCGCCGCTTTACATAGACATCATCCCCACCTCGCCCGACTCACGGAACCGTTCGATAGTGGCAAATGTTTGTATCACTTTTATTTTTTGGATACCCTCATTCCGACATATATGTAAATTAAAATGTTAATATTTAATATTTTCATAAATATGTATATTTTTTTAAAATTGTAAAATTCAATTTTATAAACTTCACTGAAAACTGAGAATTTGCTTAAAAAAATTAGTTTGTTATTGCTTAGGTAAAATTTTAAAGGTACCCATTTAGAATGAGTCCGGTCAATGACTTTCAGAGAAGCTGATGAATGGCGTTTGTCTTTCACCAGATTTTCCTATCAGATATTCTAGAACATCGGAGCAGTGCTTAGTTATTAACAATCTGACAGATCCATTCGGGTTCCCGCAAGGGCAAAATACATCCATGGGAATCCTCCACCCTGTGTACAAAAAAGATAACTCTGTGACACATATTAGTTAGCTTGCTATAGATTTTGCTTACACTTTCGTTTTAAAAGTTATTATATGGAAGTACTTATAATTAAGAATCGGTGCATAAGAATCTTTTTGTCCTTTCGTTTTACCTTTTGCTCTTGATTCGACCAGAAATAAGGTTAGCATATCTATCCTGCGCAGATCATCACTCCACCTGGTGTACTGTACGGTTTTAATTGGGAAAGATTTAAAAATCTAAATGCCCCATTCATCTACAACATACCGATACTCCTTAACAATAATTGGCTACTACAAGTAGGTAAATTTATTATTATATTTAAGACGCTTCAATTACACACCGCGTGTAATAATTAGTATGGGCGTATTACGTTACGCGCGTAATTTACGGCGTTTAATGGCCGATGATCGCGCGTAATTATTTTACTTCTTGTACGTACATGTGTATCAGGTTATTTTTAACGTGAGAGAGTTTTCTGGTATATTTTTTACTTTGTTTTATTTTTATATTTTGTCTATGTGATTAAGTTTAAGTAGATAGTCGTAGATGCCGAAAATCGATTTCGTTATTAATTAGAAGGTTGTTAATGATGTAAGGTAAATTTATTTTTAAACATTAGAATGTGGAATTCTTTGTCGATATGTTTAAGGACTCATTTAATTTTATATAGGTAAATAATATTATTAAACCAAACATAAATACTGTAGGTACATTTTACATAATTGATTTAATATTTGGTAGCGTTTATTTCATATCTTTGATTTCCTATGAGGAAACGTCAAAAAGACGCATTCAAACGAAGGTTCCACACAGGATATTTTGTTTTGTCATGATTTTATCAAATAAAATCTGAAGCAAGGTGCTTTCCGATGTGATAATACACACATTCTAAATGTTTTTTTTTTGTGTATCAAAACAGTGTTGAAAACAGTACAATAATGTTTTTATAAATAACTTTAAAGCAGACGATTTTATAATCAAAGTTTGAAAATAATTCCTCTATACAATAAATAAATATCTTGAATCAATGCTTTGTTAATATCCATGCAAAACCGTCTACTACATTGACTGAACACCCAGAGAGGGAACAAATGATCAGCTCATCATAACACAATTTGTCGCTGGTAGTAATCGAACCCTCGTCCACCGGCTCAGTAGTTATTAGAATCACTATCCGTAGACCTCATGCCTGTTTCACACGGGGCAGAACAGTGAGGCTGAATAGTAGGACAGAACAGTTTTGAAGGACAGTATCGTTTAAATATAAGATTAGGATAGTCGGGACAGTCCAAGTGAAGCGATGGAGCGTCGCACATGACAACGGCAATATTTGCTCCGTTTACTAAAAATTGCTGCACAAATAGATCTGGATGAGGTTATTGAATATGTAAAAATAATGAAATAAATAAAAAAGAAAAACTTTAGATTAGACCCTGGCTGGCAAGAAGACCAGAGCTTGGTTCTTCATTTCAAGTTTTAGAAGAAATAAAGATTGAAGATCGCAAAGATTTTCCCAAGTCGAAACACGCGCGCAAACACTGTCCTGCTGTTTAAGGCAGGTGTGAAGTGAGGTGATCAATGATTGGTAGAAAATACGCGTGGATGGCGAATTCGCTGCCCACACGGACTTTCCACCAATCACCGATCACCCGCACTATGCACCTGCACTCGCACTATACAAAGTGAATACGGGCCTTTAGACTGCACTGCCTTTACGTTCACACGAGTCCAACCACAAGACAGACGAGCGAGAAAGGTGGTGGGGGAAGCAAACTGTCCTGAAAAAATAGACCGACTGGCTATTAACTGTTCTGTCTTGGTTACTGTCAAGACAGTACTGTTCTGTGCGTGCAAACAGTAGCAGTACTGTACTGCTCCTGTTCTGCCTCAATGTTCTGCCCCCGTGTGAAAATCGACAACAACAACGATACAAACAATCAGTATCGTTATCGATACTTGTACGATACTGACGAAAAGTAGCGTAGTTTATGATAATTTATAATAATTAATACCGCACCGTTCAATCGTGCTGGACAAACGTTAATGTGAAGGAGTCCTAGACAAGATGGTGGTAAGTTCCGAATACTCCGAGCCTTTTTCTCAATTTAGGTTAAGGTGGGCTTTAAGTGTACTACAATACGGTTGGATATTTGATTTTTAACGTAGAGAGATAACTACCATAAGACACTCACGACTATATTAGGCGATATCTAAATTCTGTATAAGGACTAATGTCGGACTTTGAGGGCTCAAACTAGTTATCTCTGGTAAGGTAAAAGTTTCTAATTTTTGCAATTTGTTAATCTACTTATTTACAACTTAGTTACGAGCCTTCGAACCCCGCCGTAAACCCCGGTGTGGTAACGGCTCGAGGAGGTTTCCACACGTTAAAAAAAAGAATTTAGTTTCTATGTTCAGTAAAGAACTGCTAGTAAGTGGCCAGTAATTCAAAATCGGTGTATAATTACTGCGTATTCATTTACTAGTAACGCTTAACTTGAATGTTTATGATTACAAAGCGCTTACGTCACAATGCCCTCAAGTGCACTCTTGCGCACGTGCGTCTTCCGCACTCTAGTGTCCTTTTTATTATAGTGTACAGCGTCATACTACTGATGCAATGAGATAATGTGTGTTGAGTAATCCTTTTAATAGCCATGACAGCCGGAAGACACCTGAAGGTAGACCTCCCTCATTTGATGCTCATTTGCTGCACTTGGATGTTTATAGTGAATCAATTGAACAGTCTCATTAAAGCACTGACCTGTTAAGAAAACTGTATGTAAGTTTACAATTATACAAGTCCTAAAAGTTTAAATTAGAGTCCAAAGAAAATTGAGGTTGACATATTATATGTATTACTGTTTAACAGTTACCGTCGTGAAACATATTTTTTTAAATTGACACGGCATATGACTAACAAGCAACGTTTTTAGAAGGTTTTATAGTTAATCGTTTTATTATAAACCATTTCACTTATTCAATTATCACTAGTCCAAACAATTTTCTTAACAGCTGACTCTACATTGAGACGGATAGTCTTAATCGAGCCAGCAAAGGAGAAGCAGTAAGAGATAAAAAAACCGACTTCAAAAACTAAAAAGTATAAAATAACTTAATTTGTATGTGCTACCTATTCATAGGTTTGAAATCGGTGCCAAGCCAAATGTAATAGTATGAACCACATACTAAAGTTTCAAAATCGGTCCACAATTGACGGAGTAACCAGTGTAGTACATAAATGAAAAAAAAAATACCGATGAATTTGAGAACCTCCTCCTTTTAGAGGTCGGTTAATTAAAGTATGAGCTATTTAGCGAAACATCAAACAGATAAGCAACCCTGATCTGTAAAAAGTTGGTGGATTTCCAGGGCCATACACACACTTATTCTCAAAGAAGCAAAGGCCACGTGCTGGACTATACGAAACCAATAAATTACAACGCATTACAAAGTTTAAAAGCAGAGATCGCACGAACTTTAATTGATATCCGACGAATGGTCGGCAGATGCGTAATAACCGAGCATTTAACTCTTTGATTCATTATTGCGCACGGTGCAGTACTTACCTGCACTTATTGCCGTGTGTGGTAAGAAGTGTGAATTTATTGCCTATTCTTGTACAGTCAGTGAGAAATGTTGCTGGAAGAGTATTGACAAATATTTTATTTCTTAAAATCAGACAGTAAGTTGTGAATGAAATAAGTCGATTTTTTTTTTCATAAGTAGGGCCATTTTCCGTAGTTTTACCTGCGCTGCGTTTGAAGTTACTACTTCGTTTATTTTAATTCTTTTTTTTAAATATATTTAGGTTATTCTACTGTTTGTTTAGGTATGTGTATGTCTGTGTGGGTAGATATATGTATATGTGCCCGATTATATTCATAACAATTAAAATAATTCTCTAAAGTTAAATACACCGTCATCTCTCCGTCTCTCGTCTCCCATACATTTTGATCCATCCTAAGGTTGCCTGGAAGAGATAGCTTTTGGCAATAAGGCCGCCCTTTATACATTACATTATAATTATATTAGTCATCTTATGTACTCTCTTGTAAATATGTAAAACGGTGTTCAAATAAAGAGTTTTCTATCTATCTATCTATACTCGTAATACTTAAAAAAAAAAATTCATTGAAGTTGAAGATTACTTCCGAATAAAGTTAGTACACTTACCACTAGATGGCGCTACTTACCTATCCTTCAACGATTTAACAAGAATCTGGAAATGTGATGACCGCGATGACCGCTTATTAACATGGCCTATTATTATAATATTCTCTATACCTTTATCGCATATCGACCTTGACACTGAAGTCATGGAAGAACCAACCAACCAAGTAGTATCAGATCCTGTTAGAGTATACTTAATCGAACAATCCGTGTTATACACTTTTGTCTTTTATTTCGTACTAGCTGACCCGGCGAACTTCGTACCGCTTATTTACATATCTGTCTCAGCTTCCCACAGGCAGTGTACAGTCGCGGACAAAAATAAAACACTTTTCCCGTTATCTTTTATTTTTTTTCTTTCTAGCAAAAAAAGAATGAATGAAATCGGACTACGTGTTATTGAATTACAACCAAGTACATATTTTGACTTTCATCCCCTCTCTCCAGGAAACCGTACTGAATTTCGGGATAAAAAGTATCCTATGTCCTACCTCGTAGTATGTACTCAAATCATGCCAAGTTTCATTTCAATCCGTTCAGTAGTTTCGACGTGATGCGCGGCCAAGATACAGACAGACAGACAGACAGACGGACAGACAGACAAAAATGAAAAAAATTACAGTTTTGGGTTCAGTATCGATGACAGAGAGTCCTCCAAAAAAATTTTTCAAAATATCTTTAATGTACAGAATTGGACCTGTTACATTTTTATTATAAGTATAGATGGAAATAGTTCGGAATTAACATATTATATTTATTTATGTTATTTAAGCATCTAAATGAAACAGTTTTGCTTTTGGGTACATTATGAGTATGGTATGCTCATTGAATTATGCACTGAATTTGTGTCCCCTTTATGTTGTGCTCAGTAAGGGCAGGGGAGTAGCACTACAAGGGCTAAAAACGGAATTTTAATAAAAATGTTATAACTATAAGATTGGATATTACTTAAACCCATATTTTCATTTAAAAACGGAATTTATTTGCAATAGCTACGAAATTGATGATCATCGTGATGACATGTTTTGAATAAATTAGTCGTATTTTAATTTTAGATATTTCAACTTCTAATATTTTTTTTTAAATCTGTGTTTAAATTCTTTAGAGTACCTATGTATAAAGTGTATAAACTAATTGGTAGAAAATGTTATGGCAAGAACAAAAAAAAACTTTTAGTATGTGGTCCTATAAAATTATCGAGAAAAATTCGAAAAACTGCATCAGGGGATTCCCCTTAAACCGGCCGCGAGGTGCTAGCTTTTCGTCACTCGTGGCGCCGCCGAGCGAAAGGTTTTTTTGCCGATCAATTAATCTATCAATAAATTTGCGTGCCTTTTATGACGGTCATTTCACTAATATTTCAAGACCAAATAGTACATTATGAACGACATAATACCGATTACTGAACAACCTCAGACAAGATGCAAGTGTTTTCTTCAGAACGTTTACATTTGGAGATATCAAGTTGGGTTGGGTACTATATCATACTCTGTTTATATACGAGTACATAATATATGTGTGATATGCGTAAAATACCAATATTGCTCAAAAGTCGCGTGCAACGAGAAAGACCTATGTTCAGTAGTGGACTGCGACAAACTGATGATGATGAAAAGATCTTGTAGACAGTTTCAGGCTGTTCTCTATTGGTGCCTAATTGATAAATCTATCTGCAAGACTGGCCATGGAAATGTGTAGTTGACAGCAATGTCAAATCAGCCCTTCTTTATTAAATGTGAAAATGGTTTGATAAGTAAATGTCAAAAAAAAATTCATTCAAAAACTACGCTTAAACTTGAGCGGGTAAACGTTAGTTATAAGCGATATAGAATGTTAACGTATTACTAGAAAATTGTATGCTGCTAACAAAACAGGTGCTATCTTAAATACAATCGAATTGAGAACCTCCTCCTTTTTTGAAGTCGGTTGAAAAAACAGTTGGTGATTGTGAGTGTATAGCCGGTGGGCCAACTCTTTTCGGAAGGGTAAAGAAGGTTGCTAATGGAAAAATTGCTAGACCTATGCTCTAGCTAATTTTTCCAGCCAAACAACCTTAGACGCGAGATTACACAATTCGCTTTTTGCTGGCAACTTTTGAATTACCTTTTAACGTAACGTAACGTGGTTAACGTAAAATTCGCTGTCATTCTGTTGACACGCTATTGAGAAGTTGATTCGATTAAAATGTAACACTCTTCACCTTTTTAAATATTTTGCGTCGTTGTCAAAAATATGATCATAATGAAGGTATTAGACAGTTCCTTTAGTGTGATAACGCTACGTAATATTGATTTCCCTAGAAATAAACACTATTAAAAAATCAATCACAAACATGCAATTAATAAATAGTTGCATAACTAATGCTGACAATGAAACAAGTAACATAAATAAGCAAAAAAGGTCAGAAAAAATACAAAAAGAACTGCCGAAACCCGGGATTGAACCGGGGACCTTTAGATCTTCAGTCTAACGCTCTCCCAACTGAGCTATTTCGGCCGGATATTTACGTGGTCGAAATTATAGACCAGTATCTATATTGCGCTAAATACACTTTAGGTGAATTCATTAACTTTGTGGTATACATTATTAATTTCTGATAACAATTACCTATGTCATCTTGATTTTGTTATCTGGGGGCGCAGTCGTGCCCCCGCCAAGACAAGCCAAGCGAAGCGCAAGGGCACTACCTACCTTTTCTCGAAGTGTTTCGTCGTTTTTTTTTAAACCCTTATAACTATGGTTTCCGATATACCGGATAGTTCAAATTCTCAGGATATGATGACACTAATAGACACATAAAACAGACAAAGTTTCTATTGCATAGCTCTGATCCTTTTGATTTTATTGATATCTAAAATACACCGATTTCGTCACTGACACACTGGTGATATTCAAAACTGTTAGGGAAGCTGAAATTTGGAATGTAACCCAAGTTTAGTATGCAAACAACAAAATAATTCATAAATCTATTACTTTTGCTCCCCAACCCTCTAAATTAGGGGGTGGACATTTGTATGAGGCTTTGACTAATTTTTATGCTAGAGGTTATATAAGGCAAAGACAGAGAATGGGCTATGAAAAAGGCACTGCTGATGTATAAGAAATACACCCAAAAAAAGAATAACAAATAAACACTAAAAATACTGCCTTATGCAACTTACAAAAAGAAATGAAAGCCCACCAAAAACATTTTCATGTAAAATGTTGCCAAGACGACTGCATATGGCTTACCCTGTCAAAAAGATATCAGATCTCATGTAGAGCCAAGCTTCTGAATCTACACGCTCTAACTCTACCAACCCTAACTTCACAAGCTCTACGTCTCAGTAAAAATGTATGGCTAATGTTGGGACTAGACGGCGTTGTGTGTTAGATTTCCGAAATATTTATTATTATTATAATAGATATAACTATGTACTTAGAAAACTATATTTCACGCTTTTCCTCATCTTGTTTCTTTTTATCAGTTTAAGAATATTAAAATTAAATTCACGATATTGATTTCAATTGCCTTCATTTACCAATTGAAAAAAAAAACGACTTCAAGAACTGAACTAAATTGATAAGGGACCACACGGGAAATACCAGCTTTATAGCAAAAAAAACGAATCATTAAAATCGGGTCACCCAGTCGAAAGTTCTGAGGTAAGAAACATAAAAAATACAGTCGAATTGATAACCTCCTCCTTTTTGAAGTCGGTTAAAAAAGAATAATTTTTATAAAACACTAGACAATAAGTTTTTAAAAATTTAAATATTCTGGAAGTAAATGAGATTATTTTTTAAACTGCAGATTTTTAAAATAAAACTGAATAATTAATTTTTTTAAAAATTCGACGTATTTATAACTTACTCCTTTATTAAAGTCGGTACCTACATACATGAACGCTGCATATTAAATCTTAAGTCCTTTATTGAAGTTGAAGTCAATCTAATGTTCTTAAAAATGCAAAACAATGAAATCAAAAAGTTCAATGGCTACAAAAGTGGCATGGGAACACACAAGTTGAGCTATAAACACTCACCACCCAGTGTTGCTACTATTCACTGAACAGTTTCGTTAAGGACGCTGTATTAGACCCACAAGTAATATAAAAGTGGTGACAAGTGGGCGTTCAATCTGTTTCTAATCACTGCACCCTCGGGGAATCAAGCGTAATTTTTTACATTTAGGTATGTATAAAATAATATAACATAAAATAAAAATCGTTTATTTGGAACTGTTTACAATGTACAACTAAAACAAAATAGTAACGATGATAGCTGCAAAAGTATTAAACTGTGACACAGCTACCAACGCCACCCACCTTGATGGGAAAGTGAGTTTTTCCAAATAAGAACTAAGTATAGGTTACAATTAATTTTAGGTTTACTTAACACTAAGACAGAGATTTAGTAAGCGATTTATAAATGCGTGTGTGTGTATGTGTGTGTGCGTGAGTGACACAAGTGACACGTGAGAGTTTGTGTGTCAAATGTTATGCAACCAAAAGGTTTTCTGTTGCATCATAATCGAGGGATTTTAACCTAACCAAGCTTCAATTTTCCTTTTCAGCCTATGACTACATAGGGAATAGATACAAAGAATTTTGTTGATTTTATTATACACTTTAGAGCTTATGTGTTTAAAATGTTTAATTTCGGACCTTTCATGTTCACTGTATGTTATAATAAAACTTGTACTTGTCAAAGGAAGGTGTAAGAATGTAAGGGTTTCCTTTGTTTCTAAAGAAAAAGCTTCTAAATCTAGACGTAATTGTTTAATTCAGTAATAGTAATTCAATGTGTAGCTATACTATCGTATAGGTTGTAAATTTGTAAAGGCCGTGTTTAGTACTTATGCTAATAAATGATTAAGTGGCATACTATTACTGTTCTAACTATCAAACGACTACACTGCATACACGGATATGAATATGTAGACTCCACATTCATCTTTTGCACTCCTACATCATCATCACACGCATTGTCACTCATACTCACAAGATGTTTGACTAATGCGCCGTCTGTCCGTCTATCTATCTGTTTGTTACGGCTCATCTCTGGAACGGCTGGAACGATTTTGACGGTACTTTCATTAATTCTCGGCTCCGTCCCTGCGTTTCAATTACTTTGTGTTTACTAGAACGTTTGTAAATATTCCAACTCTATAACTATCTCCTAAAATTTTCTCTCACTCTCCTCCATTATATTTCCGGCGTGTAAATATTGTGAAAATCTGTACATTATAAACCCTGTACATACACCAGAAGACTTTAATTCCACTCGACCGCCAAAAGTATCAATAAACTTATCACAGCATTTTTCTATGGTATGAAGGGAATTCAAGCAGACAGGTTACCCGATGGTAGGTGACCACACCTGTAATTCAAGTGACACAAAGTTTTTCAAAGGTAACCCATCTCATCTTAATTATGGAGGAAGGTTTGAAACCCCGGTAACCTCACCCACTCAGAAAAAAACAACTAAAAGAACTGCTTAACAAATTAGACATTTAGCAAGATAAAATTAAATGTACTGTAGTATCCAAAGCATCGGAGTTGACTGCAATAAACTCCAATCGATCACGAAAAGGATCTCTCGAAAGGTATTCTAATTTCCCTGGTTCCTTATTATTATCAGTTGATTTTCATCCGATTCCATCTAGATCAGAGATCAGGATACGAGATGGTCCAATTACTCGATAAATGGTCACCGCCCTATGATTAGGATGATGGACCCACCTACAAAATTATATAATAATATGTTGATTAACTTATAAAGAGGGAAATCAATTCATTTGTTGTTTTATTACACGTGGTGAGACCCACATTCCTAAGGAAATGAAAAAAAGCCGCACAATGATGCAAAAAATCGTTTTCGTTTGATACATTCAAAGAAAAGATTTCAGGTTAAATTGTTTTGTTATGTGTATTAGTGAGAGTTATAGCCGAAATAATGTTAATGTATCTACTTGTTTGAAATTTTGGTTTTAAGTGTAAGGGAGAAATGGATTGTTGGTAGTGGAATCTCGACCAAAAGTCATTTAAATTTAATGTAGTTACACCTTAATACATTACCTAACTCTTTTTAAGAATTTCTTAATTAATTCACCACCTTACATGAATAGTTAATCTAAAAAAGGGAAGTAATTTGTAATATGTGACACAAAAATATATACATATTTGAACTATGCGGTCAAAACCAGACACAACTGTACCACGACAATAATTCTCTTCAGATACAGTTAAACATTCATTTAAAAAATTTACGACAATAATCATCTATAAAAATACAATCCCAATTCATTAACTGTTAACCCTGGGGCCACTCGAATGTGGTCCATTCGGCCGCACGGACCCATTCCCCGGGGCCATGACTGGTCATCCTAAGCGATCGATTTGGATAAAAAGTGCCGCAGGTAGCGTCATTAATTGACTATTAAACACGTATCGGCACAAAAAGATATGTAAAAGCTTAAAAACAATGAATTTCACGAAAGTTGATAACTCAATTTCAGCCGATGTCATAGAATAGTGGAAAGTATTGAGAGGAATAGAGAAAAAAATACAGATTTTTAATAAAATTTATCAAATAATAAATAAATATTTCGGACATCTAACACACAACGCCATCTAGTCCCAAGCTAAGCAGAGCTTGTGTTATGGGTACTAGACAACTGATACAAATACATATATACTTCTTTTTTGTAAATACATACATATTATACATAGAAAACACCCAAACTCCGAAACAAATATTTGTAGATCATACAAACATTTGGTCCGACTCGGGAATCGAACCCAAGACCTCATGATCAGCAGTCGCACACGCCAACCGCGAGACCAACGAGGCAGTCAAAGTGGAAGAAAGTGAGTATTGATCCAAATAACAGGTAAAATAAAGGTATCCGTACTCTTAGGGAAACCTCGATTAATTAAAAAAATCCACAGCAGTAAAATCAGTAAAATTCGTAATATTATTTAAACACGACTGATTTATGATGTGTATGTTTTTATTAATATTAGGTTGTTAAACCATTATGTAGGTTTGAATAGTAAAAACTTGATTAATTACAGTACGTTTTAAACCATACGTCTACCGGACATAAATTGCCTACTTTGCAAATTTTAATTATGCACATAATAATTATAGAGTCTTTTTAAACCGTCATAAATTAGATTTATGACACATACACACCAAAGTATCCTATCAACAGTAGAAGATAAATGTTATACTATTAACGTTCTGACAGCTCTATTAATATAACGAATATTTATATAAAAAATTTATTGATAAAAATTATTTAAATTTTTTAAGAGCATTTAGTGACTCCATACATTTGTTGTTCTGTAGAAGTTGATCTTGGCGGCATCGTTTGTGAAAAGATGCACGCGGAATAATAATAGTTGGTACATTAATTATATCGAACATTTTACATAATCGAGTGATCCATTAGAATGATAAGAATTTCATTGTAAATTTACCGAACTAGTAAGGTTTATGAAATAATCTTGTAAAATTACGTAAATGATTTGATGATAACCAGATTGAAATTGACTGCTAAAGTTAGCACACACAGCGTAGTAGCTACAATGAAATCAATGAAACTAAACCAATAATAGGTACGTCATAATCATCTTTCTAGCTTTTATTATTCCCAATTTTTTGGGGTCAGCTCCTAGCTCAACCGGTTTTACCTAAATTTCAGTTTCTCCATGGAGCTACTAGCATTGGAGTTCTGCAACCCCGAGGGCGAACTGGATTTAAAGGTTGAAGTAAAACTATAATACGTATTAGCGAAAATGAATCAGGTTTACCACTCACTTCATCATCATCGTCAAAATAAATAAATAAATATTTCGAACATCTTACACACAACGCCATCTAGTCCGAAACTAAGCAGAGCTTGTGTTATGGGTACTAGACAACTGATAAATACATGTATACTTTTTTTTTGTAAATACATACATATTATACATAGAAAACACCCAAACTTCGAAACAAATATTAACAGATCATATAAACATTTTGTCCAACCCGGCACAGCACAGCAGTTGCATACGCTACCACTGCGCCACAGAGGCAGTCAAAGGCCTTTAACAGTTCACTTTTGGACATCTTTAGGCCAGGCCTCTCCTTAGAAGGGAAGTTTTCACTGGTAATAGAGCCACGCTGACTTCAGCACGAACGGACCGGCTCGACCGGGGCGGTACTACCCTCGCACAGAAAATCAACGTAAAATGACAGCAGCAGTGCTGTCGTGTTTCGTTGGTGAGTGCGAGACCGGAGGCCTAAATAGTCTAGTCAACAAGTTCCATACTTGTTGACTAAACTAAAAGACGCAGAAGCATCACTAGGCCGCCCGGGTGTGGGTCGCCATGCTGCAATGTCTGCATTCGCAGTAAGTATGGTGACCACCACTCTTGGATTCTGCTTATGCATTCCATCAGGCAGAGTAGATTCGTTTTGGGGCGCCATAAATAAAAAAAAAATGGTCTCTATCACACTGGCCTGGTCAAACGGGTTGGTATAGGGTTGGTTTCAAGACTTTCAAGTATTCCTTCTCTTTGCAGTGATGTTGTACTGCGTAGTTTGTTTATTTAGTCGCCTTTTACGACACCCATGGGATAAGTAGGGGTGGTGATACGTATTCTCAAACCGTCACCACACGAACATACCCTCTTATTCTAACAAATGTACGACCTTCATCTATACGTTATACATATCATTAAGTTTTAAAATATACAAATTGCCTTTTCAATTCGTCCAAATGAAGGGTCTTTTTTGGGGTTCCGTACCCAAAGGGTAAAACGGGACCCTATTACTAAGACTTCGCTGTCCGTCTGTCTGTCATGAACCGTGATAGTTAGACAGTTGAAATTTTCAGAGAAGACGTATTTTTGTTGCCGCTGTAACAAAAAATACTAAAAACAGAATAAAATAATTAATAAATAAATTTTACTTTGTATTGATAACGGCAACAGGTAGACGCTTGAAATGTATAAATAATAGTACGGAACCCTGCTTGAGCGAGTCCTACTTGCACTTAGCCGATTTTTTCTATATGTAGGCCTACCAAAGTGACTCTACTCAGCCTGATGGAAAACATGAGCAGAATCCAAGAGTATTGGTCACCGTAGTCATCGCAAATGTAGACAATGCAACAAGGTTACCCATGCAATGACGGCCCATTCAGATGCTTCTGCATCATTGGGCCTCCGGTCTCGCACTCACCAACGAAACACAATATTTTGATATGGTTGTTTTATTTCACGTGTAGATTTAATCTATATAATAAAAATAATCATTATGATATGTTTACCATTGGCAACCATAACACAGATAATATTGATAACATAATCTTTAAAAAGTCTGGTAAAACTGATAAATTTATCTTCTGGGTTTTTGCATTAGTGCTTGTTTACTTTGCGATGTAATTGTTAACAATCTCTTGTGATAGCAAAGGCTACCATGAATTGTTATAAAAGTAAATAATATTTTAACTTGCAATGTACGTTCGGGTGGAATCTTGCAACTCAATTTGAAGCAGATATCTTCAACCAATTTTGCTGAAATTTTGCAAGCAAGACATGGAGCTGATCTGATGCCGGAGCTGAAAGGTGGCCATAGGAACTCTGTAAAGAAACGTCGCAACATCATCGAGTTTGGACTCGTTTGATTCGTCTCGAGGCATTCCAGTAAAAGCTTGTTTTTAAAAAGCTTTTTAATTTAATTTACTATTAAAGTAATTTACTTATATGTCAAAAAACAACGAAGGCCAACTGCAAAAAAAAAGAAAACTTGCCACGGACTCTATACCTATCTGTTTGATCAGCGTAGTATAATACTAGCTGTGCCCACTATTACATACACGTGACATTTGGATTTTCAACTTATTTTTACCGTTTAAACCTTCCCTGGATTACGAAAAACATTTCAATATCAAAATCAGCTGAATCGGCCTAGCCGTTCTATAAACGAACAGCAATTGATTTTTATATAATACAACATTACCTTAATTACGACAACGTCGACTTTAGCAGATGTAAGTATTCTACTCTACAGAAACTCTATCACAACAACTCTATCACAAAACCAGAAACAACAGAATAAAAATATAACGAAATAAGACATTAGGTACATGCCTCATTTCATTCTTCTTTCCGTTAAAATCCTCTCGGGTTTTAACCTAAGTAGTAGGAAGTACCTACGGGGGAATCCCCAACTATAGTCATTGAAAGACAATCGTGTACTAAAATTAATTGTTTTAGACCAATAGTTTTAAGTAATTCACTGGCCCCTCCTTATGCAGAGGTTAACCTTCTAAAATTTCAAAAATAAAAGAGTATATAAATCTAGTAAAAAGTAATTAATCACCAAACATGGCTACTATCCTTTAAACAAGAGAGGCGTTGCTAATCAACGATACACTTAATGATCATAGATAACTCAGTAGTTTACCAGTTAATAGCTTGGGCGGCGCCCCTTAAAAGGGTATAATTGGGTGATTTTAAGGGTTGCACAGTCACCATTTTACAGTTAAGGGTTAGCTGTACTTCTACATCGTAGAGTTATATTCGGAGACTGGTTTTCGATTCTTTGATTTCATTAAGATTTCTTTTAATAAATGTGTCTTTATGGCAACTCTGCAATAAATTGTTTAGAAGTAATAAAATGAAAAGTGGATTGCAAACAAATCTAGAAACAAATATTAACATCAAATTTTAAGCAAAACTAGTGCATTCGCCGAGACAAATGTTTTTGAGAAAATAAATACCCTGTTTATTAAAGGTTACTATCAACTTTTTCATAAAAAAAGTATTAAATCAAAAAACTTCTCTACATCGCAATCTGATTTTAGGCTTTGCCAAATACTATAGAAACTGCCCTACGAACATAATAATAGGTGCATATAAGCTAAAGAACGACTAACATAACATTATTAGCTCGAAATGAAATCCCTCGAGTAAAGTGCACAAAGCATTATTTTTACACCGGCGCGCGTTACTAGCATCATAAAATCATTGACGTTCTTGATTAACACTATTTTAAAGAAATCAGAAATTGTCAACTCAAATCGTAGTAAAACAAGCATCTTATTGTAAAATAACCTTCCACAAAACAGTTTTTAATAATAAACATTATTTTGTAATTGAAAATATTTAGTATTCTCTCAGCCTTACTATATCTGCTAGATGATTGCTTCTAATTTACCTAACTATCCTATTACCGTATAAAATAATGCTCCTTTAAATACAAAAGTTCTTCGCTTTAAAATATAGTTAAGTGGTCGGTGTGAGGCGGTAAGGTCAACCAGCAATCACATTAATACCCTAATTTATATGTAACAGCCCGCCCTTTGTCCTACTAGGGAGGAGCTGATGAACTGTTACAAAAAGGGCTTATAGAAAAAATATAAAAACTGTCTTCGTTTTATATTTGATAAATGATGACGGACAGAAATTTAGTTACAAAATTAAAGTTTGATTTAAGAGAATATTGAGATTTCCTTTTGAAAGTGAAGTGTCGGTGACGATTACGTTATAGCTGAGCAGAATTTCAATCATATTTTTACAAGTTCTTAAGCGGGTTTCGTTTAAGGTCGCTAGCGGCACATAGGGGTCACCACACAGGAGGAGGCCATCTACAAACCGTAGGTTGGCCCGAAATACGTCGGGGTTCCAGGGCTTTAATTTCTAGGATGCACCTGGTTCCCCAGTTTCTAGTACCCGAGACGGTGTGCGGTTTTTAGCCGTTTCGAATACGACATGGCCACCAGCAAGTGGTATCCGGGGAGATTTCCGCACAGAAAAAAATGGGTTTCGTTTAGGCTAAGTAGATAGAATATTGTGGGTAGAATATTTGTTAAAATACTACATACCTACGTTACAAATTTATTCATATACCTATGTATTTTGATCAAATGCCACCGAAACATGTACTCACATTATATTATTAATCTATATATAAAAAAAGAGTAAGGTGACTGACTGACTGACTGACTGACTGACTGACATACCCAGAGATCAACGAACAGCCCAAACCGCTGAAGCTAGAATCCTGAATTTTTGCATGTAGGTTCTTTATGTAACGTAAGTGAGCACTAAGAAAGGAATTTTTGAAATTCCACCCCTAAGGGGGTGAAATCGAGGTTGAAATTTTTTATGTTAGTTCGTCATTTTTTAAGTTAGAATCATGAAACTTTATTTTTAGGCTACTGATTAAAAAAGATTAGATACGTATTTAAGCGTTTCTGGATATTCTACCCTTAAGGGGGTTAAATAGGGGTTAAAAGTTTGTATAGAGGTTCGTAATTTTTTAAGTAAGAAACATGAAACTTTACTTTTACGCTACTGATTAAAAATGAATAGATACTTATTTAAGCGTTTCTGGATATTCCACCCCTAAGGGGTTAGTTAGGGGTTGTTATTTCGTATATAGGTCAGTCTGGAAGTCCGTCATTTTTGAAGTTAGAAACATGAAACTTTACTTTTGGGGTTCTGATTTAAAATTAATAGATACGTATTAAAACGTATCTTAATATTCTACCCCTAAGGTGGTGAAATAGAGGTTGAATTTTTTTTATGGAAGTTCGTCATTTTTTAAGTTAGAATCATGAAACTTAATTTTTAGGCTACTGATGAAAAAAGAGTAGACACGTATTAAAGCGTTCCTGCATATTCGACCCTTAAGGGGGTGAAATAGGGGTTGAAAGTTTGTCTGGAAGTCCGTAATTTTTTAAATAAGATATATGAAACTTTATTTTTGGGCTACTAAATAAAAATGATTAGGTACGTATTTAGGAGTTTTTGGATATTATGCTCCTAAGGGGTGAAATAGGGGTTGAAAGTTTGTAAGGAAATCCGTCATTTTTTAAGTGAGAAACATCAACATTTGTGTTTTGGCTGATTAAAAATGAGTAGATACAAATTTAAGCGTTTCTGGATATTCCACCCCTGAGGGGGTGAAATAGGGGTTGATATTTCGTATATAAGTTATTCTGGAAGTCCATCATTCTTGAAGTTAGAAACATGCAACTTTATTTAGGGCTACTGATTAAAAATGAGTAGAAACGTATGTACGAACATGTTTGACCGGAACCGGTTGTGGTTCACGGTGCCGTTCTCGAAGTTGTTCAAAAATATGTGTGGTACCTCGGGCAGACTTTGCAGTTAAGTAGAAAAAACTTCGAGGACGAGGTGAACAGGAGAATTCAGCCGGGTTGGGCAGCGTTTGGGAAACTTCGTCGGGTCTTTTCATCGTCAATCCCACAGTGCCTAAATACGAAAGTCTTCAATCAATACGTCCTACCTGTCATGACATACGGTGCCGAAACGTGGACACTTACGACACGGCTGATCCACAAGTTCAAAGTCACTCAGCGTGCTATGGAGAGGACTATAATAATAATAATGATTTATTTTTCTCATCACAAAAACTCAACGTTTCTCTAAGGGATCGCATCAAGAATGAGGTGATCCGGTAGAGAACCAAGGTCATTGACATAGCCCACAGGATAAGCAAGCTGAAGTGACAGTGGGCTGGCCATATTAGCCGCAGAACTGATAACCGTTGGGGTAAACGGGTCCGTGAGTGGTGACCGCGTCTCGGCAAACGTAGCGTAGAACGTCCACAGGCCAGGTGGAATAATGATCTGCCCAAGACGGCTGGCAGGAGCTGGATGAGAGAAGCTGAGGATCAAACCAAGTGCCGTGCAAATGGAGTTGGCTATGTCCAGCGGTGGACTGCGATGATGATGAGATACGTATTTAAGCGTTTCTGGATATTCTATCCCTAGGCTAGACAGGAAGTCCGTCATTTTTTAATTTAGTAGCCTGAAACTTTGTCTTCAGGCTTTTGATTACAAATAAATGAATACTTATATCAGCATTTATGGGAATTCTATTCCTAAATGGGTTAAAATAAGGGTCGAAAGTGAATATGAAAGTCAATTTTAATGGACTATTGATTATAAATAAATACGTTTAAAAACATGAACACAGTATTCATAGATAGTTACACAGTTTTAATTAAATACATATAATCAACTTCCACGCGAGCAAAGCCGCGGGCAACAGCTAGTATTATTATATACCTACATGTTATATACTTTACAAGTTTTTTTTTTGGGTTAAGTACGATCGTGTTATCACATAAAGACAAACTAGTATTAGCATTATACATACGCTATATAAATTAAATAAACGAAAAAGCCCCTCAATTTTGTGGTAACTGGTATATGACGTACTTATAGTACGTATTGACGTATTTTGTATGTAGGTATGTTATGATGGCTGATAAGATACCCTAAACAATTTATATGTTCAATTACTGATTGTGATTACAATATTGCGTTATCTTTATATCAAGCACTAATCCGTATTGATGTCTCGTTTGTAACTTGACTTTGATTGTATCACTCTCCTCACCTAATAATATGGTAATCAAAAATGAAAATTTTGTTTAAAGGTATAGTTCATTCGTATAGAACTTTAGATAATGTCGGTGCACACGCACGCAATTGTGATTATTGATGTGAATACATGTATTAATTCATACAACGGGCGTAAACTGACAAATCATACTTGCTTGTGGGTGTACGCCATAGGCGGGCGCTTGTGGCGGCTTGCAATCAAGGTGACCGTATCTAAGCGAATGGACTATATACTCATTTCATTTTGAGCAGTAGCTTGTGTATGTATGAATATAAGTAATCTACACAAATAATGCGGGAGAGCCACGCTTCGGCTTGTATGGGCCGTCTCGACGGGAGTGATACCACGGCCACACAGAAAATCGGTATAAAACAGCGCCTGTGCTGTGTTTCACCGAGTGAGTGAGGATACCGGAGGCCCATACCCGAATTCAAATATTAATGTACGTATTAATTGGTACATTTCTAAAGGAATTATATAGGTACCATTTCAACATTCATTTTTATTCAAAAAGAAAAATCGGTTTGAAATGGCAATCAACGAAAGGCAAAGAACAGAGATTAGATTAATCAACTTGTGCCTAGATATAGACTAGACTAGAAGACTTAACATTCGCAAAGATCTGATGACGATATAAGATGATGAGGTCACGAAATAATTCTCTGTTTGTCAGGTTCTGTGACGCACGTAGCTAAAGCGTTGTAATTAACCCTAAATACTTCAAAAAATGGATTATAAGTTTATTTTCCTTATTTGCTTAAATATATTGTAAATATATGTAAGGATTTGGTTTTTCTAACCTTATAAAGTTTTCGACAAACCTTAGTAGGTACCTAAGTCCTTCGCGGGAAGTTTGTCTGAGCAGAGAAATTCTTATTTTTGATCACAGTGAGTTTCATTAGAGGCTTTCAGAAGGTAGTAGAGCCACGCTGATTTCAGCACGAACGGGCCGGCTCGAACGGGGCGGTACTACCCTCGCACAGAAAATCAACGTAAAATGACAGCATTCGTGCTGTCGTGTTTCGTTGGTGAGTGCGAGACCGGAGGCCCAATTAGTCTAGTCAACAAGTTCCATACTTGTTGACTAGACTAAAAGATGCACAAGCATCACTAGGCCGCCATGGTGTGGGTCGCCATACTGCATTGTTGCATTCGCAATGAGTATGGTGGCCACCACTCGTGGATTCTGCTTATGCTTTTCATCAGGCAGAGTAGAGTCATTTTGGCGGGCCAAACATTAAAAAAAAACCATACTAACATTATAATTTCGAAAGGAACATTATCTCTGTTACTGTCTGTCAGTCTGTCTGTCACACGTTCGTTTGAAACCGCTGAACCAATTTCAAACGAACATGTGAGTGGAGCAACGGGCAACAGCTAGCAAATAATAAAGATACAAGATACGTAGAGGAGTCATGCTTCGCCACGCCATAAGTGGGTCAACCAGAGTAGTACAACAGCCCCACAGAAAACAAATGTTAGAAAGATCTAGATTTTTTTAACTAAGGCAGCCTTCATTAAAGACGTAAATATAATTTATTATATTTAAAATTTGGAAATAACTATAATTTAACAAATAATTTGTACGGTAAACTAAAGAGTGTAGAGCCACAATTTGACATAACAGCGCACTGATGTGGACATACCTTTACGGTGACCAACAAGCTCTATTCCACTGCAACTTTGCTCCATAATACCTAAATATATAACAAAAATATAAAGGCGATATCCACCTTTATATTTCTTTGAACAGTAATCTTACTATAACATTAAGCCAACGATTATAAATGCAAAGAAGTTAATTGTAGAAGCGTGACCGTTATACACGCCGCATAATTTAAAAGATTGACTAGTTTTATGTTTAATCAATTTCGTAATGTATCTACGATTAAGTTAATATACTAGTAGGTAGACAGAAGCGGGTAACACATCAAAGCTCAAGGTAGTTGTAAAGTGGTCAAGAATAAATCTATCATTTCATTTTTTATTTCTTTAGGGCCTGCGAAAGTGAATGAGGAGAATTCAAGAGAGCAGACAATGCAACAATGTTGCATGGTGACCCACACTATGGTGGCCTTTTGAGATGCTTCTGCATCATTGGGCCTCCATTCTCGCCCTTGCCAACAAAACACGTCAGCGTCGACAGCACGATGAATGCATATTTTAGGTTAGTCTCGTGTGAGAGGGTAGTACTACCCGGTCAAGCCAGCCCGTTCCTTCTAAACATTGATGGTTCTTAAAACAGCATTTTTTCAGCAGTTCATTTCAATAATTATAAATATTATTTGCCCAATTTTCGTTGTATCTTTTATATTTGTTACCTAAGAAGTCCTTCATTCGTAAACCGATTTGTGAAGTTCTAGTGTTTCGCCGCTATAGTGTGGTGTTACCATGCTAGACCCTTGCTTTGTCTATAACCACCACTCCACTCACTAGTACGCTTGGATTCTGCTCATTATTTCCATCAGGCAGACTAGAGTCACTTTGACAGGCTCAATACAAAAAATGATAGTTTTTTTAATGCGATAAAACTTTTCTTACATACCAGCGTCTACAGTCTATGGTTTTGTTTTATGTAGGGGTAAGAATTTATGTTATTAAAGATTTTCGACTAAGGTCGGCCCAGTGGGCGTAGGTAGAGGTTAATGCTCGCTAACTTTTAGTGAATCACATGCACATAAGGATTATTATTCGTACCTAAAACAAAAATCTAAAATATTTGAAGTATTTAGTATTAATAAAGCTAATCATTGGAAGCAAAAGTATTTGAACTCAAAAAGGAGAATTAGGTATATAATGAAATGTGTATTGTGTCGCAATATTTCATTTTATATCATGTCAGTTAATAATACTATATGTGTGTTATGTGTGTGGTTATATGTTCCATATGTTCCGAATCAGAGTATTCTCAATTTCCCTGCTTAGATTTTTGATTTATTTGTCAAAGATATCAATTACTTTATAAGTATGACTATTGATTCGTAAAAATGACTCGGGTGAAAAGGCTAAATGAATTTTATCAAAAGTTTTTAAGTAAGGTAAGGTTAAAAGTAAGGTAGTCTGGTTATACTTTTTTAAACTTGTACTTGTTGCTTGACGTTTTTTTATAACAATTTTTACTTACATAGCTTCAAAACAACTAGACCACTCTATGTTAACCGACTTAAAAAAAGGAAGAGGTTCTTAATTCGACCGTATTATTGTTTTTTTTTTTATGTGTGTTCACGGATAACTTCGTCGTTTATGAACCGATTTTGATGATATCCCAACGGCGTTACCATGATAAGGACATTAGGATCTGATATGATGATTTTTGTTTTTGTTAAAATTTTATTTAATTGTCTCCTGTCGAGTTGTCCATCCAAAGTACATATTCCAATAGTTACCCACAGACTGTAAGAGATAGCTTTTAGTATTAATCACTACATAGTATAAAACAAAGTCGCTTTTTCTGTCCCTATGTCCCTTTGTGTGCTTAAATCTTTAAAACTACGCAACGGATTTTGATGCGGGTTTCTTTAATAGATAGAGTGATTCAAGAGGAAGGTTTTTATGTATAATAAATGCATAATATAGTATGGGAACACTGTTAATTTTCGAGGTTTCTAATGTGATGTAGCAAATGCTTGCGCTTACATTGCAAACGCTGGTTGCACCCTACGAGATAGATCAAAATAATGTACTGCAGTATTGTACACCTTAAAAAGTACTACAAAAAAGTCCGCGACGGTATATGTCTATCTCTTAGGGATAACCCACAACAACCATTTTTTATTCCTTTCTTTTTACGAGAAATAATGGCTTATTTACGAAGTGATTATAAGCAATACAAAATGAATCCTTATACAATTAAGTAAATTAAATACATTGTGCATTTTTTTTTTTTTTTTTTTTTTTTTTTATGTATGGCCCGCCAAAATGGCAATTAATATAGATCAAAATGGCCCTTTACAGTATCTAATTTAAATGAATATATTCGAAGATATTACAGATTAAAATGCACGAATCGTGTCGTCGGCGGGGGCGTCTGAAATCCACCCGTGCGAAGCCGGGGCGGGTCGCTAGTGTTTTATATTAGTTAAAAATGATAGGTAGGTAGGTACAGTGTTAATGAGTGGGTATTACTTGCAAATTACTATTACTATTCGAATCATTGCAAAGATTATTAATATTTGATAACAGATTAAAATTCTAATCAGCGTTACGTACCAACGATATGTGCGTAAGCCGATCACAACTAGGTACTATAATAGGTTTAATTACCGATAGTAAATCATAATTATGAACCATATGATTTTATTATTAAAATAGTCTAATATCGCAATTAATAGGCACTAATATTTATTAAGAATAAGAATAGGCTTTTTAGGGTTCCGTGCCAAAGGCAAAAAACGGAACCCTTATAGATTCGTCATGTCTTTCTGTCTGTCTGTCCGTCCGTCTGTCTGTCTGTCTGTCTGTCCGTCCGTCTGTCTGTCTGTCTGTCCGTCCGTATGTCACACCCACTTTATTCTGAAACTATAAGAACTATACTGTTGAAACTTGGTAAGTAGATGTATTCTATGAACCGCATTAAGATTTTCACACAAAAATAAAAAAAAAACAATAAATTTTGGGGGTCCCCATACTTAGAACTGAAACTCAAAAAAAAAATGTCATCAAACCCATACGTGGGACGTCTATACGGGTAGGGACGGGATAGGTCTTCAAAAATGATATTGAGGTTTCTAATTTCATTTTTTTCTAAACTGAATAGTTTGCGCTAGAGACACTTCCAAAGTGGTAAAATGTGCCCCCCCCCCTGTAACTTCTAAAATAAGAGAATTATGATAAAACTAAAAAAAGTATATGATGTACATTACCATACCAACTTCCACCGAAAATTTGTTTGAACGAGATCTAGTAAGTAGTATTTTTAATACGTCATAAATGGTAAACAAACATCGATCAAAGTTACAACGAACTACAAGAACTTTTATATTATGTTACTTGCTGCTTCGGAACCCTTCATGGGCGAGTCCGACTCGCACTTGGCCGCTTTTATTTTATATTTTTGTTCCCATCAAATTCTAGTGATCTTTGCAAAAAAGATTGGATAAAATTTTAAAGTTCAATAATATAATTTATAACTGTAAGTATTAACAAACTCTATAGAGTAATAGATTAAAGGCTGGTTTCACTGGTAGCTGATAAAGTCTCAGTAAGTTATCTGTCATATAACACTATTTTACTGATAAAAGTTGCTGATATTTGACACATAATGTCTCTATTCAAGACTATCGAAAACTAAATATTAGTTACGTTACAGATAAGTTGACATTAGTAAATCTTTAAAAACATCTTTTACTTTAAAAATATTTTTGGGAGTTTGATTAAGGGAAAACAAATAATATACTGGATTTGACTAATTCCTGTTTTCTATACATGGACAAAGCTAAAAAAATATTTCCAAAAAATAAAAGTTAAAACATCCTAAAGCAACAGACTTCGTTTAAGTAGAACGATAATAGTTACAGCAAGCAAACCGCAGCGAGATTGAAAATTCCACCTCCATAATATCAGCGCGTTGCGTTGTGCAGTGGCCTTAACCCTTACACTGCAGCGTGGTACGCGTGACGGAATTCGAAACAATACTCCATCAACCGAGCGACTGTTTTGTTTTACTACCTTAACTGTCAAATGTGACCTTACTGGACTTGCTTTACTAGAGTTTGTACGATGTATGCGAGTAAGAATGCCATTATTTCATGCCACACTTTAAAAATCTAGCTTTAAAGTAGTTACATAGAAAAAAAATATGGATGGAATTTTATTAAGTACATCACATCAACAGCTTTTAAAGTCCACTGCTGGACATAGGCCTGAATTTGGCCAGATGGGCCAACCATAGGACAGTATATATTATATACAGGGTTTGTATCAAGTTTTCCTGTCTCTTTGCAGTGATGTTGTCCTGATTAGTTAACTCCCTTTTTACCGTGGGAGAGCCACGCTTCGGCATGAATGGGCCGGCTCGGCCGGAGTAATACCACGGCCACACAGAAAACCGGTGTGAAACAGCACTCGCGCTGTGTTTCACCGAATGAGTGAGGATACCGGAGGCCCATACACCAAACCCTACCCCCATCCCCACCCCCAAAGGCCAGCAACGTACTTATGACGCCTGTGGTGTTGCGGGTGTCCATGGGCGGCAGTAATCGCTTACCATCAGGCGATACGTCAGCTCGTTTGGCCCCTATGAGTCTCCTCTTCCGACACTGACGAGATGAATATGAGTGGTATGGTCATTCAGTTCTAAATCCGTCATCACACGAAATATTAGATTTGTGTGATTATTAATACACATACATATGTATAACTTGAATAAATAGTAGACATTCGCTGCTATGACAGGTCAACTTATGAACTAGGATCATTGCTCGCATAGCTCCTTGTAGCTTTTAGTTCTCTTAACTTCTGACTGCCTATCAGTCAACACCCATCAAAACACAGTGATTAAAAGTAAACCCAGTCAAGTTTTTTTTTTTTTTTTTATGTATGGCCCGCCAAAATGACTACTCTGCCTGATGGAAAGCATAAGCAGAATCCAAGAGTATTGGTCGCCATACTCACTGCGAATGCAGACAATGCAGTATGGCGACCTACACCATGGCGGCCTAGTGATGCTGCTGCATCTTTTAGTCTAGTCAACAAGTATGGAACTTGTAAGACTATTTGGTCCTCCGGTCTCGCACTCACCAACGAAACACGACAGCACGAACGTGGTCATTTTACGTTGATTTTCTGTGCGAGGGTAGTACCGCCCCGGTCAAGCCGGCCCATTCGTGCTGAAATCAGCGTGGCTCTACTACCTCTAATATATTTTGGGAAATGTTTAACGAATTTTAGTACTTCTACTACTGTACATGTATAAAATTGTAATTGTTATTTGCTTAGTTAAAATAAAAAAAATGATAAAAGTTTGTAGAAAAACTTTTATATATTTTTTTAAATCAGTTTATTAAATTGTACTATCTTATAGTTTTGTAACGGTAAAACACAATAAATATTCACGGTGGAATTTTATAATTTAGTTCTACCTAAATGTATATTTGATATGTACTCAACATCATTGATGGTATGGATGGTAGGAACTTACCGAACTTAGGTACAATTTAAACTGCAGATCAGTGATATAAGGGCGAGTACAATTTTCTGCGTTCTAATGGGAGAAATAATATTTCGACTACTAAGTACTAATTATATTCCAAAAAACATAATTTTCTTTTAAACTATATTAGTATTTTTCTTATATTAACGAAAAACACACTTATAAAATTTGGTGACAAACAAACAAATAATTATGTATATAGGTGTAAATGAAAATAATAATAGTGTTTTCAAAATGAAGTCAAAATGCAAATAGAAATTTCGGTTAGTGCCTATATCAGTTTATAAATTTAATGCTATCAAAAACGTCGAAAACTTTGACGATTGTAATACCTAAGGAAACATAAAGCGGATAAGCGCATATAGGGTTGATTGAGTTAAATGTCAAATGTAAATGCCAAAAAACGTAGGTGTAATAATTTTTACTGTCCAAAACCTTAATAACAATAAAAATAAGATGTCGTTAGAAATAAAAAATCACCTCGATAAATAAAAAGAGGTAAATCCCTTGTTATTTCACAGTCCAGCATCATCAGAAAAGAATTTCGTATACTGGCGCCAGTGGTCGACCTTGCGGAAAAAATCAATTTTCATTTGTTTTTAATCGTTTTGATGTAAATAATTTTATTGATTTAAAAACGTCCATAAATTGACTTTTTATGGCAATTTGGCAAAAGCAAGCATTGTAACATAAGATAACATAAGTTTTTTTGCAGCAATATTTTATTAAATTATTCTGGTATTCTGTCATGTTATGTCGTTTAACTGCTAGCATTGACGTCACATTTTCATACGTATTTACCTAAATGTTAAGCAATATTTTAAACCGGAACTCAATAGTTTTAATGTTAGACTAGCTGAACCCTGCGGCTCGCGAAGCTAGTCTAAAAAAGTAACCCTAAGTAACTCCTTATATCATCAGCTACCTATCAGTGAAAGTCACGTCAAAATCGGTCCAGCCGTTCCAAAGATTAGCCGGAACAAACAGACAGACAGACAGACAGACCGACAGACAAAAATTGTAAAAAATATTATTTTGGTATATGTATCGTGTATACATACATATATGCATTTAGAAATAAGTGGTTATTTTAATATTACAAACAGACACTCCAACTTTATTTAATTGTATAGATAACTAGATGTTGCCTGCGTGTATGTCGGTTATCGCGGGAAATAGTATGTGTTATTCTGATGTATAAGCTATATTACTGTAAAGTTTCATCCAAATCCGTTCAGTAGTTTTTGCGTGAAAGAGTAACAAACATCCATCCATCCATCCATCCATCCATACCTACAAACTTTCGCGTTTATAATATTAGTAGCATTTGACTTTGTACATGATTACGGTTAGAAAGTAACAATCGTGTATTTCTGCATGGGTAAAATAATAGATACTAATTATTAAAGCTTACCTAGGGTATATATTATTATTATTATTTACCATTATTTAATATAGTGCCATCTATTAGTAATTATGATCATCACTAAGACTTTAAAGTGCTTAAGTACTTCAGAAAACAGTAATAGAGGGCGCTGTTTCATTATAGCGCCACCTATGCAATACTCTTCTAACTAACTGCTAATCTTTTCGGGTGGGCTGGTTTATAGTAGGTATCTTGTCTGTCAGTGATTCAGTTAATGCCTCTTTCGAATACAGATGTCGCCCTAAGCAGAATACATTTCAAGGTGTTTAGAAAGTAACAAAAAAAAAAATGAAAATACTACTACATATTATATTTCACATAATAATAAATATTTTAGTCTGAGTATGTCTCCTCAGTGAAAAATAGAGGGCTAAAAAGTATTTCTAAGTTTTTTATACCCTGTGTACTACTAAAAGAAGTGGGTAATAAACAAAAATAATTATTATAATGACTCTTTATGGTTTAACTTTAGCTTAACTTGTAAAATAACTAACTACAGGCTAACACGGTTTACAACATAATATCACACAGAAATAAAAAATAATTTCAAAAAGATATGCCCCGGGTGAGGATCGAACTCACGACCTTAAGATTATGAG
This sequence comes from Diaphora mendica, assembly GCA_949125395.1. Taxonomy (NCBI): domain Eukaryota; kingdom Metazoa; phylum Arthropoda; class Insecta; order Lepidoptera; family Erebidae; genus Diaphora; species Diaphora mendica. The sequence goes on along the minus strand of OX421311.1, from coordinate 35,626,073 downwards.
ACTTACGCGCTGCCTACTGCGCTACCGAGGCTTGCGTAATATTTGTGAATTAAATGTTTAGTATAATCACGTAAGTACTTTTCAGTAGTAATGATGTGATGAGTTCTGCACAGTAGGTACTTGTGCACAAGCTAAAATTAAAAAATTTAAAAAGCATACGCCAAAAATGCCTTACATCATTTTGAAAAAAAACTGATACTCTAACACTGCTGGACCGATATTAACCAAACATAGCTAAGAACCACCGCAAAGAAACTGGCTTACAAATGGAACAAACCGCATCAAAGTCGGTCCATCCGTTTCAAAGCTACGATGCCACAGACAGACACACACTGAACACACATAGATAGACAGACATCGACATCAAACTTATAACTCCCCTCTTTTTCATGACTATATGCATAAAAAGGTACGATTTATAGATGTAGGTAATATGTTAACATAGTCCGTTTTCTTTACATTTTAGAATTTTATTTTTGTAACAGAACGATTATTTAACGGTTTAAATAATATATTTCTTTCATTTTGAAAGAACAATCATTTTCATTAAATCAAATTTTACATGATTTCACAGTATAATTTCACAATCTTTAAATATTTAGTAATCTGAGGTGTTCATAATCATTACGTATATTACTTAAAGCGAAGAAACAATGTAAGGTATTACTTATCTATATCTATACAAAAAAATAAAATTGAAGTGTCTACTTGCAATTTCAAATTAATGCATTTAAGGTACACATGAAAGTATACTATGCATTCTTTTTTTGTTTTAAATTCTGTCTGTGTTTAGGTATTTCAGCTAATCTTTCGACGGGCTGTATCGATCTTGACAATTTGATTTGAAAAACAACCGCGTGAAACACTACGGGGAGCCGCTAGTCTATACTAATACTAAAAAAACTTTTTATATAAAAAAAACCGACTTCCAAAAAACATCCAACGAAAACTCTCTGCCAAAAAAACACTTAAAAGCGTAAAATAAACTGGTTCTTCATAAATTGCCTATACCTATTCATTCAAATAGTAGTATTATAATGTGTGCTAGGTACCTAGAATCTGTTTGAAGTCGGTGCCAAGTGACTATCGCTTAGACTTTTGTAATTATTCGTTTGTATTCTTTTTGGCTTAGCACCGACTTCAAACAGATTTTAGGTACCTAGCACACATTATAATACTACTATTTAAATGAATAAAGAATTAGGTACATACATACATTGCAAGTTAAAAAAAGCTTGTTAAATATGAAGTAGGTAAATTAAATAAAAATTACTTTCCATAACATCCATGTTTGCTCTAGTACATTTCTATCACAAACGTAGCCACACTAGTTATAGCTGTGTAGGTGCGGTCCAACTTAGTACCAGAGGGAGTCGAAAATGTAATGAAAATATTAAAAGTTGCCTGTACGTCTGTCGGACCGCGTCCGAACGTCCCTTGACTATTTCGAATATTATAGAACAAAAAACCTTGGAAATTTCTCGTCGTTCTATTTGCGATGATGTTTTTGCTGATATGCCTATTGTGAAATCGTATCATTTTAGAACTATTTATATCGATTTGATACTCAAATCATTTGAGTATCTCTACATTTTGTCGGTAGATACACACATCAAAAGTGTCTAGGGATCAAGCATTTTTATGCGGATTTCTTGAGATTGAGATGTGGCTTTGGCCCTGGCCTGCTCAGTCGCCAGACTTGAACCCGATTGAGCATGCATGGGATATGCTACAGAGAAGAGCTCTGCCGAATATGGAGGGTATCCAGTCGCAAGAAGACCTTTTTTTGTTGTTGCAACGAACATGGGCGGCCATTCCACAGCGTGTTTGGATGAACTCATTTTGAGTATGCCAAACCGATGTTCTTGTGTTGTTAGTGTTCGCGGTAGAAACACGGATTATTAATTGTTTAAGTTACCTAATAAAATTTTAAAGAAAACTGTTATTTCAGTCTTTTTTTCGAACTTTAATGTTAGTGGTTCAAATGTCAAAAATCCCTTTATTAGGAAAATGGCAAATTTCTTTATTAATGCAAAGGTGACTTGGTTTATCGTTACTGTGACAAACGAAAACACTTTATTTGATGAATCCTTAAAGAAAATTTTAATTTATATCAATCAGGAGAAAAGTTATTGCAAAAATATATGTTGATCCCTAGACACATATGTTGATCCCTAGACACTTTTGATGTGTGTAGTTAATAATTATTTAAACATGTTTATAGGAATTAAAGGTATATTAAAATACGACTAAGAGTTTGTTTGTTTATTAACTAGGCATTTACGCCTAATCCGCCATTAGTGATTTTAAAAATTCTTTAATCAATGGAAAGCTACATTATCATCATTACAACATATCGACATACACATGAGCGAACCCGCGAGAAAAAGTTAGTATAAATATGAATTAATATTTCATCTACACATGACTACATATCTATTCAAACTAATCTGAGAGTGATGAGAAAACTATTACCACATCACACTAATATATAAAGGCGAAAGTTTGTGTGTATGTTTGTTAGTTCTTCACGCAAAAACTACTGAACGGATTTGGATGAAACTTTACAGTAACATAGCTTGTACATCAGAATAACACATAGGCTACTATTTATTATAAATGGTAAGGTATTTTATTTCATTTACTCCATAGTTTATTTTCCAATTCAATTTTGATGAAGTTAGTCTCTTTAAATACAATACCTATTTCCATTGATAAAATTGATACTTCTAACTAAGCAATAGCGTATGGCTTAGCTAATAATATATTGTATTTATTTATGTCATGTGCAGTGATTGCAATAGCTAGTATTATACAACGAGTTAATGTTACTAAGTTTGCAATTTTGGATGTAGGGCCTAATCTCGGGAACTACTTTTGCAAGTTTTGATGTAGGGTGGTGTCTTCTCAGGAATTACTGATACATATTTTTATATTATTTCACCAATAGATAGTTACGTGTTACGGCAACGTTGAAAATCTATTTCGTCTTAATATGTTTTTCGTCTTAAAACTGGAAATTAATTTATTATCAATCCTGAATAGTGTCGCTTTCTGTTAGTAAAATATTTTTTGGGATCAGATCAGTACTTCTGAAAATTACCCTCTACCAGCTTACAAACAAAGTTAGAAACTTTACCTCTTTATATTATTATCATAATATAATAAATAAATATTATAATCCGAACCTCCTCTTTTCTGAAGATTTCAGACTGGGAATTAGGATGAAAAACCGAGAGTAATCTCGATTAGGAAAAATCATAACCACATATTTAATATATTAGTATTATCATAATATTAGTATAGATTCAAGTGCAATGTTACCAGTTTGTTTTGTTATCGTGACCATTAATATTATCCAACAACTATCAGCATAATATATGTATTTTTTTTTAAATAAATCGATTTCTATCTCCGATAAATATTATGCTAATATTTCGAAAGGGAATAGAAAATAGTTTGAAAATCGCAGGCAAATGATAAATGATTCAATATCATTTTGCAATAAAGCTCGTAAGCTTTAAACGCCTTGGCAAATATTTTTACGCCTTAATCCAAGACAAGTTAAATCCTTTCGGCTAAAACTTTTACGGCCAAACTTTTCCTAATCGACACCTAAAATGTCATTATTTCACGGCAATCGTCCCAAGAGTGATGAATTTTGCGTCGTTTTTGGTAACCCTTCCTTTGCGTGAATATTTAAAAAGTCGTTGGCAACATTTTAATTGGGCAATCCTGGTAGGATTAAATTATCAAGACACCTAGTTAAGGAGGCTGAAACTTAATGAATTCAACATGAATTAACCGCGCAGGTCGCGGAGCTCGCGGCTCTGAGGTGAACTTACTTTCTGCGACACTCTTAATTTTTTTTTATGTTTTTAATCGACTTCAAAAAAGGAGGAGGTTATCAATTCTACTGTTTTTATTATGTTTGTTACCTCATAACTTTCGACGGGGTGAAACGATTTTATGATTCTTTTTTTATGTGCTTCCCGTGTGGTCCCATTTAAATTTGGTCCATATCTTGAAATCGGTTTTTTTTTTGTTAAAATTTGTGATTATTTATCGTTATAATGTTTGATGAAAAAATTTGTTCTTAGTTTCATGTTTAACTTACTAAAAGGGCGTCTCAAAATTAAATTCACTATTCATGAAATACAAGTAAGCCGATAGTTGGATTATAATTAAAACTAAAAATGATTATTCTCTACCTATATTATTATTGGAGTTGAAAACAATAATAATACCATGAGTACATATGATGTACTCATGGTATTATTATTGTATAATATTATTGTTATAAGCTTTATTTTAACACGACCTGTCACTGTGGTATCATCCGAGTTCTACGCAGTAGTAGCTTCGCTCTTCAGGATTCACAGTATTATGTACTATTAGGTTGTACTCGTAGTAGAGACTATAATCTTTATCAACTAGTGTCTAAAAGATTTCTTGGGACTGGATCTAAATAAACTAAGATTAATTAATCTGTCGTATAGTAAAAGTCTAATAAAATCTACATTTACATATTAGGTAAGATTATTATACTACTAAAGTTGTATAATCTGTACGAGCACAGTGAATGTTGAGTTTACAAAGAGCTTTTTTAATTCACAACCAACCAATTCCTAAGTGAACGTAAAATGTTTACTTTGGCAAAAGAGGGGGACATTTAAACTTTTTTTGGATTCTTTTGTGACTTAATTTTTTACGGTGATTCCCCGGAGACAGATGTTGGATTTGGAAAGCGGAGGAGTTTTAAAGTTCCAGGAGTTTGTAAAAAATACGTCTTACAATGGGTTACGTAAATTTTCAGGTTGCTAAATTATTTTAACGTTCCATTCGTTTGTTTTTTTTTTGTCAAAGTTCTAAAGGTCTAAACAATCTGGTTAAAAGAAACGTGGATTTTTAGCAATCACTCGCCTCGTTATTCGATCAAGCTTTGTAGTAAACAAATACATAGAGGACTATGATACTATATTATGATATTTACTTTACAAACTAGATTTATTTGGTTTGTAACCATATCTATATACATAAATGAAATAGGAGTGTCTGTTCGTAATATTAAAATAACCGCTTTTTACTAAATCTATATACTACTTATAATAAAAATGTAACAGGTCAACAAGATATTTTGAAATTTTTTTTTGGAGGGCTCTCTATAATCGATACTGAAGCCAAAACTGTATTTTTTTTCATTTTTGTCTGTCTGTCTGTCCGTCTGTCTGTCTGTCTGTCTGTATCTTGGCCACGCATCACGCCGAAACTACTAAACGGATTCAAATGAAACTTGGCATGATTTGAGTTCATACTACGAGGTAGGACATAGGATACTTTTTATCCCGAAATTCATCACGGTTTCCTGGAGAGAGGGGATGAAAGTCAAAATGTGTACTTAGTTGTAAATCAATAACACATAGTCCGATTTCGTGCATTCTTTGTTTGCTGGAAAGAAAAAAATAAAAGATAACCGAAAAAGTGTTTTTTTTGTCCGCGACTGTACACTGCCTGTGGGAAGCTGAGATAGATATGTAAATATGGCGGTACGAAGTTCGCCGGGTCAGTTAGTGCATAATACACGGTACTCATGCCAAAAATGTATTTTATTACAATTTTCGTCTGTCTGTCGGTCTGTCTGTTCCGGCTAATCTCTGGAACGGCTGGACCGATTTTAACGGGACTTTCACTATTAGGTAGCTAATAATACAAGGTAGGCTACTTTTTCAGACTAGCTTCGTCTCGCGGCGTTACCCGCAGTACGGCAATGACCGTGATTAACACCTCGGGGTTCAGCTAGTATTAACTGAAGTAGGTAACCATCAGTGATTTAACTTAGCAGAACACCTAACTTATATTTTAATAATATTTTAGGAAAGAAACACAAATAAAGGCGAATAGTCTAGTTCGGTGACTCAAAACCATGTTTAAAACATTTTTATACAACAGAGTTTTCTTTTTGTAATTATAGCAAATTAGTTTTCTATTTTTTAGTTGGGCTAGTTACAGAAACGCATTTTGTTGATTTTAAAACACGAGTAACACCGCAGGCCGCAGCTTGTTGTTAATAAGATATCTTCGAGTCTGTATTATGAAATTGTAAATAATCTACTAATTAATGAATACGTAATACAAAAAACTTTATTTACTGTTCTTTTCTAAGATAAATCTCTTGAGGAAATGTTTTTAAAGTTACGATTATTCTTTTTGTTACTATATAAATAAAAAGTATATAGACCGGGAGCCCAAAAAAAATAGGTAGTCCATTGAAACTTAAGTAATTAAAATGACTTAAAAAAAGTGTTTTTCAAAGACACGCACAATTCCTTCAGGAATGTAAACTTAGTCCCTACTACGCGACAATATTTCCTTTTGTATACATTAAAATTTATCGCTAACGCGAGACTTTACGCGAAAGCCGGGTGATAAAATAAAATGACAGTTGTTTAGTACAGGCCCGGGAATATTGTACATACTAGGTAGGAATTGAAAGGTATGGGGCGCAGGAGACCTGTTTTATTTATGTCAGAAAATGGTTTTTGAATTGCCGAGGTAGGGGTAGGTGTCGTATATGCTTTTAATGTTTTTTCTAGTGTTTTAAAAGAATATGAACGATATGTTATCGGATACAGGACGAAACGGGCTGGGAAGTGTTGTAGGGAGAATAGAATTGTATACATGTTGGTAGTATTTAATTCCTCATCAACAACCCATAACGTCCCACTGCTGGGCTCGGGTCTTCTCTTAGGAGAGGGTTAAGGCCATACGTCCCCACACTGGCCGAGTGCGGGTTGGGGACTGGCAAGACAACGTTGTGGCTACGTGATCTTGCTGTTGGATGTTTTTAAGCCGCCCAATTGCCTCCAACTAAGCTTCACGACTGTTATCATATGATAACAACCGGGACCGACTGCTTAACGTGACCACCAAATCACGGAGACGCTCATGGTATCATGCCACAAGCGGTGACCCATCCAGGTACTGACCGCGCCGTCATTGCTTACCCTCGGTGATTGTTTCTAATCACCGAGTGCAACTGGGCTATAAGCGCCTTTATTCCTCACTGTGATAAAATAAATATAATATTAAATTGTTATTGAACTGTGATGTTAGCCAGGTCTTTTTTGTATGCATTGTTCTACTTCCTATAATGTGCATGGTATTTGTGTCACCCGCTCTTTGACTTACTTTCGTAAGTTGGTTTATTACTTTAGGTTAGATAAACACAATGCTCTTAGTAAGGACTACGGAAATTTAATCACAAGTACTGTTTAATTTTATAATAAACGCAACATTTTCCAAAATACATCAATATAGATCAAATACATATCCTATATACATGAACACACAGTAACTAACACAACACATTTCCAGCTTTGTCTAACATAATTTACCAAATCACAAATTCAATTCCACCTGAACTAAATTTAACAGGCTAATTCCAAATTTACAACTAATTTCGTCGCCGTGTTCGATAAACCTTAACTTTCACGTTTACGTTCAAAGCCTATGAAAATTTTAGATTGTAGTCGAAGAGCTCGTCACAAAAATTGTCATTCTACTAATTAAGTTTAGTAAGGCAAGTTAGATAAAGTTCATTACAATGATATAAAAAAGGTTTAGAAATTTGAAATACTAAACTGTGAGAAAAAATATGCGACATGCGAAAAAAGAAATGTATTTTAATAATTATTAAAATAATTAATTAATCAATTAAATAAATTAATTTAATACATTAATTCATAATTAATTATTATTATTTATTAGATATACATATCTACTAAAGTAAGTTAAATACTTACCTAAGTAATTTATATTATTATTTCTGTACCATGTAAGCATAATCGATACCGATACCAGGCCCGCCGCTAGCTGTTTCATCGTTCGCGTGCAAACCCGATTATGCGGCCCTACTACTTACTCTGAGTTTTGTCAATAAAGGATTATTATTGTTTTCTCATTATGGTGAAAAAAAAAACAACTTAACAGAGATCAAACAAAATCATTTATTTTTATTACGTACTTAATATTTTTGTTAACTGAAGTATAAAACAATCATCATCATCATCAACAGCCTCTGACGACAGTCCAGTGCTAGACATAAGCCTCTCCTTATAAAGGAGGGTTTGGACTACTACTACCTCCTGATCTACATATGAGCCATATGAGTTTCATTGCGCTTAGAATCACTTCGTATAGCATGAAACCGATTGTTACGATCTATTTCCAGAGTAAATCCACATTTTGAGTTCATTCAAATAAAATGTGTGGCTGCTTTTACTACTGGTCAGGTAAAAACATATATCTATCGAGAAATCGCTTGCATTCTATGTTATTTAAAGTTGTAATATGTAAAAGATGCATTTAAATTATATTTATTGAACGAGAATAAAATAAACGTCGGTGTTTAAATGAAAAAATAATCGAATCATAAAAAATAATCGCCAAAACAAACTAAATTGTGACTTCATTCATATTATATTAAATTAACGTTACGTTGTTATAATAAATATAAGACATTCAGACTATAGCACATCTTAGAAGCAAAGAGCACCATTCGGTAAATTACTACAACCTCATATAATCGCGTTTTATGTGCGAAACTACACAAGTACATAAACGATACATATGTTAAGATTTTACTGTCGAATGCCACATAAAGGGGTGGCCACGTGGCTTTATGTAGCCGGGATTAGGCTGGCAAGCTATAAACATGGTCAGGGAGCTTTTATATCCGTTGCAAATAATAGCACATAAAACTTGTGTGAAAAACACTAGTAACGGGCCGGCAAGATGAACAGCGCGTAGTCGCGGTAGAGTAAGCAAAAAAAAACATAATTGGTCAGAATTTGTAAGATATATTCTAATCTAAGTCAACCCTGCATGTAAGGTATACAATAAAGATATACAGAGATTATTACCGAAATATTTATGCATCAGAACTTTCAAAAACTAATTCGGAATTTATTTTTAAATAATCGAGAGTTCCCAAAATTTTTATGTAACTACTGTTATTTAGTATCATGTTAAGTTTAATTTTCAGCAAAGAAATAAATAAATTAGTGTAAAATGAGAACGAAACTACAGTTACGTGTAAACTTTTACTCTTTTTCACATTGACTGTTGGATTTAAGAATCTTATTATCGTCTTGTCCAGTATTAATAACGGATAGTTTGATGAATTTTTTTTTTCAACAAATGGAAAGGAAATGTAAAATCTTTACTTAACATTTTTTATTTCATTATTGGGTAGGTGTTTAACATGCACTAAGTCATTTTATTCCGTTAACAAATTAGTATATTTTAATACCTTCAAAAACATATATTATGTATGTGGAGGAACGGGTGTCATGTCCTTCCAACACAAAGGGAGATCCTGCGACCATGATCACCTCGATCATGCCTGGCGGGCCGGGCGGCGCCGTAAGAATTCCTATATCGCGATACAGGATTAGTAGTTACTGCATAGTTTGTTACTCTATAGTTTGTATCTTCAGTAGATTGCGCTGTAGTATGTTTCTGCTGTTCTGTATGTAGAAGTCACCACGATAAACGTGCTTTTAAAGCTGATTTATATTGGACGCGGGAGATTTTCAACCAATAACGATGCTTCTTTTTAGATGATTTAAAAACTATTAAACAGTAAAAGTAAACGTTTTTTTACAATTCAATAACTGTGTCTCTTTTTGCTGACTCTACCTTAATTCCTAATTCGGACTAAGCAGTAGGGGTGAAGTAGCTCTTATATAAAATGTCAGGACAAGATTTAGTAGCCGCTGTGTATTGGGATGCGTAATACAAAACTAATTCACTTTGTTTTTATTATCCAAATATGAGTATTGAGTATATGATGTATTAAATAATGTACAGTCAATTTTTTTGCATTATATTCCATGGTAACTAAATTGAAACAAAATAAATGTGGAATAAAATAATGTTATAATTACTATTTTTACGGGAATTAACGCGATCACTTATTTCACATCATGGAACGCGAAAGTTTAAAAGTTAGTAAAATAATGCTGTTTTAATTTAGTTTAATTAAATTTAGTTTGAGCTTCTGGTTTCTAGTAGGTTTTCTTATAGAAATGACACTGTACAATCCGTAGCTTTTAATACTGTCAAAAAGCCAGTGCAGTAAAATCAACAGAAATATGATTTAGTTGTTTATTTTCTCTATTTTTAATCACTTATCTAGTACCTAAGATTATAGTAACAGGTCTGTCTCTAGCACTCTAGTTATATTAAAGTATTGTATTAATTAAATACAAATATTAACATTAGACCTATTAACCATTGAGTACTAACAGACCTTTCCTGAGCTTATACAGGATTTAGTTAACAAATATTATTAAGGTGTTCTTAAATACTAGTGGCCAAGTCTACTTAAGTAAGGCCATGAGTCTTCCTTCTAAAATATTAACGAATTAATCACAGCATCGTCTTTATGGGTCGTAATTGTGAGAACATCGTACAGATCTGAAAAGGGATGAAAGTGATGTCGAGTATAACATGGTATAAATGATAAATTATATAATTCGTAAAGATATAATGATGATAATAAAATTTTACTGTTATATATTATGTTATTATTCTGAAGAACCTAAAGGGAGAATTTGTGAGTATGGCAGACAGGTTTAAAAAGTGGACATTGGAAAGTTATTAAGCTTGCTAATTATAATGAAACTAAGAATAACGTCTTCCAAACATTATATGCTCAAATATTGCTTTCTAATGTCAGTGTAATTTTAACGTATAAAACTAGAAATAAAACACTCTTCAATGTAAACCATGGTACTAAGTGAAAATAGATTTCTTCCATTCTTTTGAAATCCGTGATGTCTCTGATATAAATATATATTAGTTCTAATTTTCAGAAGTCCTGAAACTCAGCCATAGGTTTGAAGTTATTTTAGTATCTTAAAAAAAAAATTAAGTCAATGAAATAATATTTTGTCCATGTGCGAGGATGTTTACCGATGGCGAGGAGTCACACGGAGAACCATAATGTCTCGACTATTCAGTCATACTTAAGTAGATCTTCAATAGAAGACCTTTTGACTGTGGTACGGGAAGGTTTCGGCTGCCATCGCTGCAGTAGAAACTTTTCTATACTAGTCAGCATTTTTCATTTTGTGGAGGGAGATAAAGGACTAGATTCAGGAAGAAAACTTCCAGGACCATTCTCTATGCCACATATTCTTGTGTCTATGGTCTTAATCTTCACAAATTATTAGATAGAGGGCATCTGCTACTCACATCGCAGGGCCTAAACCGACGAGGACATTTCGTCGCAATTCTAGTTGGTTGTGATCCGAAATGTGGCCACACGAATAGATTAAATGCGCTCGAAAAATATAATTTAATTTATAAAACATAATGTTGGCAACTATCTTTTAAGCGTTTTTAATTCAAAGGCCAAAAATATATCATACAGCAAATAACAATGAAGCAAAACGGTACAGGTCCAACTGCGGAGTCCACCGATCCTTCAAAGTCCCCCGCGCGGATGTCATCTGCAATATTATATATTGCGTACTGGACCCGGCCCATCCCTAAGGAGATACTGTTAATTACCAAGTACAAGTCTCATACCCTCGGATGCCTTTGTTTTGTCTTTAAATTTGATATATTAAAATGGATACATGCGTACACACTGAATTTAAATGGTGTATTTTTCTATTTAACGTTATACTAGACTTTTGTAGATTGTATATATTTGTTAAAATAAAGTGTTTGTCAACAAAACAGAATAAGTTAGATCGGTAATTTTTAAGTTATTTAGAAAAAAGAATGTTATGTGACCAAAATAACACAACATTTTAGCGCATCAGTAACTGTGCTGTTCACTGTTGGGCATATACCTAACAACAAACAACAAATCAACCTATCGCCGTACACTGCAAATATTTTCTAATTTTGACTTATAGGAAAGTACATTAAAATCTTAACTACCTTTGTACTTACGTTATTCTTTGTAGAAATATTTATGTGAATGGTGTTAAATAACAAAAACTTAACTCGACATTTGTAAAATCCCGTTATTTAATTATGACCTTAGACGTATGTAAATACGCTTATATGATGCAGATTTGAAATATATCTTCTTAAAAAAGTACCTATAGACAATCAAGCAGTTATTAGATTGAAAAAGTGATATTTTATTGTTTAAGGTTTATGAATTTTATTTACTGAGTTAATTTTTTACGGCAACTTTTTAAATTATAAAGTTGTTTAATGTTTGAACTGCAAGAACTGCCACAGGGGATATTTGACGTCACTTGAAAATTAAATTTAATTCCCCTACCGTTTTTTCCCGCCCTCCGAATTATAGGCAAACGTAAGACTTTCTTCAGTGTATTGTTTAATTTTGTAGGGGTCAATATGATGCTTTAATATAATAAAGTAGGCTCTTCTAGAATTGTTCTTGTGCAAATAGTTATGTTATACTTAGAGTATAGTTTTATTTTCTACTACTTTTATATGTGTAGTAATTTTATAATACTTAATTATATATTACATTATACATTTACCTCAAATTTAATTCATGGCCTATGGTATCATAGATGAAGCAGATGACTGACGATATATATCTCAATCTACTTCTAGTATTTTGAATGTGATAGTCATATAAATTTTAAAGTCGAATTAAAATCTGCTTTTAAAGCACTTGCAGAACATATCTGACGTATAGAGTGGTTTTAATAAAGGTTGTCTTTTCGAAGCACTTAACTAGAAATCTCAATAAAAAACTGTTATATTGATCTAAAATGAATTAAATTAATAAAATAATAATGGTTTGAAACAAACAAATATATCACCAAATGTTATCGAGTCAACAATATTTAGATTTAAGATAGATATATGTACATACTATATGTTATATTTATTAAATATATTTAAATTTGTTTAAGGTTACTATTTTCTTTGTTAAAGCTTAGTTCGTGGTTACGTAACCATAACAGAAAAGGCACAGAACAGAGGCCACAAGGGGGCAGCTCCGAGGCACTTGTCAAAGCTCGTAATATTTTATTAGATAACCGAATAAACCTCTAGGAGTTTGCAATTTTTGTCCCCAAAACGTCTTGAATATTTGCGTTATGCTAAGAGAATGTTTGGATTTTTTACATTTTGTTTCATTTTAGAGGAAAAATACATTGGAGGAGAAAATAAGAAAAGTTGTAGGAAAAATAATGAAATATCATATCAAGTAATAGTAAGAATCTTAGTATAAGTATTTCTTATCTGTAATAAATATTTATTATGTAATATTATTGTTTTTTATGCAAACTACAAGAAACACGAGGTAAGGCTTTGGACATATTATTTGGCTAAAAAGAACTACCATTTATTCTTTCTAGATTTATCTAAAATATTATGTATTTAGATATATAAAAATTTAGTTACTGTAGAATAGATTCTTGCTGGTTCGGGTTTAAATGGCTGTGTATGAGATATGTCAAGTTATTATTACCATTGCAATTTCAACGGAAATCTGAGCCATAAAGATGGGGTTACACTTACCCATTTAATATAATACATTACTTCGCATACGCACACCTATTAATATTCATAATACAATTTAACATACCGAGGTTAATTTCACCTAAATATGTAAATTATCATGAGCCGACCACCGTTAATTTCGAGATGTCAGTTTGTAAATAATTCTCACTCTCTCTCACATACATTCATTTTTTGAAGAGCAACAGGGATAGACGGTACGTGTATTATGAATAAGGTGGCAGGGAAAATTTTAACGGCGCCTATGAGGGTTGTGAACGCTGAAATAACTTTCAAATATTGTCGCTAGGTGGACGGAAAGTTTAGCTCCTGAGGGAGGCTGTTTGCCGGGTCGCTCTCGTCTCTCTGTTTATAAATGAAACGCATATCATTTTAAAATAACATTCAGTGTACGTTACCCCTTCTCGAAACCCTTACCATAGCTCAGTCAACTGCTATGAACTCGCTTTAACCTACTGGAGTTTGAAAAGCAGATCTTTATATACGAAATTGTATACTATTGACGGTCGCAAACAGTATGTTTGAATAATATGAACGAGGACTTCGTACATGTACTGTCATTTTGGGCAAGAGAAGTTTAGGGATATTGTAATAATGTCCAAATGTGTCCGGAGCTTGAACAACTTTGGTCTGTTCGTCCTTAATTAGATACGTGAACACATTAGTAGGGGAACACGAGGCTAGACAAAGTTTTACACTGAATTATAATGTATAGGGCTCTTAAAAAAACTTTTTAGTGTAGGTTATATTTTAGAATAAGGCAGTTGGGAGCAGTAAGTGTAAAACGTGACTTTAGTCGTTTAGTGAAGAATTTCAAGAGGCCAGTGGAAATTTAAGATAAAAAGTATTATCAGTGATAATACGAGTCACCTAAAAAGCACTGATGCTTTGAAGAAAAATTACGTAGATGGAGACGCTTAGAAAACAAAAATTGCATTAAAAGTAAACAAATATTTTAGCCTCAAAATACTATCTAAAACTGTGTTAATTTTTTTATTAGTCACACTGTAACAAGATTAAAAATAATAAGAAAATAAGTGCTTCTTTTCAGCATTTATATAGCTATATATACAGGCTGTCCCAAAATTCAACGATAAGCGGGCGCCTACCGGGTAGACCTGCTAATGAGTGCATAAGAAAAAAAAATAAAAAAATATACCTAGTTTTTTTTTTAGTTACAAGAAAAAATTAGAATTTCTTTGAAAATTTATACCTTTCATGATATTTTGAACGACCACGATGACAATTTCTCAAATATGCTTAAGATTTTTTTTTATCTTGTACCTAAATAGTGCTACTATTCACCACAACTCTTAAAAACACCAAATTGCCCGCAGTTTTTACACAAAAAACGTCACACAAAAATTGTCATCGTAGTCGTTCAAAATATCATGAAGGGTGTAAATTTTCAAAGAAATTCTAAATTTTTCTTGTAACTAAAAAAAAAAACTAGGCATATTTTTTTTATTATTTTTCCTTATGTACTCATGAGCAGGTCTACCTTTTGGCGCCCGCTTATCGTTGAATTTTGGGACACATGGTATACTTTACTTTTTAGGATTAGTTTTGTGTCACTCCGTATATCTATTTTTTTAGATTGAATTGTTAACACTATACAAAAATACCTCTGCACGATGTTTTTATGTCCTACCATAAATTCATTCTAATAGATATTAACAGCACACCATCTATCACAAAGCTAAGTAATAAAAAAATCAGGATACCAATAAACAAGGTAAAACGTAGTTAATCCGACAAATTGCTATTCGCGAGCGCGTGAAACATAATTAAAAATTCAATTCAGAAAAAAATACGGCTACAAAAAAGTGCGAGGAATCCCCGCCATCAATCTGTAGAATTATTTCATTTGCGTATTAAAATTTCCGTTTTGTCCAACACTGAATTATTTCCTGTTGTGTTAATTACGCGGCATCCGAGGGTTAGATGCCAAAATGATAAAATTATTAGGGATGTGGCAACTGCGATATGTCATTTTAATAAAATAATGCGAAAAGTACATAAATTTTGTTTTTTTTTTTGTAATAAGTACAGTATGTATAATGTATCACACAAAATATGTGCAGCCATTGATCAGTCAAAATAAATTAAATTAAAAATCTTTTTAAAAACAAGCTGGACAACATTTATTGGAATGTTCTAAAAAGAACAAAATAAAGTATACCTTGAAAACTTTTACTATTAACTTATATTGTCATTATAACATTTATATAATACAAAAGCTTCGCGAGTATTCAGTACCAGTATTTACTAAGTTTAAAAATGTTAAATATTGATATCAGTCAAATCAAGTTATTTAATTTGCTTTCTTATCTACACAGGAACATCTCGCGACAAGTTTTTTTTAATAATGCTAGTTTTACGTTTGTGGAGGAACGGGTGTCATGTCCCTACAACACAAAAGGAGGATCCCCCGACCAGGCGAGGTGATCATGCCTGGCGGGCCAACTGCCCAACGGTTGATGTTGGGATGTTGTATATACTCGTATCATAATCAGCGCGAGAACTTCTATTGCACGATTCAGGATTGGTAGTTACTCCGTGTTGTGCGTAACTTCGTAGTTCAGTGTATCTGCGGTAGATGGCGCTGTAGTGTATTTCTATTACACTGTATGTGGAAGTCGCCACATCACTCCCCTCCAAGACCGCAGGTCGATATCTGATGAATCAGCTGTCTGTGCTCTGTTGTGGAGCTTGCCAGTGCCAGGAGTGAGTAGTTCCAGTGAGTCGGAAGTGAGTGCTGCAAGTTCCACTGAGTCGGAACTGAATGCCGCTAGTCCCAGTGAGTCGGGGCTGAAGTCCGCAGATCCCAGTGAGTCAGGATGGCGTGCGGTGTGCGGTGCTGCGGTGACGTCCAAAAAAACATATGACAGCGCCATCTAGGCGCTGCCATATGTTTTTGTTGCCGCTGTATGCGGAAGTCGCCACACGTTAATTACGGAGATTACACTACGAAACTAAGGCATGTATTAACATTATGTATACAAAATTAACTAATCAATTGACATTTGTTTTACAGTCTTCTACTGAATTACGTTCCATAAATCTACTTAGTAAATGTAAAATGTATCTTTGTAAATATGGATTTTTAAAACATCTCAATGGCAGTTCATAATTACAATTTAAATACTAATTTATATTAATTATAAATTAGTATTTAAATTGTAATCTATCTACACCAATATATAAAGAGGTAAAGTTCGTGCGTTTGTAAGTTTGTGAGGTTGTAGGGGGTAATCTCTGGAACTACTGAACCTATTTTGAAAATTCTTTTACCAATAGAAGGCTACGTTATTTGTGAGTGGCAAAGGATATATAATAACCCGAAAACTGGAAAGTCTTTTTCATAATAAACGGATTTGCAAAGTAAGTCGGAGAAAAAAATGTTTACCGCCCAACGAAGTGGGTACGGGTCAGCTAGTATTGAATAAGTATAACCACCAGGTGAAAGGGGCAGCGCGGCGCATTCTAGGACCTCATGCCGACCTCAGTAGAAAAATGTTAGTCAAAATTTAGTATTTTTTTCATTTTTACGCCCCTCTCGAAAACCGAATTAGGCGTCCGACAGATCGGGGCCCACCTCGCAG
Source organism: Diaphora mendica (assembly GCA_949125395.1). NCBI lineage: Eukaryota > Metazoa > Arthropoda > Insecta > Lepidoptera > Erebidae > Diaphora > Diaphora mendica. Next base: position 35,608,944 of record OX421311.1, on the reverse strand, counting down.
AGGTGCCGGACGATGCAGGCAGAGTATCCTGTCAACAGTTTGCCCACCTTGTCCAGCAACACGATGGGCCTATAAGCCGCGACCGAATCAGCAAGCCGCCCCGGCATCTATTGGCAGGACTGGTCGAAGCTAGGACCAAGACACGGACCGCTTGTGTCTGGGGGTAGTGGTCTTGTAACGGCTTCTATCGCGGCATCCGTGACGGGTGGAAGATCATCCACGTTCTTCTCATTGATTCCGGCCAAGGAGGCTATAAACGTAGACGTGTGTTCCACTTGTTTTGTACGGAAACGCCTTCAACCACTTTCTTCACCTGCAGAAACTGGTTGAAGGCCAACCCTTGAGCACAACTACCTAGTTGGGTTGAAGATTTTGAGTTGAGCTGAGTCTTCAAAATAAAGGCCTGATGGCACAGATGACGATAATTGTAAATCCGTGCAATTAAGGTAATAACGGTGATAAAGCCACAATTGAGACATAATCCTCTCCCCTCCCCCCCAAACACCATAGCTGCACTCGGTTCGATTTCGACACATTACACGCAAACTTCTGTAGAATGACGGCTTGAAATTTTTTGTACACGTAAAAATGGGTTTTGAATTGCAGGATTTAAAAAGAGCGGCAAAAATTTTACTGCCTTCTGGCGGCAAACATGTAAATCCGCCACTGGTTGTTATACCCCTCTGGTGTTTTATCAACAATTAGACATAAATTTATTCGAAACACCATTTAAACCTACCTGCCTTTTTTAAGCAAGTTTAGTCTACTTATTTGTCTATCGATTTGATGCAATGTAAATATATAAATTTTGTAATTAAAATGTATGTTAACAATATAATTGCTCCATTTTCTGCATCAGTTCTGATGTGACAAGTTAAATGAGCTATTGGCTTATATAAATCTGCTATACAAGTAATTCTATAAGGTGTAAATGTGAGAATTAGGCGAGCGTGACATCACGAACATTGCGATAAGCACGTGACAACCCTGCCTAATGACAGAATTGCGGTTAAATGTGGCTTACGCTGTTTCAGAGCTGGGATAGAAATCACATCGAGGATTAAAATGTCTTTTTTGATATAATTACTATTTAAAAGTATAATAAAATTCCTGAAGTATATAAACAATCAGGTATAAATGGTTTTAAGAAGGAATAATGCCAGAAATACTGACTCTTAAAGGTTTATTGATCGCAATATTTATAGAAATTTGCTTAATTGTAATCATTAATTCATCAGCTTAATTCCTTTAGTCAGAGGTTACCGACTTTTTTTTCGTTCCACTTTCTACCTACACCTTCCTATTTTTACATTTTTAACAAATTTCTATAACTAAAAACGTAAGATTAGTTATTTATACTGTAAAGCGAATGTTTTCGTTCTTAGTTACTTTTAACTTGGGATTTCCCATTTTTTACGCTAGCGTAGAGCCCGTTCCTGGTTCCACCTAAACTTATTTGGGAATCACTGTTTAGTCCATCCCCCGCTCGTCTAATCACGTCACGCTAAAGCTTCACGTTTGACGGATTTAATTGGGCACACGTACACACATTTGAGTTAACTCGATCATTGTTGATGAATTCCATCGTTTGAACGTACAATAGTAACTAATTATTATGAATATGTACTTGAAAGTGACAGTTTAAAGGCAAGCTGGTTAAGATACAGAAACAAGTATAATAATATCATATCGTGATTTAAAATAAAATTTTACTTCATCTAAAATTATATTTGAGAATACATAAAAAATAAAATAAATTGCTAGTCTTTAAAATTACCACATTTAAGAATTGTCAAGTTGTTCTGACATCAATCTTTAGTCAAGAATAGATATTGCTGCAAATATGAAAGAAACAATTGACTACCGGATTTTTTGTTGAAAGGACTCCGATGTGCACAACAATTGTTGTAATCTAGTAACTTACCTAAAATATAAAATAACTTAAAATAAACCTATTTCTTCGTTAATGGCAATATTGAGTTGAATAAAGAAATCTTTAACATTTAAACTCATTCCGTCGCTACGTTTCTTTGCTACAGTGGTAGCGGTCTACAAGGTCTACGAGGAGGTGAGCTAGCATTTCTTGTAACTTTAGTTAACTATTACTTTCATAATTAACAAAAAAGCAGGCCAATAACCTTACACTCTAAGAATATTATGAAAATAAAACTGTGTTCTTGTTAAACGTGTAGCATATTATAGCATTGTAATATAGCTACGGAACAGTCGACAACGCGCGTCCCGCCAATTCCCCGCCGTCGTAACGTCTAATTCCCATCGACTTACACACATCAGCGTTTCCGATATCGTGTTGTACCCCCTTCTAATACAGAGTAGGTTTCACCAGAGTAGTTCCGAGATATTTTTCTGTCAAAAATATGGACAGGTCATAAACTCACATAATATTTGAGTAAAATGTATAGTGTTGGAGACTATTTAAATTATGGATTATTGCAATTCTCCATAAAATAAAACAAAAGTAACAGCAGACAAAATTTATTTTAATTATTCCTTAAATAAAAAGTGTATAAAATTTTAGACCAATTTACTAAAAATGATAATTCAAAATGATAAATTAAAATCTTTGGAGAAAGATGGAAGAGAAAGGATAAAAGGCAGGGTGCTTACTATATATTTTTTCAAATATCAAATAGAGAAAAACTGGATTCAAAAGATCAGTTAAGAAGGACTCTATCACATCGAAATATCACAGGTAATAAGTCGAAAAATTTGCATCTCCATCGTACACTGACCACTACTCTGTGCATTCCTTTTTCCATTTACACGAAACCACACAAATATTGCAAACTAAACGGGAGGCAACACTATTTACAATTTGCTGCGAACCCCGGTTATGTCTGTCAGGGCACATTCAACCCATCGTTATGTTACCAATGTTTATATTGGCCTACCTTCGTTTATTGGACTACTTCGAGTTAGACTGCCTTATGGTGGTTAATGTAAGGATGACCATTTCATCTCGAAAGGATTAGGTTATTTTATTAAGGTATGCAAGTCGATATATTAAGTATTCAGGCATAATATTATTATACTGATGTAGGGATTTTCGATTGGTTTAGAGGAAAAAAAAACAGTTTCTTCAGCACCTTAACTACTGATTTATTGTTTACTTAACTTTATGATAATTGTAGTGTTGATAGTCATTTAATTTCATGTATTGTATAAATTAATTGGATATGATTATTACTTATAACGCAGTGTAAACAAATAGGAAATCAAATAAGCTATTTCTAATACTAGCTTTAACACGCGGCTTCGCTCACGCAGACTTTCACCCCCTGATTTACCACCTTAGGGGTGGAATTTTAAAAATTTATTTGTTAGTGCTCACTTACGTTATATAAAGAACCTACATGCAAAATTTCAGGATTCTAGCTTCAGCGGTTTGGGCTATGCGTTGATCTCTGGGTATGTCAGTCAGTCAGTCAGTTACCTTACTCTTTTATATATATAGATTTAAATAAAACTAGATTTAGAGAAAACGTTGATAAATAGGTTAAATATAAGATTAAAACATATTTAAATTTGAAACAGTTTGAAGACTAATATGTAAATATACGCACATGTAATAATTAGCTCATAATTGGCTTTTATAAATTTACACAAATATTTTTGAATGTTTAATAACCTTCATTTAATTACAAACAGAGACACAAATATTTCAGAGACAACATTATACTAAAATAAGTACCAAATTATTGTTTCGTACAATTATATTTAACAAGCTAAAATTCAAAATTTAAAAAAAACCCTACTCAAGCACTTAATCGAGTAATCATACGCCAATGATATTTTTGCAGACATTCTGTTATTCTTCCCCACTTTCACCGCCATAACTTTTAAACAACTCAACCGATTTTCATGAAACATGTCTAAAAACACTCGCACGTAACTCACCTTTCATACAAAAAAAAACTAAATTGAAATCGCTTCATTCGTTCGCGAGCTACGGTGCCACAGACAGACAGACACGTCAAACTTATAACACCTCTCTTTTTGCGTCGGGATTAAAAAGAAACATCTTTGTATTACCATTGTATTCTAAAATGTCGCCTTGTAGGATGATATACAAAGTTTTACAGTGTATTATGGAAATACGGACAATAACGCCTCTAGTTACATATTAGAGGACGTTGGAAGACATTCCAGACAGTCAGACGAAGCGCCCAGAGAGTTCACGCTCCATTATCGGTTCGTAGAGATAGGGTAACTGTCCCATCGTTGGCACTTACGACACACGGTTTTAGGTTCCAACTGTTCCATCTGAGACCTCAATGTGAATAGAATTGAAGATTTTAGTTGTTGTTCTCCAATTGAAACGTGAATATTTTATGATAGTTTTATTTCACTGAGCTAACACTTCACACTGTCTATGAGCACTATCATTTGTTCTAGGTCTGGGTATATGTATAAATATATATATGTATTTAGAAACACATAAGTCTGGTTACCATAGTACAAACTCTGCCAAGTTTGGGATTATACAGACGTGTGTGAGATGTTAGTGTTACAGATATTATCATCATAATAATAAATACTGAATAATGTACAGAAAATACTTGTTTACATTTAAAATGATATTTGTTTTTTTAGATAAAAACAAAGTACTTTGGTTTGCGAAACAAATTAACCAAGGAATAAAATGAAGTCGATTTACACGAAAACAATTAGTTAATTCGAAAATTTTACAGCCCTATAAAAGCGCATATAAATAGTATATAATGGTGGTAAATGTAAGCGAGAATCGATAATTAATTAATTACGTTTACAGGTAGTTGGCGAGGTCGAGCCGTGGCACCTACCGTAACTAGCGAGTAACAGCCGATTTCCCTTGAGGTCTACATTCAACGTTTTGCCATAGAGTAAGTATGATGGAGCCGTAGAAATGCCATAATTCACATTCTTAAATAAATAATGATTTCTTCAAAACTTCGTATTTCTTTTTGAGAATATTTCTACTAAACTAGATTTGATTGATGTAAGTCATTAGAAAACACTGTATAAAATTATATTTTTTTGTAAAGCCCCTAAATAGTAAACGCGAACATTTGAACGATGAGGTAAATGAATGGACGTTTCTTATTAACCTTATGCTACTACATGGCAATAGATAAAAAAATGGTAGACGCAGAATGGAATTATTTATTATTCTTGAATGAGACTGCTATTAATTCCCAAAAAAATATACACACGTTCCAGATTACGATTGCTGGAATTTAAAGATGGTAGATATTTCTTGATTTGTCTTAGCTTATTTTTAGAAAAAGCAAGAGGCATTGAAATCTCGGTATGCCAGGTGGAGTGACGGCTTACAATGGCTTTCTGGCGATGGATGCAAGAACCCAAGGATCGAATCATGTGGTGTGCAGTTGGCCTTTATAGCCAGCAATGGACTGCGATAGGCTGATGATGATTTAGTACCTAACTATAAGAGCAGTAACATACTTGTTCTTTAAAAAAGATACATAGAACATAAATAAATATAATTAAAAAATAAGAAATGATTATTCAAACATTTATAATATATATAATTATGATTATTCGAGAATTGATCAATTTTACTTTAATATTTTTAGTGGTAAACAATCACACCGTTACAATTCGTGTGGTTAATTTCTTACTCTTGGACATTCGTAGCGAGGGCGCACCCGCCATGTTATTTCGCCAATTAAGGCACCTGTCATGTGAGTTTACAATAAGTAAATAAGGACGTGCCGGTGACGGGTACGGGTACCCTAAAATTGCGTCACTATTGGTGACATTATTAGGCTGTTTTGTTTACAGGAAAAATTAGTGGTTTCGTTATTGCTAGGGTAAATTGGTTGATTTTGAAAATAGGCATAGGGGACAATAATCAGGTGTTGGTTGATTAGATTGGTAGTAGTCTTTGTACTTTTCAATAAAGCGTTTTGGTTTTATTTTATTACCGACTTCAAAAAAAAGTTTGGTTTAATATTATGTGTAATCATCATATCTACCGATTTGTTTACCAATATTTCGATGGCTTTTAATAATTATGAAAGTTTGTGAGAATGGATGTATGTTACTCTCTCTCGCAAAAACTTTTGAACAGATAATTTATAGTAACATAGCTATTATAAATATACAAATAATACAGCGATAATAAAATACGTACAATACATACAGCGGCAGATTCATGCTAAAAAAAAAAACAACGGGTTGCACTGCGGGAGTGCCGGCAGAAGTGAAAACTTGAACATTAACGTTGTACATTTTTGTTTTTATTTATTTTTTCTTATATTTATTAAACACAATGAACGATGCTATACAAATCTCTGCTTTGCTTTGCCTTTAATATTCCTTAAGAACCGATAACTACAGTAATGCTTATTGTGATGTTATAAAAATATAGGTTAATGCTATACAGTATAAACATATTCAACATATTACCCGAGCGAAGCCGGGATTACTCACACGCACACTCGCGCCCTGCGCCGCTTAATCGAAATAGGAGGAGCAGGCATGCATTTTCACCGCACGGTAGAAAGAGAAGGGCCACGCCTCCGTCTTACGAATATTCGATCAGGTCACGTGTCCTGACGCGAGTTTCTGACACGAGTTTTACATTTTTACCCATCCCAAAAAAGTGCACAATGCCGCTAAAGAAGTTCTCACTTCAAGAAAAACATACTTGAACTAGTTGTGCAAATCAGGCTCAGAAACAGCACTTTTAAAGAGAAAGTTAGCTGAACTTACTCTTTTAAAAACAATTTATGCTATAACCCTACAATACTATAAGATGAAACATTTTTCCATCATAACTAAGTAAAGTATCATAAATTATGTTAATCCGAAAGCTAATACAAAACATTTCGCACCAAAAACATTCACAATAAATCTTTATATCAAACATCATTTCAATAAAATACATCCTCGCTTACATCACATAAAGGGTGGAAAAATAAAAACAATAACATCGCGGTGTATCCCAAAGGGCACATACATACCCCAATAATACATTTTATCATATTTATTGACTGATAAATGGTAACACTTCTCAAGTGCATTTGTATGTAATATTATGCTTTTATGAATTATTTTTATGTGTTTCGCGGTGAGTTTAGCATAGATTAAACCAAAACATTATGGATGAACATTGTAGCTTTTACGGTTTTAGACCTAAAATGTTAATATGAAATACTTAATTAATAATTTTATATTTCATCCGGAAGTTTGACAGGACCCATATTTATAAGCATCAAACCTTAGGTGAATATTAAGTAAATTTTCAGTAAGTTAATGCATATAGTATATCTATGTTAACTACTATTCATATTAAGTTTCTATAGAACGTTTAAGGCTAGTCCTACTTGTTTTAGTCCATCGTGCTGTAGTTGATCAAAGAGTATTATTAAGTTTTTGTGATTCTAGTTAGTTTGACTGTTAGCTGTGAGATTAATTTTTGTCACAGGAATGTATGAAAAAAATTCTAGTGAGCATCTTTCTTTATCATGGCTATATAATCTTATTTTGAGAAATACAGCATATAAAAAGAAAAAAAGAGTGGTTATTTATTTTTTTGAATTATCTAAACATTAATTCTTTGTCCTGAATTTATGAAAGCAGTGACCCAGTGGATGAAATGTAAGCTGCAAAATATGAGGTTGAATTGATCGCGATGTCGGAATGCATATGACATCTACTATTAAAGTACCCCAATATATTGAAATATCTGATACCTTCACAACAAACTGAACAAAATATATTCTGTTTATATAAAAACAGGTGCCTTTGAGTACAAAGCACTACTCTACGATATCCCAAGTGGCATTAGCTGATAACGATATCGTATGCGTATCGTGAAAGCATGGGGAATACAGATTTACATCGTCGTGGTTCTGCCACTCGAATTTCAAAGGGTTTTTTTTAGTTTTGACGCGACCTATTTCGCGAATCATGACTGAATACGTGCTGTTCGTAAATACAAAGCTATAAATCACAGAATAAAATTTAATACAGCTTAGAATCTCAAATTTTACAGGTTCAAGAACATGGATAATATTTTCGTAAAGAAGTAAACCAGTATCTTTAAAAGATTTTTTTTAATAGTAAATTTCACATACTTTCGTATCATTGAATGAAATTAAAATGGCTCCGATGAAATAAGTCATGTCTTAACCTCTTTATCCCATTCTAAGTACCAAAAAATCTATACTTAAGTTCAGTTTTGAAAATATCTTATTTAGACTATTACTAACCTATCCTACTAATATTAGAAATTTGAAAGTAATTCTGTCTGTCTGTTACGCTTTTACGGTTAACCGCTGCACCGATTTCAATGAAATTCGCCATGAAAATATTTTGATTAAGGATAAAGTTACTCTTTAACGCGATAACCAACATATAAACGGGTGGAGCTGCGGACAAAAGCAAGTAGAATATACTTAGGTATTATAGTATCTATTTGATGTTATAGTTAACCCTCACAAAGTTCAAAATAAAAAAGCAATTTCAACGTACTGATATTAGACGAAAGCTGTCTAGCTGTAAAAAATGCACAGCATTAGTGTAGCGCAATTGCAAGACAGCCAACTTCATATACTACAATCTTTTACCTGGTTTATTATTCGTCATAAAACGATTTTTCTAAATTTCATGGAGCCATGAGGCAAAGAAAACAAATTTATGCGACGAATATTAAAATTGCATTATATTTTAACACGGTCTGTGATAGGCTGATGATGATGATGATATTATTTTACTAATCTGTGTTTGTTATAAAGAAAAATGGAGTATCCGTAAGTGGGAGAGCCACGCTTCGACATGAATGGGCCGGCTCGACCGGAGTGATACCACGGCCTCACAGAAAACCGGTGTGAAATAGTGCTTCCGCTGTGTTTCACCGAGTGAGTGAGGGTTCCGGAGGCCCTTACCCCAATCCCCATACCCCAATCCCCATACCCCAATCCTCATACCCCAATCCCCATACCCCAATACCGAGGTAGTAGAGCCACGCTGATTTCAGCACGAACGGGCCGGCTCGACCGGGGTGGTACTACCCTCGCACAGAAAATCAACGTAAAATGACAGCATGCTGTCGTGTTTCGTTGGTGAGTGCGAGACCGGAGGCCCAATTAGTCTAGTCAACAAGTTCCATACTTGTTGACTAGACTAAAAGATGCAGTAGCATCACTAGGCCGCCATGGTGTGGGTCGCCATGCTGCATTGTCTGCATTCGCAGTGAGCATGGTGACCACCACTCTTGGATTCTGCTTATGCTTTCCATCAGGCAGAGTAGAGTCATTTTGGCGGGCCAAACATAAAAAAAAAAAAAAAAAAAAACCCCATACCCCAATTCCCATACCCCAAACCACATACCCCAGTCCCCAAACCCCAATCCCCATACGCCAATCCCCATACCCCAATCCCCATCACCAATCCCTACCTCAAAAAGCCGGCAACGCACTTGTGACGCTTCTGGTGTTGCAGGTGTCCATGGGCGGCGGTAATCGCTTACCATCAGGCGATACGTCTGCTCGTTTGCACGCCTATTCCATAAAGAAAAAAAAGTGTACTGATATACCATCTCATAGAGATCAAACAATGTCTGTATAAAAAACAATATAAAAAATCAATTTGCTTTGAGTGTCATGCGCTCAATATTTCTTTTCGTAATTGGGTAGGATGCGAGTGAGTAATAAAATTGTAATTAAAAATTAACTATTTTATACTAGTTGATCCTCCCCGAGGGTGCATACTAAGTAGGAAGATAGGCGCGTTTGTTTACTAAACTAGCATAAACTATTTGAAGTTATGCCCCCTTCCTAACATTTTTATTGAACACATAATGGAATTGCATGAATACATTCTAGTTTTACATGCTTTAAATAAAAAGTTTAGCCAAAATAAGGAAGTTCCCCGTAACACAGCAGCGTGAGATCTGATGATAGCAAAATTTTTAGCTTTTCCTCTCAATAAATTCAGAAAGTCCTACGTTTTGGAGTTTAATTTGTAGAAAACATTGAACGTAGATAGGTACTAGATAGACAGATAGACATTTTAGGGTTCCGTGCCAAAGGCAAAAAACGGAACCCTTATAGATTCGTCATGTCTGTCTGTCCGTCCGTATGTCACAGCCACTTTATTCCGAAACTATGAGAACTATACTGTTGAAATTTGGTAAGTAAATGTTTTTCACGAAAAGATTTTCACAACAAAAATAAAAAAAAAACAATAAATTTTGGGGGTCCCCATACTTAGAACTGAAACTCAAAAAAATTTTTTTCATCAAACCCATACGTGTGGGGTATCTATGGATAGGTCTTCTAAAATGATATTGAGGTTTCTAATATCATTTTTTTCTAAACTGAATAGTTTGCTCGAGAGACACTTCCAAAGTGGTAAAATGTGTCCCCCCCCTGTAACTTCTAAAATAAGAGAATGATAAAACAAAAAAAATATATATGATGTACATTACCATGCAAACTTCCACCGAAAATTGGTTTGAACGAGATCTAGTAAGTAGCTTTTTTTTAATACGTCATAAGTGTTAAATCGCAAAAAAATACACCATTATTGAAAACATCGATCAAAGTTACAACGAACTACAGGAACTTTTATATTATGTTACTTGCTGCTTCGGAACCCTTCATGGGCGAGTCCGACTCGCACTTGGCCGCTACACAAATGTACACTACTTTTTCTAAAGTCATGTCACATTTATATATGACAGCTTCGTCATTTTCTACAAATAGAAGCGCGGTGCTAGGGAAGGGCTGACACTAATATTGTAAAAATAAAATAGAATAACTATAAATTCTCAAAATTTAAAAAAAAACCCCGACTTAATAACCTGGGTTCCCGTTAAAAAGTAAAAAACACGCTATGCGCTTTCATTTGAGACCCCACTCGATGATATTTTTGCAGACATTCGGTTACTCTTCCCCACTTTCACCCCCATAACTTTTAAACAGCTCAACCGATTTTCATGAAACATGTCTAAGAACACTCGCACGTAACTCACCTTTCATACGAAAAAAACTAAATTGAAATAGCTTCATCCGTTCGGGAGCTACGGTGCCACAGACAGACACGTGAAACTTATAACACCCTTCTTTTTGGTCGGGGGTTAAAAACTATCAATGACATTATTAACAGTGGTTTACTTTTGCATTCATATTTCACAAAGGCGTACCCGACATATCCAAGGCCAAAATATCCAATAACTCTATAACAGTTTTAATTTATACAAAAGTCGAGGATGACTAACTCTTCCTACTAACAATAATTAAATGTAAATGTAATGACACAATAATTCAAGTGCTATCAAAACTTAACCCTTCATTATTTACCTAAAAACACGAACATTTAATTACTAAATTCGCTAATTAAAGACCCGCGCCCACTAGACTTATATCCACTATCATAAAGTCTATTACACATTATAATAAGTTATTACAACATAATTTATTATTCTGTCATTACCGTGACATGGTTGCGTGACCCCCTGTCATAAGTTAGGAGTCATCTAGCCCCCGATCAGTACACCGCTGTTAATTTCATTGGACATGGTGACAAAAATTCTGTTTACTTTGCCTGTCCGGTGTGAAGTGACTATGCAGCTTCGGTAATGAACAGTGAGATATGATAATGAGTTTAATTTAATTATTAGTGTATAATGGTCTTTAGAGTGGATCCTGCTGTGTTTTTGTGTTGCTTTTACCTTGTTGATAACGGTACTTACTTCACAGTTTTTTATTTTTTTGATCACAATAAAGCAATTAATTGCCCGATATGGTTTAAGCGGTTTTCCAGGCCGCTTTCTACTGCGCCAAGGGACGCACACTACTACTAAAAATTTGTGTAATCCACAAATTGTTGTTCTGACTCTGGGTGTTCTTTATGTCAGTTTCATGTATGTCTGTTAAGTCCCCGCCACACAGGATGTATATTCTTGATGCGGGAGTTATCTTTAAAAATAAAAATATTAGTCGAATGGAATATATTTTACTATTTCCACACCAGAAATTTATCCTGTGCCTTAAGGCTACTTTACAAACATTCATCCAACGATCAAAAAGAACACCAAGACTCAGAACAACAATGTGTTATTAATCCATTATTAAATTATTTCCAACCACCCATTCACTAATAAAAATTACTTTACCACTGGTAAAAAATAGCTACTTCTATTAATACTAAAGTGGTTGTGCCGTACGCAACGTCAAATCGCAACATGTATGTCGTAAAGCTGGTGATAAACGATTGGTCAAAACAAATCGGACAAGTCATCAATTGCACCACGTTATTGATATTGGCGCGCTACGGGCCGATGTGGACACCCTAACGAGTGGTGTCTATGTAATGTAACAGATTAAAAGGACTATATTTTATTATAAGAGTAAATAGTTGAATTGCATTCTTTTCGTTAATATTAACGGTGTGATTTAAAGATTTTTTAGTTAGATTTGAAGTAAAATAAGTTGACCATTTTACCAGCTAGATAATTACACTATTTAATAGTTTAAATGCTTATTTACATCATTGCTCGTTTACTATCTTGATTTAATACCTTGATTTACTTTTGCAAAATAAATGTTGAATTGGTTGAATAATATAAGGTGTTTATACTCAGATAACGAAATTTAACACACTCTTACACACATAAATAATAATTTTAACAGTTTTTAATTTTTTTCTAAAACATCTAAACAATAATATCAATAATAAAACTCCTTACAATTACTTTACAACAAACAGAAATATTATATCAAATTGTTGGTTGTAAAATTTTCAAAAACTTTTGTCAAGGTAAGCGTGAATATCCACTCCCCAAATAAAGACGAAATCCGCTTCAGGCGAAACAACACCTGTATTAGCATAACAAGACATGAAATTTGAATGTCCGTAAATCGAATAACCGTACCACCGGCTGCCGGAATTAAGTTATCCACTTTTTGCAAGAAAAGACGGACATGTTAACATATGAATATGACAAATTGTCCGGTGGCGGTCAGCCAGAGGACTATCCTGCGTCCGACAGAGTTTTACGGCACCCTAGGGACGGTAGGGGGGCCAACTTGAAAATTTTTCATTCCGACCGACTAGCGACCGAAGAAATACGGCCAGGTCACTCGTCAAAACTGTAACAATTTCTCAGAAACAATAATGGGATAAAAACGTGCCCCTACATTTGACCAGTGAAAAGCCATTTTGGACACTGTCAATGTTATTTATTTTTACGAAACATGTCGAGAATTTTTTATTTTATCTTGGGATTTCAACTTTTATTGGCGGTTTCTGAAGTTGAATTGAAAGCACCTGCTCTCTGTTGTTTTTAAAAGTACGTACTGTGTGCCTTAGTTATCTAGGTTTTATGTTAATAAAATAATACTTTATAATTTAATTATCTAAAAAATTTATAATGAAATTAAAACCAAGACTATTTGATTGAATCAATTGTATGTTTACTAAATTTGTATATAATTTATTATGTATCATTATTCAAGTAATGCAGTAACTTAAAAACCTTCAGGTAGTGAATTTGTAAGTACGGTTTTCAATAGTCACGCCTATTATCACTCTTTATTATTATTATCACACATATAGAGACACACCGATGGCGAATCAAAACATATAATGTTATTTAAACTTAATTTGCGTACCCCCTTGAATTTACTTACACCATTCTTCTTCAAATTTAATCATTCAGATTTCTTTCTTCTCATTAAAGAGCCTTAACGAATAATATACAGGTTTAACACAACTTTAAAATTTTAACAAAAACAAAAACCGACTTCAATGTTTGACTTGATTTCCCTGAGATCCCATCATCAGATCTTAGTGTCCTTATCATGGTACTAACGTTGGAACATCTCCTTTCCATTAAAAAAAGAATCATCGGTTCATAAACGACGAAGTTATCCGCGAACACACATAAAAAAAAACATATATACGGTCGAATTGAGAAACCTCCTCCTTTTTTGAAGTCGGTTAAAAATAGAAAGACACATCTACACATCGATACACGTATGTTGTTATAATGAAAGTTCTGATTTGTGAGTTTGCGGCGACAGAGTAATTCCCAAATGGAATCAGGAAGAGTGCAGCCACATCGTGGACCGAATTGCAAATACGCATGTCGCTGACTTTACTTTATCCTTTCAGTAGTCCGGGTAGAATATTGAGGGATAAATATAGGATGACACGATATTGAAATAGACGTACTTAACGATTGGCTGGTGGTTTGGATTTAGAAGCAAACTGTTTGAGCTTCGAGCAAAGCATACAAGCGAGGGATTTGCCAATTATAATTATTTTATAGATATAAATTATTAGTGATGAGAGGAAATCAATAACCTTTTTGAAATCAATTTTAATATTGTATTTTCAATATTATTTTATTTTAGTAGAATTCTACAACTAGAGCCAAATCTATGGGATATCCAAAAAAAAATCTATCAGAAACCGAATCCAATATAAAATATTTTCGGATACGACGGACGAGTTTAAAGTAACCGACGGAGTACATTTATTTATAAATCCAATGTTTTAAATGTACACTTTGTACAGAATAGAATAGAATTAATTATGTTGTACACCAATTTATACACTTACATGTATAAGAGCATAACACTATAATGACCAATGACCATGTACAAGTGGCGGACTCACCTGTCGCTAAAAAGCAATTTCTTACATGCAACCTTTAGATGGAAAATTCCACTATTAAAATAAAAATTTACGGGTAATTTTGGTGTTAAAAATAAACAAAGAAAAGAATTGACTTCATTCGCAAAGTACATAGCAAGCCAGTTCCAGAGATTCAGACTACTTCAAGGATATCATCTTATGCACTTTATAATAATATGAATCTATTAACATAAACAAATTATGTACAAGTACTATTTGTCTATCTTCCTGCTGTTGTTATTATTTATTAAATCTAAATACATTGGGGTCAGTCCTTGTTTTTTTATAAAAAAATCTAGTTTATAGTCAGTACTATCATGCTTACAACTTTTGTTCGGACTTTATCGTACAGTTATAAACAATTACAGGGGGCTCGGCACTTTCACAGCGTCAAAACAACGAACACAATCCGAGTTACCATTGCAATGCGAACGCGGATCAACCCAATATAAATGTAAATACACGGGGTGAAATATGACAGTTATAATTGCTTTATTGTACTTGCCACTAGGAGGTACAACGGCATATGCTAATGTTATGTGTTAAGTTTTGGTACCACTGCATTAATTATAACTTTAGTTATGTGCTTTGAGTTTGACAGTACGCTATTGTCGCGGTTTCTACTAGGTATAAGTTCCTACCACTAACTTTCAACAACACGTATGTATGTACGTATTCATCTAAAGGTCTCGATGAGATGTTAGTACCTATTTTGTAAAGATATATCACGGTCTTAATTTAAGAAACGGGAAATGTAACAAAATATTATTTGAAATAATTTGAATGTTTTATTGGTTAACTGTTACTTATAAGTTGAGCGTCCGGTCGCAATGTAATCAAAGAGCAGGTTTGAGCAAACTGATATAAAAGGTATTTTTAAATAACAATTTTAGGCACTATGGAAAACAGCAGCAGAAGTGCGTACACCGCGATTTATTTTCGTCGTTTCATTTGTTCTTGTAAAGGTTTTAATTTAAACCAAAAAGCTGGCAAAGCTAGAGAGAAAAAGATTTCAGACTTATATAGACAAATAAGTGGTAATCAGATAATTTGATAGTAAGAGTGAAAACTACGCAGTACAACAACATTGCAAAAATATGAATTGAATAAAACATTATTCCGATCCGTCTCGTCAATGTGTAGCATGGTAATCCAAAACCTCATTTCGAAGGAGAGGCCTATGTCCAGTAGTGGAATGCTAAAGGCCGATAAGATGATGACGATGAAAGTAGATATTTCAAAAAAAAAACGAATGATAATGTTTGGTGACATAAATGAATTGTTTCAGTTCATTTAATGTTGAAAAAGCTTTTTAATAACTTGCAATGTATGTATGTATGCTTGTATATTCGGGTGGAATCTTGCAACTCAATTTTGAAACAGATAACTTCAACCGATTTTGCTAAAAATTTGCAAGCATATGTATATAGCGTGACAATACAATATTATAATGACATGTAACTGATCAGATGCTGGAGCTGGAAGGTGGCCATAGGAACTCTGTAAAGAAACGTCGCAACATCATCGAGTTTGGACTCGTTTGATTCGTCTCGAGGCATTTCAGTAAAAGCTTGTTTTTAAAAAGCTTTTTAATTTAATTTATCTTTTATCTGCTTTTAAAGTTGACGTAATTCCCACCCTCACTCTTTCTAATCTTTTTTCAAAAGCCCTGGCAATAAGTAAAACAACAATAAGCCACTTTCACTATTTTTACAAGATCGCCGCTCATAAATATTCAGTAGTAACCGGAGATGGCTCATTTAGTAATCGGCCCCTCTTTTTTGCATTATTGGCTTATTCACGGGAGGGTTGTTTGGTGCTCGCTACAAGATGTAGATCGATATCACCGGTAATGGGCCAGCCTTTTATTAATTACTCGAAAATTCAGTGTAAAAGCCTTTTTTAAGTATTTTCTAACGATGTTTTTAAAAGCAGAAGGGATTTAAGTAGTAAATAAATCAAGACGTTTGAGAATTATTGTATTTACGGCTTTAATTTCTCTTTTTTATTGTAGAATAATGGAAGTAAGTTTATTCATTCTTAAAAATGGTTGCCCTTTTTACTTAGAATATTCATCAACATATTGGAATTTTAAGCATTGCTGAGATATACAGAATAGGTACTATCTTCACCAGTGAGCAGTAACCAATATAACACTAATGTAGTGAAAACCAATTCTTATAAATATTTTCTATCGGAGTTGAAACGACATTAGAAATAGAGAATCAAAGTAAATGCCATACAAACTTTACCTTTGGTATCAATAATATATAGTGCTTTACATAACATACCCAGATTGGCCAGATATATAAAGGTTTGTATTACATACATGTACCTCCGTCAATCCACATTCAACATCATACAGCCCGTTGGTCTAACACAATAAATCACACTGTCCATCCGTACAACCGTAGAACAACGTATTGGGAATTGATCAGGAGTTAAGTCACGATTGTTGCAGTCCGGGATCATTCCTGAGGGATTCATTATATGGGAACAGCGCGACTGATTGCCGGTGTACGATACAGGATGTATTGATGTATGAGGCGTTACACGGCGGAATGTCAGCGGCTGATTAGCAAGTACTTAAGAGGACCCGATATCTGTGATCATAGGTTAAGACACTTCAAGTAACTGTTCAACTTCACTTGAAAGGTTAAACTGAATTATTGCACTTATTAAAGAAAATAATACGACTTTAACGGTTTTATTGAAGTTGTATGGCTTTAATGTACGTACATCTTGATGAATTGACTGCACGTTGGGCCTAGTGGTTTAACGGTCACCACGCCTTTTCCTACTTCGCCAAGTGTCGTGGGTTCAAATCCCACGTAGGACAACACTTTGTGTGATCCACAAATTGTTGTTCTGAGTCTGGGTGTCCTTTTTGTCCGTTTCATGTATGTTTGTAAAGTCCCCCGCGACACAGGATTTATTCCTAGTGCAGGAGTTGTCTTTTAAAAATAAAAAAAATAAAAATTGTAATTGCTGTGTTCAAACAGAACACATAATAATACTAACGCTAAACTCTTTTTTAATATTGTAGAGTTGCAAAAAACGACCATCGAACCTACTCCTCGAATTACCTTCATCTTACAACTAGATGCTTATTGTCAGAACACCATAATTCTTTAAAATTTTATTATATCAGATTTTGGTTTTTTTTTTTTTTTTTTTTTTTTTTTTATTTATTGATCAAAACATATCTACAGATATACAAAAAACAGAATCTCCCGCTTAAACCACGGGGGTTTTTAGGCGAGAGGGAGTTGGTCCATTAGTAAACAATAAGTAACTTAGCAATATCAGATTTAAACAGTTTAGCAAAATATACACAAAACACAAACACAAATAAGGTTAGGGACGGCAAGCGCATATACAAAGACTAATAGACAACATAATAACACCCACACACGGGTGTATGCTAAGCTA
Source organism: Diaphora mendica (assembly GCA_949125395.1). NCBI lineage: Eukaryota > Metazoa > Arthropoda > Insecta > Lepidoptera > Erebidae > Diaphora > Diaphora mendica. The sequence continues at coordinate 35,590,839 of OX421311.1, read as the reverse complement.
TGCTGTCCATTAGGAATTTCTTCGTTATTTCTTTATAATTATCCTTTGTTATATATTTTTGTACTATATGCTCTGGTATAGTATTTAATATATCAGGCAATATGTACCGGCATATTCTGGTGCCATATAAATTATTAAATTTTGGCAAGGTATATTTTTTTAAATTTGGTAGTTGTCTCAAGTTACAATTACGTGTTCGTACACAGAGCTGATCTATATTCGCAATTTCTTCCTTCATAATAGCCATTTTAATTTTACATTGTATTGGTAATACATTACAGTGTTGGAATAATTGCTTATAATTATCTTGAAATCTAAATTTTAATTTTGGTGGCACAATAGCTTTTAACATTCTTAATTGTAAATTGTATATCTTTTCGACATAACTTTTGTAAGTTCGGCCGTAACTACACAATCCGTAACTGATAACTGAGTCTGCCAGTGCCAGATATAAGAGGCGTAAAGTTTCATATGGCATTTTGTACCTTAGTATATACAGTTTACTCAGTATAGCTCGCAATTTTTTACAGACGTGGTCTATATGTGCACCCCAGTTAAATCGATTGTCTATTATAAGTCCTACATACATGTGCTCCTGTACTGTTTCTAATGTAATACACGTACTGTCCTGCCTACACATAAAGTTGTTATGCAGACATTCATGATCGTGTGCTAGAATATTTGGCGTGTGGCAGCTGTTTTTATGTGAGGATTGAATACACATAAGTTTTGTTTTTTGAGCGTTTATCACTAAGCCAACGTCGTGCGCCCATTGACACATTCTATTAAAATTATCCTGCAGTTTTAGCTCAGCGGTTTTAATGTCTTTGTCAGCCACCAGAAGACAAGTGTCATCAGCAAACTGATATACGGAGCCATGTTCAAACAAGTTGCACATTTGATTTACGTAAATTATGTATTCATTTGGACCAATTATTGAGCCTTGTGCAGTACCTTTATCTGTGATCATTTTATTGCTATACTTATCTCCCACTTTAACTCTCGTGTATCGATTTTGATGGTAATTTTTAAAAAGTTGTAACAGTGGCCCACGTATACCAGCCCGCTCCAACCCTTCATACAATACCTCATATTGGAGCATATCAAATGCCTTGCTGAAATCAACAAAGATAACGAGCACATGACGTTTATCATTCAGGTGCTCGTTAACTTCATTGGTGAATTGACACAATAATTGAGAGGTACTTCTCCCTTTTTGAAAACCATATTGTTTAGTGTGAATAATTTGTTGCGAGCGTAAGAAATGGCTAAGTTGGTCCCCTAAATACCTCTCAATTATCTTGTCAACGCAGGACAGTATAGTGATAGGGCGGTAGTTATTACAGTTGTCATGATTACCCTTCTTAAAGATAGGGCGCACTAGTCCCAGTTTTAAATCGTCTGGGTAACACGATGTGTCGATGCATCTATTGATCAAATGTGTAATTACGGGTGTTATTTCTTTATTCAATTTTTTTATGTCGGTTGCTCTAATTCCATCTAATCCCGGACTTTTGTTATTTTTCAGTCCATTGATAATTTTAAATGTTGCTTCATTATTTATCTTTGGCAATCTCATCGACACATCCAACTCTTTTTTGATGTTAGCTATTGGCGCCGTTAATATTTTTTTATTACATGAATTGGAAAGCATATCTATATTTTTTTTAAACTCCACAGCAAACATACTTGCTGCATCATGATCGGACAAAGAAAAATACTTTTGAATCGTTTCATCGACTGAGACAACTATCTTTCCACATAATTCGTTTATAAATTGCCACAATTTTCTAGAATGATTAAAATTACTTACAATTTCTTTCTTGTAGAATTTATTTTTAGTGTAGTTAATAAATTTATTGGTCTTGTTTCTATACCTATTATAAATTATTTTATTTTCTATTGTTGGTACTTTTTTCCACAGTTTTAATAGTTCAGTTCGTTTTTTACACATTTCTATAACTCTTTTGTTTACCCAATTGCATGTGTTCGATTTATACTTATTCAACCTAATTTTACTGTGCTTACATCTATCATACGCGTCTGTGAAGATCGAGTGCATTTTTTTATAAACATCATTAGGAGCACAACACAGAGGTGCATTCCAATCCGCGCGGCGCAGCTCTGTCACCAGTCTATCACTATCGTAGGTAAGTATACAGCGTTTGTTTACATCGTGCCTAGTCGGCCGCTCATTCACTAATGTGCACGCCGTTATGTAGTGATCTGCTGGCGACTCGTTTACTACCGCTGAATAGATTGTCGCTGTTATAGACGAGGTGCTTCGCACAAAGATGTGATCTATGCATGACTTTGTTATTATGTTACTTTTTTTTTCAACCCGTGTATATTGATTAATGCAGCTTATTAAGCCCAGTTCACTTAACGTGTTCATGTAATCGATTTTTGTCTTACAGTTTTTCAGGATGTCGATATTCATGTCACCAATGAACACAATATTACACTTCTCGGCTATGTTTTTAATTAGATATGCAGTTTCCTTCGTGAAACTCGTGATTGAGAGGTCAGGTGGTCTATACACGCCAACAATGGATATTTTTTCATTGTTTACTTCTAGTAGACCCATAATAATTTCACTGAAATACGATTTAATGGGCGTTCTTGTGAACTTTAACCTTTTGTGAACGTAAAGAACAACACCTCCACCTTTTCTATGTGCTCTCAAGTTGGTGTACATATTATAATTACTGAGCTCAAATAAACTCGAACAGTGTTCTCCTATGTTCACTTCTGTTAAAACAACAATATCAACCAGTCGAGGACTCGAAGCTATCAGTAATTCAATTTGTGCAAAGTTCAGTATTAGCGATCTAATGTTGACATGTAACGTTGTTATTGTCTGCTTTTGGTTTGGTAAACAATTTATGTAATCATTCCAGTTATCAAAATTTCTTTCATCAATATTATTGGATGTGTGATTCCGCATTGAGAATTAGAGTACGGTAGTATGCAATAATAAACAAGGACAAGAAGCAACAGAGAAGAGAGTAAAAGAGAAGAATACGGACTTACAGCTTATTGTTACCTATCTCTTGAGCCCATCTTTTAATATCGTCTTCTGATCGGATAACACGTATTTGGTCAGCTTCATTTCTTCGCACTAAGACATTTCCGTGTTTGCACCACACGAACTTCGCCAGATTCGTCATCTTTAGTTCTGACTTTGCACGCCACAGCAGATGAGCAGTGGCAGGGGAAAGTGCTTCTCTCAGAAATATTCTTGAACTACCCTCTCTTCCAATATCTCGTTCTAATATAGTTTTTGGTTTTGCTGCTTCCAGCCACACATCTCTCTGATCCTCCTTCAAGGTCATGACCAGTATCCCTTCATTCCTTCTTTGTCCGTCGGTAGATTTACTTTGTTTTCTATGTATTCTAATAACATCTTCCGCTTCAGTTTCAAGTTTGTCGCTAATTTTGCGTACTATTTCCATAAAGTTTTCATTTTCCTGCTTGGTAATTCCACACACTTCCAATTGATTGTTCATGTTTTTTTGTTCCAATATATTTATTTTCTGCTCCATGAATTCTGTTTTGTTCTTTATGTGGGTATATTTATTATTTAGGTCTTTGTATTGTCTATCCATGTTTTTAATTTTTTCCTCATAATTATTGATTGCCTCCTGAAATTCATCGAATTTGTCAGAGAAAAACTGTAGACTTCTTTTCATCTCATCCTGTATTGTTTCTCTTATTTGACGTCGTATTTCCTGCATCATGCTTCCCTGAGTTGCCAACCCTGTTGTTTCTGTATCGGTATTTTCTTCGTCGTCCTCGGGAAGAATAGCTGAGATGCGTCTTTGTTTCGATTGACTGGAACAGGGCTTGCATTTCCAGTCTACCGAGTCAACAGCAGTAAGGGTGCTTAGCTGCTCAGCAGTTAATGAAGCACAGCTTGCATGCCACCATTTGCTGCACTTGCCACACTGCAGTCCGGCAGATTTCTTAGTGATTAGTTTACTGCACTTAATACACTTCACCATTTCAGAAAAAGATTGGTATTTACGTATAAATTATTTATTAAATTTATTTGTAGGTATTCACTGTTACTTTAAGAAAATCACGTACAGCGCGACCTATATGCGCAAGCGTTCGATACCAACTGAAATAACTAAAATCTGAAATAATTAAAACTTGATGAACCTAACCCAATTTGATGCTTCAATATACAGGGTGTCCCAAAATTCAACGATAAGCGGGCGCCTAAAGGTAGACCTGCTAATGAGTACATAAGGAAAAAATAATAATAATATTTACTTATAAAATTTTTTTTAGTTACAAGAAAAATTTAGAATTTCTTTGAAAATTTATACCTTTCATTATATTGCCACTATTCACCACAACTCTTAAAAACACCAAATTGCCCGCAGTTTTTACACAAAAAACGTTCAAAATAATTTTTTTCCCTACAATTTTGAAATATTTTTACTCTTAGTGTACTTTGACTCATGGTCTTGTAAAAAAAAGTATGGACACCACTACGTAATAAATAAATAAAAAAAAAATGAAGGGTGTAAATTTTCAAAGAAATTCTAAATTTTTTTTTGTAACTAAAAAAAAAACTAGGTATATTTTTTTATTTTTTTTCCTTATGTACTCATGAGCAGGTCTGCCTTTTGACGCCCGCTTATCGTTGAATTTTGGGACACATGGTATAATCACGGTCACTTAGACATCGAAATTCAACTATAGAATATAAAATTATAGTAAACAGTAAAGCAAAGGTTATTGAATAGAGTAAAAAAATGCAATTGTTATATTTGTAGCATATATTTATTGTAACAAAAGAGTAGGGCAGAAAATTTTGAAATGAATTTCACTGCTTAAAGCGACACTTGTTCACCCAATTATCATAAAATATCAAAACGCTTAGCCATAAAACAAAATATTTCATAGTCAGTTATAATAACTTATATAATCAAGTATCTTTTGTTGTGATATAATGATTGTAGGGGCGGGTGAAGTATAATTTATATGCGCAGCGGGCGATTCTTGTAGTTGCAAATTGGGTAACATGTGGGCTGCGCCTGTAAATGAAATCGATAGTTATTCGACGACTAGAAGGTAAAAAATATTTTCACTTTATTACTACCCTCGCACAGAAAATCAACGTAAAATGACAGCGTTTGTGCTGTCGTGTTTCGTTGGTGAGTGCGAGACCGGAGGCCCAATTAGTCTAGTCAACAAGTTCCATACTTGTTGACTAGACTAAAAGATGCACAAGCATCACTAGGCCGCCATAATGTGGGTCCCCATGCTGCATTGTTGTATTCGCAATGAGTATGGTGGCCACCACTCGTGGATTCTGCTTATGCTTTCCATCAGGCAGAGTAGAGTCATTTTGGTGGCCCAAATATAAAAAAAAAAAAAAAAAAATCGTAACTAACACATTTCAAAATTTCCCAATTCCAATCTATACTTGAGAGATGATGACATCTAAGATATTCTCACATAATTAATGATAAAACCAGTATCTAAAGTGTAAAATATACTTTTCTCACTAAATGTTTACATTTTCTTACCACCTAGTAGCCGCCACACTACCTAATATTTTACCTCTTAGTAAGCAGTAAATTTATTTATTGAGGTCAAATTATCAAAGGTGTAGTCATCAAATTCTCTAAAATTCAGACAAAATAAACGTAAAGAATAGTTTATTCTCAATCAAAATCATAACAGTTCACAACATTGTGTAATATTGTACTACTAGGATTTTAATAATTTTATGCTTTAGATGTATTGAAATCTTAAGACGACTCAGTCACTTATTACAAATATAGGTTTTTTATGGAATCCTTGCAGTTAGATCACAAACATAATACTCCATTAGATGTCATATCTTCTAATAAATATTTTTTTATAAGCTGCGCTTTATTTTTACGGCGAAAGTGTATTTAGACGCTTTTTATACTACCCGAGAGTTTAAAAACAACATCTTTGCAATCAAGTGGAGTAAAAGGAATGCTTTATTAACGAAACTTGCTATATTATGAGCCCTTAAATATTATTAAATATCACTAAACGTCAGCATGAAAAGATCTCATTTCTGCATGTTTGACCATTTCATGGGGCCGCAGAAGTCATTTGTTCTTTTGATGTATAACATTATTCCTTTACTTTTTGTCTAATATTATATTAGAGTGACTTCGTGAAAAACGGCGGATTTGTGTAACACGAAGCCGGTAAAGAGACCAATAAACGCGCTCGGTGCTTTTGTTGACCGGAAATGTCAGATTTTGCATTTATAAGCACGTGATTTCCATAAACAAAGAAACTGCTATATCAACATCATTTTCATCATCGGCGGCATTTAATAGTGCTGGATATATGCCTCTCTGTAGAAAAGAGAGATTTCTGCATAAATCTCAAATATTTTTTGTTTGTTTCTTAAAGAACATTCTAAACATTTCCAGGTTCTTGTTGTTTCTCTATGATAGTATTTGAATCTACTTCGAAAGTATCTAATCATACTAACATCATGAATAACTAAAGAGGGGCATACATCACCAAAATAAGTAGGTAATGGCATCGCGATATACGAGTAAGCGTATAATGGAATTTATCAAAAATCGAAGGGGTGTGTTACGTCATCCTCCCCTAATTTAGTTTTTATTTTATTTGCACCCCAATAGGGGCAGTGTGTGGAATTAGTCTTACCATATGTGCTTGTACTTGTGTTACACTTGGTTCGAATCGAATGTTATTTTGATATTACACTACGATAAGTTGCCTTTTTTTCAATTATGTTTTAAAAATTCTTTGTTTATCCATAATATAATTTATTAATAAATAAAAAACTTGAAAAGCTTACACTCAGGATTAAATTTAAACTTTAAATATGACAATATGCTATCTCAGTTTTTTTATTTAAATACCGAACCGGGAATACACCCCCGAATTTGTGGTCAGACTATAAAAATTAAATTTTACCTATTTAAATTACATGCTAAAATTAAAAATTAAAAAAACTCATACGCAAGCACTTAATCGAGTAATCATACGCCAAAAATGCCTTATATCATTTTGGAAAAGAGCTGATACTCTTACACTGCTGGACCGATAATAACCAAAATTAGCTAAGAACCACCACAAGGAAACTGGCTTTCAAATGAAAAAAACTGCATTGAAATCAGTTCATCCGTTTGAGAGGTACGATGCCACGGTTTTGCGTGGGGGGTTAAAAATTTGTCAAAAGTAAAAATTCTAACTCTTAAACTATTCATACTAACATTTTCATATGGCAACCGGGACCAACGGTTTTACGTGCAAAGCACAGAGGGGTCTCAATTTGATAAGAGTAGTCTTCCGTCCATAGACTGGACTGGTTAGGATTACTTAACTTAGCAATGTTTAGGTTAACTCGGTTACCACCTACCAACGAGCTCCTCAAACATACTAAAAATATGCACTAAATATATTTAAAAAAAAAGTGTAGAGTAATGTATTTTAATTTGCTTACTCATCGGTACAAGATACATAACTAGGTAATTTTTCTGATGCTTCAATAGCAACACAAATACTTCCATAAATTTATCCCCAACTAGTCATATCGCGACATAAGGGCGGTAGTTCACTGTAATCCGAGCTTGGAACATGTGTGCGGAGCTTTAAAATTTGATCTAATACCGATTACGGGCACGCAGCGAACACCACTCGGGCGGGCATTACACAGGAAAAATTGGCAGATAAGCTTCTGTGGTTATATGTGGAGGGGCTATTAAGCCTTCCTATCGTTTATTTAACAGATAGTGAATTAGTGAACTTTTGCATAGCATTTTTACGTAGGGGTGTTCATGTGTGCGTGCATATGACTTTTGCATTGATATTTTCAGCGTTATTTAATCTTAAAAATTTCTACTATACTTCTTAATCTTAATAAGAAGACCAAAATTAGATAGAAGATCTTTGTCCGAGATAGTTATTTTTACATCCGATTTTCTTTACTTTATATTACACCGATTCGGGCGTTATGAGAAAATAACAGATCTGTGCGCCTATCTTACATCATTTCTGTCCCACCGGTTAACTAGAAGAGAGTGTCCTGGGTACAAGGCGAGTCCGCTTATGAACAATAGTGCAAAAAACATTTTTAATAACTAGTTTAAATAAACGTTTCATTCAACACTTCTTTGAGTACATAATGAAACTAACTTTCTTTGAACTTTTTCGATTGCCGACGGATAATAAAGTTGGTCAGTTTAGGTATTTAGTCCATTTGTTACATACACTTATGACTGCAGATGTAACAACATATTCGACTGCACGGTTGGCCTAGTGGTTTAGGCGGTCGCCACGCCGCTTGCCAATTCGCCAAGTGTTGTGGGTTCAAATCCTACACGGGACAACACTTTGTGTGATCCACAAATTGTTGTTCTGAGTTTGGGTGTCAATTGTGTCCGTTTCATGTATGTCTGTAAAGTCCCCCGCGACACAAGATGTTTATTCCTAATGCGGGAGTTGTCTTTTTAAAGAAAAAAAAAAAAAACAACATATTAATGAATATGCTGGCTTCTAGAGTAAAACAGTAGAGTGAGTGAGACAAAATCAAAGTAAAAAGCTTACTTTGACGTGTTTTATAAATATAATAACTAGCTGAACCCCGCGGGGAGAAGCTATTCTAAAACAAGTAGCCTAAGTTACTCCTTATATCATCAGATATCTATCAGTGAACGTCCCGTCAAAATTGGTCCAGCCGTTCCAGAGATTAGCCGGAACAAACAGACAGACAGACAAAATTGTATTTTTTGTTTTGTTATTATATGTTTTTACTAAATGCATATGTATGTACACACACGGTATACGGTATATATTTTAATATTACAAACAGACACTCCAATTTTATTTATTTGTTTAGATTAGATGCATAGATAATAGAAATAACAAGATTATCGTCTTCCTTCCTGTTATCATAACTACATTTTCTAATTTTTTTATTCAAAATACATTCAAAAATGTTAAACAACATTTACGCAGCGTCGCAACAGCAATTCTTGTGCCATTATCGTACTATAAACTGTTTAGCAACAACAAGAGACGTTTGCATACGAATATCCTTTATCTATCCTATTATTTACAAGCAAACATCATTACAACTTTTTAAAGGCACACATATCGGAGACACTTGATCACTGAACGCATTAAAGTCGCGGAACGTGTTTAATCTATAATGTGCCTTATCGCAATATTTTCCATTTCCTGGCTAAACCGGGAACGTCGGGCTATCGCCAGGGGAAATAAGAAAGGCTGAGTTTCACTTTGTTTTTTTTTCCTTTCTCGTGGAAATTTTTCGTGCTTCCCTCTTCGTTTACACTTACAACAGTTACCGGTGTTTCGTGCGATTGTTACCTGCATTCTGTTGAATTAAATATCGTGCCGGGCAAAGGGTGAAATGTCTGGATTTGCATTTCGTTTGCAGCAATGAGGTAGGAATGAGTTCGTTCTTTGTGTTTAAGTTGTGGCGAGTTGTGATTGCTTGTTGTAATTGAAAACATTGTGCAAACGCGAGGAAAAAATGAAATCTTTTTGTGCAATTCACAAAACTTGAGTGCATGTAATTGTATGTATACTTTTACGTAGGTAGCGCAAAGTTTTTGTTACCTATGGCAATTGTAAGGGGCGCGGTAGCGTTATGAGGAAAATTGTAAATGATCACGTGGTTGCGGGTTCCAACCCCACCCGTTATAAACTACTGACAGATTATATTCTAGAAAAGCTTAAGTTAATGTTTTTTCCATTAACTTAAGCTTTTCTAGAATATTTGCAGTTTGAGTTGCAGTTCATAGCTAATTATTAACCAGAGTAAGACGAGACAGCTCCGACTCGTTCAACTAAATCTATTTTGTGAGTAGGTACTTATTGTCACTCATCAAGGACACAGTACTATAGCAACATTTGCGTAGACATACAATACTTAAAGTAAACATTTATATTTTTAAAAATCCATATATTATTAAAATTAAGATATCGTAGAACCTTCTACTTCTAAACCAATCTATAATCCATAATTCTAAGTACCAATATCCCAGGTATCGGTGTCGGTAATTAGTTAATGTTCCCTCTCATCTCTTATAATTTATTGAGACGGAGTAGGAACCTTCTCAGTAATAACCTCCCCTCCACGATCGCTCGGGAATTGACGGCGGCGAAAAACTCAACCAAAATATTAATGCACCAGTTCTATGGTAAGTATTGGCGTGGAATTATACGTGGATGTTATAGTTTTGATATTTTTGACATAATATTAAATGAGTTTTGTTTGTTCTTTGTTTTACGAATCGTTAAGACGATGACAATATATTCTGCTTATCTTTGTGTTATATACTTTATTGTATAATAAGGTTACTACGGCCGTGAAAGTCATCATTAGATATGCCAACATATCTAGGAAGTGAAAACATTTTTAGAATCAATTAGTGGTAAACTAAAAAAAAAAACTTGCTAAATAGACTAAATCTGCTATAGCTCAAAGCGATATGAAATGCACATACATACATATATAATTATATGTGTAGAGATAAGTAATGAGTTTTTTTTTTATCCTTACTAATATAATAAATGCGAAAGTAACTCTGTCTATTTGTGGCGCTTTCACGCCAAAACTACAGAACCGATTTCAATGAAATTTGGTACACAGATGGTCTAGAGTCTGAGAAAGGATATATTTACAATGCGAAAAAAGTGTTGTAAGGGATTAAAAGGTTGTATAAATGCTACCCAAAGTCCCTATTAAACGTGGACGAAGTCGCGGATACAGCTAATAATTTTATAAAATCCATAAATATGCTTAACTTTAGATGAGAAAAGTTTATATTACACATGTCATTATTTTAGAATTGTCTGAACAATCACAACAACAATGATATAATTTACTTTAAAGTATCAAATCGTATTGTGCGTCACATGCAAAACGGCTTCAATAATCTCACCGTTGGATTAATCAGGGATTGTTGAGTTCCCACTTCTCGTTGAAAAATTGTCACCATCAGCGCTTCCTATCTGTAATAACTCGATGATGCATCGACAGTCTCCTGTTCATTTGTCTCTCCTTTTGTTTTGAATGTGGAAACATTGCTAATATTTTCTAGCAAATGGGATTTATGAATTTTTTTTGTTTAATATGTGTTATTTTCCATAAATTTTACAATTAATATTGTATGGCTGTTTTTGAAGCATTCATTAATGATATTAGGGATGTCTAGAGACGCCACTTTTTGTAAATATTTTTGCGTTTAGTAATAGGGGTAGCACGTCTATAGTAGAATTTATATCTCGATGTAAAATAATTTATCGAATTAACTTTCTCTTCTCGAAGAGAAAGTAAAACTTACCTATAGTATAAACCTACCATAATCATGTCTATTACTTAAATATTAGAGTAAATTAATATAATTTCTTTTAACCTCTGATATACCGATTCGAGACCGACGAATGTATTATTTACGTATATAAATAATATGACTTTTGCTGGTAATAATAGGTACCACGTTGTTAAATCAAAAGGAAATAAGGTTTTAAGAACTAGTATATTTTTAAAAGTAGTATCTACATTGTTAGTATTAAATAGTAAGATTATTTTACGAATACCTAAGTAGGTACTCGTTTAATTACCGACTTCAAAAAAGGAAGAGGTTATCAATTCGACTGTTATTTTTTTATGTTTGTTACCTCATAACTTTCAACTGGTTGAACCGATTTTGATGATTATTTTTTATTGGAAAGCTTCCCGACCAAATTGCAAATGGGACCACCATTTCAATTTGGCCCAGTTCTTGAAGTCGGTTTTTTATGTTAAAATTTGTGATTTTAATTTAGCTATATGGACCCTTTGATTTCTATGCCTTTCTTTGATATGATATAAAAACAAAAATAGGCCATACACCAATATAAAACAATCTACCACAGCTTCATTACATTAGGAAGTTTCCGGATCATACTTTTTCCCATAACAAGTTCACGCGCGCCGTGATTGGCTGGAATCCCAGGGGGCTCCAAACTTCGTCAGCAAATGAGCTGTGAGCTAACACGGTAATAATTTATAAGACAACCAGTATTATTTATCGTTCGTGTTATACCTCTAGGTTATGAACGCGAAGAGTACAAATAACAACATATTCTTTGCCATCATCAGGAAATGTGTGAAGTAAATTGAAATCAAACCTAAAGTAAAAAAAGTTTTAGTTCAGTTCTGTAGGCGGCCTTTGCAAAGTAAAATAATAAAAAATAATAGCCAGTATTGTAAAAGAAAACTCTGAAAACTTGCGTATCTCAATGTCGATGAAATGTTTGATAGAGAGACGAGATAAACCTGTGGAACCGAAATTATAATATTCGTACACAGATTTTTCTTAGCGTGTAAAGTTCCAGGAAAGATGGTCACATTTGTAAACATCATATGTTAGCTTCGTTACTTTGTGTGTATTTTACAAATATTTTTGCATTAAACATTTTTCATGGGTTCCCTGTACGTTCCGAAAATAAATAAGTAGGTACGCTTCCGCGTGAAGAAGATGTATGGTGTGGCGAGGGAATACAATTCGGAGGCAAAGGTCGGTCGCGTTAGTATAAATGTAAGTAAATTTGAATAAAACATTGTACCCGGGTGGAGTCTGGCCGGTTTGTTGTTTTTTGCTTGAACGGATGGGATAGTCTGAATTTTGGTTTAAATTCAAAATTAATCGAGTTGATTTTGTACTATAAGATTTATGTTGCCATTTCAGAATTGTACTCTTTTTACGTTTTTATTGTATTAATTTTCGCTCTATCTAAAAATTTACAATTCGTTGCTATTATTAAGGTATCATTTTAATGTAAGAATATGATAATACTAGTTGTTGCCCGCGGCTCCGCCCGCGTGTATGTCGGTTATCGCGGCAAACAGTAGCCTATGTGTTATTCTGATGTATAAGCTATATTACTGTAAAGTTTCATCCAAATCCATTCAGTAGTTTTTGCGTGAAAGAGTAATAAACGTCCATCCATCCATCCATCCATACTTACAAACTTTAGCGTTTATAATATTAGTACTGATTTTTTAGATTTATTTCCAAACTGTTTGTTCTCTATTTATAAATTGTTTTTTAATAGCTTTCTCACGTATTGTATACCTGCGTTAGTATAGACATAGTAGCCACATACTACGGTGTAAGGTACGTGCCTCACAGAGCACGTTAAACCGTTGGTCCTGGTTGACGCATGAACTGCTTCCCTGAAGCTGTAAAAGGGATCAACAATATTCTCTCTACTGGACTTTGATGCCTTCTAGTATCTATTTCGGTTGTAGATGTCTGATGGTACTTGTAACGCGTAAAAAACTGAAGTTTAGCCGTATCGTAGTAGACTTAAAGCCGACTCCATCTTAGTGTGGGAAAAGGCTGGGCGGAAGAACATACTACGGTGTACGTACAATTTCTTCTTAGAAAATATATCTCATGCGTTCAACATTGACTTTTATTGTTCTGACTAGAGACTCATTTATTTCCTGAGTAGTTATTACTCATATTTGTATTTTTTGTAGCTTTACAACCACGGGTAATGCCGCGGGGCGAAGCTAGTCCAAAAAAAGTAGACTAATTTACTACTTATTACATCAGTTATCTGCCAGTGAAAATCTCGTCAAAATTGGTCCAGCCGTTCCAGAGATTAGCCGGAACAAACAGACAGACAGTCAAAAATTGTAAAAATGTTATTTTAGTATATGTACCGTAATACATGCAGGTCCATTTAGTAAAAATCGGTTATTTTAACGTTACAAACAGACACTCCAATTTTGTTTATTGGTATAGATTGTGCACACTGAACACATAACTGTAAAAGGTACAAAGAAGGCACATATGCGAGCTTAACCCAAAATAGAATTTTCTTTCAGCAAACCCAACTTATACTTAAAATTTAAATAAAGAATTTAGGAGATTATTTCTACAACTTGAAACCGAAATGTATGATTTCAAATAGGTCAGTAATGCTTCAGTTTTAATATTGCCAAGCGTGACGAAACCCATAGACACTCCTCTGCATAGATTGTCATTTGGATAGCACATATAAAGGGTACGTACTATCCGACTTAAATCAGTACCTACTTATGTAAGGATAGAAAAAAAAATACGTTCTATTTGGTGCTTATTTATTGATTTCATTTATCATCATCTTCCTAGCTTTAGCCAAAATTATTTGGGAATAGTTAAGGCCTAGTTCAACCGGTTTTACCTGAATATAGGTTTTTTCACGGAGCGACTGGCATCGGACCTCCGCAACCCTGAAGGTGAACTGAATTCGAAGATTGAACCAGTTGTCAGTATGTTTGAGGGCACTGACTTCCCAATAACGACTGCCATAGATGTTCATGATAACCGGGACCGACAGCTTATCGTAACGACACGGGCGGGAAACACCGCCATCTTCCATACTCCGGGCTGCTATTACGAATTTCTTTAAATAAAAAGCCAACAGCAGTCCGACTCAGAAATCAAACCCGAAACCTCTTGATCTTCAGTCAGTCTACTATAGCTTTTAATATAATCATGGTTTTTAAATAGTACTTTAATTAAATCTATATAAATATAAGTTTGTCTGTTTGTTTGGTGGAACGCGCTATTAGACCGATTTGAAAAAAATAACTAAGTGTTAGATAGACTTGTTTTCGATGCAAATTGTCCTTACCAGTCACATATGAAAATATAGAATTTGTTTGATTTTGAACTTGCTACTAATACCCAATATTAAGATAAGTTTAATAAGAATTAATACATTGTAATATATTTTGACTGTAACAGAAAAGCAATGTATTTTTATAATTTATATTAGTACAAAAGTGTGTATGCTATCCGTATTAATAAAACTTAACACTTATAAATTACCTTGACATGTCAATGACGAGGGAAGGGTTAAGTTAACTCCCTTGTAATCAACACAACAGCTACTTAACTTCATTTAAATTAATAGCATACATTAATTTGCGTGTTCGTTTTACTATACCTTGTATTAAGTAAGTACGTGTTGTCCATAATACACTTATTTTTCATAGTTAATTCATTAACTGAGTCAAATTAACAAAGTCTTTTCTATTATACGTAAGTATATGAAGTTTCTATTTTTATGATTGAAAGAAAACCTTTTTAGACTTTTGCGAATTTTACACATAGTTTTTACGGTTTTTTTTTTTTTTTTTTTTTTATCTTTGGCCCGCCATAATGACTCTACTCTGCCTGATGGAAAGCATAAGGAGAATCCAAAAGTGGTGGTCCGTGGTTCCGTGGCAAAGGCAAAAAACGGAACCCTTATAGATTCGTCATGTCTGTCTGTCTGTCTGTCTGTCCGTCCGTCTGTCTGTCTGTCCGTACGTATGTCACAGCCACTTTATTCCGAAACTATAAGAACTATACTGTTGAAACTTGGTAAGTAGATGTATTCCCCGCATTAAGATTTTCACACAAAAATAAAAAAAAACACCATAAATTTTGGGGGTCCCCATACTTAGAACTGAAAGTCAAAAAAAAATTTTTTCATCAAACCCATACGTGTGGGGTATCTATAAATAGGTATTCAAAAATTAGGTTTCTAACATTATTTTTTTCTAAACTGAATAGTTTGCGCGAGAGACACTTCCAAAGTGGTAAAATGTTGGTCCCCCCCCCTCTAACTTCTAAAATAAGAGAACTAACTAGAAACTAAACTAGAACTAGAAAACTAAAAAAAATATATGATAAACATTACCATGCAAACTTCCACTGAAAATTGGTTTGAACGAGATCTAGTCAGTAGTTTATTTTTAATACGTCATAAATCGTAATCCGCAATTTATCGATCAAAGTTGCAACGAACTACAAGAACTTTTATATTATGTTACTTGCTGCTTCGGATTCGGAACCCTTCATGGGCGAGTCCGACTCGCACTTGGCCGCTTTTTTAATAGAGCGGGACTTATTTACACTGGCTGCTGTAACACAGTTAACACTAGAATAGCAGTCAACGACAACCTCTTTTTCCTTATATTTATCATTTTTCGGTTGTATAAAATTATGTGATTAAGAGTAATTGTAAAATTTTCAGTGCAAATAAAATTATTATTACTATTTCCGGGGTATATCCGCGAATAAGTCCCGTTATCAAGAAGGGCTTTTTAGAGATTAGGAATCATTGATTCAAAATGCTGGTTGTCAACAACGATAGTTATTTTTATTTCCTTCGTCCTTTAGGAATCAACTAGCGAAATATAAACTTATAATCACACATGGCACTCGGTTTTCTTATCGCATATAAGTAAAACTAATTTAAAAAGTAAAATAAAACTACATCCAACTTGGTGGAATCTTTTGATAAAATTTAAATAGCCTATGCTATCCGGGCTATTATGACGAATCTATTTACACTTTATTCATTGAAATCGGATCAGTAGCAAAGGTGCTACAGTGAAACATTCAAACATACAGAGACTGATAAAAAATTGCCCTTATCTTTGGTTTTGCCGTCGGCTAAAAAGTAAGGACGAGCATTAAAATTAAATTACGTTTATTTGAAATATAACAATAACTTATATCTATTATATATGTAGTTGATAATTCAGGTAGTTAATAACTCAGCCAGTCTGATAATTCGGCTAGTGCAACTAAGTGGATTTGCCAGGTCATTCAAGGGATATAAAAGCAATTGATAGGCTAAATTAGCGAATTACTAGCAATATAAAAGCTAGTGGAATAATATATCCTAGCAAATTAAATCACAATGAAATAGTTTGTGTCATTTGTTTACTCAAAAATGATATTTAGATTTTTTTGATAAAAATTCTAATACGATAAGAATATGTTTAACAGTGTATTAGTCTAAAAAAAAAAGATCTAAAAATAAAGGATACATATCCTTTATTTTGAGATCTTTATACCCATGTGCAACTAGCTTTTGTCCATGGCTCCTTCCACGTGTATGTCAGTGGTCGCGGTGGAGATTAGCCTATATCATTCGTCAATATTCAAAGTATCTGTGTACCAAATAACATTGAAATCGATGCAGCGGCTTAACCATGAAGGTGTAACAAACAGACAGATTTACTACTCAAATATCCTATGTTCATCTCAAAAACACAGAATACATTCAATACACATCAATATTGTACATATATATAAGCAATATGAACACATTTTCGAAGCCAAAATCAAGTAACGAATGCGTTGGTTTTAAGACAAATGCTTATTATACAGAAAATTTCATCTTCGCGAGGGGAAATTTGACAATCCGTCGCTTACCCAAAAGGGTGTTAAAACAAATGTCGTGTGTTTATGGGATTTTCGTGTTATGTTAATGCGATTGCGCTTTTTGTTAGCTTTATAATGTTCTGTATTTTGTTTATACATAATATACTGATTAAGAGAAAGTGATTTCTTATAATCTGTTTATATTTATGATCTTGGTGTAGGTATTATGCCTAATAGTAATCTCTTCATAGATATTTCAAAAAAATAAGTTTGATGGCCGCAATATTGGTTGATTATTTTTTATTGTATCAAAACTGAAAGAAGAAACTCCTTAAAATAAATATGTGGGTAAAATCTATACGTCAACTTTAATTATATGTAATAATATTTTAATAGGTATATTTGTTAATTCAACTTTATACGCATTTTATACACTGGGTGATTTAACGTCTAAGGCATTTTCTACCAGTCAACCTATTGATGATACTGAGAAAGGACACCATATTATTGGCAATTTGACGCAAGATGACGCAAGACATTATGTAACCACACTCGGAGTAGGTACGCCAATACTTTCCGTATAAAAATTCAAATAAATAATTGGTAATAATATAAATAATACAGTGAGTCTATTAGGTGTAGGCAAGTGTCAGGAAACCATCAGGTAACTGAATACGATATTGAACAATACAATAGTGAACTGCATATAGTAAATCAAGCACAATGGTCAAACTAAATTAGTGGACGTCCCCAGCTAAACTAAGCTAAACGCTAAACCGATCAGGCATAATTTGTGACCAATTAGAATAATGGCACGCACGCTGTGATGTATGCACGACGTCATACTAACAATAAAGTGATTGGAGTCGACATTGTTACATTTTTTAGCTGATCTGAAATTGGAACAGATCTAACGATGGAACCAAAATGGTTGGATGGATGTTGGAGTTCCTAAGTAGCTAATAAGGCTCCTACGAATAAATGATTTTTACTAAGATCAACACAATTATAACAATCAGTTCTAATGTTGATGACGGCGCAAGATTGGAAGTAGAATTTTTGTTCACTTAATTTATTTTCAATGTTTAAGTGTATTTTTTAATACTTGTTTTGATATCTATAACTTTTCTTTTATATTTGTTTGTCTCTCCTAAAAGGGGGATGTAGAAAAGATTATATATTTTTTATGTACATTTGAGTGAGATGTAAGACAAATCTAAGGGATTTTAAAACTTGATATACTTTACAGTATGATTTCATGAGTGGTGACGGTTAAAATTGATAGATTATTTCATTAATTCGTGCAAAGAACGAATACGTTTACTGGGAATTTGGTTCTAGGTACGCGGCCGGTAACAAATAATCAAATCTAAATCATTCCCTAATTAAAGAAAGGAATGTCTAAAAGAGTATGTCTAGTAATCAAGGAGAACGGAGCACCAAAACTCATTTCAAAGAACCCAAATAAATTTGAGAAAAGGATATAGCCAACTTCAACCTTATTGGCCGTGACGGACCACATCTTAGTCGCAAAAGACACGGCATGCGGCTAAGAATGTACACGGCATGTATACATTCTTAGTATTATTCTCGCGCCTTTGACTTCATCAATGTTCCATTGTTGCTATCAAAAATGGCTTACTACGGCTTTGATACGTAAACTATTAAACGGTTTGACGGCTACCGGAGTGGCCGTTCTCAATATGTTAAGATCAAGTAAATGGATGGCAAAAACAGTATGTTCTAGCTTGAGATCTCACTAACTAGAGGTGTGCCGCAGGGTACAATATTGGGACCTATTCTATTTATTATGTTCTGTCCCGATATGACTCGGCAGCTGCAACACTGCATGCATCATATGTACGCAGATGATACACAGGTCTATGAATCCTTCAAACCTTCAGACTATGAAACAGCACTTTTCCTGTTATAGTTATTTACAATGTTCTCCATTTAATACTCCTTTCTAATCAATAAATTAATATTACTAAGCAGTCACTGGGCAACACTCTTAGGCAGCAGCTAAAAATCAGGGTTAGTGCATTGCGCTAAGCATTATGCTGAGCTGTGGTCCTCATTGTTGCCTACTGATGTAATTTTGTTGTATTATATTTAAAATACTATGTAAAAGCTTTGTAAAATGTGCCAATTAAAGTATTTTTCTGTCTTTCTTTCATATGAAGATGATTATGATGAAAAGAGAGTTCTATGAATTATACTGTTTAATAATAGCTTAATTTTTCAAGATTCAAGTCTCTAGTACTATTATTATAGTATCCATGTTAAGCATATTACATAAACTAAAATCTAAAGCTCTTAAGCGATCAAGTATATAGGATGTACGAGGAAAATATGAAACTACATGAATCACGAACTGATAAAATAGCTAAAAAATATATACACTTGATTGTATTTAGTGAATTAATGAATACCGAGTTGACTAAAGAGACTCAAGCTAAGTTTTTTTTTATGGAATAGGGGCATACGAGCAGATGTATCGCCTGATGGTAAGCGATTACAGCCGCCCATGGACACCCGCAACACCAGAGGTGTCACAAGTGCGTTGCCGGCCTTTGAGGGATGAGGGGGGTAGAGGGGAGGGGTTGGAGTTTGGGCCTCCGGTATCCTCACTCACTCGGTAAAACGCAAGCACTATTTTACACCGGTTTTCTGTGAAACCGTGGTATCACTCCGGTCGAGTTGGCCCATTCATGCCGAAGCTTGGCTCTTCCATGGTGAGAGTTTAACTTATTATTGGCAAGTCATCTCCATTCCACCTGCTGTTCAGTAATAAATGTTTGGGGTACGTTTGTCGGGTGGCAGACCGTCAATGTCGCCGATTGTACCGACTAGTTACGTATTTAGTAGCGGTCAGCACTATAAGGGACAAGTCTAGCCACTAGGATTTGTGTACATCTGCAATTTATAATTATAAAGTTCTGTTTATATATGAATGTTTAAGCTGTTCCACTTCGCTCGCATCGTTATTTATTTGTAACTTTGAAGATGTTAAACTGCGAACAACATCAATTATTTTAGTTTTTAACGGGTGAAAATTCTGAAAAATGTTTCATATGAGTTGTTTAAGACATAAAACACATTAGTTACCAAAGTTTCAACCCGTCTGAAACTTAACAGCAAGCGTGTTAATTTATAATTTTAAAACTATTTAAAAAAATTGCCTATATCAAATTTATAGCAGCTATAGGGACACTGACACGTACATTCACTTTTTTATATTTAATATTCACTCGCTGAGCCCCGCGGTGTTACCCGAGTTTGTAGTTGTAACAGCGGGCAACGCTGCGAGTCGTAGCTAGTCAAAAAAGTAGCCTAAATTACTGCTTATATCATCAGCTATATCTGCCAGTGAAAGTCCCGTCGAAATCGGTCTAGCCGTTCCAGAGATTAGCCGGAACAAACAGACAGACAGACAAAAATTTAAAAAAAAATTTTTTGGTATATTTACCGTGTATACATACATATGCATTTATTAAAAAGCGGTTCCTTAATATTACAAACAGATACTCCAATTTTATTTTATTTGTATAGATGATACAACTACACACTTACGTAGCATTGAAATTTGAAATGTTCAATACAAAATGTTTTGCGAATAGTTAGTCACTGGGTACTCCATGTTATCCCTTACACCTCGTCGCGTACACGTGACGTGATACACGTCATGTGTCTGTTCTGACAGGCCGCTTGTTCACACTAATTAGATTATACCTACATTGGTTTGGGAATCGAATATTCGAAACGATTCCGGCAGACTTCCATCTTGATTTTTTAATGATACATAACGAAGATTAATATGTTTTCTTATAAAATATGAGGTATGTTTGTTCATTCAAAAAACCTGATGAAAAATGTCGCTATTCCATAATAATTTTATAGATTCGAAAGTATTTCTGTCTCTAAAGCTGTCACGGCTAAACCATTGAATCAATTTGAATGAAATTTACAATAGAGAACCTTTGATTCTCGAGGAACGACATTGTCTAATATTTACCACCATAACCGACATACATGGGGACGGAGCCGCGGGAAAAAGCTAGTGATACATAAAAGTATCTTACTCTGTAGATACTAGTGTACAGAGGTTTGTAATTTTATGTAAAATAGCAAAGATATTCGATAGAACTCATGATGTTTATCAGTTATCGAAGAAGACACATATCATCCAATAGATAGATAAAAATGGGCTCTAAATTTGCTTAAATTAAGGTTGCTATTTATAATACAACTGCACAGCACATTGTAACCCTATGGATTTCGTGCTTCTATTTAGCTACAAGGGACCCGTCTAGATGTGATCCGCACGGGACGTTTAAGAAAATCGGTCAATTTTATTGTATACCTGCTTTCCGTACTGAGTACGTATGCCCACGTGTCAAATATACCCTCGTCAGTCTTCAGCTAATTTATATCTACCCGTATTTGTTTAGCCGAAAAACGTTTGAGTATGCCGATTTACGACCCTTGTCTCAACTTTTTAGATGTACAGCCCTCTCTTGCCAGTTTTTTTAAACATCTTTGCATGGGAAATATTTTTCCTGGTGTAGATGCACATTTACAAATATTCTGTTTTATGATTTTTACTTCTTTGGGCATTTCCAAAAGATGAGAATAATTTATCGAAGTATTAGGGTAGTTGGTAATTCTTCAAGCTTAATGTCAAAATAATAAAAATAATTACGATTTTTTATAAAATTGGTCTCGCTTTAATACTCTTGCTGTTTACACCCTTTTTTAAGTAGTTTTCTTGTTTGTTTTTATTCTTGATTTTATTTAGAATGTAATAGAAAAAGAAGGTACCACAAAAGGAAGTCACAACAAGTAGCGTAACCTTTGGTTGACTAGTACAATTTTCACTTCTTCGCCAATTACATTTTAATCTTCACACGTAAAATGTCAATTTGACATGAAAATGTAAACTTCATTTATGCAGTACATAAAAGCATTAATATTTATAAATATTTGAATTGCATTAATACTGCAGAGTCACAATTAACATGATACGTTTAATTACCCGCGCATAAATTGCACTCAATATTGTGTGTTTACTAGTGCAAATGTAACCTTCAATCACGAATAAACAGGTGCTGGAGAAGGTACTTATTTATTATTCAAAGTAGGTTTTTCATCTTACAGTTCTATTACAGAACTAAGCTAAAATACATACAACTTTAAGTAGTAGGTTCTAAAACTCTGTGTTCTACACAAGCAATGTCTTCCATTGCATCAGCAACGAAAGACATCCATACCTATGGAAAGCGGATGCATAGGAAAGTTTATTAAACTCGTCAATACTCTAACTGAATAGTAGACTCTAACTGCTAAACCAGAGGGTTCGATTTTAAATTATACACATTTATTGTAAAATTATTGAAAAACATAAGTTAATTCATCAGACGGTTATTATTCATAGTACAGTTCTGGCTAGTTGGTATCAGACGTAAGTTTTAATATGTCGAGTCATTCTGATTATTTGGGATAATAATAATAATAAATTATAGAAAATAAATTATGTTGAAGGTCGAATAGATATTTGAATACTTAATGTCTTAGTTGTAATGAATGTATCTCAAAAATATTAAATTATTACGTTTATAGGCCTCTATATATTCTATTAAAAGTCTCTTCATATACTATTCCATCCATATAGAAATCAGTTAAGTATTTATTTACCTATTGAAGTAAAAAAAAAACGGTGACGTTTATTTTTCGTAGCTCCTCGACAATAATAGTCATAAATATCGTCGACAAATTCCCGCCAATCGCGACAATGCACGTTCCATTTGTCGCGAATTGCGCGGTAAATAATAACGGAACGCGGCGAACTTTATCGAGCTTATTTATTGTCTCATTATGGGCATTAAATCGGCTTTTTAAGAGTAATGTGTTTATTATTCTTAATTGATGATCGTAATGGTGATGGGTTGAGTGCTTTTTTATTTTTTGGTTCTCAAGTTCTTAAATTTTATAGACATAAGGAAAATTTCATGATATAGACATTTCCATTTTCAGTAAATATGGTAAAAGTAAATAAAAAACATTTATACATAAAATTTTGATGTATGTGATATCTGAAAAGGGAAAAACATGGCGGGGTCATCATGGCGGCGGATATGATCCTTAAACTTGCCAGAGAAGAGCACACACTTTTCTCAAAGGCCAAAACGCGCTTGTGATTCCTGAGTTGCAGATGTTCATGGGCGGCGGTGGTGACTCCATCAGGTGATAGGTCTGTTCGCTTATCCGCTTTCTCGTAAAAAAAATGCGCTGAAATATGGCAAAGTCCCGAAAATAAACACGATAAATAACGAGAAAAGTTTATAATAACTGATAAGTAAAAATGACAATGGTAGTTTGAATCAATACATCTTTATAAGATTTATAAAAGTAAAACATTTTTTATGATTGTGACAGCCTTGTTTATTCGTTGTCAAGACGCCCGGCGTAGGAAACGCGCAGGCGTGTGGAGAGTGAACCCCCAGAACAACCTTTCATCCCCCTTTTAAACCCTTTACAACCCCCTTTTCGCATTAAAAAGTAGCCTATGTCCTTTCTCAGGCTCTAGACTATCTGTGTACCAAATTTCATTAAAATCGGTGCAGCGGTTTGGCCGTGAAAGCAAGACAGACAGACAGAGTTACTTTCGCATTTATAATATAAGTATGGATTAAAAAGCTTTTTAAAAACAAACTTTTACTGGAATACCTCGAAACGAATCAAACGAGTCCAAACTCGATGATGTTGCGACGTTTCTTTACAGAGTTCCTATGGCCACCTTCAGCTCCATGTCATTATAATATTGTATTGTCACGCTGTACACATTATGCTTGCAAGATTTCAGTAAAAGCGGTTCAAGATATCTGCTTCAATATTGAGTTGCAAGATTCCACCCGAACATACAAGCATACATTGCAGGTTAATAAAAAGCTTGTAAAAAGCGTCACATGTTTCTATCTATTCCATCATGTCTCTATAATTATTTTTTACCCTTAATTAGTGTTATTTTAGTCGGTATCCTTTTTTAAAAATGATTCACTCTTTTATTGTACATATTTAGATGTTCACTACATCTAAATATGTACAATAAAAGAGTGAATCATACATATTTAAATTTTACAGTTCAACTATTTGATTCAATAATATTTAATGTACCAAGGGCTTTGTATCATTAATATCGAATGTTACCGTAATGATCCCATGGGGTTCACTATAGTAGCTAAAGTCCTGTGTCCAAATTTTGGACAATAATGCGCCACAATTGGTAGGTCTCGCTGATTTGCCGGTAAATATGGCAATTTGATATGTTTCACGGCTCGTTAAAAAGGTCCCTTTACTAAAATAGATTGTTGAGTTACAGTTATCTAGTCTCCATTTAAGTTTTATACTATAAAACATACTTACTAGTACTCGTATTATTGTACTGATATATCTTGTAAGTTCCCAGCCATGAGTGTTGAGAATGTCAATTGTTTCTGCTTAGGTACAACTCTGGGAAATAGGTATGACTATGTAACATAATGAAACATGTAATTGTTACTAAATATTAATATTACTAAGTAGCTGAAAATAATCCGTTTTAAAGGATTATGACTTATATTGGAAAATAGTAAACTAGTTACAGTCCATGATAATGTCTCTTTTTTTTTTAATGAATATGGCAACATTGACAAACAGGATTAATAAGTGTAATCATTTGACCATTTTACATTCTACCAAAAAGAACATTATAGATACACAATAAAAATAAAAGGTATAAAAAAAACAAGTTTCTTTAATAACCAAACAACAAATCTCATACAGTATTACTTATCACATTGCAACTAAGATTTTACTGAAACAACACATGAAATATACATTTAATGTTCATTACTTTTCTCGACGGACACTAAATATTTTTGAACTTTTAATTCAGTTCATACGGTCCTGAATTGAATGGTACGTTTCCATTTTAGCCAATGTGCCATATTTCATACGGAATAATAAATACGTATCTCGAAAACCATTAATCAAATACATATTACCCATATATCTATCTAAAAGATGGTAATGATTGTAGACAGTCTAATATTTGAGCGGTCCAGTCTTCTGGGACCGTCCAGACAGTGCGCTCCGACTTGGTCTAAGGACAAATTCGAGGGGATTGGATTAATCCGTTTTGCATTGCTTCCTATCGTACAATCTATAAATGACTATGTTGAAACTGTGATTTATATACATATTTAATAAGCGGACCCGGCGAACTTCGTATCGTAATTTTTTTTATGAAATTTTTACCAAATAATTAATAAAATATTATATTCATGATACAAACTTTGTCCTGAAAATAACAACGACATAAAATAATATACAGTTTGGTGCAGTGGATCGAAAGTTATGCGCGTATATACCTACATTTCAGTAATATTTTTAAATAGATGTAGGAAAAAGTAAAAGGTTATTTAAAACGAAAATTTCTTAACTTTAAAATTATCACATTAAAATTTACCTATCTGTTGATTTCAAATCTTCATAAATAAATGGAAATTATTCTCTTCAAGTAGGTACATGATTTTGCTAGAAATCTTGTGTGTGTCCTGCCTTGCATGACTTTATATGTTCATAAAGGTTTCATTCTACAATTTTTTGAAATTAGTAAATAATACAGGGTAAATCATGACACAAAAAAAAAATTACATTCGCACTGATTCATGCTAAAATTTATTTAAAACCCTGACCAATCGATGGCCCAAAAACCACGTTACTATGTAAAAGAGCCACATTCTCTAATGCATAATTTTACGAACAAGACACCACAAAAGCAGATTAAAACAATAAATAAGCCGACTTAGAATGTTTACAGTCTCCTCAAAATGCATAGGCCATTACATGAACAACTTTATTGTGATTTTGTGTTTAAACGAAGAGGGTGGCATTTTTACGCGGCACTGTAATGAATTTTCAGCATGCCGAGACATCGAGCCCTTTAAAAATTCAACAAGATGTAGGGAGGAATTTGTACACCTCATTGAATAACATTGCTTCATGCATAATTTTTTAGTTTGCACAAAAATTGTCGCGTTCATTTTGAGTTAGGGCTCTCACACATAACTGCGATGCGATGCGGCGTGAAGTTCGGTGCGGTGCATTCGTGTGAGCTCGCAGATATTTGCGATGCGATGCGAATTCGCACTTATGTGTGGGAGCCTTAGGTCGCAGAATTGTTTTCCGTATGGTTTTTGTCTAACAAATATAATATATGGCATAAACAGCTTTAGAAACATATTTCTAATGGCTTATAATAACGATAATAATCTTTTCTTTTTATAAAATATAAATAAATTAACAGTCAAAGTATTTAAACCATTTAAGAACATCACCAAAAGATTATAGTTGAACTTTCATCTTATTTTCTGCTCTAAAAATACTAAAAACGATTACTAAGACTATTTTAATAACAATAACTCTTGATCCTTCTACTACTACTTCTGATTCTGATCGATACCTGTCACTATTTTTCTTTTTTCAATAATAATAGCCTTTCTCATCAGACACTGTACATTTTCATAGAAGAATTGTTATAGATCATGAAAATATGTAAGCTCAACATAATTATAGACAATCACAAAACAATGTACGATCATAAACATAGAGATAATAAAAATAAATTCCATCCTATTAATCCCAGTTCACCGTTCACCCGCATACCTACAAACCATAGATATATCGACTTGCAAAACTCGTCCTTTATTAGTGAAGCCAACTATATCTAATATGATTTCTTGTCGGCTCATATCCTGGGGGATGGAGGGATCAAAGTTGTCGCTAACACAATTAGGGAGACAGATTAGTTTCGGTCAGGAGTCCGCCATACTACCTGACCACTTAGATTGCTATTAATTGCCAACGTAAACATATTATGAGTATATTAATTAGTTTCAAGTTGTGTTTTGCCTTTTCAGGTCTGATTAATGTTTCATAAACTATGTAAATATAATTTAAGTTTTTTATTGGAACCCTTGAAGTTTGATACAGGATACAGGCTTATAATCGTAATAAAGCAAGGAATGTAATATTATTTTTTAAATATAAAGCTAGAAAGTACTATGGGTGGTATTGTTATAGATAGCAATATCTGCCAGACAAACTTGTTGAATTTAGTGACAAATATGATTAGTAGCTAAGGGTGTACTGTAGCTGTATATATAATAATACAAATAGATAAATATTCACATACATTTCCGTATTAATTACTTAACTAATAGCGTTCTAATATTAATTGTAACTTTTTTAAATGGTTTTAAATATATATCCTACTTTACTATTTCAATTGGCAATACATTTAACTTTATTTTGAATCATCATAATTAGGTTCATTTCCTTAAGACTGGTGTTCAAATTTTATTCATTGAGCTTGGGGCCCAGATAAATTAAAGGGACCAGGGAGTTGACTGACTGCACGTTTGGCCTAGTTTTTTAGCGGTCACCACGCCGTTTCCTACTTCGCCAAGTCCCGTGGGTTCAAATCCCACATAGGACAACACTTTGTGTGATCCATAAATTATTGTTTTGAGTCTGGGTGTTCTTTGTGTCCGTTTCATGTATGTTTGTAAAGACTCCCGTCCCACAGGATTTAGCCCTAGTGCGAAAAAAAACAGAGTTAGCCAAGAAACAAGTGTTTCGAATCTCTTTCTACAATCGCTGACGCCTATATTCTTTTCTATTACTTTATTTTGACTGAACGTTGAGATGACGTCGCTCCTATAAATTTGTTAGTTTTCTAATCTAATACCTTTAAACGAGCAATTCTTGTGTATTTAAAATCGGATCCTCGGAAACGGCTCCAATAATTTTCATGAAATTTAGTATGTAGAGGGTTTCCGGGGCGATAAATCGATCTAGCTAGGATTGATTTTTAGAAAATTTACCAAAAAACTTCTCGGTCATCCAGGTACTAACGTTTACAAGCGTAGTACAAGAATATTAACTTCGCTAAGTTAGCAGGCCAGTCCAGGCAAGTAAAGGCACAACAAATAAAAGCTGTTGTAGTTCGCCACCAGCCTAGCGGGTTGCTCCACTTATGGTCTTTACAGTTTTAGTAACCTATAAGGTAGAGCTATTGAGTACTTGCGTCCATGACTAATGTCTAGTATAGTCTTCTTACTGAACTTTAAGCATTATGATACACTGTGATAAATGTTAATAATAGCTAAACTCAACTTGGCAACATTGAACAAACTTTCTTTTTTTTTGTTAATTTAGATTTACATTTACGTTTGTTATTGAGAACTCTGTAATATAATAACACCTATCCAATTACAATAGGATTTAAATTAATTAATATTGTTGCAAACAATCAAATTCGTACCTACTACATACGTAAAAGGTCTCATGGAAACAATTTCCAATCGAAACTTTTGGTATTAAAAGCCCCTTCAGTGAAACCGTACCCAAAGTTAACCCTTATGAAATATTAAAGAATTGACATTTTCAACCCCACATAATTACATTGCATCCCAATACTAGATAATGTCGTCCTAACACATTAAAGTCCAGACGTTATATTTGAAATAGGAATGAAATTGGATAGCGATATTATGAATTTTGTAAGATAAGTATCCGATTGACGTTCCGTTTGCTTTGAATGCTTGGAGTGTGTAATGCGTTATTTTTTCTGATTATTTATAATTCTGTATTTGAAATTTTGAAATCAGTAAATTTATTTGATTGTTTATTTTAGTTACGTAATGTACTTCCCAAATTTTTTAACTTATACTCGTAGTGATCGATATAATTTTAACTTATAATAATCTATTACTATTATGTGAATGTAAGTTTGTTTGTTATGCTTAAAAACTATTTATCGATAAAATGTCATCATGAAACTTTGTACAAATATTCTTGGAGGTTTTAGAAGTAACATAGGATACTTTTTATTAAATGCAAGCGAAGACGCGGATAAAAGCTAGTGATATACCTATAATTGTATAGTTCGGTGTCTTTAGCAGTTCCTATACTTGTTTCCAATAAGCGAGTTTACTGACCTAGAAGATCTAATGTATCCTCTAGTATATAATCATGTTAGCAGAAAACACATCTAGTATCTAGACAGATTTGTAACAGTAGGTACACACATAAACATTAGCTACCAGAACTGAACTCTATCCGCTAATAGATAATAATAATTATTATTATTTACATTCTCTTCACAAAGACTCATCAAGAGTTTAAGGTAATGCGAGAAATACAAAAGTACACATTTATGATCCTTCATGAGAGACTGGGGCTCATAGTAGGCACATCCTGTCTGACGGATCTCCAGACCCTCATCCTGGATATGTGGCTGCCTGTTACAGTAATATATTGATAGCAAATATCTGTACCAAATAAAACGTAAAGTAGTGATAGTAAATATATTAAACGTATTTTGGTATCTTAAAGTAACAAAGAAATTATATTTTTGTATAGATTACTTAATACTCAGGTACTAGTGTCAAAAAATGACCTCAATATTCTTTTTACAATTCTTTTAAAATAAGAATCTAAGACATCTAGGATATGATACAAAAAATGACTTATAATGTACATGTATGTAAAGGACTTGGTCACACATTATTAGAATGCGAATTTATATCCAAGCTATTCCTTATTCCCTGGGGATAGAGAGAGGTACATCCGAGGTAGCCAGTAACTACATGCTTGTTAACTCGTCTCATATATTATGAAGCAGTGTCAAACTGGTGCAGGCTCGCGGCCTTACAGGTTGTTTTTTTTTATGTTTTCGGTATTGAATGCAAATTTTTGAATTATTTTTCTAAAATCACTTTAAGACATCTTGCTGATGGAATAATTACTGTCAAAAAAATTCTAAGTTATTTGGAAATATTAAGTTAATATACCTACGTGTCGTGTTTCCGGTTTATTTCAAATTTGTAGTTATGTTAGTAAGGTGGAAACTATTAGAGATATGTGTTAAGTAGTTGTTAACTACTTATGTACCTAAAAAAGTTTTACAGCAACATTTATCTCCTCATTAGTATCGGGATGCGTTCGTGTCAAATGTATTTAAAACAAATAAATATTGAAATAAGTTATGTTCAGTTGTGAAACAAAAATGTATACAATATTATTATTCCTTCAAAATTATTAATTGGAAAGTAACTTTGTTTGTCGGTCTGTATGTTACGCTGCCTTTTAAAGGCAAACCGCGATTTCACTGAAATTTGGTATGGAGATACTTTGATTCTTGAGGAAGAAAATGGGCTACTTTTTACCACGATAGCCAACAAACACGTTTACACACGACATACATTTCAAGAAAATATAATAGACTGGCGAAAACCCAACTATCATTAGTAGCGTGTCAAGCCAAGTTCAAGCAAAGGAACTTACTAGCCAGCGCTGAGTGCAATATTACACGAACCACCTGGTGCCACTTTTGACCCTTCTATAACTCAAAACCTCTTTAACGTAAACACTTAAACTACGTGTGTTTAATTATATCCTTATGGACATCCACAAACCCAAATTTCATGAAGCTAGCTCAAACGGTTATAAAGATATGAAGGTCAAAAAGTCGTAAAATTTAGCACTGACTGACTGACATATAGTAATTAAATTTAACCTACTTCCAGATGACCTAGAAGGATGAAATTTGGAGTCCAGCTCGGTAATTGTGTGTAAACGTAGGAAACAATCTAAAAATAAAAAAAGTTAAAAAATAGGGGGGGGATCCCCATACTTTTTTTTTAAATTGTAGCTTTGGAATCGTTACAAACAGATATTTGAAACTATCCCAATATATGTATTATTACATATATATCTTTACAAAAAGTAATGTCATTACATCAGTCATTTTATAAAGTTATTCAACATATATATCTATATATATATTAAAATTCTGATAAAAACTGGTCAAGTCAAATCTAACCTACTTTAAGATCTCTCATTTTTAAATAACAGCAATTGTTATAGATATCCAATTGCTTTACAAAGAAATAGAGTTTAATACTTGTTCATAATGTTATTTTGCTACTACATTACATTCCTATAAATACATATTTGAATTTTGCATAGAACTTGGCACTCATTTAGATCTCAATTCTTTTTGCGGCCAAGCATAATTTTTGTATTGAACTTGGCTCTCCCTTTTTACAATTATGGTTTGGTTGGATAATTTTTACACTATCCATGTAAGTTCAACATATTAATCTAAATAAATGAGTAATTCCTAAATAGCTTGTTTGATGAGTCACTATATCCTGTACCTACAGCAGTTCATAGCATGCGAAAAAGTGTTTAAATTATTTTGGTATGATCCTTTAAGAGTGAGAAAGTATTGCAGAATTGAAATATGAACACGCTGTATCAGTCTAGCGAGATAGAAGGCAAAATAAAGGCTCTCTGGATATTGGATGTCGCGACCTTTTGGGACTTAGCTTGACTTATTTAAGTTGTACTGAACTATCTGACGGGCCACAGCCAATATTTGCATGTGTCCCAAATACTTGTTTATTGTCTACCTAGTTATTCATAAAGGCGGGTTGATGTTTGGTTACGGCTTATTTTATTGGATGAACGTTTTATCTTTGTGATTGTTGAACTATACATGTAAGTACTACAGTAGCAAAGTAAAAAAATCTGCAATAAGTTCTTGTGGATTTTAAATAATAACATAAAACATAAAATTTATAACAACTAAAAAAATGTTTACTCGCAGTACGAAAAACAGTAACCAAGAAAACTTTGTTTTTTGCTAACCGTATTGAGAATCCGGAAAAAGCTTTGTAATTTGATTAATATTTACTTGATGTGTGGTTGAACGAGAATTGGTGATAATAATCAACGCAGTCGAAAAAAATGTGTTGTTGAAATCTGCAACAAAAACATTACCTACCTGTCGTATGCCTGTATCGCTTCACGTCTAAACCAATTCAATGTAATTTGGTATGAATACCTAAACTTTGGTTTTTAAACAAGAACATAGGTCACTCTTTAAATTGTAATAACCAACATATAAGCGTGTGAAGCAGCGGGGAAAAACTAGTAATATATATTTAATTTTAACAGACTTTCGAAATAAAACTACCAAAAATAATAAAATCCCAAAGTAAGGGCGCGCCCACACAAAACTGCGAATTCGCAATGCATCGTTAATATCTGCGAGCTCGCACCGCAAGAACTTCCGATCTAATTCGCATCGTGCATTGTTACGATGTTACGTCACACTTATTGACAACATTTTTGGTCCAGTCTGAGACTTTACTAGATGGCACTACTGTCTATCTTTCTTTTTTTTTCTTGACCTTACTTTTACTAGATAGCGCTGTGTGTTAGATGTCCTACATTATGTATTATTATTTAATTCATATGTGTACAGTTACCTAACTAGGTAACTATACGCTACGCAATATTTTCAGGATCTGAGATCTTATTTTATTTATGGTTCAAATACTGAAGAATATAAACAAAATAATTGTTAAACATTTTTGTTCTTAAAACATTTACTAAACTATTTCTTATTTATTTGTATCCATAAATCATTTAGGTATATAATTTTTATTTATTATTTTTATTCTATTTTTCATCATCCATTTAATACAAAAATCTCATTAGGACATCTCTTTGTGGTCGAAAGTATGGTCACATGAACCAACGCTTTGCCGCACGAATTCGTATCGCAAGTTCCTACAATGCGGCGTCGCATCGCATCGCAGTTATGTGTGGGAGCCCTAAAGCAGATTCAGATGCATATTTCATAAAGGATTTATTTTGATTTCCAGTAAAAAAAGAAAAGGTTTTAAACATAATAATACGACCAAACAACTTTTATTTTTCTTTACAATGCATATATTCTTAAATTGTAAACTTAAAAAAATATTGTACTGTTGAGACTATTTTGTTAAATGTT
Source organism: Diaphora mendica (assembly GCA_949125395.1). Lineage (NCBI taxonomy): Eukaryota > Metazoa > Arthropoda > Insecta > Lepidoptera > Erebidae > Diaphora > Diaphora mendica. The sequence continues at coordinate 35,557,728 of OX421311.1, read as the reverse complement.
TTCTGTATTTGTGCCTATTGACTGAAATAATAAGTTAAAATAAAAATACTCTAATAAAAATAAAACACGGTATATATCTAAAATATTTGGTAAAGTTACAAAGGGCGGCACCTCAGCAAATACACCTTTTATGCGGTAAAGATGATTTGTCAAAATAAATTAACCATAAGACAGACGGAGTCAGCGTTGTCAAATATTTATACAGAACCCACAGGATGTTGCGAATGGTAATGTAAAAATCCTGGAGCTATGTGGTACAAATGTAGAAGATCCCAAAGTTAAAGTTACTAGGTAACTACTTTAGGTACGTATTACATTTATTTTGCTCTATAAGTGTGGGCGCACACCAGACTCCACAAACTGTCTCCTACGAGACAGTTTGTCGAGGCTGCCGTAAAAAGCGTTGTGTTAGGTGGGACCGTCGCACACCAAAGCTGTTGTCGACAAATTGTCTCCGACGACACAGTTTGTCGAGGATCGACTAGGTTGCCGTAAAAAGCGTTGTGTGTAGTAGGTGGGACGTGCGTTGTGGAATTGTAATTCAGGAAGTATAAGTATTTAAAAAAGTAAACAAATACTCTTTAAAGGCGTAATATCCATAATCAAATCGTCCCTTCCTCTTCTTCGACCGTTTGTTCGGTCTCATGCGGTGTGCGTCAGCACAAGACAACTGTCGAAAACCGTCTTGTCGCGGACGGTCTCGTCGAAGACCATTTCGGTGTTTGTCCGGCCTTAGATTACTTTGTCATATAGGTTATGAGCGGCAATGAAAAATCCGTTGGAACTTTAACGAGTGGAATGGAGTGTTTCTACGTCAACGTAACAACTATTAATTGAAAAATGTGTAAAGTATTAAGATACTTAGTTAAAAAGCTAATATTGAGATCTTTACCTAATTTTATTCATACATTTATGTAGATGTTTGTTCAATCAAATTCATCCAATATTTCGGAAGATACCCATGGATGTAAAGTGGAATATAATATAAAATTTCAGAATACATCTTGAATCTCGGATCGGACTGGGTTTCCGCAACTCGACGGAACGGACTTTAACCTGCACCTATTTTGCGTAAAAGAATACATACATCTATTCGTATTTTGCATTAAACTACCACTTGTGCGTATCCTATTTGTGAACCGCGTAGCTTCAAATCTCATGTGATTTGGTGGCTGTGATCCATCATCCTCGTGGTCCGAGATCCTAATAATAGACTGCAGAATAATCATAATAGCAGAACAAACTTTTATTTATTTACTTCATCTTGTTCTCATATATCCAGCTAGTCGGTTTCTATTTCTACACACAATTTTCTATAACATATAGTGTCAAATATGTACTCAAACTATTTCTAGATATACCAAATTTTTAGCAATAAATATTATCAGAAAATGTAAATATTCACAATCCCTTCTTCCGTATAGCTTACTCTTCACAGTCAGAAGCCAGCATCGTTTACTAGCAAGAACTTGATCATGATTAAGTGTTCTCAAAAAGTTCTTGTAGTAGTAAAGAGAGTAGACCTCAGGCTACATTTTGTTTAGTTTATGACTTGATAAACACGTTGTTGCAAAAATTACAACTTTATATAATAGTATTTATATCACTCTTATATTTGTATCTCTTCCGCGTTTATCGTTCGTCCTTGTTTCTGCCACTTTTTATTTCACCGTAGGGTTGACGAAAATTTCGCGCAGACATACCGATTCTCTTTTTTCATTCTGGTTAGTCTCTGCACTGATGATCTCACGTTCCCACTCATAGCAGCCCAGTAACTTAGATGCCCATTGGTCGACGTAGCAGGAAAAACTAAGTACGTCTCCAACCACCAATTTAAAGCAACATCAAAAAATCTGTAATGACAACCTTAAATATTTAATGCTGTTACATATCATTATTATTTTCTAGTTCCAGATTCAGATAGCAGTAATGAGTCTAGGAGCATAGATTAGCGATTGTTTTGTACACCCTCTTTTAATAAACATTTTAAAAGCAATCTTTTATTGACACTTCCAATTTATTTAGTCTTGTCACCCTCCGAGCTCTGCAATGCTTTACAAAGATGTCTGTTACCAAATGGTTGCGCAGGCTCTTAATATTCATCAGCTCACTCGTTCCGTTCCGCTCCGCTTAACATCGCGGTTTTGTCTTGTAGCATTCGCGTAAACACACAATAGGCTCCCCAACACATCTACCTGTCTAAGTTACTTGCCAAAATACTTGAAGATATTTAAATTACAGACGACGTTAGAGAAAAAGTGGTTATCTCACCGCCTTTAAGTTTAGCAGTTTTTAAGGTGTTAGGGAGTCAAAAAGAAGGAAAACTAGAAACAAGCGGGCATTAAGTCCGCCGATGTACAAAGTGCATAAAGTGTAAAATAAAAAAATAAAAAAACAAACCCCATACCAACCTGTCTGGCCAGCGTACTTTAATGGACCAAATCCTCCTTTTTAAGGAGAGGAATAGGCCTCTTCACATAGGACATCGGTCCAGCATTAGGCTGTTAAAAGCTGTTGATGTTAGTATAGAGGTCACCTGATGGTAAGTAAGCTCCTTCGCCCATGGACACCTGCAACTCAAGAGTTAAAAGTGCGTTGTCGTCCTTGGGGTCCCTCCTACCTCTAGAGTCACGAGTAGGGTGTGGGAAGAGGTTCGGGTAGAGGTTACTTACTCGTTGAAAAGCAACGAAAGAATTGCTTAACGCCGGTTTACTGCCAGGCCATGGAATCACTCTAAATGTGGGTGGAGCTCGGTGGCTCGGTTATACACTAATAACGAATTGTTATTCATAAACAGTCATTTTGAATGCATATTTTGAATATGCCTATTGAATACGTCTATGAATATTTTCACCAAATTGGCATGTTAATAGTTTTTTTTCGTATTATGAACTTATTTTTAATTTAGATAACAGAAGAAATTCTATTTTCTTGCTACTTAATCTAAGTAATAATATATGAAGATAAAAATACAAGAGTGAAGAAAAAGTACTTATCAATAACTTCAATGTAGGTGAATCTGCAGTAAAAGCTTATAAATGTATAAAACCTATAAGGTTATATTTATAATCAAGCCGTTTCTCGGTTATTGTATTTTATCATGAAACCAATAAAACTGTTCTAAGTACGTATTGATAGTTGCGTTCCTTCGAGTATTTACTGAACGTTAACAAGACTGAGGGTAGTTGGACCAAGAAATTAAGAGTTCAGTCTCAGTGCCTCGTGGGAAATCTGACCAATCACAGCAAGGAATTGCTGCAGTGACCACACATAGAAAGTTACATGATATGTTCTTCAGTTGTTAATAAAATGAAATACGACGAAGGCTTGGGAATCGAATATCGATCTTAACAGAAATGTTAGAGGTTTATATTTCAGAACTACTACTGTTTTTACGATTTCCTAATTTCATCTCGAATGTATTTGTAATATGAGTGACCCTCTCCTTTATTAGAATTTTTTAGTCTTTAGCGGCGAAAATATACCTATCAAATACCGTGGGAGAGCCACGCTTCGGCATGAATGGGTCGGCTCGCCCGGAGTGATACCACAGCCTCACAGAAAACCGGTCTGAAATAGTGCTTGCGCTGTGTTTCACCGAGTGAGTGAGGATACCGGAAGCCCATACCCCAATCCCCTACCCCTACCCCCCCCCCCCATCCCCATAAGGCCAGCAACGCACTTGTGACGCTTCTGGTGTTGCGGTGTCCATGAGCGGTGGTTGTCGCTTACCATCAGGCGATACGTCTGCTCGTTTGCCCGCATATTCCATAAAATAACGTAACTTCTTACAATTGAACTCTTATTACTTAAGTAACAAAAACAATCGAGTCAGTGTTCCGTGTCTTATACTATTTGTCGTCCTTACCTAAAAACACTTTGAATAAAAGTCTCCGCAGTATTTACCATCCATTATTGTAATTAATAGTAAATATGAATTGTCAAAACATCAATAATCACCGACAAATCCCTGGGGTAAGACAAATTCGAAAACGCCTGCCAAAGCTTTTAAAATTTATATCCATTCATTGAAGGTACTTCTTTGTCGTGTATATCCCCTCTAAAGATAACCGCTGACACTCAGATTCGTCTGACTTTGTCGACACCAATGGATAAAAATAATTGAAAATGCTTTGCAAAACAAAACTCTATATTTATTTGAATAGATGATTGGCTGGTTAATGCAAGGTACAGCATAAATGTTTATTTAGAACTTTCTTAAATTCACTGTTAATATATTCGCTTCGCTTAGCTTAAAAGCGAATACGAAACTACGAAAGTTAAATTCAAAGTATTTCTAACAATTGTGATTTTACATCATACATATAAACTTTTAAAATATCACTAGGAGAACATGTGCTAGATATATCTATTGTTACTGACACAATACGGTTTTATAATAGGTCTTTACCTATGAAATTGCCGTTTTGTATGCAATAAGTGAAAGTACTTATTTTTTCAATTTTTTTTTATTTCTGTTATTCGAAGTAATCACCCATGCAATCGACGCATCCTTGCCAACGCATTGGCAGTTTATTGATGCCCTTCTTGTAAAAATCAGCTGGACGGGAGGCAACAAACTCTTCAAAGGCATTTTGTACTGCCTCTCGGGAATTGAATTTTTTACCCACTAAAAAGTTACCTAAATTTTGGATAAAGTAATAGTCGGTAGGTGCAAGGTCTGGTGAGTATGGCGGATGAGGGAGAGCTTCCAACCCCAGCTCTTGCAGCTTGGAGACTGTCTGTTGCGCAGTATGGGGTCGCGCGTTGTCGTGAAGGAGCAGTGGGGACGACCGATTGACCAAAGCTAGTTGCAGATGTGCAAGCTTCTCCATCATTCTCTCCAGTTCTTCACAGTACACATCTGCATTAATGCTCATGCCGTTTTGTAAAAAACTATGGTGAATCACACCCGCACTAGACCACCAAACAGTGACCATCACCTTTTTAGGGGTCATTTTTGGTTTAGGGCATTGCTTTGGTGCTGAACCAGGGTCTAACCAACTTGCTGAGCGCTTTCGATTGTCGAACAGAATCCATTTCTCATCGCACGTAACAATTCGTTTCAAAATTCCTTCATTTCTTTGCCTGTTGAGCAGCGCAAGGCAGGTCTCGACGCGTACGTTGCGCTGGCGATCATTAAGGTCGTGGGGCACCCATCTATCAAGCTTTTTTACCTTGCCAATTTGTCGCAAATGGATCAATATTGTTTTGATGCTTACATTAAAAGCTGCTGCTAGCTCAGCTGTAGATTGAGTTTCGTTAGCTTCCACAATCGCCTTTAATTCATTATTATTAACCAAAGTCTCCGGACGACCACGTGCTTCATTTTTCAAGTCAAAATTTCCAGAACGGAACCGGAAAAACCAATAACGGGTTGTGCGTTCGTTTGTACAGTTATCTCCGTAAACGTTTTTGATGTTACGTGCCGTTTGTGTCGCGTTGGTGCCACGACGGAACTCATATTCCATAATTACACGAATTTTTAAAGTATCCATTATGACGAAAAATGTTCAAATGTAATGAAAATACAACGCTAATCAAAAAACAAAAGACTGAGTTTGTAAATAGAATGTCATGGTTTTAAAACAAAATTAATTTGAATTTGGAATACAGAGCCAATTACAAACTTTTTTTTATTTGAAATGACCAGTACTGAAGAAAGGCAATTTCATAGGTAAAGACCTAATATTAGATAGAAATAAAATGTTAAGTTAATTTTAAAATACCAACTGTTTTATTTTCATTATCATTTTAATTTTTTTTTAAACTATAATCTTCTAAGGTTCCATACATAAAAACTACTACATAAAACCATTAAAAACGTAGTGGTATTTGTATTGTAAAGTCAAAATACTGTACTTACCTTTCATAATATTAATGGCTTTATTGTACAGTAGGTACTTAGTCTTAATGCTTCTATATTTACGTCGATTATGCTAACTTTTACTCTTTTGATTCTCAATATACAGAACACTATATATAATGTAAAAATCATGTTGTAAATTACAAAGTTAAAAAAACGCATTACGTTACATAGATTTGCCAAATATTTGTTCAAAATTCAAACGAAGATTTGAAATTCTAATCCCATGCGATTGTCACGTCACAGCATTGTGACACTCAGAATTACTGATTGATTATGCATTCGCGTCACAGTTGACGGGCGTGATGGAATACGATTCAGATTTTTATGTTTTATCTATATTTTTCCAATATTTGCACAAATAATATAGAGTGTTAAGGCAAGACTTTATAGCGATGTTTCAGTTGTAGTTTATATGTATTAAAAACAGTTTCCTTTTAATTAGTTAAAAGCCTTTATTTTATTTACTTTCTTTCTTTCTTTCTATTTTTATTAATCGTCATGAAACAGAAGAGGTTCTCTATAAGTCGGTAAGTACTTTATAGCGTAGCGTTCCCGAATGACTGACACGTTGAATGGCAATGCTGATTCTCTGTGCTAGAAAAAGTACTTTAATTGAGTTTTATTTGTTTACGAAAATATGACATGACCGAATTAAAAAAGTCTGTCAAAACAGGGTTCTGACGGCGGGATAGTGAATAAATCAAGGGTACTCTTGAAATATTATATGCTGTTTAGATTTATTACGAAAGCATCATTTGGTGAAGTAAACTATGACGAACGGCCAAAAATGACATCCAACCAGTTAAAAAAAATTAATGACATTATGTGTTATTCCATTGAGGGTACTTCTCAGAAATAATCTGTCTTTCAAGAGGAAAATTACTTTAATTTATAATTTGTATATTCTTAGATTTTTGACGTGACAACGTCTTATAATTTGATGGAGCCGGCTGCACACACGAAAAAACATGACTCATGCGGCGTTACCTCGCCATGCGCTGAGGGGTTCCATTTAAGGCTTGAAGTGAAGGCGAGAGATGGATGCGGCGCTTGCGCCGCATCTATCTTTCATCATTTCATCAATGTTTCGTTATGACATTGTCACGTTAAACTATCCTCCGTAAACAGACTTTACAGACAACCATTTTTTTTAAGTTGAGTACTAGAATTTTTAAACAAATTACTTAATTTAAATAACAGCTTATATTCTAATTTACGAAGAAAAATCATATATTCTACAATAAAATCAAAATACTCAACTTTAACAACACATAGTAATTTAATCGCAAAAGCACTAAAGTCATTAGCAAGTGACCCTTCTCATAATAAAACAAGGTTCATCTTGACACCCGGGTTGTCCCGCAAGACCGGGGTTGACCAATTTACGACCCCTGAGATGACGACCGCAGATAACACTAAAATGTCCTGCAACTGTACTGATAATGGGGATGAACCCTCTGTTTAGAAGACGTCCGATTTTGTTTTAAGATTTTATATTTAATTTTCGATCATTTTTATGAAATGACAGGTCACCTAATAGTAAATGACTATACGTGTATTACGCATAGTCTGGATATACGTAAATATAAAAACTAGTACATTGTAAACTCTTGAATGTCTTTCTTCTGTAAACTACAGAGTTCTTCTGTAAGGTTCGAAAGAGTTGCGATGAAGCAAGGTTTGTTGGTTGTACGTTTGAATACGACACAACTATTTCTGCTATCTATGATGAAAATTTTACAAATATGTCTATTGCCAAATGGTTGCTTACGCTCTTACTGTTCATCAGCTCACTCGTTCCGCTCCAACTAAGCACTGCGGTTTTGTCTTACAGCATTCGCGTAAACACACAATAGGCTCTCCAACATGTCTTGGAAATGGGGACGGAAGAACTAAGGTCTTCTTAGTTTAGTTATTTAAACACTTAATATAAGCAATAATTTAGTTATGACATGCGTTATTCTTACATTACATGTTACATTTTAACACTAATAAACCAACTTCAAGAACGACCAAATTGAAATGTGACCTCACGGAAAGCACTAGTTTTCAAATAAAATAAAAAATTAACAATTGCACTAGTCGCCCTTGGAATTTCGAAGGTTCATCTCGATTTTTCTTGGATGCCATCATCAGATCTTAGTGTTCTTATCATGATAACACCGTTGGGATATCTCCTTTCCATTAAAGAAAGAATCATCAAAATCGGTTCATAAACGACGAAGTTATCCGCGAACACACATAAAAATATAAATATACCTATTATATATATACGGTCGAATTGAGAACCTCCTCCCTTTATGAAGTCGGTTAAAAAGTGAGTACTGCTTGTGTTAGTACAGTATTTTAATTGTAAGACCTACAAAAAATTCCAGCATAAAAATTAAGTTATTTATCATAATAATTTAAATAGTTGTACAACGTAAACAATACTGATCAAACTAGGGTAGTAAATCATAGTAATTATGTCATAAGAGCTTTTTAAATATTTAGATGACCCATCAGCTTAGAGTAAGGGGTGTCTAACGTAGTGATGGACAATATCTGTTATCGATGTTTCGAGTGACTTTTTCAAATCATTTCTTTTTTTATTATTTTAAATATATGGATAGGAAACTTTAAAAAATACTTTTATATAGATCTACTATTTTTACTTTTAAATAGCGCTCTTTTTAATAGTTCCTTGTTAATATGGAAGTTACACATTGTGGCGACTTCAACATACAGCGCAACAACAACATAACGTACTGCAGCGCCATCTACCGAAGATACGTCGAACTACGGAGTAACGAAGAAAACTAAGAAACTACCAATCCTGAATCGCGCAGTGAAAGTTCTCGCACACATTAACATATATATATTAATGTGCGCGAGAACTTTCATATGTTGTATATACAACATCCCAACATCAATCGTTGGACAGTTGGCCCGCCAGGCATAATCACCTCGCCTGGTCGGAGGATCCTCCCTTTGTGTTGGAGGGACATGATACCCGTTCCTCTACACACATTATTTAAACATTGCTTAAAGCATTCGAACCCATTAAGTGAGCACACAATACAAACTGTAACTATTGTTATTTCAAATCAGTTCATGTATCTATCAAGACCACACATATATTTTACATGTTCTTTTCTTGGAATTTTGGACAAGTGAAAATTTTCTATTTATTTATTGTGAAGTAAATAAAATACAAATAAATTTAATAATAACTATTCATCAACAATCCATAATGTCCCACTGCTGGGCTCGGGTCTCCTCTCAGGAGAGGGTTAAGGCCATACTTCCTCACGCTGGCCGAGTAAGAGTTAGGGACGGAGAAGACAACGTTGTGGCTACGTAATCTTGCCGTTGGATGTTTTTAAGCCGCCCAAAGGCTTCCAACTAAGCTTCACGACTGTTATCCTATGATAACAACGTGACCTCCGAATCACGGAAACGCTCATGGTAACATGCTACTAGCGGTCACGCATCCAGGGACAGACCGCGGTGTCGTTGCTTACCCTCGGTGATTTTTCCTAACCACTGAGTGCTAATGCACTTTATAGATTAACAATATTTTAGAAATATTGTCCATAATGAATTTGGTTTTGTTTCTGTACCAATATTTTATTAAACTCTAAATTTATATCTTTAGTCAAATTTTAATTCAAACACTATCAACAAAATTACTTTAGGATTGTATCTATTTATTGATGTTTGTAAGTATTTTTGTTTCAGGTCGAGAATTTTAGAGTCAGTTAAATAACCATCTAAATATGTAGGTACCTAACAATTGAACCAGAGAAAATATCGATGTTTAACTGACATCCCTCGTATTGTGTTTTGCACCCCATTTTAAAGCATGTGGCGTATGACCACTGAGCCCTTCACCCGAAATTAAGTGCTTCTACACTGGTAGATAATACTTTTGATAAATTGATTTGAACACAAATCTCATTTTCTTCATATTATTTGTAACTAGCTGACCCCGCGAACTTCGTTCCGTATTTACATATCTGTCTCAGCTTCAAACAGGCAGTTTACAATAAAACTTATTTTTACGGGAATTAACGCAAATAAATACTTGATAACTTAATTTTTTTTTATTCGTTAACCTTTTGTATGTTTACCATTAATTAACCGACTTCAAAAAAGGAGGAGGTTCTCAATTCGACTGTTTTTTTTTTGTATGATATATTTGCCCTTATGGGGCGTTGCGGAGGGGTACTCTAGCCGGCAAAAAACGTCCATAACGTAAGATTCACGCCTCGGTGTCAAAATGGTAGCGTATGAGAATGATGTGAGATCTCGGGTTCGAATCCCGTGTAGGATCAGATTTTTTTTTTTGATCTGCAAATATTTGTTTTTTAGGAGTTTGGATGTTTTCTATGTATAATATGTGTGTATTTACAAAAAAAAATGTCCGAAATATTTATTTATTTATTTTGTGAACGAAAAATTTATATAATCTGTAAGTTGCATGTAACAAGTACGGAGTAACTCTAGCTAGACAGACTAACTTGTTTCAGTACAGATTACTAGGTGGCAGCACAAGTTTAGTTATATAATTTATTTTTATCGTTAAAAAATCATAATAAAAAATGTATACCCGAAAAGTTATTTTCTTTATACCTCCAATAGAACTTTTATATATTTTTATAAATCATTTTAAATAAGATAAAGGTGTTTAGACAATTTTGTGGTTCATAAAGAGCCTGAACGAAAAATTTAGTATAGCGCCATCTGTAAGTTGCATGTATTATTATATTTTATCTATAATTCTATTTGTTAATATACTCAGGGGTTAAAACAATTATTAAACGGCTTTATTATTACAGTGTATGTTTATTTAAAAAGTAGAAACATTACAAAATCACTACATAGTATAAAACAAAGTCGCTTCCGCTTTCTGTCTGTCCCTATAAATGCTTAGATCTTTAAAACTTCACGATGGATTTTGATGCGAGATTCTTTAAAAGATAGAGTGATTCAAGAGGATGGTTTATATGTATAATGCATGCATAATATAGTAGACAAACATTGATAATTTTAGAGGTTTCTAATGTGATGTCGTAAATAAACCCATTTTTTTACGCTTGCATTGCAAACGCTGTCTGTACCATACGAGATAGATCAAAAAAATGTATTTTAACTACAGTATTGTACACCTTAAAAAGGTTTTCAAAAAAGTCCGCGATGGTATATGTCTATCTATTAGCGATAACCCACAATAACCATTTTTTTATTCCTTTCTTTTTACGAGAAATTATGGCTTATTTACGAAGCAATTTTAAGCAATGCAGCATTAATCCTTATCCAATTAAGTACCTTAAATACATTATGCGTTTAATATAGATCAATATGGCCCTGTACAGTATGTTAAATGAATATTGTCACGTAGCGGCTTTAGGAGCCTAGAAGGTTGTGGTGAAGCCACGAGGTTCTGATGATGATTAAATTAGACGCTTCACAACAACAATTTAAAGAATTTATTTACTGAAGTATAACACAAACATATAGATGTACAGTCAGGGTGTGGGTTTGAGAGATTCGACCAGTCAGTGCCTCCAGACAAGAAGCACTTAACTGTAGGTTCGCAGCGATGAGAAAAGGAAGAGGTGTAGTCCTGGGTCGGCTTTAGAGGCCGATCCCCGTAGAGGCGTCGCAGGCGACTGGCGTGGTAGACGCCGGCCGAAAGAGGTGCAGTGCTGGGGCTCCGGCGTAGGCCGGGCGGCCCAGCCACCAGGCGTGGTAGACGCCGGGCGAAAGAGTGCAGTGCTGGGGTCGGCTTTAGAGGCCGACCCCCCGTAGAGGGCAGCGCAGCTGTCCGGCGTGGTAGACGCCGGGCGAAAGAGGTGCAGTGCTGGGGCTCCGGCGTAGGCCGGGCGACCCAGCCACCAGGCGTGGTAGACGCCGGGCGAAAGAGTGCAGTGCTGGGGGCGGCTTTAGAGGCCGACCCCCCGTAGAGGGCAGCGCAGCCGTCCGGCGTGGTAGACGCCGGGCGAAAGAGTGTAGTGCTGGGGTCGGCTTTAGAGGCCGACCCCCCGTAGCGGGCAGCGCAGCTGTCCGGCGTGGTAGACGCCGGGCGAAAGAGGTCGAGCTGTAGTGTGCTCGTCCTTTTATGTGTCCCTGCGGTGGTAGGGACAGCGGCTCAGCGGTGGGAGGCGAGCGCCGATGACGCGTGACAATATATTCGAAGATATTACAGATTTAAAATGCACGAATCGTGTCGTCGATGGGTGCATCTGAAATCCACCCGTGCGAAGCCGGGACGGGTCACTAGTATTGTATAAATTTAGTCATTGACCTAAAGTATTTCTAATAACATTAATTTCTAATGTAGCTGAAGGGAAAGATTAGTAACCCACAACTAAGACCACTATCATTACATTAAACAATTTCTCAACTAAGGTAAAATTTCTATTATTTTTTTCTGAAATATCAGCGAAACGATTCAAAATTATATCGTGTATTTAAAATTCTGTTATACAGTGCATTTAAAATTGTATTCTATCTATTTTTTACTTCAATTCTCTGCGATGGTAATCGTCTCCTTTTTTATTTTTATCAAAAAAAAATCATGATAAAAAATGTATACCCAAATAATTATTTTCTATATACCTTGAATAGAACTTGAATTTTTTTTTTTTATTATTATTGAATTGTTATAATGGAAACCTATGTACATAACCATAATTTATAAAAAAAATAACAATATTTACATACAAGCGTCAAAAACACATCACCACCACACCACATCTTCGCCTACTGGTAGCGTTCCCAAAAGACTGGCAGCATTACCACGTTGAATGGCAATGCTGATTCTCTGTGCTAGAAAAAGGCCGGCCTTCTGGTCGCGAGAAGCGTCAATCAGTTGCTTGGCTAGTTGTTTAAACATAGCGCGAGCACTCGGACCCCATGAACCTAGCGTCTCTACCCCAAACGGTTCAAAAATGTAATTACCTATTAAATTTTGGTACTTACGCCGTTTGAGGCTTTCCGCAGAAGCAGCAGCAGCGCCGGCATAAACAGCTGTACTTAGAAGATGAGATGGCGCGAGGGTGTCAACGCAAGTTGCGTCCCACACCAAAGGCTTACCCATCTTCCATGGCAGTAACGACATACCATCTGGTCTCTTGCCATCGTCCCGTACCAGACCATTTGGTTCGCGTACAGCTGGAACGCCGGCGGTAACAAGAGCACGACGGATAATGTCGTTAATATTGGCATGTCGAGATATTCGGCCAGCGCTTCTGCTACAAGAAAGGCCATGATGTCCGAAACTGTCAACAGCTTTTCCACAGTGACAAAAATGCGGAGAAACACAACGCGCTCCTAAACGAAGGCAAGTGGCAAAGCGAAAAGTAGTATCGTCTAATAGCCAACTACAAAAAATAGTCCAACATAGGTACCTTCTATGTTGGGTGATGGAAGTGCCTGAATCCATAAAAAAAAAAAAAAAAAATATCCATAAATAAATATTTTAATTATAAGGAACTTGGTTTCTATCTGGTGCCCCACGACACCACACGACTTTTTTTATGTTTGTTACCTCATAACTTTCGACTGGGTGAACCGATTTTGATGATTCTTTTTTTATTTGAAAGCTGGTGCTTTCCATGTAGTCCCATTTCAATTTGGTCTGACATGTCATCCATGAGGAAGCCATATACTTCAATTCGCATTAAGTATGTGTGCGACAAATTGACGAATAACTCAATATCACGCCAACCAATTTCGATGATTCTTTTTTATTTGAAAGCTGGTGCTTCCCATGTGCATTTCAATTTGGTGGTTATTGAAGTCGGTTTTTTTGTTAAAATTTTGTATTATTATTTTATATCTATTTCACTTTTAATAGTTTACGTATTTAACGGTACTTAACGGAAGCAAGTAAATAATATAAAATATTGCACACGACTTAAATCAATGTCAAAGTTTCATAGAACACATTGCTTTCGCAGTCTGTGATGACGGCTGGCGGAACCTGGTTGTTTAATTCCTTTCTCCAGCTTACAATACAAGCAGTACTTACAATAAGGAATTTTATCTGCCTTTGCGGACCCATAGACAAAGCCAGTAAATCAAAGATCTATCCTCTGAAGAAAGCAGTTAAACTCTGAGGCGATTCGCCCCTTCTACAATAATTTTCTTCTTACTTACCTGGTGCATGCTGTGTCGACCTCCGAAGCGGTTAGGGGCGCCCCTGTGATGCTGTCTCCTGCGCAGATCCTTGAACACTACACCAGTTAACTGCTTTCTTCAGAGGATAGATCTTTGATTTACTGGCTTTGTCTATGGGTCCGCAAAGGCAGATAAAATTACTTATTGTACATTAAAGATATTGAAGAAAAAAATATGTATTTTTAAAATAGTGAGTTAAAAAGAGTAAAACAAGTATTGCAATATACATGTATGTATGGGTGTATTTTTAAATTAGTCAAACTTAATACTTTATGGGGCCGCATGCGGTGAACAACCTAGTTTTAGCAGATCTTTCTTTGAGGCATAACATACTACACGTCCTCGCCTGCAGCACTATGAAGTATTTAGTTTGACTAATTTAAATATACATACTATGTACTGTAATATTTGTTTTTCTATTTTCAGTTCATTACTTTTAAGCAGTTGGGTTTTTGGAACGAAGTTCCTTATGGGACATTGCGGAGGGGTACCCTAGCCGGCAGAAAACGTCCACAACGTAAGATTCACGCCTCGGAGTCAAAATGGTAGCGTATGAGAATGATGTGAGGTCTCGGGATCGAATCCTGCGTAGGATCAAATATTTTTTTGATCTGCAAATATTTGTTTTTTGGGAGTTTGGATGTTTTATATGTTTAATATGTATGTATTTCCAAAAAAATGCCCGAAATATTATTTATTAATTTCATGAACGAAAAATTTATATAATCTGTAAGTTGCATGTAACAAGTACGGAGTAACTCTAGACAGAATTTGTTTCAGTAGAAATTACTAGGTGGCAGCACAAGTTTAGTTATATTTTATTTTTTTATCGTTAAAAAATCATAATAACACATGTATACCCGAATAGTTATTTTCTTTATAGGTACCTCGCATAAAACTTTTATATATTTTTATAAATCATTTAAAAAAAAGTAAAGCTGTTAAGACAATTCTGTGGTTCTTAGCCTAAACGAAAAATTTAGTATAGCGCCATCTGTAAGTTGCATGTATTATTACATTTTATCTATAATTTTATTTGTTGATATACTTAGATGTTAAAACAATTATTAAACGGCTTTATTATTACAATGTATGTTCATTTAATAGTAGAAACATTCCAAATATTGTATAAATTTAGTCATTGATTATAGTTTTTCTACTATCATTAATTTTGTAGCTAAAGGAAAAGATTAGTAACCCACAACTAAGACCAATATCATTACATTAAACAGTTTATGATGTGATGATGGTCTAATCTATGGTAAAATTTCTATTATTTTTTCTGAAAAATCAGCGAAATCATTCAAAATTATTTCGTGTATTTAAAATTCTCTTCAATTCTCTGCGATGGTAATCGCCTCCTTTTTTATTTTTATCGATAAAAAATCATGATAAAAAATGTATACCCAAATAATTATTTTCTTTATACCATGAATAGAACTTGAAATAAATGTTTTAATGATAAGGAACTTCGTTCCTATCTGGTGTCCCACGACACCACACGATTTTTTTTGTTTTATATATATATATTCAACATTTTTAGTTTAACAAACCATTATATAGCCTATGTCACTACCACGATTCTGATGAATTCAACAACACCTCATATATCAAAAACGAAATACACATCTCGAAAAACATAATCCTTTTTCTGGCGCAGTCAGGTAGAAACTAATGAAGAGGTTCTTTATTAAAGTAACAAAACTCAAAACAATTATTTCTGGAATTTTTGTCTGTTTGTCTGTGTGTTTATGTACGTTAATGTTTATGTGTTGTCGTAAACTTCACTTAAATGGTGTTTATTTTACTTCAATCGGTTGACAAAAAAAAGTTACAGCAGCTTAAAAAATACTGCGACATTATAATATACGCGGCCGGACGATAATACCTATATAAACTATAAATCTGCCTTTTTTGCTATGATATGACAGTGTATAAGTTAAATAAGTATGTACAGCTGTAGAATACCAATGATTGTATCATAACCGCTTTATACTCTACTATTACAGAAAGCCAACAAAAGTCACCATACGTCGTTATCTAAATATCTCAATCCAAATAGCCAATTAAAATCCAAAATTTCAAGCGACAACTGTTTGTCTTGTTAGCAATATTTTTAATTGAGACAGACCCTACATGTGTGTCAAACAATAGTTTTGAAACCACCATCCATCACTGACCTTTGTTGCCTTCATTAAATCTCTTTTCGATTATAGGGCAAGTGTGCGGTTGTTGAGGGGTCAGGTTATACTGGATTTTGAGGGTTCCAGTTATAATGGTTTTGAGTTAGGTCATTGTTTACATGAACCGGGCAAATAATTAAGAATGTTCATTGGTTTTGTCAACACGGTGTATGGAACCTACGCAGTGTGATTGCGGTGGGATTCGATTGTTTGATCTCTTCTTATTGTGGGTAAAAGTTTATTGGTTCTGTCGCAGATTGATGTTTACCCTTTCATTTTTGATGTAAGGAATGCTAGAATATTAAATCGTATCGTGTTTAAACCGACCGCTAAAATTTAGTTAGTGTTGTTTTTCTTGGAATTTAAGGTATTATTTTGTACCTCGACTGTGTAGAATTACTTAACTTCTTCACTTTCTCCTTAGTAATCAGCTAAACTCTTGGCAGTTCATGAAGCAACATATGGAATCAAACTAAATGAAACCACGTGAAAGACTAAGTTATTTTTGTGACAAACAATAATTACGTGTATCCAATTAATTTTAAATTACGAGATCTGTGTTTTTGTAGAAAAGGGTACGTTAAATCGCAAGTAACTTATTGAACCGTAGGACGTCAAACAGACCTTAACATACACATTAACTTCCTTCTCTTCAATTTCTTTCGTAAAGGATTCTTCAGGGGTCTTTTACGCTCCCTTATTAGGGCGATGTTTGTTTTGTGCGGGACATAGCCCCGGAGATTCTCGGGTCATTATCCGGGAGCGTCACACGTGATGCGTGAAATTATTTCGTACTTTACACAGTTCTGTCAGCCCGGTGCGTACGCGCTGCTTGTGCTCTCCCTACACACATAAGCGCTAGTGTGGATACGACTTTTAAAAGGACTTCGAAAATATTTATTTAAATATTTATTAATGTTAAGTAGTAATAAGTTACTAAGTAGATATAAGTATTATTATTAATAGTTAGCTTTTATTTGCGGTTCTGTTATATTAAAGTTTTTTTTTTTTAAACAAACATACACACTCACAAACTTTCAACTTTATAATATTAGTATGATGTGATTAGTGAGATTTCGTGTATTTAGAATATAATTCATATCCAAACTTGTATTTTCAATTTAAAATAAAGTTTATTACATTCTTACATCCTATCTACTAAAACAAATAGTATAAAATGTACATCCACTTAATTTAATAGGCCACCTATAATTAAAACTAAATATATTATCGCAACTTAAAAAAAAAACTCTTGACTGCACGTTTGGCCTAGTGGTTTAACGGTCACCACGCCGTTTCCTACTTCGCCAAGTGTCGTGGGTTCAAATCTCACGTAGGACAACGCTTTGTGTGATCCACAAATTGTTGTTCTGAGTCTGGGTGTTCCTTGTGTCCGTTTCATGTATGTTTGTAAAGTCCCCCGCGACACAGGATTTATTCCTAGTGCGGGAGTTGTCTTTAAAAAAAAAACAAAAAACTACTTAACATTAATCATTGTGATTTCGAAGCACATACATATTATACGTTGTAGAACCACTTATTATTTGAATTTGGAATTAATATTTTGTCTTGCATATCCATTCTAATTCTACTAACTAAAGACCCTATCCAACCCTAACCGATAACGATTCGTATAAAATGAAGTTGTAACGCAATACATCTGCTATACAAGCTTGACACATTCGCATTGTTACACGAACACTATTTATAATTGTACAATAAGATTGTGTTTATAGCTTACTCGTTGTTGTAATTATTAAATGTAAAGTCAATGATCCGAACTAAATAAGAATTAGATAGGCTACTGAGGCCGTAATCTTTGAATAGTAAGTAATATTACAAAGAGGTTAAGTTTGTGAGGTTGAAACGAGTAATCTCTGGACTTCTTTTACAAATAAAAAGCCACATTATTTTTGAGTATCATAGGCAACATAGATATTAACCAAAAATGATTATCGCGATACTCGACATACACGGACGGCGCCGCGGGTAATGCTAGTATAGTATTAGGGTATATGTCACTTTCGTACGAAGATAACGAATAGGTTGTTCAAAAACAACTTAGGTAGACTTAAATGAAAACAAGGTTAAGGTTTTTATAATAAAGTAGTTATCCCTGCTTCGCCAACGTAATTACCTCTTATTTCGTGTTTTAACTCTGAAAATTATTAACTTTCATAAAACCGTTAATTCCTTGCATTATTTTCTTAAGGGTGAAACTTTCAAAAATATTTTTAAGTCAGTGGATAGAATATCTTTTCATGTTGGGCCACCAGAAGATCAGAAGAGCTGTAAGTCACTAGCGCCAGTGGGTTAGGTTAGTCGTAGATAATTCAGTCAGTCGAGGCAAGTATTTTTATTTGTATAATGAGAGGTTTATAAAATCACAAATAACATTCCTCATGCTATGGAAAGTTTAAAAGAATTATTAGAGTACCATGAGGGTACCATCAGAAATTGAAGATGCCAACAGACAGAGGAGAATCATAGAAACAACTTGCACTATGTTTACCTACCAGTTTCTTCCTTTCCCATACTCTCTGATATGATCTAAAATTAGTTATGTTGATAGGTTGTCTTCTTAGAAATATTTGCGTTATAATTGTAGATACAATTATAACGCAAATATTGTAAGATAGTGTATAATAACGCACTTGTGACGCCTCTGGTGTTGCGGGTGTCCATGGGCGGCGGTAATCACTTACCATCAGGCGATACGTCTGCTCGTTTGCCGGTCCATTCCATAAAAAAAAAAAAAAAAAATTGAATAAATATAAATATTATAATTTAATAATAAATTATACACCAATCAAATAACTTGCAGTTATTTAATTTTTTTTGTTTTTATTTGAAATTTATCAAAAAGCTAAGAGACTGCAATCTGCTGAAATGTTAATCAGAATAGTTACTATACTAAAATCTGTATTCGAATTCAAGATCCCTTCTTTACTTTTTTATAACAAGAGTATAATAAAAATCTTCCAAGGTAGGAGATACTTATGTGTTTAAGATACTTTTATTAGGACTAATCCTGGCCTTCTTCAGATACTTGTCTCACCTTGTTTGTTTTGCGTAAGGAATTAAATTTACAAGAGAGGTGTCGAAACGAAGGAATAAATTCGTTCCTTAAGTAAGTCATATTCTGAATAGGGTGACCGTCTAGTGGTTATTTAATCGGTGATCATGAATATTCGAAAATAGATTTCTAAAATTATTGTTCATTTGAAATTTATTTGATTGTTTCCGGTTAATGCGAGGCCAAAAGAAAGGGTAATTGTTTGCAGTCCATATACGCTTGTACCTATACCTATTCCACCGTAACGCCTCAACTACTGAAGCGATTTTAGAGAAAGAGATGTCAATAGATTCGTAAAAATAGCCCGAGTACCATAGGCCATATAAATTTTATCAACAGTTTTTACATAGTCGAATTATAGTTTTTGACCTGACAACATCTTATAATTCGATGGAGCCGGCTGCACGCACGAAAAACATGACTCATGCGGTGTTACCTCGCTATGCGGCGTTACCTCTGAGGCGTTCCATTTAAGGCTTGAAGTGCAAGCGAGAGATAGATGAACATCTATCTCTCATCATTTCATCAATGTTTCGTTATGACTTGTCACGTTAAACTATTGTCCGTAAACAGACTTTATAGACAAACATTTTTTTTTAATTTATCATAATGACATGCTTTATTAATAAAACTTTGCGTCTATCAATTATTACTTGTTTGTTGACTGGTAAGTGTATCTCATACGTGTTGCGTTAGTAAATGAATTATCTATTGGTTCGTATAAATATGTGGCGACCTCTACATACAGCGCAAACAGCAACATGCTACAGCGTCATCGACCAAAGATACACCGAACTACGGTGTGACGTCACGACACGGAGTACACAACAGTATCAATCCTGAATCGCGCAGTGAAAAGTTCTCGCGCCAGTTAACATATATACAACTTCCCAACATCAACCGTAAGGGCAGTTGGCCCGCCAGGCATGATCACCGCGCCTGGTCGGAGGATCCTCCCTTTGTGTTGAGGAACACAGAACCAGTTCCTCCACAAATATGTTACGAAAAGATCATTTAGCGATTTATTTAACATCCAAAACCTGTGCCTAAATACGAATAATGGAATAAAAGCAAAAGCTGTAGCAGCCCTGTAAATTTTAAAGGAGAAAATAAATCTGATAAGTATGTGTTTATCTGAAAGAATTTCAATTTGGAAGATTTCCCGCCGCCTGTCTTGTAGCGTTACACACAACGCGATATTAATGATTGCAGAGAGTACTCGCAGCCACCTGACTTCCAAAGGTATTAGGGCAAAGGGAAATTGCAATGTTACGTGCTGTTTATTTATAAAGAGCTTTCTAATAAAATATTTATCCATGCTTTTTATAATTTGTCGTCTACTTTTTTACCGCGTTACTAGGTAATAATAAACTCAAACAAAGATTTTCGTTTTTGTAAAAGGATAGTGCTAAGTTGTGTAAGTCATCCTTCAACTTAAAACGACAAGGACTGTAGAAGTGTATTATTTCCAATATGTATTATGATTAGGTATTATGTACAAAAACTCTAATGCTTATTTTTATAATCTGTACTAGCTTTTAAAAGACATGCAAGACAGATTATTTGAAAGAAATTTTAGCTGTAGATGAAACTATTTTTGCCTGAGAGACATTTTCTGGTTCGGTAGGCCCAAGTGACCGGAAGGGCTATAGAATGATATTAACACCCGAACATATTCTCTAAATACTAAGTATTATAAAATTCGCTACACCCCAAATCGCTAAATGTCTTTATTTCATCGCACATTGAACACCAATAAACACAAAAGGACAAGTTGAAATTAAATTTATTGCTTGTCAAATATCACTTGTCGTATTGTCGTGGTACTACTACGTTAGTGGTAATTGCCACAACACATGGTGTGGTGCCGAAAGGGGTAGAAAATGAATGGTAGATTTTTGATTGCTCGTTAAAGGGTATTCAGAGATATTGTTTTTCGATATGTTTTGTTCCCTTGTTAATAAAAATAACTTATTTTAGTCCTTTTGTACAATGAGGGGTCAAGGGGTCAACGTGTGTACTGGATTACTATGACTTCTTACAGCTATTTTCGATAATTTTTTTGAAGTTATAACGTGACACACGCGACAGCTTTTAACCTTTGTTATAGTATCTATGTGGGTTATGGTTTTCCAAAATCCTCAATTTAAAACTTGCAAACTTACTTTCAATAGATTTGGATTGAGAATCTTGTTACATATCTCTCGTATTGTAATAGTTAGTGTAATATATATCCCACCAAAAATATTTTCATGTAAAATGTTGCCAAGACGACTGCATATGGCTTACCCTGTGAAAAAGATATCAGATCTCAAGTAGAGCCAAGCTTCTGAATCTACACGCCCTAACCCTACCAACCTTAACTTCACAAACTCTACATCTCAGTAAAAATGTGTTTTTGGTGGGATTTCATTTCTTTTTGTAAGTTGCTTAGGGCAGTGTTTTTCTTTTTTTTTCTTTTTTAGAGGTGTATTTCTTGTACATCTTCTTATTACTTTCGAAAAAGTCCGTGTACCAAAAACATATAGCATAAAAATTAGCGAAAGTCTCATACAATCTTCCAGCCTCCAATTTTTGGGGTTGGGGGGCAAAAGTAATAGGTTTATGATTTTTTCTGTTGTTTCTATACTGAACTTAGCTTACATTCCAAATTTCAGCTTTCTAGCACTTCAGGAAGTACTCTAAACAGTTTTGGTGATCATCAGTGTGTCAGTGACGAAATCGGTGTTTTTTAGGTATCAATAAAATCTAAAGTATCAGAGTTATGCAATTGAAACTTTGTTTATTAGTCTATTACTGACATGATATCCTGAGAATTTGAACGGTCTGGTATATCGGAAACCAAAGTTACGAGGGTTCAAAAAAACGACGAAACACTTCGAGAAAAGGTAGGTAGCGCCCTTCCGCTTCGCTTGCCTCGTCTTGGCGGGGGCACCGTGCCCCCAGATAGATAACAGAGAACGAAAGTTATCATATTTTGAAAGCGATTATTGCGATTTGCTAATGTTTTATAGAGATATAGGTATGTGTTCCTACGCATATATGAATGAATAGATAGATTGCTTATACATATATTTGTTTCCATAGCCTTGATATTTAAATACTCTTTCATTCGTTCTGCTCATTGAGTTAAACCCAAAGATTATATTATTTACTAGCCTATTTCTTACAGTCTTTGTAAATTTTAAAGACACGATTTTCATACCTTGCATGAGCACGACTTATTGACGTAGGTTTGCGTAAAGGGAAGTAATAAACTTCTTCTCTTAATCGTTGAAGATCTTTTACCTATTGTGTTCTATCAGGCAGAGCAGAGTCACAAACTATAAACAGGTACTATTGTACGATACCTAATTTGATTATTGTACTGTATCCTAAGCTCTTCTTATACACTCGTGATATGACGATGGTGAAACTTTTCAGACGCCACGTGTAAGAAAAACGTGGGTAGAACATAAATTCGCCGTCACTTATACTTATCTCATGCTCTAACCAAAGTTTCTAAACAACCACTATTCAAAACTGCCACTAAAAAGCAATTTGGCATACTTTAAAACTGAAATGTAAGGTTCCCTTGTAAGTGCTAAGTCGTGTAGAGACCGCCCTATTCCCGAGGCGTGGTGCTTATCCATCAATATATTTTGCATAGCGTTGAGAGCGTCGTAGTTTTACTGTGTACCTGAATATATGTGTATATTTAGTATTATATTTACGTATAGAAAGACATATATGAGGAAACAGGGTCGGTTAGGTCACAATGAGATTAAAATTGTAAATTTTTGACAATTTATGCATACAGTCCGTCGGGAATCTTTGTAGTAGGCACTTGAATGTCCGTAATTTAAATATAAGTTAATAATAAACTTCAAGAAGGAGTAGCTAATCAGTCATATAGTATTCTCAACTAATTTTAATTAAATTAAAATATGCCTAGTCAACATAGGCTTGAACTGGCTAGAACGCTGTAAGAGACTAATAGGTATCAAGCAATTCTTTAGTAAGCTATGCAAAGCTGACACACATGGGAGCTCCTTAAGTTGAAAACGAAGTTCAATTACCTAGATTCTGACTCTTCAATAACTGCCAAAAACTTGATTTCCTATATTATTATACACTAGCTTTTACACGCGGCTTCGCTCACGCAGAATTTCATCCCCTGATTTACCCCCTTAGGGGTGGAATTTCAAATAATCCTTTCTTAGTGCTCACTTACGTTATATAAAGAACCTACATGCAAAATTTCAGGATTCTAGCTTGAGCGGTTTGGGCTGTGCCCTCTGGGCATCTCTGGGTATGTCAGTCAGTCAATCAGTCAGTCTGTCAGTCAGTCAGTCAGTCACTTTACTCTTTTATTATATAATAAATAGATATCCTACCTATATTATTGTATTCATATACTTAAGGAATTAACTGTAAACATTTTAAAATATTAAGTATTAGGTAGGCCGTAGGCTAAATCGTGATCATACTAACCGTGTACAATACATGTCCACGATATAGATAACATTTACTCTTGTACATCTTATTTAATAAGTATTTGTTATAGTAACAGTCCTGTCATCAGACGATTCCATAACAGTAACAAAAAACATCTAAATTTTGTGATCTCTGCAATTTTCAAAGTTAAGTTCCAATAAAAAAGGCATAACACTAAGCTTTGTCGGTACGTTCTTCCTTTTATTAACGAAATATAATTTAAAATTCCATTTCAATCAACTCGCAATATCAACTAGGTAATTCGTCGGACCATAAATTCGCAATTACGTCACTGTTGAACGACGTTCAAAATTACCTATTTCCAACATTTTTTTCCATCCAACTCCCTGTAGGCATTGAAAACTGGGTAGGTGTGGTCGGACTGAGAGAAATCATTTTCATTGGTCGTTCATGAACACACCCACCGCTGTTACAACAACGAACATCGCAGTATAACAAGCCTTGTCCCTAAACACCGAGCCTTGTGAATTTCTCTCTCCCTTTCTCAAGTAGTTAAGTTGTGTTTCAGGACGGTGCCCACTGAAACTGGGTTCGTATCAAAGTCCCGAGAGTATTCAGCACTGCCATCTAACGAGAATTCGTTGAACTACGTGGATAAAGCTTCAGTAAGATGGCGCCTATAGCTGCATCGAAAGCCTCAAACAGAGCTTTTAAAGTTGTTGACTTTGGAGAATTGAAGATGTTTGTCGAGGAGTTTCTATGTTTAATGATAGATATAATCACTCTGTCCGATTTTAATACAAACAAAATATCGACCCTTTAGTTTATCTACTACCTCTACCTTCACGCATTATGAAACAATTAAATTTTAAGGACTTTGAGCTTGACAATCTTATAAGTAAGGATAATTATTAGCTTTTATCTAAGAAACTTTATAAAGGCGGTTTAACGTCCTACGCAATTAACATTTATCGATAAAACTTTAAATAGATTCCTAATTGTTTTCAATTTTATTTGATTTATTGCCTTCATGTAAATTAGTAACATCTCGGTTACGTTTCCTTTCTTAGTGAAAAGATTTATAAATAAAAAGGTATGATTAATATTTTGACCTCCGTATTTAGAAAAACTTTCAGGAATCAGGCGAACGGATTAAGTCATGTTGGTTTAGGCGTTTTGTTTTGCCAATTTATTTTCCTATAAAACACTACGGCTCAGTTTCACCAGAAGAACATACTGGTCGCTTAGTGGTCGAAATTCGACCATAATTCATTTATTTCTTTATATTTTATTCTTTAGTTTTCTGAACTCCTCCGCCATTAACTACGCCAAATTTCAAACTCCTCCGGCCCCGTTCGCATCATTTTCGAGAAAAGGGGTATAAAGTTTTTACTTCACGTATAAATGTATAGATACTCGCTTAGCTTCCGGAGCGAGATTTGAAGCGACTGTCTGCAGCTACTGAGTGCTGTGCATGTCATCAATAGACACGATTATCACTGTGGAAACTTTTAGACTAATGGCTAAGCTTTTTTTATGAGAAGAACTTTTGTGTCTTTTTGTTTTCCAACTGTGATTAATAGCTCCGCTTTACAAAAAAAAAATTGAGATGGAAATCCTAGTCTTCAGTGAACAGCCTCAAAGAATGAGTCGTTTCTAGATTCACGACAAAAAATAGACATGTCAAAGGATTCATTTATTCTCAACTGAAGGCGATATTCGTTACTTCTAGTAAGTAAACTACTATTTAAGATGATTGATCTTTCTGACTTAAAGGTAGTTTAATTCAACAATGCATTTATCTCAAGTACCCTATTCAATTCGTTATCTCTGACAGTTGTATAAAATACAACAATAAATTGTTGTGATAACTATTGTTTAGATGCAGGAAACTAACATACACTCCAGAACTAAATGATCACAGCACACAGTTGCTTCAGTCGCTCCTAGATTATAACTTGGTTTAATGAAATATAGCTTGAAGTTGGATTTACGAGTAAATTTTGTTGTGTGCTGTTAACAGTTTCCATTCAAATTTCAACAGTAAAATAAAATGTCATGAAGGTTTATATGCACAACGTAACTTTATGTTTGGGGAATGAACAAATTAATCCAATGATTATTTTTGTAAATCAGTTGAATTTGGGTTTATGCATTTGTACATTAGCAACTTGGTCACTAATGTGCGTTATTTGATTATTAAATATAAGTGTAATAGTAGGTATACTTTAAATGAAAAATTTCAACGTCTTTTTGCCAATAAAGGCAAACAGTCCTATAACCGAGTCGAATTGCGTTGTAACTTACAATATATCGGTAATAGCTAATTAGGTGTAATCCTATAATCGGTCAGGTTAGAAAATTACCCACACGGGCCCTATTTGCGGTCGCTGCGATTAGGCCCATAAAACTCAGTGCGATCTTGATAAGGGATGCGCGAAAAGCAATGTATGTGGGCTACTGTGAGGTATTCGTGTAATAAACATTCCTTTGAAATTTATGTTTTATTTGTTGCAGTACATGTTGAAACACTGCGAGATTCTGCTTCAACATAAATACGTTAACAAACCCGCTGTTCTATTATTATTCGATGACAAATTGTACTTACTGAGCTAACAAGAACCTGTACTTTCTAGAATTCCTCTTTAAATAAATTAATATTTCGGACATCTTACACACAACGCTATCTAGTCCCAAGCCAAGCAGAGCTTGTATTATGGGTACTAGACAACTGATATAAATACATATATATACTTTTTTATGTAAATACATACATATTGTTACGGATAATAATAATCCTCAAGCCTTATCTGCGCACACAAATACACACACACTTCTTATCGATCTCCTGAGGCAAGGAATAATGGACCTTATTTCTATATGCACAGTGTCGGATATCGATTGGCTGTTGCCTAATTATTATTAACTTCGATTATTTTTATTAGCGTTTTTACTAGTAGATTCTCGTGTTTTATAGGCGTTTCTAGAAATGAAAGAGTAATAATAATATGAGTATAAATAGAGCGTCTCGCGGGCCGCAGGCAGTTCAGTTCAGTTTGAGCTATAGTGAGATAAACATCGAAGTGATATCAGCGATCAACCTAGCGACCTCGGCGGCCTTTAAGGATTGTAATTCAGTATAGTATTGTGATTTTAATAGTGGTTTTAATAAAGTCTAGTTAACACGTCAAAAGGCTTCTTTCTCAAATAAATCGAACCCTAACACGTAACAACTGGTGTAAGAAGTGAAATTTGAGAAATGCCATTGACCCCGAGAGACGACGGTACCAGCGAAGGAGTGAAGACTAGGGCTCAACGTGCTGCAGGAGCAACGGGCATGGAGGAAAGCGCCTCGCCTTCTGGTCCCGCCCACTATACCACGCTCCCTTCGGAACAAGGCCCGGTTGTCCACACCCCCACGGCTATGCCTACGCCTGACTGACGCGGATCTGTTAAAGATGATGGTTGTCATGAAAGAGCAGCTTGAGAACAAATTTGTAGCTATACAAGGAGCTGTACAGAATGGCCAACAGCAGCTGGACAACAAGTTTGCGTCCCTACAAAAACAAATGAAGGATGACCAACATCTACTTTTATCCGCTGTCAGCGAAGTAAGTGTTGCCGTCGATAAACTACGGAAGGACGTCGACGTAGTTGAGGAACGGGTCACCTGCCTAAGTTCTGATATGGACAGCATGAAGACTGCACTGAATGAGTTGCAGAAGAGGGTAGTGCGCCTGGAAATGTCAGATGTAACAGTAGCTGGTTGTGGTGTAGTACATGCACCCAGTGTAAAGGTCCCCTCGTACGACGGCAGCACTCCGTGGACCGCGTACCGTCAGCAGTTCCAGACCGTCGCAGCTGCTAATGGGTGGACAGATGAACAGTGCCTGACTGCTCTTACTGTCGCACTTAGGGGGCAAGCACTAACAGTCCTAGAGGCACTGCCAAGTCCGGGCAGTGGATACAAGGAATTGTTGGAAGCGCTCGAATCGAGATAAGGGGAACGTCATCTGGAGCACGTTTTCCGCGCCCAGCTACGCGACAGAATCCAACGTCCGTGAGAGGGATTACAGCAGTGGGCGTTAGAAATAGAAAAACTCGTACGAAAAGCGTATCTGTCGGTCGACCCGGACATGTTAAGGGTAAATACCGTGCAGGCATTCATGGACGGCATCAAGGATTTGGAGGTTAGAGCTGCAGTGAGGCTTGGTCACCACACCTCACTAAGGGAAGCACTGGCACACGCCTTGGAGGTCGAAGCGGTTTGACAGGATGCCCCACGGATCCACAAATTACGGGAAGTCTCAGAAGAAAGAAAAGAAGTCAAGTCTTCTTTGAAGAAGGGATCTGGGATCATGTGTTACAGATGTGGTGAGAGAGGTCATCTGCAGCTAAGTTGCCCTCTTAAGAGTACGCAGATGTCCAGGTTACAAAATATAGAGGACCGTCTAGAGGAGCTAATGAGGAAACGTTGTGAAAAGAAGTTTTTGGAAAAACATGACAGCAAGACAAAAGGTGATGTCATCAGACAATGCAAAGAATATGTCTCGTGGAGAAAGTGTACTTCGACACCAAACTCAAAATCCACAGACTTGACGGTGAAGCGCATTAAAGTTACTCCTTTGGGACCCTGTGAAGATGAATCAATGAAGATAGCACAGCGGGATGACGATGACCTAAAGCAACTCATCACATGGAAAGCACAGGGTAATGCTAGACCTGATTCGAGTAGTATATCATCTGCGAGCGCTATCACTGAAGCTTATCGGGCACAATGGGATAGTTTAGTTCTGCAGAACGGGGTACTGTACCGAAAATGGGAGAAGACCAACGGCAGAGAGTTCCACCTGCAGATAGTTGTGCCAAGAGCTAAAGTGCCGGACGTTCTACGTAAAGTTCACAAGGGAGCTTCAGGAGGCCATCTTGGAGTCAAGAGGACACTGTTGAAAGTACGCAAGAAATTCTACTGGCTCCATTGTCGGCAAGATGTACAGGACTGGTGCCGTAAATGTACTACTTATACTGCTGTAAAAGGTACACAGAAACAGTCCAACGTCGGCACACCATGGGAACGAATTGAAGTTGACGTAGCAGGTAAGAACATGAAGACCAGATACGATTCGCGTTCAAATTTAAACGGTTTCGAAGAAGGTGCATTGGTATGGTTACATAACCTAACCCATAGGAAAGGAAAGTCCCCTAAATTACAACCCAAATGGGAGGGGCCGTATAAGGTGATTACACGGATGAACGACGTTACCTACAGGATTCAGCGGCATTCAAGAAGAGCGTTCAAAGTAGTGCATATCGACCGCCTGCCAAAATATCGTGGCAGCAATAGCGATGTTCGGGACGAACATCTCTAAGAAGGGGGTAGTGTTACGGATAATAATAATCCTCAAGCCTTATCTGCGCACACAAATACACACACACTTCTTATCGATCTCCTGAGGCAAGGAATAATGGACCTTATTTCTATATGCATGGTGTCGGATATCGATTGGTTGTTGCCTAATTATTATTAACTTCGATTATTTTTATTAGCGTTTTTACTAGTAGATTCTTGTGTTTTATAGGCGTTTCTAGAAATGAAAGAGTAATAATAATATGAGTATAAATAGAGCGTCTCGCGGGCCGCAAGCAGTTCAGTTCAGTTTGAGCTATAGTGAGATAAACATCGAAGTGATATCAGCGATCAACCTAGCGACCTCGGCGGCCTTTAAGGATTGTAATTTAGTGTAGTATTGTGATTTTAATAGTGGTTTTAATAAAGTCTATTTAACACGTCAAAAGGCTCCTTTCTCAAATAAATCGAACCCTAACACGTAACAATATTATACATAGAAAACTCCCAAACTCCGAAACAAATATTTGCAGATCGTACAAACATTTGGTCCGACCCGGGAATCGAACCCGAGACCTCAAGCACAGCAGCCGCATACGCTACCACTGCGCCACAGAGGCAGTCAAAATATTAAGAGCAAATAATTTATTTTTGAAAAAGAAGTTTACACTTTACTTACATGAGAATATGTATTGTTTACTTGTTAGGTGGATACATATTTTGAGGGACATGTTTTAAGGGTTTGGTTTTAAGAGAATCAAATATTCATTCTGTAGATTTAATTGAATCATAAATCTCATACCATGTTTTACTTAAAAATAAACTGCCCGCTTTTACGGAATTGGCGGGCTAACGAGCAGACGTATCGTCTGATGGTAAGTGAGGCGGGGGGGGTGGGTGGGTTGGGGGGAGGGGGGAGGGATGGGCCTTCGGTATCCTCATTCACTCGGTGAAACAACAGCGCAAGGACTATTTCACGGTTTTCTGTGAGGCCGTGGTATCACTCCGGTCGAGCCGGCCCATTTATGCCGAAGCGTGGCTCTCCCAC
Source organism: Diaphora mendica (assembly GCA_949125395.1). Taxonomy (NCBI): domain Eukaryota; kingdom Metazoa; phylum Arthropoda; class Insecta; order Lepidoptera; family Erebidae; genus Diaphora; species Diaphora mendica. The sequence continues at coordinate 35,527,602 of OX421311.1, read as the reverse complement.
GTGATGAACGAATGCCATGGCGTTTGACTTGCCTAAATAATTTTGGTCCAGGATGAAGTCTCACTTCGCTTGTACTTGAATTTTTACCCAACTGCAAAAGAAGGAGGGTTATGTTTTTCGAGTGTATGTATGTATATTTCTTTGTCACGCCGTAGAGCCTAAACGGCTTGTCGTATTTTATGTGAGTGGTGTCAATAGAATCGTCTTAGACGTGGGAGTGACACTGGGTACATCAAAATAAAAAAAATAAAAACTGAATTTAATACAGATGGCAGATAATGGTGGTGATTCTCCTGTTGTCATTACTAAACTAAAATTACTTAAAATTTGTTATTGGATTATATACTCTAATCTAATCTCCTTACAGTCCATTTTTCGATATCTCACATCTCAGCTGTCACTGTGTTTAGTTTTGTACTAAATACAAATAAATCAGACACACACGCTTGTTTATTACTTGAAAACTAAAATTTACTTTGGAATAATCAAAATTAGTTAAATTACTCAACTTAGACCCTATTTTTCTTTTGCTATTCTTGTGTTGAACGTTTAAAACGTGTAACGTGTGACATAAAACTTGACATGTCGCACTAAACTTAGACGCCGACTAAATTACCTACGTATTTATTTCCTTAAAAATGTTTACATTTTGAGTTTAGGTTAGTTATTTTTACTAATAAATGTGTACCTATGATCAACTTTTAGTCAGTACTGAACTAAATACAGTGAAAGCTGAGATATGAGATCTTGAAAAATGGACTGTAAATAGATGAGATTGAAGTATATAATCCAACAACAAATTTTAGTGATTTTTAATTTAGTGATGATAACAAGAGAATCACCACCAATTGACGCAGTCGGGTTTATATTCTTTTAATTAATTTTACTTGTATTTAAGAATTAGCTGCCAAAATGACTAATATTCTGCCTAAAGGTAGGTCCGTCCGTCTTACGAGTATGAGTATGGTCACGGCACCCACATTCTTGACTAAATGGCAGCCTAGTAAGATGTTTTTTCACGCCCCGCTTAGGGGACCCGGGATCATATCGCTAGGAAAACATATGCGCAGTTAGTTGCAAGTTTTGACTGATCAGCACAGTTTTTAAAGATGTTTCCCAATCGAACATTGATCTGAATTCGAACGATATGCCATTTTCGCTGAAGTCTACCTACTTTCTCTAAATAACAAAATTTTGGCTTTTTATACACACATCAAAAGTGTCTAGGGATCAACATATGTGTCTAGGGATCAACATATATTTTTGCAATAACTTTTCTCCTGATTGATATTAATTAAATTTTTCTTTAAGGATTCATCAAATAAAGTGTTTTCGTTTGTCACAGTACCGATAAACCAAGTCACCTTTGCATTAATACAGAAATTTGCCATTTTCCTAATAAAAGGATTTTTTACATTTGAACCACTAACATTAAAGTTCGAAAAAAAGACTGAAATAACAGTTTTCTTTAAAATTTTATTAGGTAACTTAAACAATTAATAATCCGTGTTTCTACCGCGAACACTAACAACACAAGAATCGGTTTGGCATACTCAAAATGAGTTCATCCAAATCACGCTGTGGAATGGCCGCCCATGTTCGTTGCAACAACAAAAAAAGGTCTTCTTGCGACTGGATACCCTCCATATTCGGCAGAGCTCTTCTCTGTAGCATATCCCATGCATGCTCAATCGGGTTCAAGTCTGGCGACTGAGCAGGCCAGGGCCAAAGCCACATCTCAATCTCAAGAAATCCGCATAAAAATGCTTGATCCCTAGACACTTTTGATGTGTGTAGTTTTTATGTAGGTACTATACTCATACATAATTTTATATTAAACAGTTGGTATCATTAAAAAGTTTATTTCGTCTGTTTAAAATTTCAGACAGTGTTGGTACGTTTGAGTTGAGAATTTTTAGCGAACTGCCACTAAATTCAGCATGATTTTTAGCCTAACTTTCTGGGTATTCGTAATACCGCGGAGACGTCTCTGTCTGCGAAATTTAGCTTTGTTATTAGTGACTGATGCATATGCAAGTAGTTTTTGTTTTAGCTTGAAATAGAAATTGTATTTGGCATTTATTGTTTGTAACTACTTATTAAAAGGAAGATGAGGAAGATGTAAGATAGATAGATGTTATACTTTGGTGGTAAATACAGCCGTTAAATCCAAATCTGTTTATAAAAACGTGAGAGGTGTCAAGGGACACCCTGATGGAACGAAGTTTATATTTATATATATTAGGTCTTTACTTATGAAATTGCCGTTCTTCAGTACTGGTCATTTCAAATAAAAAAAAGTTTGTAATGGCTCTGTATTCTAAATTCAAATTAATTTTGTTTTAAAACCATGACATTCTATTTACAAACTCAGTCTTTTGTTTTTTGATTAGCGTTGTATTTTCATTACATTTGAACATTTTTCGTCATAATGGATACTTTAAAAATTCGTGTAATTATGGAATATGAGTTCCGTCGTGGCACCAACGCGACACAAACGGCACGTAACATCAAAAACGTTTACAGAGAGAACTGTACAAACTAACGCACAACCCGTTATTGGTTTTCCCGGTTCCGTTCTGGAAATTTTGACTTGAAAAATGAAGCTCGTGGTCGTCCGGAGACTTTGGTTAACAATAATGAATTAAAGGCGATTGTGGAAGCTGACGAAACTCAATCTACAGCTGAGCTAGCAGCAGCTTTTAATGTAAGCATCAAAACAATATTGATCCATTTGCGACAAATTGGCAAGGTAAAAAAGCTTGATAGATGGGTGCCCCACGACCTTAACGATCGCCAGCTCAACGTACGCGTCGAGACCTGCCTTGCGCTGCTCAACAGGCAAAGAAATGAAGGAATTTTGAAACGAATTGTTACGTGCGACGAAAAATGGATTCTGTTCGACAATCGAAAGCGCTCAGGAAGTGGGTTAGACCCTGGTTCAGCACCAAAGCAATGCCCTAAACCAAAAATGACCCCTAAAAAGGTGATGGTCACTGTTTGGTGGTCTAGTGCGGGTGTGATTCACCACAGCTTTTTACAAAACGGCATGAGCATTAATGCAAATGTGTACTGTGAAGATCTGGAGAGAATGATGGAGAAGCTTGCACATCTGCAACTAGACTTGGTCAATCAGTCGTCCCCACTGCTCCTTCACGACAACGCGCGACCCCATACTGCGCAACAGACAGTCTCCAAGCTGGGGTTGGAAGCTATCCCTCATCCGCCATACTCACCAGACTTTGAACCTACCGACTATTACTTTTTCCAAAATTTAGACAACTTTTTAGTGGGTAAAAAATTCGATTCCCGAGAGGCAGTACAAAATGCTTTTGAAGAGTTTGTTGCCTCCCGTCTAGCTGATTTTTACAAGAAGGGCATCAATAAACTGCCAATGCGTTGGCAAAGATGCGTCGATTGCATGGGTGATTACTTCAAATAACAGAAATAAAAAAGTTTGAAAAAATAAGTACTTTCACTTATTGCATACAAAACGGCAATTTCATAGGTAAAGACCTATTATAATATCCAGCACTATGACATCAACTCAATGTTATAAGTGTCGTTACAACGAAAAGTGTGGTTGTGTCGTTACAACGAAAATTGTCGTTACAACTTTTGGTCTTAATCCGCCTAGCCCCCTTTCGCAACGCGCCCTAAGGAACTTCGTTCCAATAAAACACTAGCGTATGCCCACAGCTCAGCCTGCTTGTATGTCCTTTATCATGGTAAAGCGTAACCTATGTGAATTTTCTAAAAATGAATCCTACTTATATCGATTTATCGCCCCGGAACCCCCTGCATACTAAATTTCATAAAATCGTGGAGCCTTTTCCGAGATTCACATTATACATAATATCTAAGAATTGCTTATTTAACAGTATTAAATTAACTATCATTTAAACTCATTCTGCATATATAGTTTCCATTTCTCTGTTAATGTAATAGTTCATTCACATCACAGATGCTTCTAGTACCGGTCAGGTATTTCGTTTATTGTGTCTACAACTCTACATACTACTGAATCGTCACTGGGACGTACAAAACAAACTGCTACAATTAAGTCGCGACCCGCTCCGGTGAAGTTCAACAGTTTTTCCCTCGTAATTCTATTACATTATTAACTTACACCGTGTTAGGAAACAGGGACGGAAAGGTTCGTCTTATCGATGGAGGCGAGTAATAGAGCCAGAAATGTCGATATCAAAATGGTTTATTTTTTGTTGAATTTTACTTTTTATCGATAGAAACTTTGCGACACTCTGACACCGTATCTACTTAATGTTTAAATAAGCCGGTAAAAATACATTAGTGGTTTAAAGAATAGCACTCGTTAAAAGCTTGGACGATTACGAGTATTTTCAGATGATTAAAACTAATCTAAACTGATCACTATGAAAAAGCGTTGTAGTTTTTTTAAACAAACTAAATATTTAATTTTAATTTACAATTTAATTTTTTACCATTATTTACTTTTGTTACAAAATGGTAACAGACCATTTTTATATCTGTAAATTATTTGTGAATTTTTTTTTTTTATTTGAAGGTCTGCTGAAGTGGGTCTACTCGGTCTGATGGAAAGCTTGAATAGAATCCAAGAGTGGGAGCCACCATACTCACTGCGAATGCAGTCAATGCAGTATGGGGCCTAGTGAGACGCTTTTTCACACCCCGCTTGAAGGACCCGGGATCATAGTGGGACGGAAGCTCGAGCGCTGGTAGTAAGTTTTTGACTGCTTGGCACAGGAAGGAAGAGCCGCACTGTTTAGTTCGAGAGTGTATTTCTACTACGCTGAGACGGTGACTAGGCCAGCCAGAGATGGAACCAGTTGGAAGAGCTCTTCAGAACACTTCATGGTAAAGGCGATAGAGGATTGAAAAAGAGGCGATTCCTCTTCGCAGATTTTTTTGAAATACCATTTTATATACTTTAAGACGGTTCCTTTTATTGATGGTATGGTATGGTAAGCTATGCATTTAGGGTTCAAAATAAAATGTAATAAATAAATGTAAGATACTTAATTTCACTAATCGATATCCGGTTATCGACAATGTGTCACATCTCCAAAAAGTGTATGGCGGTCTTTCGTCTCGCCGCTCTCACAAAGATCGCGAGCTGAAAACTTTTAATACTTTAACTTGACTTTCACTCAATTTCGCTTAACGCCATCGTTGACACGCCTCGACGCCTTTTATATAGCTTTATAACTGTTTTACTGGGCATAATGGTTTAAACTTATAGATTACAAGCCTCGAGTTCAAGATTTCTAAATCTCGTAGTGGTTTGATAATAATTGTTTTTATTAAAATAATTAAATGTTTTTTTTTAGAAGTTATCAAGATAATATGGCATGTTCTTTGATAACTTTTTTTTTGGGGGGCCTTTTGTAATGTTAAGTTTAGTTGTACATTTTAATTATTAAAAATAACACAAACCAAATAATACGCTAACAATCGATGACTGAGAGATGAAGAAATTGACAGCCAGCAGTCAAAAACTGGAACTTACTATCATCGCACGTAGGCACTATGATCTCTGAAAAAACATCTCACTAGGCCGCCAATATGCATTCGCAGTGAGTATGGCCCCAACTTTTGTATTCTACACATGCTTTCCATCAGCCAGAGTAGAGTCACTTTAGCGGACTTTAATTAAGATTGAAAGAAAATGAGTTTTAAGGATTATTTCGTTCCTACTATTCCTATGACTCCCCTTGTTCGGAGCCGACAGCTGCACTGAAGATCACAGATGTCAATGAGACGGCGGTTATCACTTACCTGGTGACCCAGCTACTTGCTTGGATTCCATTCCTTGTGGATCACACAAAGTGTTGTCCCATGTGGGATTTGAACCCACAACACTTGGCGCAGTAGAAAGCGGCGTGGCGACCGCTTACACCACTAGGCCAACCGTGCAGTCGCATAGTTAATTGAATTGTATACTTCATTTGAGAAATTTAAATACTATCAGTCAACGTAATTATTTCAAGCGAAAGCCCATACCCCAATCCCCTACCCCTACCTCCCCCCCCATCCCCAAAAGGCCGGCAACGCACTTGTGACGCTTCTGGTGTTGCATGCTTCCATGGGCGGCGGTAATCGCTTACCATCAGGCGATACGTCTGCTCGTTTGCCCGCCTATTCCATAAAAAAAAAAAAAAAAAAAGCAAATGCCACTCAGGCCGTTACGAATCTATTGACACCTCATTCATTTACATTAATTCAGTAGTTTAGGCGCTATCGTAGAACATACTTACATAGACTGCCAAAATTATTGCCCTTCCTTTTGCCTTCACCGAGTCTGATAAAAAAATCATCATGTATTCAAGAAAAATACCTAATTACATAATATACTTGATTTTGGTATTGGTGAGAAGTATTATTATTAATCGATGATTTCATGTTAAGCATCTCATTTTAAGACTACAAACAGACACTTCAATCAATTTTATTTATTTGTAAAGATAACAAGAAAAACAGTTTCAAATTATCTGATTATAAAATCTTAACAATAGTTTCAGAGAATTCTATATAATACATATTGAGTAAGTTAATAAGTCAAAGATCTTTAAAACTCAAGTCAACAATCGAAAAAGCTTTTATCTATTGTATTGTGAAATTACGCTTTTGAAAAAGAAAAACTTATACAAGGTCTACGGTTCTTTATTTCGCTTTACAAACTTACTTCATTTGGGTAATTGAGCAGCATTAAGCATAAGTTAGCAAATCATGAGCAAATCAGATCGCTGGTACAGCTAACACATATATTTGCAGCAACAATCAAATTTAATGCTGAACTAAACGGTACAAACATTTTATTGCTGTTTTAAACAATCTAGTACACGTTTTTATATAAAAAACTTTAATACTTTAAAGCTGCAAACAACGTAGCTTCAGAAAGATTGATATCTACTTTTTTTATCGAAACTGAACTAAATAAAATACAAAAATAGTTCGACCAAAAAAAATTGCAAAAAGAGAAACAAAATAAAACCCCATCACGACACGACAAATTGATGTCATCCATCCCTCTCTCGCTAACAGTCGCAACATATCACTCGACGCACGTCCTCGGCATTTTTCCTCTATATATTATTAATACATAAGTACAATCCGATGCACTGTTCCCCCCTTCGCGTGATGTATCGCTCTGTCCTTTTCTATATTGTTGGGTCTAGTTTTCCCAAGCGACCGAACCCCGAGGGTAAAACTCCCTTGGGTCGGTATTGACTCTACTATGGAAGGAAAGTTATCTGTACACCTATTGTCGACCACCCCCTCTGTACCCATTCCAGTTTTCAGCCCGCTTCACCCTCGACTTTCTTATGCGTTTTACGTTTTATTTTTGAGAATATTCTAGTATTTTATTCTTGTTGTTTTATGTTTAAAACTTAGTACTATTTGTAAAAAAAACTCTTTGCATTGTCTTAAGTAAAAATGTATTGAACATCTGCAATTTACTACTAATTGCAGAAAATATAAAAAAAACAGTTTCAATTGATCTTTTATCTATGAAAACTACATTCTTATAATTCTTTTAGACTGATTTTTTATAAATTTCACACAGCAGCTCTACTATTGCTCCAATAACATTACCTAAAATGTAATATTGTGTAAAAATGTAGCTTAGTCATGGCTTAGTCCAAAGTTCTACCAGTAATATGAAATCCACTTACTATAATTTAAGGTTAGGTGCACACCGAATGGCAATACGGTAATACCCAATGTCGGCACGCGACCTACACGCGGAGCGGACGCCACGCGACAGATTGACGCGACTAGTCGATTTGTTCACTTAACTTGTTTATAGTAAGACCCAGACAAATATGTGCAAGAATACAAATGTTACTCCCGCCCTCTTGTAATTCGATACTCAATCACATTTCCATACATGAATTCTAACAAGAAGTAATCAAGTTAATGTTAATTGCTTGTTGTTTTTGCTTTAATATTTAATCAGATAATAACAGACTAATTAATTTTACTTAAACATTTTTAAAAGGTGAACTTGAATTAATAAAATAATATGCCATCTTTGTAGCTTAAGTACTTAAAATAATAATAATATCTACCATTACAATAAAAAAGATCGCTCGTTTTTTATTTACAGTAAAGTAAAGCGTTAACTGCTCGCCATTAAAAATATACTATTAAGAAGTAACTAAAGAAAATGCTATAAATGAGTTTAATACTCACTTATAGCATTTTCTATACATGACTGCCATTTATATTTTGTATAATAATATTCTTTTAATTACAATAAAAGTATGAATATTTAAATAAACGATATTAAAATACAAACCATCTACTGCTGGATGCTCCAAATAAGCTTACCTTCACACCGATATAGAATGACATCCGGACGGACGCGTGCGACGGTCGTGTCGCACGTGCGCCACACACGACGACAAATAAGTGCATTGAAATTATTGTAGTTCGATTATACTACAATAATTCTAATCGTACTAATTCTGTTCCTAAATAAAAATTGAATTGAATTGAGTGCTTGGTGTGTTCTCAACTTATGAATTCTAAATTATTTTGGTGGTTCTACTAGAGATTATATATTGACAAAAGACAAGTAAAAAAGTAGACTCTTTTCGCAGTGAAATGTATTATTAACAGATAGACGGAAAGAACTAAAATCCAAAAAAAAAACGAATTTTATTTATTGTCTAACTTCTCAATTATTTATTTTATTGATAAACTTTATGCACAAAGTTTGCACATCGACGGATTTAATGCCCAAGGCATTCTCTTACTGTTACTGCAGAGGTTACATTATTATCTTTCGTCCTGGTTTACTTACTTTTGTGGAGAGGTGTCTACAGCGTTTGAATGGAAGAAAATTCACCTCAATTCATACCTGTAGGTATTTGTCTACCTTTGTCCCCTTTATTAGTCAGAGACAGTACTATGGTAATCAGCTTACCGATAGTCTGATAAACATATTTATATAGGTATTTCTAAATATAACATACTGGCCTTATAATAGGAGACGCAACCTCGTTTGCGTATAAGCCCGTAGCGTGATATAATTTTCCCCAGCTTTTGAAACATTTTTCATTGGTGCTCCGCTCTTATTGGTCGTAGCGTGATGATACTGATGATATTGCCTATAGCCTTCCTCGATAAATGTACTATCCAACACTGAAATAATCTTTCAAATAGGACCGGCGGTTCCTAAGATTAGCGCGTTCAAACAAACAAACAAACTCTTCAGCTTTATATAAATAAATAAATATTTCGGACATCTAACACACAACGCCATCTAGTCCCAAGCTAAACAGAGCTTGTGTTATGGGTACTAGACAACTGATATAAATACATATATACTTTTTTTTTGTAAATATATTCATATTATACATAAAAAACACCCAAACTCCGAAACAAATATTTGCAGATCATACAAACATTTGGTCCGACCCAGGAATCGAACCCAAGACCTCAAGCACAGCGGTTGCATACACAACCACTGCGCCACAGAGGCAATTAATAGTATAGATTATAGATTAACGCACAGAATCACAGAGTATTTGCCCTGGATGGGAATCAAATTCGTCTCCGGCTTACCAGTTAGGGTCGCTAGCCTCAGGCTCGTCACATATTTAATCTATCTATCTATAATATACTTCATGGTCATATTAGATCACCATAATTAACTTAAGCATAAAAATTGCTCATGTAATTCTGACTGTTCCATTTTAATGCTAATTCGTGAGTAATACGATCTCCATTCTTTAGTAAAATTAGGAGCAGCGATAAACCCATGCATTATCTATTGAAGATCACAATAGAATATTACCCTTACAAAAATTGTTAGTATAATATTTCAAGAGGGTGCAAAAGGTACCATGTGTGAAATCACAATGAATCTAAAGTATGTTTTGTTTGACACATGCGAGTTATGATGGATGGGTTGTGTCCAGTTGGTACAAGAGGCACCAGGATTATTAATTACTATAAATAGTTTATTTAATCCAAACATTTTATTATTTTTTCTTCTACTATGTTTAACGACCTCTAAATAAAACCTGTGTTATTAATTATGATTATTTCTGAGGCCTTGTTATTAAAATGACAAAGTTTTGGTATTCAAATAGAATGTTTGTATTTGTATGTATGTGGTTGGGTGACCATAAATTGTCCTATTGATTTGATCACTCCATAGGAATAAAATAAACGAATTATCAAAAATGTGCAGAATATCTCAAAATTTTGTTTGGCACCTGGGCAATATGTAAACTATTGACTATTACCCTCAAAATATATATTGGATCATCTAATGTGTTATTATTACGAACTAGCTGTCCCACGCAACCTCGTTTGCGTCTCCTATTGCCCGTAGCGTGATAATTTCCCCCCGTTTTTGAAACATTTTTCATTGGTGCTCCGCTCCTATTGGTCGTAGCGTGATGATATATAGCCTGTAGCCTTCCTCAATAAATGGGCTATCTAACACTGAAAGAATTTTTCAAATCGGACCAGTAGTTCCTGAGATGAGCGCGTTCAAACAAACAAACTCTTCAGCTTTATATAATAGTATAGACATAGATAAATAAAAACGCATCGTTAGTATGTATTTACGTAATTTAATCTCGTATTTCGTGATAATTTGTTTTATGAACGATTACAATTTACAATGTCTTATTTGATACGGTAAAACAATAATACATAACTACATAATATATTCATGGTGGATATCCCTCAAAATACAATTCGTTTTGAGTGAATCTAAGCAATGTTTTGGATATATATTTATTTTTTCGTATACATTTATTTCGGTATGAGATTTTCTATCGTTGTACATATTATATTTATATCCAAAGCCTCGTATTCACTGGATATGTATTGTTTCGAGATATGATCAATTCGGTTAAAACAATTTAGGTACTACCGAATTCGTGTTCGTAACCTAAGCGTGAAAAACAATGAACGCTATTCGAATTTGAGAATCCAAAATGTACACTTTTACGTTTTACATTAAAATTTACAACGTTACTTACAATAAATATATCACAGATTGTACAAGAACAAAAAAACCGACACACATTTACGATAGAACATAAATAGGTACATTTTTACATAATATTTTTTAAATCGTCCTGAGCAGTTTTACGTTAGCCTCAAATTTATATAAAATCTACTCTACATTTCCAATCTAGCAACCGAACTATTGAATGTTATTTATCTATTTATTTACATAAATATTACAATTATATTTACAATATTTGCCCGTTCTCATACACATTCTTAAAATAAAAAAGTTTTGTAGTAACAGAATTTCGTTAATTATCTGCTTGAATGTAACTTATTTTTTTAATACTTTAATTAATGATTGTTTTTATCCATGTGCACTTTCATTAAACATTGATTTATATTCTTAAATTATATAGACCAACCGAAACCGCCCATTGGCTATTTGGAAGCCAGTGGTGCTGTTTGGGCATACTGCTGAGAATTGCAAGTTGGCAATGAGAACGGATTCATGCTGAACGGTGAAGAGACAAGGCCGCCCATTCCTGAGGACAAATTAATTAAATTGTAACGATAATATTAAAAACAAACACTAAGAACTCTCTCTGCTTTATGGTATTAATAGACAACATCATTTTGGTGATCATAATTTAGAAATCAGTCGATGTTTTTGTCGTGAATGATTCACAATTAAAACAATCATTTTTGTTCACAGTGTAACATTTTCCAGAGTTAGCAAAGCATGCTCACAAATCATACAAAGCGCAACAAAAATAGCGAAACAAAAGGCTTTAAACTTCAACCAAAATAAAATAGCTTTAAATAAGAAAACAAATCTACTAACATTGGACGGCGAGATGTTGCCAATTCTGATGATTTTCATTGGGACCTTGCCTCACAACAGCAAAAGCGCTTCTCAGCTTAGCCTCTTTATTCTGTGCCCCTTTCATATCGCTGTCGGTGCATTTTGTATAAATGTTTACCGGACAGTCGGCCAAGCTTTTAGAGCCATTTCTTTCACTGTAATGTCCGCTATCTTTCATATTATATGCGTTATAGTGACGGTCAGATGATAAGTGTCCATTCATGTTCGCCGGATGGTATGGTCCTAGAGACACTGGACGGATAAGAGAACAGGGGTTAACACAAAGCGACGTAAACAAATAGTAGCCGTGCGAAGAAAGCGTTGGCAATGTGAACTTAAATCTTGTTTGTATTGTTTAGTAAAGGAAAATATTTAGACTTACAGTTATTTACAATTTAGATTTTAACTAACTTTGTTTTGGTTGCATATCTTAAACTATTACATATGCTAAAATTCATTCTGACCCTCAATTTAGCAATAAATAAGTGAAATTTTTTTAAAAGTTTTCAGTGCTTGATAGAGCATAGAACCAAGGTTGATGATCAATTACAATTACGACCTATAAAAATAGAATAACAGAATATCTAAGAAGATAAAATAATCTAATAATAAAAATTATAAATTATAAAAAAAAGATTAATTAGTAAGGACGTACCGATAATAATAAATCTAAAATTCATGCACCTCTTTTATCGAAATATTATCAAGATTTACCTAATCTAGATTTATAGAATAACAAATATTTATTTATTTAGAAACTTTTACAATATAACATCTTATCTTACATCTACCTCGTTGGTCTCGCGGTCGGCGTGTGCGACTGCTGATCATGAGGTCTTGGGTTCGATTCCTGAGTCGGACCAAATGTTTGTATGATCTACAAATATTTGTTTCGGAGTTTGGGTGTTTTCTATGTATAATATGTATGTATTTACAAAAAAAATATATATATGTATTTGTATCAGTTGTCTAGTACCCATAACACAAGCTCTGCTTAGCTTGGGACTAGACGGCGTTGTGTGTCAAAAAATGTCCGAAATATTTATTATTATTATTATTATTATTATCTATAATTGTAGCTTGCCGAAATTCACAGAAATAGCGCAAAGTTGCATTATTTTTGAAATATAAAGTTAAGGTAGGTATACCTACTTATTCATTACTTTTATTAATTCTAATTCGTTTTATTATAATGTTAATTGTATTTAACTTTTTTTTTATATTGTATAATTAGTTTTAAGCTTGCAATATTGCCTTGGGAACTTATCCTGTTATAATATTGTAAAAGTTTCTGAATAAATAAAATATATATTAAATGATAAGATGGGTGACTCACGTGAGCTAGCGTTGAAGAGTGAGGTGGGCGGCGCGGGGTAGTGCTGCGGGTGCGGGTAGGCGGCGGCGGCGGGCGCGGCGTGCGGCGTGGACGCGGCGCTGCAGTAGCGCGGCGACACCGACCCGCCGCTGCGCGCGAACTCCTCTAAAAGAAAAAGCCTGGGTAAGAACACAAGCCCATTAACTTTCTTTGTTGTTACCTAGTATAAAATCGGACAAATAAATAAATAAAAAACATTTTTTTTTAAACTTTTTATCTCCTTATTTATAGCTGCACCCCACAATGTGACAGATACACTAACAGATGTGTTATTTTACATAATTTAAATCCTTGCTCATCCCACAGGAACTTTTTTTTCAAGATAAATAGTCTAGCCTATCTTTAATCCCCCATATCAAACTTTATAAAAACTGATTTTTTTTTAAATTGAGCATGAAAAAGTAACAAACATTATTACAAACACAGTCATAAATTTTCGCCTTTTAAATATTATTGAGAGTACTATAAACTTTATTGAACACATCTTTATAACATTTTTTTCATCAAAACATATTCACAAAGCCATAACCCACCTTCAGTCCACTGCGAGGCCGCAGTGTCCTGCACGCTGACCGCAAGCTGGCCGGTGTACGAGTTGAAAGGCATACTTGAAGGCGGCGACCGAGGTGCTCCGAGACCAAGCTGATTGTTGCGTGGCATTGAGTATAGTGCCTCCGCCAAGTCCGCTGCTCGTTTTAGTATTATTTCCTGTTTTAACAAAACGCTAGATTAAAGTAGGTATTTACGCTGGTCATAATACAAATAAGAAAGCAATATAGCCTAATAACTTCGCTAAGATATTTTTGATCTTAATATAATCAATCGCAACTCAATGAAGTTGATTAAGAACCGACTTCCTTTTGAGGAAATCGGTCTAGAGTTTAACAAGAACAACAGTTATGAACAAAATGGATTACTTTTTTTTTTATGTGCGTCCTGTCCTGTCCTGCCAAAATGACTCTACTCTGCCTGATGGAAAGCATAAGCAGAATCCAAGAGTGGTGGTCACCATACTTCATACTCATTGTGTATGCAGACAATGCAACAACACAGCATTGTGACCCACTTCATGGCGGCCTAGTGATGCTTCTGCATCACTGTGCCTCCGGTCTCTTTTTTTACTTTTAAAAAACATATAAAACATAATCTGTTTTATAAATATTTAAAACGTATATATTGGTAAACATTTCAAGTGTTCTCTATCAGTCAACATAATAATGATTTCTAAATTTGAATTTAGTAGCGTATTTTTAGAGACACTTTCATAGATAGAATCTTTTCCTCAAATACACATTATCTAATTTCAACTCTTAACTATATTAAGTCACTAAATTCTCCGCATAAGACAGGAAATAAAATAATGGGAGAGATAAAGATATAGGTAACAAAAAACGTACCTTGGGCAATTTTTCCGGGTCCCCGGGATGTCTCGGTATAAGTTTCTGTAGCCTTTGAAAGCCATAATCTATCGTTGGTTCGTTCAACGCTGCTATGCGAACAACAGAAAAACAATATCAATCATTAGTTGGCTCACTAACAAATGAGAGCCTAATTGATGGATTGTATAAGAATTTCAGAGTTTCCTAATTACTGATTATTTT